>JAHRHZ010000004.1:30292405-30342814 GCA_024137785.1 Ginglymostoma cirratum
CTCACCTGTAGCAGTCAGGCAGTGTGTGTGATATTTATATTTTTAATTCTCACCTGTAGCAGTCAGGCTGTGTGTGTGATATTTTTGCTTGTAATTCTCGCCTGTAAAAACCAGTCGGTGTGTGTGATATTTCTTCTTGTAAATCTCGCCTGTAGCAGTTAGGCTCTGTGTGTGATATTTCTGCTTGTAATTCTCGCCTGTAGCAGTCAGGCAGTGTGTGTGATATTTCTGCTTTTAATTCTCGCCTGTAGCAGTCAGGCAGTGTATGTGATATCTCTGCTTGTAATTCTCGCCTGTAGCAGTCAGGCAGTTTATGCGATATTTCTGCTTGTAACTCTCGCCTGGAGCAGTCACGCCGTGTATGTGATATTTCTGCTTGTAATTCTCACCTGGAGCAGCCAGGCCGTGTGTTTGATATCTCTGCTTGTAATTCTCACCTGTAGCAGTCAGGCAGTGTGCGTGATATTTATATTTGTAATTCTCACCTGTTGCAGTCAGTCTGTGTGTGTGATATTTCGGCTTGTAAATCTCGCCTGTAGCAGTTAGGCTGTGTGTGTGATATTTCTGCTTGTAATTCTCGCCTGTAGCAGTCAGGCAGTGTATATGATTTCACTGCTTGTAATTCTCGCCTGTACCAGTCAGGCAGTGTATGTGCTATTTCTGCTTGTAATTCTCGCCTGTAGCAGTCAGGCAGTGTATGTGATATCTCTGCTTGTAATTCTCGCCTGTAGCAGTCACGCCGTGTGTGTAATATCTCTGCTTGTAATTCTCGCCTGTAGCAGTCAGGCAGTGTGTGTGATATTTATATTTGTAATTCTCTCCTGTAGCAGTCAGACTGTGTGTGTGATATTTCTGCTTGTTATTCTCGCCTGTAGCAGTCAGGCAGTGTATGTGATATTGCTGCTTTTAATTCTCGCCTGTACCACTCAGGCAGTGTGTGTGATAATTCTACTTGTAATTCTCACCTGTAACAGCCAGGCCGTGTCTTTGATATTTCTGCTTGTAATTCTCACCTGTAGCAGCCAGGCCGCGTGTTTGATATCTCTGCTTGTAATTCTCACCTGTAGCAGTCAGGCAGTGTGTGTGATATTTATTTTTGTAATTCTCACCTGTTGCAGTCAGTCTGTGTGTGTTATATTTCGACTTGTAAATCTCGCCTGTAGCTGTTAGGCTGTGTGTGTGATATTTCTGCTTGTAATTCTCGCCTGTAGCAGTCAGGCAGTGTATATGATATCTCTGCTTGTAATTCTCGCCTGTAGCAGTCAGGCATTGTATGCGATATTTCTGCTTGTAATTCTCACCTCTAGCAGTCAGGCAGTGTGTGTGATACCTATATTTTTAATTCTCACCTGTAGCAGTTAGGCTCTGTGTGTGATATTTCTGCTTGTAGTTCTCGCCTGTAGCAGTCAGGCAGTGTATGTGATATTTCTGCTTTTAATTCTCGCCTGTACCACTCAGGCAGTGTGTGTGATAATTCTACTTGTAATTCTCACCTGTAGCAGCCAGGCCGTGTGTTTGATATTTCTGCTTGTAATTCTCGCCTGTAGCAGTCAGGCTGTGTGTGTGATATTTCTGCTTTTAATTCTCGCCTGTAGCAGTCAGGCTGTGTGTGTGATATTTCTGCTTGTAATTCTCGCCTGTAGCAGTCAGGCAGTGTGTGTGATATTTATATTTTTAATTCTCGCCTGTAGCAGTCAGGCAGTGTGTGTGATATTTCTGCTTCTAATTCTCGCCTGTAAAAACCAGTCGGTGTGTGTGATATTTCTTCTTGTAAATCGCGCCTGTAGCAGTCAGGCAGTGCGTGTGATATTTCTGCTTGTAGTTCTCGCCTGTAGCAGTCAGGCAGTGTATGTGATATCGCTGCTTGTAATTCTCGCCTGTAGCAGTCAGGCAGTGTATGTGATATTGCTGCTTTTAATTCTCGCCTGTAGCAGTCAGGCAGTGTATGTGATATTTCTGCTTTTAATTCTCGCCTGTAGCAGTCAGGCAGTGTGTGTGATAATTCTACTTGTAATTCTCACCTGTAGCAGCCAGGCCGTGTCTTTGATATTTCTGCTTGTAATTCTCGCCTGTAGCAGTCAGGCAGTGTATGTGATATTTCTGCTTGTAATTCTCGCCTGGAGCAGTCAGGCAGTGTATGTGATATCTCTGCTTGTAATTCTCGCCTGTAGCAGTCAGGCAGTGTATGCGATATTTCTGCTTGTAACTCTCGCCTGGAGCAGTCACGCCGTGTATGTGATATCTCTACTTGTAATTCTCACCTGTAGCAGCCAGGCAGTGTGTGTGATATTTCTGCTTGTAATTCTCACCTGTAGCAGCCAGGCAGTGTGTGTGATATTTCTGCTTGTAATTCTCACCTGTTGCAGTCAGTCTGTCTGTGTGAGATTTCGGCTTGTCAATCTCGCCTGTCGCAGTTAGGCTGTGTGTGTGATATTTCTGCTTGTAATTCTCGCCTGTAGCAGTCAGGCAGTGTATATGATATCACTGCTTGTAATTCTCGCCTGAACCAGTCAGGCAGTGTATGTGATATCTCTGCTTGTAATTCTCGCCTGTAGCAGCCCGGCCGTGTGTTTGATATTTCTGCTTGTAATTCTCGCCTGTAGCAGCCAGGCTCTGTATGTGATATTTCTGCTTGTTCTTTTAGCCTGTAGCAGTCAGACTGTGTGTGTGATATTTATATTTGTAATTCTCGCCTATAGCAGTCAGGCTGTGTGTGTCATATTTCTGTTTGTAATTCTCGCCTGTAGCAGTCAGACTGTGTGTGTCATATTTCTGTTTGTAATTCTCACCTGTAGCAGTCAGGCAGTGTATGTGATATCTCTGCTTCTGATTCTTGCCTGTAGCAACCAGGTTGTGTCTTTAATGATTCTACTTGTAACTCTCGCCTGTAGCAGTCAGACTGTGTGTGTGATATTTCTGCCTGTAATTCTCGCCTGTAGCTGTCAGGCTCTGTGTGTGATATTTATATTTGTAATTCTCTCTGCAGCAGTCAGGTTCTGTGTATGTTATTCTGTTGAATCGTTTGGATGATTAAATGGTATACAATGTCATTTTCTGTAGATATTTGAACACTGTTAGTTTGGCTGCTCCAGCCTCCGTGAAGACAGAGATGTGAACCTTGTCCTCTTGAGGAATCTGATCAATGCTGGAGAAGCAGTTATAAAATGACTCAGTACTTCAATAACTCATACCCTGCTGAAGGATATAATGAACAGGCAGTAACTCCAACCAAGACAGTGATTTGAAAAACACAAAGCAAATAAACCTAACACTTCAATTGTTTCAGCCTGCTCGTGCCCCACAGATTTCATCTGTTCCTCCCTTGACTCAGTCTTCTCCCCCCGGTCCAATTCCTACCCATGTGCATCAGTGATTCCTCTGACGCCTCACGCCGGTTACAAAACTTCCAGTTTGCCACTTCCAGCCACCTCCTCTTTACCATGGATGTGCAATCCCTTTACACGTCCATTCCCCACCACAAGGGTCTTAGGTCTCTCCGTTTCTTCCTGGAGCAAAGACCTGAACTGTCCCCACCGACCACCACCCTCCTCCATTTGGCTGAAGTCATCCTCACCCTCAGCAACTTCTCTTTTAACTCCTCTCATTTTCTTCAGGTCAGAGGTATTGCCGTTGGTACTCGCATGGGCCCTAGTTATGCCTGTCTCTTCATTGGGTACGTGGAACATTCCTTGTTCCAGTCCTATTCCGGCCCCCACCCACAACTCTTTCTCCAATACATCGATGATATCATCGGTGCTGCTTCCCTCTCTCGTCTGGAATTGGAAAACTTCATCAATTTCACCTCCAATTTCTACCCTGCCCTCACTTTCACCTGGTCTATCTCTGACTCTTCCCTTCCCTTCCTCGACATTTCTGTTTCCATTTCTGGGGATAGACTGGCCACTAACATCCATTACAAACCCACTGACTCCCACAGCTACCTGGACTATACATCCGCACACCCCACTTCCTGTAAAGGCTCCATCCCATTCTCTCAGTTCCTTTTGCCTCTGTTGTATATGTTCAGATGAGGCCAACTTCAACAAAGGAGCCTCCGAAATGTCCACCTTCTTCCTCAACCAAGGATCCCCCAGCTCCAATGTCGACAGAGGCCTCAACTGGGTCTGACTCACCTCCTGCACTTCTGCCCTCACCCCTTCTCTTCGCTCCCACAACAACGATAGTGTTCCCCTTATCCTCACCTACCATCCCACCAGCATCCACATCCAGAAGATCATCAGACGCCATTTCCGCCACCTCCAGCAAGATGCCACCACCAGACCCATATTCCCCTCCCCTCCCTTGTCCGCCTTCCGCAGGGACCATTCCCACCAGGACACACCGGTCCATACTTCCTTCACCCCCAGTACCTCCCCACAGCCCTACAGCACCTTCCCCAGTAACCCGCGAAGGTGCAACACCTGCCCATTTACCTCCTCCTTCTCCAGCATCCAAGAGCCCAAACATACCTTCCAGGTGAAGCAGCACTTCACCCGCACTTCCCACAATCTAATCTACTGCATTGGCTCCTCACAATGTGGTCTCCTCTACATTGGGGAAACAAAGCATAGACTGGGTGACCGCTTCACAGAACATCTACGTTCTACTCGCAAAAAAGATCCTGAACTAACTGTTGCCTGCCACTTTAGCACACCACCCTGTTCCCTGGCAAACAGCTTTGTCTCTGGCTTGCTACAGTGTTACAGTGAAGCCCAATGCAAGCTGGAAGAGCAACACCTCATTTTCCACTTGGGGTCCCTACAGCCCTCCGGACTCAATATTGAGTTAAATAATTTTAGGGCCTAAACTCTCCCATGTCCCAGCCCCCTACCCCATACACCAGGCCTTATTACCACATAGCCTGCCATTACACACTACCTATTTTTAATCAGTAATAGTCCCCATTAACAGCTATTCACGCTCCAAGCCAGATTGCTATCAACTCTTCGTCTATCCCACTGCTCTTCTCTCTCTTCAGGCTCTACCCTATCATTTACTCCCTAGCCCATCTCCCTCCCTATTTTCTGCAGATGTTTTCCCAGCTACCATCAGTTCTGAGGAAGGGTCACCAGACCCAAGACGTTAACTGATTTTTCTTCACAGATGCTGCCAGACCTGCTGAGCTTTTCTAGCAACTTCTGTTTTTAGACCAAACACTCCAACTGTGTTTGACCACAAACTAAAACATTACACGAAGTACATAAATGATTTTTATTCATTAACTCACAGGATGAGGACATCACTGGCTAGGCACCATTTATTGCTCATCCCTAATTGCCCAGAGGGCAGTTAAGAGTCAACCACATTGCTGTGGGTCTGGAGTCACATGTAAGCCAGACCAGGTAAGGATGGCAGTTTCAGTCACTAAAGGACATTAGTGAACCAGATGGGTTTTTCTGACAATTGGCAATAGATTCATAAACACTAGACTGTCAATTCCAGATTCTTTATTGGATTCAAATTGCACTATCTGCCATGATGGGATTTAAATCCATGTCATCAGAGCATTACCTTGGAGCCTGGATTAATAGTCTAGTGATAATACCATTAGGTTCTTGCGTCTGCCATCATGCAGCATAGATACTGGGCCATTCAGCCCAACTGGTGCAGGATCCTTAAATCATGTGCTGCCCAAATCCCAGCTCTATCAACATATTCTTCATTACCTTTCTCCCTTTTCCTTAAATTTGGCAATTCTTTTTGCTTCAACTAATCCATATTTCCACATTCTCACTACTCTTGAGTGAATACTATTTTCCCAATATGTTTATTGGGAACCAAGTTGTAATTATCATTGAATCCCTACAGTGTGGAAACAGGCCTTTCGGCCAACCAAGTCCACAACAACCCTCAGAGCATCCCACCCAGACCCATCCCCCTATAACCCACACATCCCTGAACTATGGGAAATTTATCATGTCCAATCTACTACCCTGCACATCTTTGGACTGTGGAAGGAAACCAGAGCACCTGGAAGAAACCCAAGCAGACTCAGGGAGAATGTGCAAACTCCACACAGACAGTCGCCCGAGGCTGGAATCGAACCCGGGTCCCTGGTTCTGTGAGGGAGCAGTGCTGACCACTGAGCCACCGTGCTGCCTTGGTTTTTGGATCCCCCTGCAAATGGGAACATCTTCTCTCTACACACCTTGCAGAACCCTTTCAACCCAGGGCTGCACGCAGACAGACAAGGTCATTTTCAATCAGATTGCATTTTGCTTCCTGCATTTAACTGGTGTTTATTAGTGAACTTGATTTTGCTACAAGTGTTTGCCACATGTGTCATGGGGATAAAAGGAGATGTCAAGTGGATGAGCTGACTCTTCAATTACAGAGCCTAAGCTGTTCTTTAATGAGAATAAACAGTGACAAACATGTTGGCGAGAATTCTATCTCAGTGAAACATTCTTGTCAGGCCCAGAGTGTTTGTCTGTAGCTTTTGGTGAAAGGGTATCCGTTACAAACGACCAATTCTCATTGCCAGCGTCGAATAGCTTGCGTTCTCCTGAAGGCATTGGAGTTTTGTGTTATGCTGCCACTATTCCAGAATGGAATCTTTTCATCTCCACAGCGTTGGGATGGTCTGTCAACGGTGAGAGGAATTTAGAAGTGACAGGTTGATAGACTGAGGAAGTCATTGGTTACAGACTCAATGTTGGTGCTACACACAGTAATGCATGTCAAGGGTAATGCATTGACAAATAGATAACTAGTAAGATACTTCATACCAGAGACCCTTGATGGAACGTTTCGGCAGCCAGGAATCAGTGTGAACTGGAGAATCTGTATCACCTTATGAAAAGTTCTTGTCATCCACTTTTCTGGGGTTAAAATGTTCTTTTAGGATCTCTCAAACTGGTCAAGCACATACAGTGAGGGTGTGTGTTCAAGTACATTTCGATAGAAAGATCTAGAAGAACTGAGAAAATGTTTCACAACACTTAATTCCTTAACTGCCTTGGTAAAAGGTCTTGATGAAAAATGTAAACATCTTGCCAAATTTATCTATTTCTACTTTTTTGTAGGTTCTGTTTCTTTTTCTCGACTGCGCGCCACTATGGATTTGTTAACTGAAAGGAACATTTCATTCACTGCATCTTTTAAGAAGGAATTTGTTACCAATGCAGGGTAGGGGTGTCTGAAACTAGAGGGCATAGGTATAAAGTGAGAGGGGAAAGATTTAAAAGGGGCAATTTTTTAACGCAGAGGGTAGTGCGTACATGGAATGAGCTGCTGGAGGAGGTGGTGGAGATAGATATAATTACAACATTTAAAAGGCATCTGGATGGGTACATGGATAGGAAGGGTTTACAGGAACAAAACAGAAATTGTTAGAAAAGCTCAGCAGGTCTGGCAGCATCTGTGGAGATGAAATCAGAGTTAACGTCTTGGGTCCAGTGACCTCAGAGGTACGTAAATGTTAACTCTGATTTCTCTGCATTGATGTTGCCAGATCTGCTGAGCTTATCAAACAATCTCTGTTTTTGTTTCTGATTTCCAACATCCATAGTCCTTTTGGATTTTATTTAGGGATTAGAGGGATATGGGCCAAATGCTGGCAAGTGGGACTATGTCAGTTTAGGATATCTGGTTGGCATTGATGGGTTGGACTGCAGAGTATGTTTCGATACTGTACGTCTCTCTGACACAAAGCTCGCATTGAAATGGTGATGTGTTGTTTATTGTTAGCACTACATCGAGCCCGAGCACTCAGCAAACAGAAGTTTAAACTCATTCAACTTTTACACCCGCACATCAATTCAGTGTAAGGTGCAACGGATCCCCCTCCAGGGTCCTACCCAACACCTTTCGCTTACCACTGCTAAACAAAAGGACTGCACATGTTTTAATACCAAGGCGACCAAGAGTGTGCTGGTTGATCAAATATTCCAGTTCATCAAGAGGTTCATATCATTGAATTGAATTGAATTGAATTAGCTTCACTATCACATGTACTCACATGAGCACAGTGAAACATTTACAATTCGCTGCTTACGGTGCCATCTCAAGTACAAAGGTACCAAGGTACAGGTTCTTCAGTTAAAGTTCTTTAGAAACAAATATTAGAAAATAAAGAAATAAACAGTCCAGCATTGCAGATCATAGGAATAAGTAAGAAAATAGAGAAATGAAAATTTCAGAAAATGTTCCTGCTAACCCCGTCCACATTAGCACCTACCCCCCCAATCACACTGGCACCGAGCCCCTAGTCACACTGGCACCTAGCCCCCCGACCCACACTGGCACCTAGCACCCCAACCCATATTGGCACCTAGCCTCCAATCTGCACTGGCACCTAGCCCCCAGTCCACACTGGGCCTTGATTCCAGCCCACGTTGGGCTTAGACTCCAGTCCGCGCTGGGCCTTGACTCCAGTCTATTCTGGGCCTTTACTCCAGTCCACACTGGGCCTTGATTCCAGCCCACGTTGGGCTTAGACTCCAGTCCGCGCTGGGCCTTGACTCCAGTCTATTCTGGGCCTTTACTCCAGTCCACACTGGGCCTTGATTCCAGTCCACACTGCGCTTTGACTCCAATCTACACTGGGCCTTGACTCCAGTCCATGTTGGTCTTTGACTCCAATCCGCGCTGGGCCTTGACTCCAGACCGCACTGGGCCTTGACTCCAGTCCATTCTGGGCCGCGACTCCAGTCCATGCTGGGCTTTGACTCCAATCGGCACTGGGCTTTGACTCCAATCCACGCTGGGCCTTGACTCCAGTCCACGCTGGGCTTTGACTCCAGTCTGCACTGGTCTTTTACTTCAATCCGCGCTGGGCCTTGACTCCAGTCCACACTGGGCTTTGACTCCAATCCGCACTGAGCCTTGACTCCAGTCCACGCTGGACTTTGACTCCAATCCGCGCTGGGCCTTGACTCCAGTCCATGCTGGGCCTTAACTCCAATCCACGCTGGGCTTTGACTCCAATCGGCGTTGTGGGCTTTGACTCCAGACTTCACTGGGCCTTGACTCCAGTCCACGCTGGACCTTGACTCCAGTCCACACTGGGCCTTGACTCCAGTCCACGCTAGGCTTTGACTCCAAACCGCGCTGGGCCTTGACTCCAGTCCACGCTGGGCCTTGACTCCAGTCCACGCTGGGCTTTGACTCCAATCCGAGCTGGGCCGCGACTCCAGTCCACGCTGGGCTTTGACTCCAATCCGCACTGGGCCACGACTCCAGTCCACGCTGGTCTTTGACTCCAGTCCACGCTGGTCTTTGACTCCAGTCCGTGCTGGTCTTTGACTCCAATCCGTGCTGGTCTTTGACTCCAATCCATGCTGGTCTTCGCCTCAAGGCTCTCGAGGCCAGGAGACTGCTCTGGAATCACCTCCACATCTTAATGTAAAAACGCACACTAAGTAAGAGAAATGTAATGCAGGGGATATGGACATCTCCGTTACACTTTATTTACAGCATAAGTCACTTAAATAATAACACAACTTAGCCTTAAATAAAACTTCCTGCAGAGAGCCTTCTCACTCGCACCATCAACTGACACCATCATCAGACATTGTAGAGATCACAGTAAGATCACAGTAAGTGTTTGTTGTATATAAGTTTGAGGGTGCTGGTTCATAAGGTTCCCGTTGAAATAAAGTTTGCTGAACAAGAACTGTAAATAATGGGAAGATTGGCACTGCTTTAGATGAGACCCATGTCAGATTCATAACATTAATCACAAAAAAGTGAGTATGCAGATGTAGCAAATGATTAGGAAGGCAAATGGAATGTTGGCTTTTATCATGATGGGGTTGGAGTCTGAAACTGGAACTATTCTAGGTATTGGTGGGAACACGTGTATGGTGTACAGTTTAGGTCTCATCACTTAAGGAGGGCTACACTGGCATTAAAAACATTTCAGCGCATGTTTACGCAATTAATTCCTGAGATCTATGGATTGTCTTAGAAGGAAATATTGAGCAAGTCGGGCCTAACGATACTCTGTGGTGTTTAGAAGAATGAGATCTGATTGGAATTAAAACAAATTCGATTCTGAGGCTGTTTGACAGAATGGACATTGAAAAGGTGTTTCCCCTTGTGGGGAAATCCAGAGCCAAGGGGCACATTTAAAAATTGACAAGTTCACGAGACAAGAAAGATATGAGGAAATATTTTTTCTTCTTTGAGATATTAGCTGACCTTTGGAATTCCCTTCATAGAGTCATAGAATCCCTACAATGTGGAAGCAGGCCATTCAGCCCATTGAGTCCACAGCACCGCTCTGAAGAGCACCCCACCCAGAGCCACCTTAACCCTGTAACCCTGCATTTCCCGTGTCTGTCCCACTTAGCCTACATTCCCATGGACACTGTGGACAATTTAGCATGGCCAATCCAGCTAACCTGCACATCTTTGGATTGTGGAAGGGAACTGGAGCACCCGGAGGAAGACCACACAGTCAGAGGGACAAAAACAAATTTGCTGGAAAAGCTCACCCGGTCTGGCAGTACCTGTGGAGGAGAAAACAGAGTTAACGTTTCACGTCCGGTGACCTTCCCTCAGAACAGTCAGAGGGAGAATGTCTTCTCCAGAGAACAGTGGAGGCTGCGTAATTGAATTTATTCTAGGCTGACTTAGACAGATTTTTGACTAATAAAGGAGTCAAGGGTTATGGGGCAGGCAGAAGAATGGAGATAAGACTACAATCAGGCTCTAATGCAATTGCAAGAGGCAGCTCAAGTGACTGAATGGCCTTTTTTTGAAGCTGTTTCTTATGATTTTAATTCCTGCTGGAGGATAAATAGCCAGAAGTCTGTGCTTTGAGAGTTGGGTTTAGCACATACCCTGGCAGAGTCTATGAGATCATTGAACTTTTTCACATACAGGGTCCAGGCCTTTCTCACCACACACTGTGCTGCCAACAGTGGAAGTGACATCAATATTTGCCCACATGGGTGCCCTCCTGCTGCCACCCTCCAGGGTAGCATCTGAGAAATGAGGAGTTGGCCCACCTTGGGGTTTCAGGCATGTCGGTCTCCTGAAATATCTTGGAAATGAACAACCTAATCTGAATCCCACTGTGTCGCTTCACCGTCTCCTTTCAGCACTCAGACAGCAGCTGTAATAATGGCTGCTTCTGCAGTTAATTTAAATTGACCAATCCCACTTCCATCCCAAACAAAAACAGAAATTGCTGGGAACAAAAAATGAATCAGGCCTGGGAACATCTGTGGAGAGAAATCAGAGTTAGCATTTCGATTCCAGTGACCTTCCTCAGAACAGGTGGTAGCTGGGAACAAGTTGGTATATGTGCTGAAGGTAGGGTGTGGGGGAGGGTTGGAGGAGTAAACAATATGTGCAAATAGAGCCCAAAGAGAGAGAAAAACAGTTGCACAGACAAAGGAATGGTAAAGGTCAGCCTGGTAGAATGAATGACTGCCAAATGGCACTATTGTCAGTTGTAACATGTGATGACAAAGCCGGTGTGTGGTGATTGGGGTAGGGACACTGGAGAGGTGCTCAGGCCCTAAAATTATTGAACCCAGTATTGAGTCCAGAAGGCTGCAGGGTTCCAAGCAGAAAATGAGGTGTTGTTCTTCCAGACTGTGCTGGAGCACTGCAGCAAGCCCAAGACAAAAATGTTAGCCAGGGAACATGGTGGTGTGTTGAAATGGCAGGCAACTGGAAGCTCAGGGTCATTTTTGCAGACAGAGCGTGGGCATTCTGAAAAGCGGTCGCCCAGTCTGCACCTCGTCTCCTCATTGCAGAGGAGACAACATTGTGAGCAGTGAATGCAGAAGACTAGATTGTGTGAAGTGCAGGTGAAGTGCTTCTACATCTGAAAGATGTGTTTGGGATTTTGGATAGTGAAGAGAGAGGAAGTAAACAGGCAGGTGTCACACCTTCTGCAGTGGCAGGGGAAGGCACTGTGAGGCAGTGGGGAGGTGTAGGGAATTGAGGAGTGGACCAGGACGTCCTGGAGGGAATGGTCCCTGCCGAAGGCTGACAAGGGAGGGGAAGGGAATGTGTGTCTGGTGGTGGCATCCCGCTGGAGGTGGTGAAAATAGTGGCTAATGATTGTCTGGATGTGGATGCTGGTGGGATGATAGGTAAGGATAAGAGAATCCCTCTCGCTGTTGCGGGAGGGAAGAGAAGGGGTGTGGGTGGAAGTGCGGCGAGATGGGTCAGACCTGGTTGAAGGCCCTGTCGACAACAGTGCTGGGGAGTCCTCAGTTGAGGCAGAAGGGAGACATTTCAAAGGGCCCTTTGTCAAAGTTGACATCATCAGAACAGATGCGATGGGTGCTGCCTCTATCCCACCTGCATGAACTCTCAAACCCTGCCTCCACACCAATTTAGGGTGGGGTAACCCATAAATCTCAAGGGACAATTTCAAATTTTCACTCCAGGCTGTGTCAGGATCCAGAAGAAATCCCAAATTTTCTTGCCACAAACAGAAATAGAAATCGCTGGAAAAGCTCAGCAGGCCTGCAGAGAGAAAGCAGAGTTAACATTTCGTGTCCAGCGAGCCTTCTTCAGAAAGTCAAATTTTCTTGTCTCCATTCTGAAAAACCCACCTCCAAATCGCTTCTTTTTTTTTATTTTTGTCACTGACCCTGCGATATTGCTGCATTGTTAAGCGAACAACATAGCAGTAAGTTTCACTTTCAGTGGTGGTATCTTTTATTCTATTCTTTTCAGTGAACTTCTCCATTTTATAATTTGAAATGCATGTTGTCATACATCTCCTAGGCACTGTTTATTCTGACAGTTCATTCTCCAGCATTTATTATAGAGTACAGGAGTATTCACATACACTCATGTGAAACTGAGACCAATTTCTCTTCAGAAACGCAATAGGAAGAGAGATTAACTTATTTGATTTTGACTGCGTCTGGTCAAGGTTTTTCTTTGCATAATGTACAGGGCATTGTAATGTGGATGAGTGGTTAATTAAGATGCTGCTTGACTTAGCTGTTAGCTCGCTTTTTGACTCTGTTGAATGTGACTTTTACTTCCAAACAATTCATTAACAAGCCCACAATGTATTTTAACCTGATAGTAAATGACTGAGAGAAGGACAGGACGAGTCAGGGTAGTTAATTCAAGAGTTTCAACGGAACAAGAAAATTTTTCTGGGTTGACCAACAGAACCTTACACTAATGTCACTGCTAAAATTCCAACAATCAGGTGCAGCATGGAGAGTTTTCACTTCTGATGACATTCCCATGAATAATCTCCATAGTTTTTATTTTGCACTAAATGTGAGATTCTCTGCAGAGCTCCTCTACATGTGTTTCTGGGGGATGCCTCATTCCAACATAGCTGTCACTGTCTCACTGCATATGACAATTCAGAGCAGACTTCTTTCCAAGAACTGACCAATGGCACTTCTGAGAATGGCCTTTCCCCTTTCTTGATCACCAATAAGGCCATCGCTTACCCATTGTGTCACTCCACTCACATCACTTAAGCCTCGCCTTCAGCCCGTGTAAATAATTCTGCTCCAGCTCCATCGTGAGCTCCGAAATTAATTGCCAACTACTTTACCTTAGGCCCTTTGCTTCTCAAAATGGTCCAGTCCTGACTTCAGTGCCATTGTCTTCCAATCCTGCAACTTCTCCTCCAGTGTGATCCACGTGGGGACAAACTTGAACACAGTTATTTAGCCATTAATGGCTGTTCTAAGACCCTAGGAGGTGAGGATATGTCTGGGCTGCTCTTTCTCCTTAGGCAGCAGCAAGGACTGTTCCCCTTGGAGACAAAAATATTGAGACGAGATCTGATGGAGGTTTTCAAAATCATGAAAGGGCTGCATAGATTAGATAAGGAGAAGCTGTTAACACTCATAGAAGGAATAAGAACTAGAGAGCATGGATTTGAAGAAGCAAGGGCGGAGTGAGTAAAGATGTTTTGCATTGAGTATAGGTGTTGGAAGGACATCATTAAATTTGAAAGGATACAGAAAATACTTACAAAGTTTTTACCAGGACTGGAGGGCTTGAGTTATAAGGAAAGGTTGGATAGTCTGAGACCTTTCTCCCTGGACCGTAGGAGGTTGAGGTGTGACCTTGTAGAGGTTTATACAATCGTGAGGGGCAGAGATAAGGCAGATGACAAAGGTCTTTTCCCTAGTCCAGGGGAGTCCAAACCGAGATGGTGCAGGTTTAATGTGAGAGGGGCAAGATTTAAAGGGATCTGAGGGGCAACATTTTCACGCAGAAGGTGGTTCATGTGTGGAATGAACTGCTAGAGGAAGTGGTGTGTCTAGGAACAGTTACAACATTTAAAAGGCATTTAAAAGGCATAAAAGTACATGAACAGGATGAAGGGATGTGGGTCAAATGCAGGAAAATGAGACTAATTTAGCTGGGGAACACGGTCAGCATCAATGAATTGGACCGAATGGTCTGTTTCCATGCTGTATGACTCTGAGTAATTAGGGTCTGAAATGCACTGCCTGGAAATATGGTTGATGCAGGTTCAATCAAAGCATTCAAGAGGGCATTGGATAGTTATTTGGATAGAAATAATGTGTGAGGAAATGGGGACTAAGCAGGAGATTGGCTCTGGATGCTTGTTCAAAGAGACAGTGTAAGCATGATGGGCCAAGTGGCCTCTTCCTGCACTGTAACCATTCTGCAGTTCTGTGGGTCTTAAAGCCTCTGTATATCCCCAGACTCAGACCAAACATCAAATGTAAGGACATTAACAGTCAGGGCTGACCACCCAATCTGTCCCAGCCACCTTCTCTCATGTCTCCTCAGTATCCCTGAACCACTTTGTGATCTTTCCAACAGGCAAGGCCCAATTACACACAACTAAGCAAGCAGGGTGTTACCATGGCAACAACTCCTTCATGCCAACACAGTGCACTTTATTTTCTTGTCTGTAACTATTTTTCATTTGAAAATGGAAGAGACGTCCAAGAAAAGCACAAAAAAGAGAATCAGTTGACAGATGGTAACACAAGACGCCAATAATCGCAATGGCGAAGCCAGCTGCTTTTCTTCACCAATGTTTTCCTGATATACAGATTGTAAAGCTCCATCACTCCCTCTCAGATCACAGTCCAGGTTTCTCTCTGGTCCCCTGTCCCTCTGCCTACAGCTTCGGGCTGACCCTGACACACTCCTCATCATGGAATCTCAGTACCTCGATGAGACTCAGTGCACAATGTCCTGCTCCTCCCAACCTGCTCTGCTGTCCCTCACAGACACACACAGATACTTACACACATACACACATATATACACACACTCACATTCATTTACACATACTCACACACACACTTACATGCACAGGCACACACATACACTCACATATGCACTCACAACACACACACACACACAGATTCACACACTCATATACATACACACCTACACACACTCACGCATTCACACACATGCACTCATATACACACACACATCCACTATCACACACACTTATACACACACTCATATGTTCTCACACACACACAGATTCACACACTCATATACATACACACCTACACACACTCACGCATTCACACACATGCACTCATATACACACACACATCCACTAACACACACACTTATACACACACTCATATGTTCTCATACACACACAGTCATGCACACACAGTCATGCACACACACTCATGCACACACTTACATTCACAAACATGCACTCACTCATACAGACACACATACACAGAATTATTCACATGCACATGAAAACACACACTCATATTCACACTCATTCACACACAAACACACACATAAATACACTCAAACATATACACAAACGTACTCACACACAAACACAAAAACACATTCACACTTGCTCACACATAAACATTCCCAGGACTTGGACAATAACCCCCTCCCACCGCTCCCCCTCTCCTGGATAAGACTCCCTATCCCCATCTGACAGCCTTTTCTCACCCCCTCCCCACTTCTCCCCTCCTCCATGGCATCAACTCAGCCCCAAACCCATAACCTCCAGTCCTGGGCAGTCTCACCCCCATCCCACCTTGTCCAGGGTCAGAGCAGCAGCTGATTCTCAGGGCTGTGCACCATTGCCACCCAGCTCCCCCCATGGTCTGGCTAACATCATGCCCTCGCCAGCCTCCTGAAAGCCCCCGACCTCCACAGCAGCTGAACCAATGACTTTTCTATCCCTGAGAGTATGACCATCTTGTACTGAAGGATCACTCATTTCTCCTGTTCCACTTGGCACCGCAGCTAGAATCTGTTCTTTGTTGTAGTTTGACAAAGAAAATAAATAGTCGGCCTGTCAGCTCAATAGAACCATTAGCCGTGGGCCTATTTCGAACAGGTCCAGTGGGGGCATAGTGGGAGGGTCATGGCTTTTCCAGTACATATCCCTCAGTCAGTTATACTGTATCAGATTATCTGCTTGATATCACATCGCCGTTTGTGGGAGCTTGCTGTGCACAACATGACACTTGTGCCTCCACTTCACTCACTGTAAAATACTTTGGGTTGACCGGAGGCTGTGAAGGCTGCTGTTTAAATGCAACTCATTTCTCCCTTTGTTTACGTGGTAAGGTTTATTGCAAAGAGTCCGAAAAGACAAATTAATTCTATTTCTCGAGAGCAGGCTGCTGCGTTCAGTACTCCCAGGAAAAGAATTGCATGCTGCTACTTGAAAGCAGAACATTCTCAGTATTCAGAAGGCTGTCAATTTTGTTGGATTTCCAAAAGTGCAAAATCTCGACAACCCAGGGACAATCAAACATCATAACAAAGGCAATAGGTTACTTATTGTGAAATACTTGGTTGATTCCCAGTTCTCGAGGCCTGCATTTTATTCAAAGGCACGTTTTTAGAACTCAGTCCCTGTAAACACAGTGAAAGGACATGATTGACTAACAAAGCAGACCTCAGATGCAGCCTGGTCCAACCAGAAATCCAGATCCAGGCAACCTCAGCACAAGATTCCACATTCTTAAGATCCTGTGCAATTCAATCCTTTTCCAACCTCAGATAAATGGACTCAGTTCTTTGAAGGCACATTAATATCAGTTCGTAGAATCCCTGCAGTGTGGAAGCATGCCATTCAGCCCATCAAGATCACACCCACACTCTGAGCAGCATCCCATCCAGACCCACCTCACCCCCATGAATAATACACCCAACCTGCTCATCCTTTGGATTGTGGGAGGAAACCAGAGCACCTGGAGGAAACCTGTGCAGGATGAGCAAACTCCACACAGACAGTCACCTGAGGATGGAATTGAACCTAGGTCCCCGACACTGTGAGACAGCAGTGCTAACAACTGAGCCACCGTGCCACCCACATCTGTGAAGCTGGTTTACAGGGTCTCAGCCCCTCTAGGAAACATGATAACTAAACATAATTAACATAAAAAACCCTTCAAATTAGAATGCCATGTTGGAGATTAATGATGGACTGCAGAGGGGAGGGAGTGAATGCAGTAGAATCCTCATTATCAGGAACCCTGTTATCAGAATTCTCACACCAGCATTCAACAGGACTAGGCCTCTCCTTGCTCTGGGATACTGATTGTTAGGTCACATCTCACTCTCCCTTTCTGATCAAACCACACTGATTGTAATTATAAATGGTCCTGACTGAAACGAGTACTTCTCCCACACCTCGCGTGTGGTGCGTACGGGGGAATGTACTGAGTCTTGTTTGGGTGGTCTTGATATAAAAAGACAGGCCATGAGGGCTGTACAGTATGAAATCTTCTTTTTCTTGAATTCTCTGCACAGTGGCAGATCCAACTTTTAGCATCATGGCCTGCAGCGTTGGATAGGGGAAGGAGCCATGACCTGAATCTAACATCAAACAAGGAACTGCAGTTGCTGGAGATCTGAAACAAACAAAGGTAGATCTTGCTGGCGGACCTCAGCAGGCTGGCTGCCTCTGTGGAGAGGAAGCAGAGTCAATGTTTCAGATCCAGCAACCTTTCTTCAGAGCTATTAGCAGCTAGGAAAAGGTTGGCATATATGCTGAGGATGGCGTGGGGTTGGGCGAGGAATAAACAATAGGTGGAGATGGAGCCCAGAGAGAGAAAACAGCAAATGAGGTTGTTAACTTGCTCGTTGAGCTGACTTGTTCTCATTCAAATGTTTCGCTACCATGCTAGGTGACATCATCAGTGGAGTCACTCATTTTTATGTTCTTGAGGGTATCGAGGAAATCTTGGGCTCAGTGGATGGAATGGACTACATAAGAATAAAACTAGAAGGATAAACACCCTCTGATTCCTAAATTACACAAAACAGACATCCCCCTCAGACCCATTGTTTCCCTCCCGGGCACACCTTCACACAAACTGGCCAAGGACCAACAACAGAGATTGAAACACCTAGTCGATGGATCACCCCATTCTATCCACTCAACCCAAGATTTCCTCGACACCCTCAAGAACATAAAAATCAGCGACAACAAGATTATGGTATCCTTTAATGTCACAGCTTTATTCACATCAGTCAACATCCCACTAGCCAAAGAAATACTGGCCACTTTACCAGAGGAAGCAGCAACACAGACCAGCAGCTCCATCAGCAATGACAACATACTCAAACTACTAGACCTCTGCCTCACCACACACCTTGTCTTTAACGGTCAGGAATACAAACAGATCAACGGTACACCAATGGGGTCACCCATCTCAGGACTCATTGCAAAGGCAGTCATGCAAAGACTAGAATACACCACCCTCCCCCACATTCAACCTAAACTGTGGATCCAGTACATAGACGACACATTTGTCATTGTTAAACACAACAAATTAGAAGAGACCCACCAATCATCAACAGCGTATTCACAGGGATTAAGTTCACAAGGGAAGAAGAAAATAACAACCAACTTCCGTTTCTGGATGTTAATGTTGAGCGTATGACCAATGGGGAGTTCCAAACCTCAGTACACAGAAAAGCAACCCATACAAATCAAATCCTCAACTTCCCCAGCAACCACCCCCAAAGTCTGCAAACAAAGCTGCATTAGGACACTAATTAAATGGGCCCGGACACACTGCAACACTCTGGAACCAAGCAGGAAATACAGAGAGCACCTATACAAAAATCCTCGCTATAGACAGATATCCCTGCAACTTCATCCACAGATGCCTATCAAACAGACAACAACAGAAGGATACTGTACGCCCTAACACATTGGCCACACTGCCCTACATCAGGAACATATTGGACCTGACAACAAAACTCCTAAAACCACTAGGAATCATGGTGGCCCACAAGCCCATAGCCACTGCATGACAAACACTTACAAGGATTAAAGACCCCATTCCCACAACATGCAGAACCAACATGGTTTACAAAATACCATGCAACGACTACCACAAACATTACATCGGACAGATAGGAAGGAAACTAACCATCAGAATACACAGACATTAGCTAGCAGCAAAACGGCACAACGAACTCTCCTTAATATCGGTACATTCAGACAATGAAGGCCATCAATTTAACTGGGACAAGGTAACCATAGCAGCCCAAGCCAAACATAGACACACATGGGAATTCTTAGAGGCATGGTTCTGCACCTGTAATGCAATCAACAAACATATAGAATTGGACCCCATATATAAACCCGTACAAAACTGGAAATGACGGTACTCACCATAACAGACCGGACAGTATAAATTCCAAGTGGAGTAGAATAACATCGCTTCATCGGAGGCTCCACTGATGATGTCACTGAGCATGGTGACAAAACGTCTGAACAAGAACAAGCCAGCTCGGCGAGCAAGTCACCAACCTCACGCACAACATGAGTTACAGGTCTTTGCCAAAACTTTGAGAAAACAGCAGTTGGACACACAAAGGACTGGGTAAAGGTCACCCTGGAAGAATGAATACCTGCGAATGGAGACTGTTAGTAGCAAACAATGGATTGTTTGTGGTAGCAGCCCCATTAATGATAAACCCTGGTGTGTGTGGCTTGGGGTAGGAGATGAAAGAAAGTCCTCAGGTCCTAATATTATTGAACTCAATATTTAGTCCAGAAGGCTGCAGGGATCCAAGTGGAAAATGAGATGTTGTTCATCCAGTTTGCTTCCCTGGAACACTGCAGCAAACCTAAGACAGAGATGTTGGCCAGGGAACAGGGTGGTGCATTGAAGTGGCAGGCAACTGGAAGCTCAGGGTCTTTTTTTGTGGGACAGAATGTGGGTGTTCTGCAAAGTGGTTGCCCAGTTTGCATTTCATCCCTCCAGTGTAAAGCAGACCACATTGTGCCCAGCGAATACAGTAACCTAGATTAAGTCAAGTGCCGCTTCACCTGGAAGGTATGTCTGGAGCTTTGGATAGTGATCCACACACAGCTACCAGGCCATGTGAGCCAACCAACTCTCAAGGATTCTGAGGTTTATTTTTATTCATTGGATGAGGGCATCACTGGCTAGGCCAGCATTTGTTGCCCATTCCTAACTGCCCAGATGGCAGTAACATTGCTGTGGGTCTGGAGTCATATGTAGGCCAGACCAGGTAAAGGTGGCAGATTTCCTTCCCTAAAGCACATTAGTGAACCAGATGGGTTTTTCCCAACAATTGACAGGGGATTCATGATCGTCATTAAACTCTTAATTCCAGATATTTTCCTTCCTTTATTTAATCCAAACTCTACCGTCAGCTGTGGCAGGATTTGAACTCAGGTCCTGAGAACATTACCTGCATCTCTAGATGAGCAGTTCAGCAATAACGCCGTAAGGCCATCACCTCCCCCAAGTTGGGATGGAGAGATAAACTTTTACGATCATATTGTAGCCTGGAGCCATGAATCGCAATAGGAGAGGTTCCAACTGCCTTTCCATCACATGAGTGATCTCTTTGACTCCTACCTCATATTGAAAGGATTTACAGGATGACACCCAGCTTTTTTGGGTACATCATGCATGTGCTTCCCTTGATCCCCAAGTCCTGCATTGACACTTGAACCCAGAACCTCTGGCTCAGAGGCAGAAAGGCTACTGATTGCATTGCAAGACCACACCAGAATTGAAAAAAAAACACGTGTGTCAAACAGGAGTCCTGAAGGAGCACTACAACTCAAAAAGAATAAATGTTAACCCTGCTCTCTCTCCACTGCTGCTGCCAGACATGCTGAGCTTTCCCAGCAATGTCTGATCTTGTTTCAGAAATAATAAAAACTGAATTACTGCAGATGAGAAACAAACACAGAGAACACTGGAGAAATTCAGCGGGACTTTAGAGAGAGAGAGAGAAACAGAGTTAATGTTTCAATTCTGCTATGATTCCATTCTGAAGAAGAGTCATGTTGGACTCAAAAACGTGAAATGTGTTTCTCTCCACACAACTGCTGCCCGACCTTTTGAGTTTCTCTGTGTTTGGCTGAAAAAGGGAACTTATAGTTAACAGGACACTCACTTTCCTGGGCCTAAGTTTGTTCCATCATTGTCTTCGTAGAGGCTGACAGACAGAAAATATGAGAAAGTTCACAGAAGTTAACATTATATTCAGCTCAGCCATCTGTGATATGTGACCAAATTGTCATGGCTGGCATCAGGAAAGGACCCCAATTAGCTGTCTACACAGCTTACCAGAGAAAGAAATGAGGCCTATAAAAATATCTAGAAATTCAAGCTGTGAATATTTGAAGTAAAAAGGGAATGAAGACTCAGGGGATCAAGGAAGAATAAATGAAACTGCATTAGTCAGTGACTTAACCACTGTCTAACATGGACTGACTAATCTGCATTGACAACTGTACTGATGCTGATTTGGTGCTGAAACTACAATATCTGAATATGACCCAATTTTAATTGTAAATATGGGGAAGCAAGTTAATTTACAAGCTACTGCATTTTAAATGAAATGGTTGTCCAACCTCCACTATCTGCTATTCATTTACAACATTAGTCTGATGGAAAAATAAAAAGTGGACAATTTACAAGCTTTAGGGAGTGGCTTGCCTTGGCCCCCACATAAAAGGATATAAGCGACACATTCAGAAACAGTGTCTCTGCTCATTGACAGAGCTCAGTCTTTCACACCTTGTTCCCTCACCACCATCATTCACAATTGACCTTGTGTAAGTTCTCTCTGTAGAATTAATGTCACTTACTGCTTGCAAGTTGTGCTCACTGCAAGGCAGCAAGAATTGCAGAGAGTTGTGTAAATGCTGGGTGAGACGGAGATGAAAGAGAAAGGAGAAGCTGCATTGACATAGCACCCTTCACAATTACGCAGGAATCAGAGGCAATTTGTGCACGGCAGGATCCATCAAACAGCAGCATGATAATGATGAAATTGTTCGGAATAAATGCTGGCCAGGATTTTGGGTAGAGCTCACTTACTTTTCATCACGATAACACCATGTGACGATTTCTATCTATTTGAGAGGATTTTTGGGACTTCAGTTTGAGGTCACAACCAAATTACTGTTTTAAGTCTTTACAGTAGAATTTGAACCCATAGTTGTCTGGTCCATGAGTAAGAATTTCCACTGTACAGTCACAGATACTGAGAACGACTCTCAAGGTTTCAACATCTTTCTCAGAAAATGGCAGTGAAACTTTGAAATGATCTACTGCCTTTAAGAAGATAAATCATGGAAGACCTTTTTCTCCAGAGAACAAGTTATCAATGAAAGAGCATACATTGAAGATCCACACGTGAGGTATTAAAGGAGCTGATACAAGCACTATTTTAGAGGGTTAAAAAGTACATTTATTTGACATCTTTCACAATCACCAGATTCTTCACAGTCCATCTAATAAATCTGAAGTATAATTTGTATTCAAACGGAAATGTGACAGCCTATTTGTACAAAGCAAGCTCTCACACTAGACAGGGCAGTTAAGAAGGCATTTAACATTGCTTGCCTTCAAAGTTCAGACCTTTGAGTATAAGAGTTGGGACGTCATGTTGAATTTGTACAGGACATTGGTGAAGCCTCTTTTGAAATACTGTGCTCATTTTTGGTCCCCCTGTTATAGAAAAGATATTATTAAGCTGGAGAGGGTTCAGAAGGGATTTACCAGGATTTTGCCAGGAATGGAGGTTTTGAGTTATAAGGAAAAGCTATTCCAACCTCATTGGAGCATAGGAGGTTGAGGGGTCACCTTATAAAGATTTATAAAATCATGAGGGGTATAGATAAAATGAATGGCAGGTGTCTTTTCCTAGGGGTAGTGGATTTTACAACTGGGGGCATTTTTTAAGATGAGAGGAGAAAGATTTACAAAAGGCATGAGGGGCAACTTTTTTTACACAGAGAGTCATTCATGTGTGGAATGAACTGCCTGAGGAAGTGTTGGATGCAGGTACAACGTTTAAGAGACATTTGGATAAATACATGAATAAGAAATGTTTGGAGGGATATGAGCCAAGTGCAGACAGGTGAGACCAGTTTAGTTTGGGATTATGGTCAGTATGGACTGGTTGGACTGAAGGGCCTGTTTCCATGCTGTATGACTCTATGACTCTATTTATAAGGAGTAATGGGATATTAGAAAGTTAGAGATGTCACTTTCTTAGTGAATGTTAACCTGCTGTCTGACTGAGCCAATCAGTATGAGTCCAGACGTTAAGGACTGACAAGCATTCACAGAAATGCCTCAACCATCTTGCAGAGCTTATATATACAGTACAGAGGCAGTTTCTACACAACAAGAGTTAAGCATGCATATTGGATTACGAGATTGTTCTAGAAGAGTTCATTTTGAAGTTGCATTAGATCCACCCAATCTGATGATGCCGTGAATTTTTTGGACTGAGAAATGGTTAGTTTTGCCCAAGGTTCGGGTGACAACAGATATGGCATACTGACCCTAAATAGTTTGAGTTAGGCCTAACTAGTTAATGTCAATCGCAGCCATTATTATCACGGAATAAACTACCCTTTTTATGTCAGACAGTGCCTCTTCCTGATAGGGCTCTGTAATGGTCAATCCTCTACCCATGATAATTAGACTCAGCAGCGAAAGGAGCATTCGTGCCAGTGAGCTACCATTGCCATAAGTGGTTGGTAGAAGATACCATAATAATTTCCCGCAAATATTTGCTTTAATTATTCATGACATTTTTTTGATGGGGCTCATTAGTTTAAACTTATAATATTAAAATTGTTCACATTGCTGGAAAAGACCATGTCACAGCAGACACACGGTCAAGAATGTAATTATTCGGGAACAATCGAAGAATTCGAGAAGAAAGATAACAAGTCCTGCATAAAGGAGGACTGAGGATGGGTGGGGTCCTGACCCGAAGCGTCAGCTTTCCTGCTCCTCTGATGCTGTCTGGCCTGCTGCGTTCCTCCAGCTCCACACTGTGCTATCTCTGTCTCCAGCACTGAGGATGAATGATGTGATTTTGTTGTGTAGATGTATGTTTACCTGGTAATGAAATGCACTTAAATTTTTTTAAACAAAGGGGCATCATTTTAAAATGAAGGCAGGAGGTTTACAGGAGATCTGAGGGAAAGCTTTTTTCACTCAGAGTGAAGTGGGGGTCTGAAATGCATTGACTGGAGGGTGGTTGAGGCAGGAAACCTCACAACCTTTAAAACATACTTGGATGAGCTCCTGAAATATGGTAACATTCAAAACTACAGGCCTAGTGTGGGGAAGTGGGATTGGTGTAGATTCAAAGTAATTTTTTTCTCATTGCAAACGCAATGGGTCAAAGGGTTTCTACTGTATTGGATTTTTCTATCATAAAATGGTATTTCATCTCCTTTAAGAGTGGAGGCATATAAAGGAGAACATTTCATTTTGGACTAAAAACTGAAGAGTGGAAATTGATTGATTGATTGTCATGTGTACTGAAGTACAGTGAAAAGCTTTGTTTACAAGTGGTACAGGCAGATCATAGTAAGCAATAATGTACAGATCAAAAACACTTAGACAGAGGCATACAGGTTACATTGCTCAGGGTTTGCACTAGGTGAGATCAACATTAGCAAGATCAGCGTTACTTGAGGCTAGAAAGTCTATTCATCAGTCTAATAACAGCCAGAAAGAAGCTGTTCCTGAACCTCTGGTGCGTGTGTTCATGCTCCTGTACCTTCTGCCTGATGGAAGAGGTTGTAGATCATTACTGGGGTGCGATGGGTCTTTGATCGCATTGGCTGCCTTCCTATGGCAACGAACCGTGTAAATGGAATTCATGGATGGAAGGTTGGCTACTGTGATGGTCTGGGATGTGCTCACCACCTTCTGTAATTTCTTAAGGTCCTGAGCAGAGCAGTTGCCGTAACAGACCATTATGCACCCAGACAGTAATCTTTCAATGGTGCACCTACAAAATTTGGTGAGGGACGTTATGGACATGACAAATTTCCTGAGCCGCCTGAGGAAGAAGAGGTGTTGTTGTGCCTCCTTGACCTTTGCATCTGCGTTGGAAGTCTAGGACAGGTTATCGGTTATCATCACTCTGAGGAACTTGACACTCCCCAACCTCCGTTGATTTAGATGGGGGCGTGTTCTCCTCCATTCTTTCTGAAGTCAATGATCAGTTCTGTAGTTTTGAAAATGTTGAGAGAGACGATGTTCTCATTGCACAATGTCTCCAAGCCCTCTCTCTCCCTTCTGTATTTTGACTCGTTGGTGTTAGATGTCCATCCGACTGCAATGGTGTCATCACCGAACTTGTGGATGGCATTTGTTCAGAATTTGTTGGCCTACTATATGGCTGAAGGAACCAGGTGGGTTTTTATAATGTGAAAATCAAGCGGGATCAACCCTCCCCACTTCTCCCCATGCCCACAACATTAGTTTCACAAGACTATGTTACTTTTTATCACAGTAAGGGTGGTTATTTTATGAGATGGGCTTGCACCAGGAGTCTTTGAGTTAGGGGAAAACCTGCCTATTGACAGCCTTTGGCTTGTGCATCTACAGTTTGTTACAAGCCTTCAGTGCATCCAGAAGCCTACAAACAAGAAGGCTCTTTCACCAGCTCTCTCCATCAGTCAAAGAAAAGAAAACCTGCAAGACCCTGAAACAAAAGTGGTCAGATATTCTGCTGGCTGTGAAACTTATTATTCCAGCATAGATATGGGTTCTGCACGGGGACCTATGGAATCCCCAATGTAGCAGACTCTCCGGAGGAATTTCCCAAGGAATTGAGGATTCCATTGGGCAACTTCACTTCGCCTGGAACCCTCTGAAAGTATTGAATAAAATTGGACAATTTTGCAGGATTTGTAGCGCTGAAGTAAAGAGTAACTCAGGAAATGTTAAGACTATTAAATACATGGTACAACTTCTATTCAACTGAGCCTATATGTAGCTTACACACCCAACTACAGCCCCTCCACCGTCTTCCTTCTCCCCTGCTAGACATGGCCTGATCTTTCCAGCTGCAGCCAGGTCTGATAGGAGCACTGCCCCTTCTTCCCACTACCTCCCCCCATCCCCCTGCAGCACCCATCTCGACAAACCTCCCAAAACAATGATCTGCTACACAATGAGAAACAACGCAAGCAACCTTGTAGTCTGGACTTGTAAGCCTGAGAGAGAGAGAGACTGAGTGTGTGTGTGTGTGTGTGTGTGTGTGTGTGTGTGTGTGTTTGTTTATGTTGCGGGTTTTAAAGGGGTATAGTTTAAGTTGCAAAGTAATAATGCTGGTCAAAGAGCTATATTACCAAAGTAGTTCCTGCGTTTAGTAGTTCTGAGGAAGGGTCACCGGACCCGAAACGTTAACTCTGTTTTCTCCTCCACAGATGTTGCCATCTTTTCCAGCTGAGCTTTTCCAGCAACTTCGTTTTTGTTCCTGATTTACAGCATCCGCAGTTCTTTTGTTTTTTTCTTAGTTCTTGTGTTTAACTGCCTTCGGATGTCACAAAGTCTAAAAAGCAAAGCAACTGAATTTTGTGGGCGTCATATTATCAGAAAATTGCAGGCTGTTTTGGATCTTGTGATAGTGCTCCTACCTCTGAGCTAGTCCCAGCCTGTTCTGAATTGTGCCCTAGCGTGTCTGAACAGGTGTAAATGATGTTGCTGAATAAAGAGTCAACAACTTGTTTCTCGCCATACTTACAGGCACTGGCATCATCACCATCGGCTCAGTCAGTTCAGAATTACCTAATTTCAAAATATCAAACAAAGGATTAAATTGTACAAAAATAATCCCATTTCATCTCAACTATCCTTCCCCTTTAAGACACATTTCTGTGGCTGACATTGAACCATCTTATTTCACTGAGGTCTCTGCATTGTGACGGGGAAATGTCAGGGTAAATTACACAGAATGCTCATGTGGTTTTAAAGTTAAAATGAAATGAGTCCCTCTTTCTTCACCGCACCTCCGACAGTCGTAGTGGAATCCATTAGCGACCTGTAACATTGCTTGAATCAATGTTGTTTTGTTGCAGAAGTCAATCTCGTTAGTTTTAGAGAATCAGCAGCTACTGGCAACCCTAAGATTGCATAAGCGGGTTTGGCATTGACTTCATATGCATGCAAAATCTATCAAAGCCTTCAGGCTGCTGTGTGTATGAATGTGGTGAGGAGATTTGATCAGTTGCATGAAAGTGATTTCAGTCTCGGATTGAGTGATGGCAAATGCATTGACAGCATTCACAAATTATTTCCTTAATTTCAGGCTTGAATTGTGCAGAGAAATCTGCTCAGAGCTGCTCCCAGAACTCTACTGTAATTCTGCCAGAAAGGCAGCGCTACAGAGTGACTTTATGATTCCACTAGGCACAAACTACTGAGGAAACCCTCCTCATTCAACACTGAACCTGTTAAGACCAAGCAGTGGCCCTGTCGGATAACTGAATAAATATTGAGATCACATAACCTAGCCAGCTGGTCCTATTCATGAAAGTTGATTCTATTACATTCATGCTGAAGTGGGAGTGAGTTCAGCATCCCTAAGAAGTGCTATCCATTAATGTTCCTATTTCCATCCATCTGGAGTTACATGCTGCAGCCACAGAAGCTGCTGATTGATAATGGCATTCTGTGCATGAACTTAATGCTGTTTTGATTTGAGGATGACAATTTCTCTGTTCAACTCACTTACATTTCCAAAGCTCTATCTGTACACAAGGAGCATTCACAATAAGGTAGGTAAATTAACAGCGCAAAATAGCTGCACATAGGTAAGATTTGACTGTGGTTGTGGGAATGGTACAGATTGCTCTAGGCTGGGCAGTGAGCACCCAAGGATTTTCAATCTTTAGGAAGGACAGGTAAAACAAAAACAGATAGGGTGGCATTGATCGCGAAATTGGTGACATAGTGAGAAAGGATATTGATGCAGGAAATCCAGAGGTGGAATTAGTCTACATGGAGCTAGGAAGCAATTAGAGATGGAAAATTTTAGTAGGAGTTGTGAGTAGTCCTCCAAACAATAGTGGAGAGGTAGGGAATGCCATTAAATAGGGGAGATGCATGCAAATGAGATACTGAGACGGTAAATTGAGCTGGACCTTTCAGGTAGGCATTAAAGATGTCTTGGCAAAATTTTAAAGTAAAGAGGGATTATCTACCCTGTGTTTCTAGCCAACATTTAACACGTAGCTAACATCACTAAAGTGAACTATTTGGCCAATATTACTTTGCTGTTTGTGGGACATTAATTGCTTACTAATGGTTCTCAAATGGTCAGGCGGCTGCAAGGCCATCCAAAGGCCTTCACTTTATGGATTTAATCAGAAAGGAGATGAGAAGATGGTGGGACTTACCCCTTGGTCAATGATGGCCCAGCTGTGATATTAACCTTATTGCCACCACTGGAACCTCATTGTACATGCCATCTTTACCAAGATTTTTCAATTCATTTGTGGGGCATGGCTATCGCTGGCCTGGCCAGCTTTTACTGCCCGTCCCCTAACTGCCCCAAGGTAATGGTGAGCTGCCTTCTTAAACCGCTGCAGTCCATTTGCTGTAGGTTGACCCAGAAAGCCTGTAGAGAAGGAATTCCAGGATTCTGAACCAACAACAGAAAAGCAACAATGATATATTTTCAAGTCTAAATGGTGAGTGGCTTCAAGAGGAATTTGAATGTGGTGGTGTTCCTATGTACCTGCTATCCTTGGCCTTCTAGATGAAAATGGTTGTGGGTCTGGAATATGCTGTCTAAGGATGTTTGGTGGTATTATGCAGTGTATCTTGTAGATAGTACACACTGCTGCTACTGAGCACCCGGGCTGGAGGGAATGGTTGTGGATGTAGTGCCAATCAAATGAGTTGTTTTGTCATGGACACTGTCAAGCTTCTTGAGGGTAGTTGGAGTTACTCTCATCCAGGCAAGTGGGGAGTATTCTATCTCACTCCTGATTTGTGCCTTGGAGATGATAGAAAGGCTTTGAGGCATCAGGAGGTGAGTTATTCACCACAATACTCCTCGCCTCCAACGTGCTCTTGTTGCCACTGTGTTTATGTTGTGAGTCCACTTGAGTTTCTGGTCAATAGTAACCCCAAGGCTATTGTTAATGGGGGGATTCAGTGATGGTAACACCATTGAGTGTCAAGCATTGATGGTTAGATTGTCTCTTACTGGAGATGGTCATTGCCTAGCATTTGTGTGGCATGTATGTTACTTGTAACTTGTATGCTCAAGCCTGAATAGTGTCCAAATCTTGTTGCATTTGAACATTGGACTTTTTCAGTATCTAAAGGAGTCATGAATGATGCTGAACATTAAGCAATCATCATGGAACACTCCCTCTTCTGACCTTATGATGGAGGGAAAGTCAGTGATGAAGCAGCTGAAGATAGTTGGGCCTAGGACACTACCCTGAGGCATGCCTGCAAAAAAGTCCTGGAGCTGGGATGACTGACCTTCAATAACCATGACCATCTTCCTATGTGTCAGGTATGACTCTAACCACTGGAGATTTTGACCCCTGATTCCCATTGGTTCCACTTTTGCTCAGGCTCCTTAATGCCACATGATATGATTGAGAGTAAGGTCTGTTGAGGTTGTTCAGTGACACCAATCCTCCTTAGTCTAGGGCATCTTTAATAATCACTGGATATTCCACTAAAGTGTCTTTACAGAAGAGGCATCATTCTTCATATACAAGATGGTTTATTGTATAATAGCAATAATTACAATGTAATTAATTAATTAAGCATAATTACTAGGACTTTTGCGAGTATATATAGAGCGTACGTGCTCCCTACGAAGGCATGTGTAGACTCACTGCCTCCGCCAACAGATTGTGCATCATCAACAAAATAAATGGAGCACAACACAATATTAATATTAATGCCTTCCTGATCCTTAACTTATACAACACTTCCCAGCAACCTTGGGACAACACAAGATTCCAGCTGTAGAGTAGAATTTGCCAGGGAGTTCAAAATGTGTGGCCATGTAAGTATAACCAAATCTCTTATAAATCAAAGAAGGAATTCAAAGAAAACATTTTTGTCAGTAACAAAACTGAGGAATATATAACCACAATCGAATGAGCTGAGGTGAATAACACAGATGTATTGCCGGCAAGCTAGATAAAGACTACAGGAATAAAGGCAGAAAGGGATATGTTGATAGGGCCAAATGAAGTAAGGTGGGGAAAGGTTTATATGGAAAATAAACTTTAGCCTGGGCCAGTTGGCTGAATGCCCTGTTTCTGTGCTGTCACACACTGTGCAATTTTATTAAAATGCAGTAACTAAGCAACACTCCATTAACATCCTGCACCAAATTTCACCATAAGGTGGTCTGGAGCTCTCTAAAAGTGGGGAGCAGTGAGACCATTACAAATCTCGCGCAGCTGGTCTTAACGTAGGCGATCTAAGCTAATACAAATCAGAAAACAAACTGTGCCGCCTGATTCAGTTCTACACAGGCAATGAGCTGGCTTTCCCAGGTCAAGTCATGACCATGGCATTGGTCCCTGTTCCAGGTGGGAACTGCTTGGTGGGAGGCCACTCTTGATCTTCTGGAGATGACTCCTCAAGAGGCTGGTTCTGGGAGTTCTGTCAGATGAAAGAGAGTGGACCAGGGAAGGAAGACACTATATCTGAGGGGTTGCTTCAATATTTCATTGGTAGTCCCACAAGGAGAGGCACTGCCATTGAGGTGGAGAGATAATTCTTAAGGAAGATCAAAGTGGATGTGCCCTCTGACATCTTCGGCAGGCATTGCATTGAAGAGAGCTACAGCAGTGGGTGAAGGGTGAGGGAGTGTCGTTATGATAACTGGAAGATCTCCTCTCCATTGGGAAATGGCTTCCATACGGATCCTTAAGTGTCCAGTATTGGTGCTGTATCTCCTTTACTTTCCTCCCTGCCCTCCCAGAGAAGTTCTGCCTCATTTGAGAATACTTTGGACAGCTATTCCAACACCACCCCTACTATTTCCCTTGTACCCCTTTTCCCAACCCCATTTCAGCCTGGACTTGATGGGCTGAATGGCCTGCTTCCATACTGTAGGGATTCTATGTTCCTATCCACATGGACTAGGAAATTTCACCTTAATATGATCATTTACCAAGGCTCTTGGGAAAAATGGAAGCTCAGCCAATTGCAGAGTGGAGAATTACCCTGCAATGTTGAGACTGTCAACAGCAACAACAAACTGCATTTATTTAGTAACTTTCACACAGCCAAAATGTACCAAGTTATGTTGTATGGCCATCATAAAACCAACTTTCACATATTATGAAAATTGGTCATAACACCAAAATTTGTTCAAATAAGTTTCAAGGAGAAAGTCTTGTGGATCAATGGGCAGAGCCCCTGCCTCTGTGCCAAAGCTCAGATTAGGCTTGGGCCCCACTCCAGGACTTGATACACAAGGAAAGTGCTTTATTGACAGCTAAACAGTTTGAGCATCTGTAGTAACAAGGTGTAGAGCTGGATGAACACAGCAGGCCAAGCAGCATCAGAGGAGCAGAAAGGCTGACGTTTCGGGCCTAGACCCCTCTTCAGAAAATCCTGCTGTGTTCATCCAGCTCTACACCTTGTTATCTCAGATTCTCCAGCATCTGCAGTTCCTACTATCGATGATGGAGTGAGTTGGGTTATGTGTTTTGGACGAGTTCAAATTTTCAAGTGTAGGTGTGGTTCTAGGGCACTAGAACAGTTGATTCTAAAGGTGACAAGAGGCTTTTCTGAGCATTTTAGCAGCAGCTAAGCTGAGATAGAGTTGGAGATAGTGGATGGAAGTGGTGAAGATGGTAGAGCGCAGAATCCAGATTGCATGGCATCAGAATCCAAGAACAAATGGCAAGTTGCCTCCATCTACTCCTAATTCATACAAATGTAACTTTTATGTCTAATTTCACCTTGAGCTAAGTTCCTGATTGCACACCTCTTCCATCATCAATGCTGTCTACATCCACCTCCATTGTAGAGTCCAACAGCACCTTGCCTTGTCCCATTTGATGCTGTGCCCTTACTTAGTACTCAACTTGACTTGTTTTTCAGAGGTTACAACGCCCACAGAGGAGTCCGTTAACTGTGATTCACTCCGATAAGCTTCTAACACCTAAATTCCTTATTGTGATCAAACTGGCTGTGATATTGCTAAATATCCAGCACCCTGTTGCTTTTTGCATCTGTTGTCCCAATTATGCAAACATATTTTCAGGGTCGTTGTTTCAGAGAAAACCCTGCTTCAGAAGGCTGAAGAAAATCTAGGTCTTCGAGATGAAAAGCAGCTCCTACATATATCTCCGAGGAAAGCCTGGTTAATAATTCAGATCAGGTCCCCATTATCCTTGTCTAGTTTTATTTAGGAATTTCAAAATTCATAGACATTTTCAGTCTCTACTTGTTTGTTTAAAGAAATGATACTGCCATCAAAATAGCCTCTGAACCTTCTAGTGTATATCTCAAACTTTACGGCATCATTGAATTTTTTGACGTAATGCCTGACTATAATGGTTTACTGCATGATTCCAGTGGTTTAACAAACAGTTATGCCAGGTTGTATTAGACGTAAAGGATAGTGACTTGATAAAGGAGCAAGTACATCATCTGAAAAGCAAGAACCGTGATCTGTCACATCCATTCCTATTCAACTCAAGAGCACATCGCCTTGTTTATAATTACACCAGACCTTTCTGGGTTAGCTTTCTGAGTTCTTCGTTAACACTACAGTCAATCAAGTGTTGAAGCACACAAAAGATGTCTAGAGAAATAAATGGGTGCATGGGTGTCATGCACAATAACTATAACTGGAAGGGGGACACCTTGTTAATGTTTCTGGCATGCCCCATTGAGAATACTAAAATGAGTTCTTTGTTGGAATTATCTGAAAGGAAAATCAACCAAGCCATTCACCGAAAACAAAATCCTGAGCAATAGTCGTGTCAACTGCATGTGTCTCTCTAACCGTGAGTGAGAGGCTCTCCAATATAATTAGGATGAATCTCATTGTAGAAAACATGAGTCTTCTGTACACAGATGATTTCCAAACAGCTTATTCCTTTGGAGACTATCCTACTTTCCAGTTGTAAATATGAATGGCCTCTTTATATCAGGAATAATCTGTGGGAATTTTCAGGGAAGCTCATTCTGGTCCAGGAACTGTGCAATTGGTCCAATGTTGCAGAGAGACACACTAATTATATTCTGGAATGATAAGATCATCCTAAAAGGCTTTTATTATCGAAGGCAAAAACAATTGTTTTCCAAAGGTTACAGAAGTTCTACCTGTGAGCTGTTCATCAATTTCAAAGGTGGGTAATGACAAGCAATCCTGCATTTAATTCGCAAATATACTTTAAAGTCCAATTGAACAAATGCAAAACCCAAATTGGGTGTTTTAAATCAACATACTCAGTCATGACACCTCCTGGGATTTGGTCTGGGCTGTTTATTAGCTTGTTATAAGCTTTCAGAGGAAGTGGTAGAGGTGAGTACAATTACAACATTTAAAAGACATTTGGGCAGGTACATGGATAGGAAAGGTCTACAGGGATATGGGCCAAATGGAGAAAAATGGGACAAGTTCAGTTTGGGAACTATGGTCAGCATAGACAAGTCAGGCTAAAGGGTCTGTTTCTGCTCTGTATGACTCTATGACTCTATGGGCCCTCTGGCCTAGAGAAAGGGACACTACCACCGTTCCACAAAAGCCCAATACCCAAGGTACGCTATAGAGAAATCCTCCTACATTTTATACAGTTTGTCTGAGATGTAAAAATAATGCATTAGCAATCAACCTACAGCAAAGCCTAAAATTTGCAGACATTGCTGTCACTCATGGCCCACTACAACAGGAACACGCTCTAGACCACGAGTGAAAAATCGCAAATGACATTCAAGCCACATAAATGCCAGGCAATGACTGTCACCAACAAGAGACAATCTGACCATCACTCCTTGACTTTCAATGGCATTGCCATCACTGAATCCCACAATATCAACATTGATAATCATTGACCAGAAAGTGAACTGCACTTGCCAAATAAACACAATGGCTATTAGAGCAGGTCAGAGGCTAGGAATGCTGAGGTAAGCAATTTACCTCCTGACTCTCAAAACCCAGTCCGCCATCTATAGGGCACAAGAGAGGACTGGGATGGAATACTTCCCCCTTGCCTGGATGGGTGCAGCTCCAACAACACTCAAGAAGCTTTACACCACCCTGAAAAATGTAGCCCGCTTGATTGACTTCCAAAAGCATTCACTGCCTCCACCACCAGCACTCAGTAGCAGCAGTGTGTACTATGTAAACGACGCACTGTAGAAATTCTTCAAAAATCCTTAGAAAGTACCTTCCAAACACACGACCACTTCCAGCTAGGACGATAAGGGCAGCAGATACACGGGAACACCACCACCTTCAAGTTCCCCTCCAAGCCACTCAACAGACTAACTTAGAAATATACCATGTCCTTTCAGTTTTATTGGTCTAAAACCTTAGCAACCCTTTCTCAAGGGGATTGTGAGTTTTCCTCCAGTAATTAGACTGCAGTGGTTCAAGAAGGCAGCTCACCACCATCTTCTCAGGGGCAACTAAGGAAGGCAATAAGTGTTGCCCTAGTCATGACACCTTCATCCCTCAAGTGAATTAAAACAAAAATGAATTCCATTCATATATGTCTAACTGCAATCAGAAAATCACCAACAATGGCATTTCACCCTTCTCCCGCATCAGTGTCTTTGGGGTTGTATGAAGGTTTATCTTTGGTACCTTGTATTCTCATGCTCCCTGTTAATGGCAATATCGGGTTCAACAGGGAAGCTGGTGAAACCCAGCTGACCCTCACTACCAGCTCCCTCAATCACTGTAACAATCATTTCCCCCTTAGTAGGTAGCCTTCCCACCTCTGGGTTAGAAGGTTCAGAGTTCAAGTCCTACCTCAGGACCCTTGCACCAGAAAGATACCTGGCACTCCTGCACAGTGGCTGAGGGGCTGATGCAATGTTGGAGCCACCATTTTCGGATACAGCATTAAATTGAGGTGCTCACAGCCTGATCTGGTGGATGTAAAAGGGCCCACAGCACATTGACAGTGACATGACATTGTCAACAAGGGAGGTGGAGGGAAGGGGAGGGATGGGTGTTTGTTCTGGGATGTGTGGCCCAAGCAAAACCAGAAGACAGCCAGAAATTGGCACAGGGCTTAACAAGAAGTGTGCAAGTTCCTGAGACTGACAGAATGAGGCTACAGCACGCAGGCCCCAGTGGGTATGAGGAGCAGCACCAGGGTTTGCCACAAACAGTGACGAGGCTCCATTGGGAAAACCACCTCCTCTGCCTAACAAAACTCGTTCTTCACATTAATTTGTCGAAGGCCTTTGAAGGGTCCAAGTGAGTAATGATGACAGAAGCATGAGAAATGTTTTAGCAGCTTAAAACCAGCTTCAGAGCCAAGTGGGAAACACACAGATGTTCATAGAATTATACAGCACAGAACCAGATCCTTTGGTCCAACTGATCTATGCTGACCATGTTCCCAAACTAAACTTATCCCACCTGCCTCCATTTGGCCCGTACTCCACTAAACCTTTCCCATCCATGTATATCTTTTAAACATTGTAACTGTGCCTGCATCCATGACTTCCTCTGGCAGTTCATTCCACACACTGACCACTTTCTGTAAAAAAGTTGACTCTCATGTCCTTTACAAACCTTTCTCCACTCACAGGAAAAATGTGCTCCCTAGTTTTGAACTCCAGCGCTTTATGATTCTTGCCAGCATAGATCCACCTCAAGAAGAAGCCCTATTCCATCTCAAGTGGTTTCCTCCCTGTTGAAAGCTTGCCTTTTTTAAAATTTGTTTATGGGACATGGGCATCACTGGCTGGCCAGCATTTATTGCCTGTCCCTAGTTGCCCTTGAGAAGGTGGTGGTGAGCTGCTTTCTTGAACCACTGCAGTCCACCTGCTGTGGGTTGACCCACAATGCCATTAGGGAGCGAATTCCAGGGTTTTGACTCAGCGACGGTGAAGAACAGAGGTATATTTCCAAGTCATGATGGTAAGTAGCTTGGAGGGGAACCTGGAGGTGGTGGTGTTCCCATGTATCTGTTGCCCTTGTCCTTCATGATGGAAGTGTTTGTCAGTTTGGAAGGTGCTGTCTGAGGAAATTTGGTAAATTCCTGCATTGCAACAAGTCGATAGTACTCACTGCTGCTATTGAGCGTTGGTGGTGGAAGGAGTGGAAGCTTGTGGTTGTCATACCAATCAATTTATGGTTAAGGCATTAGTGTTTGTCTCATGCAATCCATTTAACCAATGGCTTATTGCTTGCTAAGTTGTCAGGATAGCATTACTCAGTTTGCTCAGATATAAGGGATGAGATCCCAGCTTTTCAGGCTTAGCATTTGTACATAGTACTTAGTGTCTTGTACCAGGGTATCGAGTCATTTCCTTGGTGCAGCTAACAGGCTGACACTGCCCTCTGTGTCAGCTTTAGCAAACTGCTATAGAATCTTTCTTAGAAAGGGAAGAGGCAGAGAGAGAGCAAATAACATTTTATAAACACCATTAGGAAGCTATTTCTAACAGGTTGAAGGAGATCAAGCATGAGATGGAATGACATTCAAAGCATGTGTGTAGCATGTGCAACGATTTTAATAGATAGAGATATTCAGAAAGGTCATACTTACAGGGCCTGGGTAACTTTATTGCGCAGTTAATTACATTTTTGATACAATGAGAGCTCTTATTCATTGGCTTTTTGCACTCATAAAGTCAAAGACGAAAACAATTCTGTAACGTGGATCTGAACTTAGGTAAGTTTACCATTTTTCCAATATTCTGAAATCTCCTTCGAGGACCATTTCTACAAGTCCAATTAAACAAGGTTTTATTACCGTGACAGACTTAAGTCAATCTCTTTCTATATACATGGCTGAATTTTCAATTTAAAATAAGCCTTGAAACTTTACCAATGAAAAACCCTGCACCATGAAGCAAAGTCCTTAGAGATTGTCTCGACCTTATTCTTCATGTCTTCAAATTGAATATTGCCGTTTATTGCAATTGGAATGGAATATGTATATATGGGAGTTCTATTGAGTATTGCTAGGACCACATCTCGAATGTTGTGCATGTTTCATCTCGAATATTGTGTACAGTTTTGACCTCTTTATTTAAGAACACACGTCAATGTGTGAGGGATGTTCGGAGAAGCTCCGTTAACTGTTACCTGAAATGGGTGAATTATCTTATGAGAAGGCATTTGGTATGCTAGCCTTTATTGGTCAGTATATTGAGTATAGGAGTTGGGAGGTCATGTTGCAGCTGCACAGGACATTAGTTAGGCCACTTTTGGAATAGTGCTTTCAATTCTGGTCTCCCTGCTATAGGAAAGGTGTTGTTAACCTTCAAATGGTGGTGAAAAGATTTACAAAGATATTGCCAGGGTTGGAAGGTTTGAACTATAGGGAGAGGCTGAATAGGCTGGACCTATTTTCGCAGGAGCATCAGAGGCTGAGGGGTGACCTTACAGAGGTTTATAAAGTCATGAGGGGCATGGATAGGGTGAATAGTAAAGGTCTTTTCCCTGGGGTGGGGAGTCCAAAACTAGAGGGCACAGTTATAACGTGAGAGAGGAAAAATTTCAAAACAACCTAATGGACACCTTTTTCACACAGAGGATGGTGCATGTATGGAATGAGCTGCCAGAGGAAATGGTGGAGGCTGGTACAATTACAACATTTAAAAGGCATCTGGATAGGCATATGAATAGGAAGGGTTTAGAAGGATATGGACCAAATGCTGGCAAATGGGACTAGATTAATTTAAGATATCAAGTCGGCATGGACGAGTTGGACCGAAGGGTCTGCTTCCCTGCTGTACAACTCTTTGGTTCTATCATTGTTTCTACTGGGTCTCCTGCCAGTCACATTTCAACATGTAAGATCGTGAGGGGCTTGACAGGATGGATGTTGAAAGAATGTCTCCTCTTGTGGGAGAGACGAGAACAACGGGAAACAGTTTAAAAATCAGGAAGACTGAGACGAGGAGATTTTTTTTTCTTGCAACGGGTTAAGAAATTTTGGAACTCTGCTCAGAAGGTGGTGAAGATGAAGTCATTGAAATGTAACACACAGGTAAATAGATCTTTAATTAACAAGGGAGTCAAAGAATATGAGGAGCAGCCATGACAGTAGAGTTGAAGTTTCAATCAGATTAGCCATGACCTTCTTCAATGGCAGAATAGGCTTGAGGGGCTGAATGGCCTAATCCTGCTTCTTTTTACTTGTTTAAAAGTCAGAACTTTTCAGTTAACCAATCTGTGCTATACTATATTAATAATTTTCAGATGATTCTGTCTGAAATATTGATCAGGGCACCATTGGTACCTCTCGTACACTTCTTTGAAATGGCATCATGGAGCTTTTACCATGCCTGCTTCTCTGGCTGAGAAATGCCATCTCAACCACATCAAGCATACATAGCAGACAACAGCATTTCCAATGTCTGGCCGCTGAATGAGGTACTTCTAACATGTGATGTGTGGAATTTCTGTAAAACATCTGTAGAACCCAGAATTTTTTAAGAACATTTAGAAATGACTTTTAAGACATTGCATCAATTTTAAAGGAATTTTCTCAGTTTAAGTAATACTGTCCACATGTCGGGGTGCCCACTGACCTGGAAGCAATGCCAATAGGAAGGAATTTAAGACTGAAAACCATGTGGTTGGCAAGAATACAGTAGAGCTGCAGAATAAAAGGAGAGCTATAATCAGAGGACATGGAGGTCACAGGCACAAGTGTAAACACAAAGGCAAAGGAGGAAGAAAGAGAAACACAATAAACTCTTGTGAGGAGCAGAAACAAATCACTCTTAGGAAAATATCACATTTTCCCTCCGAGGGAAAAAATTCCAAAGTCTCATGGCCCTATGTTTGAATTTAAGAACAAATCTCATTATCTCTATTTTGAATGGGTGATGACTCTTTTTGAAATAGTGACCTCTAGTTCTCGATTCCTCCACAACAGGAAACATCTTTCCCATATCCACCCTATCAAGACGCCTCAGCATTGCATATATTTTAGTCGTCACCTCTTAGCATCTAAATTCCAGTGGATACAAGTTCAGCCTGTACAGCCTTTCCTCCACAAGATAACAGCATGAGTACAACACCTCAAAAGCTACAACAGTGAGGGCACCAGCCTAGATTATGTCCCCAAATCCTAGATACGAACTTAACCTTCAATCTTTAGAATCAGAAATGAGAGCAGAACCAACTGAACCAAACAAGTATCCTTTGAGAGGAGTTCTTTGAATGATAAATCATCATTAGAAGGCTGGCACCAAAACATTGAGCAACTTGGCATGGTGATGTCTTCTGTACTGTTTGGTAGAACAATTTAACATACTAGAACAACCAGCATCTCTCTTGTGAGACATGTTTCACCTACTCCCTACAGTGATCCCAGTTTGAATCTTGGTGATCCCTTCAATTCTTGACTCCACTATTGAGTTTATGTTGACTCCTCAGTAATTCTGAACACGTTGCGCTATCCAGGTTTCTCTTACACTGTGCTACAATTGCATGTGAATAATGATTATCAATCGTTCTCCTGTTATTAATGATCAATTTTCAAACCCACTATGATGAAGATCAAAATGTCCAGGACTGTTAATGAACAGTGATCAGAAGTGCGTCATAATTGAAATGGTTATTACTAATGACTGAAATGAGCAGTTATGACAGAAATAATAAACAGCAGTGCAGTTATCCACATTATACATCTGACATAACTAACTGCTTCTACTGCAGGGCATCATAATATTTAAATATCTAGTGTTTATCTGCACAAACATTGTCCACAATCATTAGTATTTGTGGCGCAAAATTCATAAACAAACAAAAGGGAGTCTTCTTTCTCTTAAAGGCTTCTGGAATCAAACTTTCTCTGTTCTGTTTGTGACAGAATGTTTTTATAGCTGCCCCTTTTCTTGACATGTTTCAAGATACATTTTCATCTATTCAATCCCCATGTAAATGAAAGTTGCTGCTCAATGAAATCATCCATAAACATAAAATGCAGCCTCTTGGAAGCTTATTCTATTTTTCTTCCTTGACATGTGAGCATCACAGGCCAAACCAACATTTGTCGACCATTTCTTATTGCCCCTGTCAATAAAAGTCCACTTACCAACCAATCAGCACTGTCCTCTCATGCATTATTCAGGTTATTATTCCCATGAATTGGTATTCTTGTGAGTTGTTCTTCAGCATTAATTAGTGTAATAGCTATTACCCCTTTATACTGCCATCCATGTAACCTGTATTCACAACCTAGCCTTTGAGCCTCACTAGCGTTCTAGTGAATCTCTACTGCACCTGCTATAAGGCCAAATTTTCCTTTTTGAGGGTTTATACCAGGATAGAGTCTGAGCAAGGTTCAATACTACAGATGGATCATTTCCTTACTTTTACGTTCCAGCCCTGCGAGTTAAATGCCTATGTCCTATTCAACTTTACATCAAGCAGAAACATCAGACTGTGACATTCTCTGCACTTAATTACATGGACCAGAAGGATCCCACATTCAGTGACATTATGCTGGGTTGGGACTGAGTAATGTTGTAACTGGTCTTAGCATCACCAGGCAATTGTAAAGCTTCTGGCAATCAGAAAGAACTCCAGATTTCAGCCTTTGCCAGTCTAGTGGCTAACTTTCAGGCATACAGGCAAGGGGCAGAGCAACTTTTAGTAGAACTCCGTTGTTAAGAAGACCACTGACAATCATAACCAGCTACACTCATGCTTTGGACCAGCTACAGGGAGTCGATGACTTATATACCTCATGCAGTGATTGGAACCAGGTGGACCTTGGTAACCATGAGGTTCTTGTTTGGTGTTGTTAACTTGGGCCAATCAGGAAACCCTTGGCTGACCAATATTACCAGGAGATTGGAATCTCCTCAGTTGAGGATTAACCCTGAGCTGGCTACAGCCAATGTACTGTGCACTAGTAAATACAGAGTGACTTGGTGACATGACACTGGCCTCTGTGCAGTTATTTCAGTGGCGACGGGAGGAAACAGGAAGAGCCTGAGGAACATTTACTTGCAACTGTCATCTTGGAGTTTGGCTAAGCATTTCTGGCAGCATGCCTCTATTTGGGAAGCTTGACTCATTTGACCCTGATGTCGAAGATAGGGCCCAGTTTGTGGAAAGAATGTGATAATTTTTCCAGGCAAATGGCATTGGGGCAGATGAGAAGCAGCAAGTAATCCTGACTGCATGTGGACCCACAGCTTTTTCAGCTATAACTTTTCCAGAGGCACCAGATACTAAAACCTTCCAAGAGTGAATGGAATTGGTTAAGGACTATTATGACCCCAAACCTCCAAGTTTAACCCTGAATGAGATGCTGAGAGACCGTTTGCTATGTGGGATTAATGATGCAACCATGCAGAAGCAGCTACTAGCTGAGGTCCAACTGGACTTCAAACAGGCGCAGCTGGCCTTGTCATTAGAAAATGCAGCAGGTAGAGCATGAGCTACAGGGCATCCCAATGTAAGTGGACACCCTCACTTGTCCAACTGAGCTCAGGGAACACTACTTGTGTGTAGGCAATCACAGAGCCTCACTCAGGGCATGTCAGTGCAGAAGGGCCCTGGGCCAACCCACAGCAGATCCCCACAATAAAGCTGAGCCTCGGCCAAGTAACTAAGCAATTCTTCAGGATCTGGGCTGATAAACCATTGTAGTCACCGTGCACTGGTAATTAAAGGGGGACTTGGTGATGGAACACTGGCCTCTGTGCAGTTAATTCAACTCAGTAGCCTAACGGGGATCGAGGAGAGCAGGAAATGGATCGGTGTATAGACAGCATTTCTCACATCAACTGGCCATCTCAGTGTTTTACAGCTTATGAAGGACTTTATGAAATGCAGACATTGTTATAACTATTACTACTCACTGAGTTAGTGAATTGGAAATCAGACCGTACTATTCCTGAAATTGTCTCAACAGTTACAGATTGGACAAAAGAATGCAAAATTCCCCAACATGTCTCCCTTTCAGACCCAGGCTGATAGAAAGCACAGAACAGGTTTCTGTACTTAATGGGGATTATTATTTCTCGCCAGTAAATAGATCCTAGCTACTGATACAAAGTGACATATTGTCAACGTATAACTCTGCTAATTAAACCATTAACCCAATTTTAAAACTCCCCATACACACACGTGTGCAAACACACATGCACACACACTCACATTCATACACAAACACACAAACTCACACACACAAACATACATACGCATACACACACACTCACACACACTCACATACTCACTCTCACATATACACTGTCTCATACACACTCATTCATATACACTGTCTCTCTCTCTCTCACACACATACACAGACACACTGTCTCTCTCTCTCACAGACACACACACACTCACTCTCACACACACACACACTCACTCTCTCACACTCACTCTCACACACACACAAATACACACAGACTCTCACTCACACACACATACACATACTCACTCTCACACACACACTGTCTCACACACACAGTGTCTCTCTCTCTCTCACACACACACACACAGTGTCTCTCTCTCTCACAGACACACACACACACTGTCTCACACACACATTCACATACTCACTCACACACACTGTTACACACACACACTCACATACTCACTCTCACGCAGAGACTGTCTCTCTCTCTCTCTCACACACACACACACACACACACACACACACACACACATACACACACACACACAAGGACAGGGAAGGCAGTTCAATGGTCCCTGTCCACAGGGTACAATGAAATGATCTTTTTGCTTTATCAGGTCTTCCTGTTCCTCGATATTCCTTATCCAGAAGGAAGGAGGAGGCAGAGAGATTGGTTCAAAGTTACAAAGTCTCTGATTTATTGGTTAAAACCACATCAAATGATAAAGTCCTGATGAAGGGTTTCAGCCCAAAAAGTTGACTTCCCTGCTTCCCTGATGCTGTCTGACCTGCTGTGCTTATCTAGCTCCACGTTTATTGGCTCTGGCTTCCAGCATCTGCTGTCCTTACTGTTTCATTGTCATGAAAGGAAATAAACTGCTTTTCTTCAGATTTCAGGTGGATTTTACTGTAGGGAGTAGGGCAGCTCCTTTCTTTTCACAGGTCCAATGCCTTCTGACAAATATTCACACTGTCAAGCTGTTGATCGATCTGGGAACAATGGTGTTAACAGGCAGAAGGGGTTTGTTACCAACAACTCCACATACCAATCAGGTACTTGTTGCTAGCCGAACCTTCCTGCATACACATTCCCTGGCTTTGTTTGTGGTAAACCTCCCTTTAAAAAGTCAATCAATCCTTTCCCCATCTTTAAAACATTCCCTTACTCATTCCATTCCACTATTGAAAGTACAGAAAATTTTTTAAAAAGTACGGTCTTTACACAATGCTAATTAGTGTACAGCAAGATCCCACAAACAACAGAGTGATAATGACCAGGTCTTCTGTTCAATGTGATATTGACTGAAAGGTAAACATTTCGAAGGTCTTTGGGAGTGATCCCCTCCCCCGTTCCCTTTTTCAAACTAGTGCCATTGGATTATTTACATTTCCCTGAGCAGGCAGATGAGGTTTAATGTCTCTTCCAGAAGATGACCAATGCAGCACTCCCTAAATGTGAATAACCATAGAACTGTGGATGTGGGAAACCAATCAGAAATAGCTGGAAAAACTTAGCAGGTCTGGCAGCATCTGTGGAGCGTTCAACAGTTCTGAATAAGGGTCACTGGACCTGTAATGTTAACTCTGCTTTCTCTCCACTTGTGCTGCCAGACCTGCTGGGGGGTTTTTTCCAGTAATTTCTGATTCTATTCCCTCAATATGCACTGGGGCATCAGGCTGAATTCTTGTGCTCAAGTTCTGGAGTGATACTTCATGGAGTTTTGCAATTTAGAGTTCAGAGTGTTACTCCACAGAGCCACAGTTGACACTTGACAGGGAGAAAAGTGCAGAAAAACAGGAGTGAAGGAATGGTCATTGCCAAGATCCATTGATTTTGTACTCAGCTGCCTGTGAATGACAGTGCTTGACTTGATGTATTGAATCAGAATCTCAATCCCAAGGGTAGCCTCAGTTGACAATCGATTCTGTCACTGTCCCTCACCTTTCTTCCCCACACTGGTGTCTGTGTGAACGTGTATTGTCTGTGCTGATCACACTTTTCTGATGAAGGGTCTAGGCCTGAAACGTCAAGTTTTCCTGCTCCTATGATGCTGCTTGACCTGCTGTGTTCATCCAGCCCCACGCTTGTTATCTCGGATTCTCCAGCATCTGCAGTACCTTTTATCTCCAATGAGCTCAATTGGATTGAACAGTCAGACTATGTTGCCTGAAAATGCTCCAATTATAAATGTACAAAACAGTTCTGGGCTTTCTGGTGTCATTGACAGATTGAAAAGTATTCAAGGAAGGTGGAAGTCAATTTTTCAAAAGGTGTGAATGCATGGAAAGCTGCTATCAATGAACAACGTCTCTTGCAATGCACTTAAGAGAAAGCAGAGAAGCAGACAAGACAGGCCTGACTTAATAGGAGCCTGTAGATTCTTGTTTTGAGCTGACAACTACTTTGTTATCTGCACAGACATTCAGTAATCTTGGAAGAAAAGTAAAATGCTGCAATGCTGGAAATCTAATATAAAAGCAGAAAGTGCAGGTAAAACTTAGCAGGCCCAGTAGTATCTCTGCAGAGAGAAAATGAGGTAGGTTTGGAGTCAAATTGGCTCTTCTTTAGATGCTAAAATGTTGCCAAAGTCGATGCAAAGTGCAGGGTGAAAATGACTGACTGTCAAAAACAATAAAATGCAACAGCTGTTAAATTCTTGCACTGATTATGGGGACATTGAGGAGCTTTTAACCACGGACTACTCCTGTCACAGTGTTTTGTGGATAGAAAGTCAGGCAGAGTGATTTGTAGTTATCATGTAAGCACAGATTGAAGGGGCTTTGTAGAAGGTCCAGAGGGGAGATGAGGAAAAGTATTTTCACTCAGAGGATGCCTGCTACTCCATTTGGTAATGGTAGCAAAAACTGTCAACTCAGTCAGAAAGGAACTTAGATCTGCACCTGGAGTGCTGTTACTTGCCAGACCAAAGTGAGATCAGAATTGGTGACAGTTTCCATTCTATCATTGGCCAATATGGACACAATGGGCCGAATCGCCTCTCCTTGTGCCGTACATTCTCTGTGACTAACAGAGTTCAATTTCTCTCAACCATTGAAATTGGGCAAAACCGACAGATCTCTACAATCAGTGAAGGGCACTGCTCTAAGCCACATTGACACTGACTGCGCAAGAACACTTTGGTGCACTGCGATAATATTGTGCCTTTAAGAGATTCTGCGCTGTTCCTTTTGCAGAGGGGCGTTGTCCCAATGGTGATGCAATGTCTCTTTCAGACAGGGAGTTGGTAAATAGCTTTGAGTTCTCCCAGGGATTTTGTTTTTAAGAATCATAAGTGGGCAGAGCAAGCCTCACGCAGACCCAAATGGACTTCAGTTTTGCTGTCAGTGAATTGGTGGTTTTCTTTTGGTGCTGTCTGCTGGGCTAAAAGCTTGAGTTCTCTACTGCAGGAGTAAAGTTTTAGACAGAGAGGTTTCCTCTTAAAAATCAAAAGGGATGGATTTTTTTTGGTGAGAGATAAAAGGTACTGCAGATGCTGGAGAATCCGAGATAACACGGTATGGGGCTGGATGAACACAGCAGGCCAAGCAGCATCATAGGAGCAGGAAAGCTTGATGTTTTGGGCCTAGACCCTTCATCAGAAATGGGGGAGGGGAAGAGGGTTCTGAAATAAATAGGGAGAGAGGGGGAGTTGAAATGGTTCGCGACTGGGAGGTGCAGTTGTTTGTTGCAAACTGAGCGCAGGTGTTCTGCAAAGCGGTCCCCAAACCTCCGCTTGGTTTCCCCGATATAGAGGAAGCCACAACGGGTACAGCGGATGCAGTATACCACATTGGTAGATGTGCAGGTGAACATCTGCCTGATGTGGAAAGTCTTCTTGGGGCCTGGGATTGGGGTGAAGGAGGAGGTGTGGGGGCAGGTGTCGCACTTCCTGCGGTTGCAGGGAAAAGTGCTGGGTGTGGTGGGGCTGGAGGGGAGTATGGAGTGGACAAGGGAGTCGTGGAGGGAGTGGTCCCTCCGGAAGGCAGATAAGGGTGGGGAGGGAAAAATGTCTTTGGTGGTGGGGTCTGATTGCAGATGGCGGAAGTGTCGGAGGATGATGCGTTGGATCCGGAGGTTGGTGGGGTGGTATGTGAGGACGAGGGGGATTCTTTTTTGGTTATTATTGCAGGGACGGGGTGTGAGGGATGTGTTACGGGAAATGTGGGAGACACGGTCGAGGGCGTTCTCGACCACTGTGGGGGGGAAGTTGCGGTCCTTGAAGAATGAGGACATCTGAGATGTACAGGAGTGGAATGTCTCATCCTGGGAGCAGATGCGGCGGAGGCGAAGGAATTGGGAATAGGGGATGGCATTTTTGCAGGAAGGTGGGTGGGAGGAGGTGTATTCCAGGTAGCTGTGGGAGTCAGTGGGCTTGAAATGGACATCGGTTTCTAAGTGGTTACCTGAGATGGAGACAGAGAGGTCCAGGAAGGAGAGCGAAGTGTTGGAGATGGTCCAGGTGAACTTCAGGTTGGGGTGGAAGGTGTTGGTGAAGTGGATGAACTGTTCGAGCTCCTCGTGGGAGCAGTTTTCTCCCTGTTCACTATTCTGTTGTCAATTGTTCCATTTACCTTTGCGTGAATTGGGTTAAAGCCTTCAACACAAACTCCTGAAAATCTTTGATAGTCTGTATCCATAGAGGTTTTCCATCAAGTAACTTCTGCATTCCAAATCGTTGTAGCAGAGCCTGACAAAGACTTAATAACAAGCAACTGAGACCTCTTCAAGCTCATTGGCTGTGGTAAAAATCTGTCACCTGTTGGTAAATCTGATGATCAATATCCAGTCTGGGTCGAATGTGTACAGTTGTTCCTCCCGCGGTTACTACAATTAATTTTGTTAACAGTTGACTTCTTGCAGTAATCTCAGGCCTTCCTTGTGGGATTGCACAAACCTCTAGTTGAATTAAAGCTCTGAGATTGTTTGAAACACTCAGGATACAATTATTCCGCCCACAGAAGATAAAGCTGCTAAAGTAACTGCATTCCTGGTAGAGAAAATAAGAAAAGGCAAAGTTCCAGTTCATTGATCCTCCTAATTTCAGTGACTTCTACTAATGGTCAATTTGCAGTTTGATGCTGGTCCAGATCACTTTAATCTAATCTACAGGAGCATAAGAGGTTGAGGGTTGACCTTAAAGAGATTTATAAAATAATGAGGGGTATAGATAAGATGAATGGCAGGTGACTTTTTCTTAGGGTGGGGGCTTTCAAAACTCGGGGGCATATTTTTAAGGTGAGAAGAGAAAGATTTAAAAAGGACATCAGGGCAACTGTTTTAAACAGCGAATGGCTCCTGTGTGGAATGAGCTTCCAGAGAAAGTGGTGAATGCGGATACAGTTACAACGTTTAAAAGACATTTGGATAAGTTCATGAATAAGAAACGTTGGAGGGATATGGGCCAAGCATAGACAGGTGGGACTAGTTTGGTTCGGGGCTATGGTCGGTATGGACTGGTTGGAGCAAAGGGTCTGTTTCTGTACTGTATGACTCTATGACTCTATGGATTTTGTTACTGAGTGCGTAAATGAATGGAATTATCTTAGACAAGGCAACTGCAGGAAACTGGGGCTGAGGCAGGAGACTTGACTCAGCGACAGTTTCAGAAGTGAGATTTGTCAAGTTTAACACCATAGCATCTTTTAACTGTTGCTTGCCACTTCAATGCACCACCCTGCTCCCTGGCCAACATCTCTGTCTCTGGCTTGCTGCAGTGTTCCGGTGAAGCCCAACGCAAGCTGGAGGAACAACACCTCATTTGCCACCTGGGGACCCTACAGCCCTACGGACTCAATATTGAGTTCAATAATTTTAGGGCCTAAACTCTCCCGTGTCCCAGCCCCCGACCCCACACACCAGGCTTTGTTACCACATAGCCTGCCATTACACACCCCCTGTTGTTAGTCATAACAGTCCCCATTAACATCTACTCACCCTCCCAGCCTGATCGTTAGCAACTCCTTTGTCTGTCCAACTGTCTTTCTCGCTCTTTGGGCTCTATCCCATCGTTTACTCCCTACCCCACCCACCTCCCTATTTTCTGCATATAAACTGACGTTTTCCCAGCCACCATCAGTTCTGAAGAAGGGTCACCGGACCCAAAACATTAATTCTGTTTTCTCCTTCACAGATGCTGCCAGACCTGCTGAGCTTTTCCAGCAACTTTGTTTTTGTTCATTTTTTAACGTTATTTCTTTCTCTTACTCTGTGTGCCATCCAGCAGCTGCTGCACTCTCCCCCTCCCCTCCCAGGTATTGTTTTATGATTTGGTTGGGTCATGATGTTTAAGCCAAGGGAGCAAACAATTTAAATTTTTTGAGCCCAGGGAAAATGACATGTCCACCTAGATTAGTTAATCTTGACCAGAAAAAGAGCAGAGCTGAAAGAAAAGTGACTCTCATTAGCTGATGGTAAAAGGTCTAAGGGACATCGATTGATGATTTTCCCTGTCATGAGGAGTTGGGATATGAGGAAGATCTTTTCAATGCAGTGAGCGGTGATTGTAATGAAAACACAACTAATGAATTATTTTTAAAGGAGATTGAATGGGCACTGGAGGGATATAGGGGAAATTGGACTGACCTGACCGGATTTTGTTTACAGATTGTTGGCATGGAACTGATGTGCCAAGGTTAATAAAATCATGACAGGCATGAAAAAGGTGGGTAGCCAAGGTCTTTTTCCCAAGGTAAAGGAGTCCAGAACTAAAGGGCATCAGTTTAAGATGAGAGAGGAAAGACTTAAAAGGGACCCGAGACGCAACCTTTTCATGCAAAAGTTGGAGCGTATGTGGAACGAACTGTCAGAGGAGATGGTAGACGCAGGTACGATTATAACAATTAAAAAGCATGTAGTTGAGTATATGAGATAAAAGGTACTGCAGATGCTGGAGAATCCAAGATAACAAGCATGGGGCTGGATGAACACAGCAGGTCAAGCAGCATCACAGGAGCAGGAAAACTCGACGTTTCGGGCCTAGACCCTTCATCAGAAATGGGGGAGGGGAAGAGGGTTCTGAAATAAATAGGGAGAGAGGGGGAGGCGGATAGAGGATGGATAGAGGAGAGGATAGGTGGAGAGGAGGAAGACAAGTCGAAGAGGCGGGGATGGAGCCAGTAAAGGTGAGTGTAGGTAGGGGGGTAGGGAGGAGATAGGTCAGTCCAGGGAGGACGGACAGGTCAAGGGGGCGGGATGATGTTAGTAGATGGGAGATGGGGGTGTGGCTTGAGGTGAGAGGAAAAACCGGTTAGGGAGGTGGAGATGAGCTGGGCTGGTTTTGGGATGCGGTTGGGGGAGGGGAGATTTTGAAGCTTGTGAAATCCACATTGATGCCATTGGGCTGCAGGGTTCCCAGGCTGAATATGATTTGCTGTTCCTGCAGTCTTCGGGTGGCACCACTGTGGCATTGTAGGAGGCCCAGGATGGACATGTCGTCTGAGGAATGGGAGGGGGAGTTGAAATGGTTCGCGACTGGGAGGTGCAGTTGTTTGTTGCGAACTGAGCGCAAGTGTTCTGCAAAGCAGTCCCCAAGCCTCCACTTGGTTTTCCCGATGTAGAGGAAGCCACAACGGGTACAGCGGATGCAGTATACCACATTGGCAGATGTGCAGGTGAACATCTGCCTGATGTGGAAAGTCTTCTTGGGGCCTGGGATTGGGGTAAGGGAGGAGGTGTGGGGGCAGGTGTAGCACTTCCTGCGGTTACAAGGAAAAGTGCCGGGTGTGGTGGGGCTGGAGGGGAGTGTAGAGCAGACAAGGGAGTCACAGAGAGAGTGGTCCCTCCGGAAAGCAGACAAGGGTGGAGAGGGAAAAATGTCTTTGGTGGTGGGGTCTGATTGCAGATGGCGGAAGTGTCGGAGGATGATGCGTTGGATCCGGAGGTTGGTGGGGTGGTATGTGAGGACAAGGGG
>JAHRHZ010000004.1:30342914-30412943 GCA_024137785.1 Ginglymostoma cirratum
GCATTTTTGCAGGAGGGTGGGTGGGAGGAGGTGTATTCCAGGTAGCTGTGGGAGTCAGTGGGCTTGAAATGGACATCTGTTTCTAGGTGGTTGCCCGAGATGGAGACAGAGAGGTCCAGGAAGGAGAGAGAAGTTTTGGAGATGGTCCAGGTGAACTTCAGGTTGGGGTGGAAGGTGTTGGTGAAGTGGATGAACTGTTCGAGCTCCTCGTGGGAGCACGAGGCGGCGCCGATGCAGTCATCAATGTAATGGAGGAAGAGGTAGGGTTTAGGGCCAGTGTAGGTACGGAAGAGGGATTGTTCCACGTAACCTACAAAGAGGCGGGCATAGCTTGGGCCCATGCGGGTACCCATGGCCACCCCCTTTTTCTGTAGGAAGTGGGAGGAATTGAAAGAAAAGTTGTTGAGGGTGAGGACGAGTTCGGCTAAGCTTCCTTTATCGCAAATCAATAGGTTCTAGCCACAGGTAAACAAAACTGTGAACTAACTGAGACTCTAATGCTCTTTTCAAACTCTTACACTTATAGACATACAGACAACAAAAAATAACATTGGTGTTATGGGTGGAGGGGAAAATACTGAAGAAACACAGTTCAATAGCACCAGCCCACATAATTCAATGATACATTCAATTTGCTTCCCTATACTTCCTGTTCTTCAGTCACTTTCTGTATGTTCTTTCACTTCTCCACAGGGAGCCATGTCTGATTGGTATGCTCATTGCAAAGTCTCTTAGTTGCCTGGTTTAAGACAACAGCTCGCAGTAACTGATAGGAGAAATTAATTGGCTTTACTCAGGCTTCAGGTACTTTTACTGCAGAGAGAGACAGAGTCATACAGAATCTGCTCATTCAACAGTCCAGAGGCTTCTGACCCTCTGTAATAAAGATCCAAGTTCTCCATCTGCCCAGGAGTCAGTCAGAGAGCTGTCATCATTGTCATCAAGCTGGAGGCTTCAGGCATCTGGAGCTGAACAGATTTACACAAACCAATCAGCAATCTGTCCTGAATTAGTCTTACTTTACATACACACACAGACACACACACACACAAACACACACACACACATGCACTCAAACACACACACACACATACTCTATCACACACACACTCGCGCACACACACACACACGCAAAAGTGCAAACGTGACTTCACCTGACGAAAGAGCTGCACTCCAACAGCTTGAGATTTCACATAAACTTGTTGGACTATAACCCAGTGTCATGTGACTTCTGACTTTGTCCATCCCAGTCCGACACCAGCACCTGCACTTCATATTTTTAAACGGAAAGCAAAGGTAGGTAAAAATTTGAGATTTTTCAGACTTGTTCTAATGGAGCAACACAGCAGGTTCAAGGGACTGAATGGCCTACTCTTATTCTTAATGTGTTCCATTTCCTTCTCTGTCATTTGGTAGATGGAAGGACTATCCCTGGGACCTCTTGATGATTTCAGATTCTGTTTATGGCTATGCTGAGGGCAGGAAATCTCCTGGTACAGAATTTTCATGTTTAAGTTGATTAACCCCAATAGAGGCGAGCCAATGCACATGGTAATGGACAGTGAATCATTCTTAATTATGGATGACTATGTTAGATGCTTTGGTATAAATGCAGGCAAAGGTCAGCTTCAAAGAAAGCAGGGAGTTGCAGCATTTATTAGGTTTAATCCAAGGTACCGGCAGAAGCTAAGCATGTCAGACAATCTGATCCTCAGATGCTTGGCTCTGCTGAATAATGCATTGCCCAACCAGTGTGGAGAAGATTGCTCTTCAACTTGACAGAGATGAAAAGGACAGATGGCTCACAATCAATTTCTAAACAAAGAATAGATACAACCCAGTAACTTTTCGAAGGAAACCCATGGGGGTGATGGAGTGCATAAACTTCATTGTACAAACAAGTAAAAGACTAAAAATCCATGAAGAAGATTTGAAAGCAAATATATTTGGCATTGTTAATGAGAGGCACTAATTGTGCAATTCAACAACCAGGAATGTACAAACAGAAGATAAGGCACTACTCATTTATTTAAATAATTAAAGGTCAACCATCACTCTCTCTACCTTTATCAAGGCTGCCATTTTGAACTGACTGACTACACCTATCCACCATAGGTGGATGTCCATCCCACAAGGTGGAACATATTTTCCTGTTCTCCAATGCCCCAGCCACCGCACCCCGCTCCCCCAACCCCAGGATAAAAAGCAGAGCATTTAAAACTGAGATGATGAAGCGTTGCTTCACTCAGAGAGCTGTGGAGCCCCAGTCATTGAGCACTTTCAAAGCAAAAATCAGTGAAGTTTCTGAAGGCCAATGACAGCAACAGAGATGGAGATAGTATGGAGCTGAGATAGATGATCAGCCACAAACTGGTTGACTAGCAATTTAGGGTCAATGGACAGAATGGTCTCCTCTGTTCCTATATTCCAAGATAGCTAGCATTTGTTTCACAGGTCTCCAATTGAGTCTTGAAAATGGAGCTGGATGGCACGGTGGCTCAGTGGTTAGCACTGCTGCTTCACAGAGCTGGGGGCTCTGGTTTGATTCCACCCTCGGGCAACTATCTGAGTGGAGTTTCCACATTATCCCCGTGTTTGCATGGGTTTCCTCTGGGTGCTCCAGTTTCTTCCTACAGTCCAAAGATGTGCAGGTTAGGTGGATTGCCCATGGTAAATTTCCCATAGTGTCCAGGGTTGTGTAAACTAAGTGGATTAGCCATGGGAAATGCAGGGTTATAGGAATAGGGCAGGGGGCTGGGTCTGGCTCTGGCTGGGATGCTGTTTGGAGATCCAGTGTGAACTGTATGGCCTGCTTCCACACTGTAGGAATTTTATGAATGGACGCATTGCTCGTGGAAATTCTATTGCCTCTTTATGTGTTGCTGATACAGAGTCCAGATCTCACTGCATACAGGAGATAATAACCGATCAGTACACTAGGGTCTTTCATGGTTTGCACAGATTTTTGTCAAATTTTTGAGATGCCAAGATACAGGAGATGCTCGACATATTCAGAGCTCCACCTTCAGCATCTACAAAAGTTGGGTTATTTGACTGACCAATCTAGGTTGCTTTGCTTAACATTCTAGGACAGGCCAAGTTTCTTGTTTGCAAAGATGAAGAGTTTATCTTGCAAATCTGATGCACCGTGAGCAAAGACACTGCAGTCATGTACATACTGTATGTCATGTATGTCTATGGGATTAAGGTTAAAGAGTTTCCCAATCCACAAAGTACTTAATCCTGATTCCAGAGGGAATTGTTCTTTGATGAGGTGAATAGCCACTCACAAGTAGATTATCAATTTAATGGGGGCTGTCACACAGACTTGATTGATTTTGAAAGCATCTTTTTCAGATCTCCCAATCAACTCAGTCCCAGTCATATCATCCTGCAGCATCATTTTGAGATTGGGGCGAAGTTACGAAGTTTCATGGACATGCAAATCTTTGGAACACAATCTACAAAGCCTCCCAAGTGGCTGTGCCAAATGCTTTGGTCAAGTCCGTGCATGTAACAGAGAGTCTCTGGTGTTCTCAGCATTTTTTTTTATTCATCTGTTTCTCTGGAAGGTCTAAGCCACGCGTACCCTGTCTCTGGATTTCCACAGCCCCACAAAGTAGGTGATTAAGGTGAATATATGTCGTAAGTTTTTGGGTAATGGAGAAACATCACCTTTTGGAGATAGTTACAATCACGCAGTCAACAGTGGCAGCATGGGCAATCAAGTAAGGTCAGTTACACCGGGCATTTGTTTTATTCATTCACGGGATAAGAACGTCACTGGCTAGGCAGCATTTATCGCCCATCCCTAATTGCCCAGAGTCAACCACATTGCTGTGGGTCTGGAGTCACATGTAGGCCAGACCAAGTAACAATGGCAGTTTCCTTCCCTCAAGGATATTACTGAACCAGATGGGTTTTTCCCAACAATCGACAATGGATTCATAGTCATCATTAGATTCTTAATTCCAGATATTGTATTGAATTCAAATTCTACCATCTGCCGTGGATTCGAACCCAGGTCCCTGTAATATTACCTGGGTCTCTGGATTAACAGTCCAGTGATAATACCACCAGGGCCATCGCCTCCCCAAACAATGTCACACACCATTGGATTTGAACATCATCATCACTGAGGCCAGTTTGATGAAAGTAAGGCAGAAATACATGGACCTTGGAAAAGAAGCAGCTCTCATTACAACAGAAAAACCCAAGATCGCAAGTCAAGAAGGCAGAATTCCAACAACACAAGGCTGATGCCCAAAGGCAATTCAAAAGTACAGAAGGCAAATGATGGGAAGAGAAATCTCCCAAAACACCGATGATATTCTGACCTCCATGACATGCAAGCCTTTATTAAAGCCATCGGAGTCATCTATAGACCAACATCGAAAGGACAAAATCTCCTTCACTGCCAGGATGAGGTCTTTCTCTATAAAGATGCTATCTGTCAACACTTGAAAGAACATTTCAAACAACTCAACCATGATTTTGAGGTGGCAACTGATATTTACCCAGTATCTTGCGATGGAGTCCATTGATGGGAGAGCTGCAGTGAGCTCTCCACTCAATAATAAACAACAAAGCCTGTGGCCCTGATTATATTCCTGAGATCGCCAAAGTTGGTGGGATTTGTAACAGGTGCATTCAGACAACATATTCTGAAATATTTAACTGCATTTATAAGATTCCCAAACCAGCACGTCCCAAATCATGAAAAGCTCAATGTTAATGTGCCTGTAGAAAATTAATCTGCTTGATTAAATGATGCTTTTAGACCATTGGGTCAATACTGTCATAACTGCTTTTAACAAGCAACCTGAAAAACACAGTCTCTCCATCATTCCAGCAATATCTCATTCCCACATGTGATTGCTGGGCTAGATCATCAAGTAAACGAGGTCTCATAGAACGTTTATCACTTCCAATACCTTGGGAGTGTGCTCTCGGCCAAAGCAGCTGTTGATGAAGAGACTGAGCACTGGCTCCAATGTGCGAGTGCAGCCTGAGGAAAAGGGTGTTTGAGGACAACAACATCAGATCCGACACCAAGCTCATGGTTTACAGGAGCTGTGATGGTTCCTGTCCTCTTATATGGCTCTGAGATGTGGGCCAACTACAGCAGACACCTTGAGGCACTGGAGCAGTATCACCAACGCTGCCTACGCAAGACCCTGTGTATCTACTGGGCAGAAAGATACACCAACACCAACGTCCTCGGCAAGGCCAGCATCCCCAGCATCGAGGCACTGAACCCCCCCTTGATCAGCTGCGATGGCTGGACACGTCATCCACACAATCCATTGCCTAAGCAGGCACTCTACTTCCAGCTTCAGGACAGCAGGCAAGTCCCAGGTGGTCAGAGGAAACACTTCAGTGATACCCACAAGGCCTCACTGCCAAAGTGCAGCATTCCCACAGACACTTGGGAATCACTGGCTCAATGACCATTCAAAGTGGACGTGGAGCATCTGGGAAGGAGTTGAACGCCTCAAGACTTGCCATTGGGAAGAAACGGAAGCCAGGCAAAAAAAAAAACCACGGAAGGAGCACGCTGTCATACAGATGCCCCACCCACCCCTTCCCATGACCACCATCTGCCCCAAGTGTGGCTTTGCTGTAATTGCCAAGTGTGGTAGAACCTGGAGAGGTCTCATCGGACTGTACAGCCACCTACAGACTCACCCTGAGAGTGGAAGGTCGTCATCCTTGTCTGTGAGGGACTGCCGATGAATGAATGAATGAAAAAGATTCTCAACTCATACGCTGGGACAGGGCTGGAATGTGTAAATCTCTGGTACAGGGGACACAAGTGAACCTAAATAAGCCATTTTGCTTCTTCTATGAAGATTGACTGACAATAAAGGTAAAATCAAAGCCCAAGAAGGCTGCTTTCTCATTCGAGAGAGATGGCTGGGGGTGAGTTTAACCTGAGGCTCACTCACTCACTAAATTGTATTTTTTAAATGTCTAAGATAACCCCACGGTGCCACATGAAATTAGATTTGGAAATGCTGGAAGAGTTCTGCAGGTCAGGGAGTGTCTGAGTGAAAGGAACCCCTCAGGTTGATGGTGTTCTGCGTAAGATTTCACCTGATTTGTTAAAACATGTTCAACCTGAAAATATGAACCGTGCTTGTCTCTCCACAGGTGCTGTCAGGTCTGTTTAGTATTTGCAGCATTATCTGGTTTTGTTTCACGATTCCAGTATCCTCATTACTTTTGCTTCTGTCCCAAAATAAATAATACAAACCAGATTGCAATCATTCCTGGTTCGCTGTTAAATTACCAAACATCGGCGTCTTCCTGCAAGCCATTGCACACACAGTATGCCACAAAATCTCTCATTGCAATTGACGTCTCCTTGAGTCCCATAAAACAAGGAGCCTGTAACTCAGTCACGTATCATATCATTTTCAAAGCTCATTACAGATGGTTATTGTCCTGAGCAGTAACTATACAATCTGACGCATTAATTATTTACTACATCCTTTCCCCAATTCACAATTGTTTTAAATCTTGAGAGAGAGTTAGTTCCGAAAGGCTTATTGCTTTTGAAGATTAAAGCCAGCTCAGTATCCTGTTTCCTAAATATTAATGTTATTCATTCGGAATCATTCAAGCGAATAAACAAACCACTTGGGGCCAATTACATTCAGCGCCTTTCCATCCCATGAAGTTTCAAGTCTGACCTACATGAAAGCTCAGTGTTGCTTCATGAAACTACAAAAAAACTTCTGATCCAGGGATCTGTCTCATTTCCACACTGTGTTGAACCCAGCACCTGTTCTAAGTTAAGAATTACTCAAGTACGACATATTAAAATGGGGGAAAGTGAAAGGAAAAGTGATACCAATATACTGGAGAAACTGAAGGCTAAAAATTAGTCAATTCCCTTTTATAATCAAGAACGGGGGCTCACAATTGGCAATAAGTCTGCAAATTTGGTGCCAACTACACCAGCTCCAACTGAAGCATAGTGCAACACATCTATTATGCTGCTGGTTTTCTCAGTGCTCTCCAGGAAGCAAAGTGATGGTGCCAATGGCATGTGGTGTAGCCAGACTTCTGTCCTTGGTGATAGTCTGTCCCTCTTAATGTGAAGCTGTGCTAAATGGCAGGGGTCCACTGCTGAAGGCTTTGCTGTAATTGTCAACAAGGAAAGTTGAACATTGAGTGCACAGAAAGATTCCATGGTTTGAAATGTACCACTGGAGGCCTTTGTGGAGGAAGTGAACAGCAAGATGGTGGTTGGTGAGGGAGACAAGAATCCATCTCAGAGCAATAGAAACCACTGGCTTCAGAGATCAATTCCTTGTAGTGTTAGCTGCAGTGGCACATGGAGTTGAATGACCTTACACAGGTGGCCAAGGTCAATATACACATCTCCAAAGGATACTCCTCCAAACGGCTCTTCCAGCCTTTCACGTTGCTCATACTCCTGTTGCTCACATTCCCACCTCATCCTTACACACTTTCCAATGCTGCCAGTCTGGCTGCCTCACAGACATCTGCTATTCACCTATGGCAGGCACCCCACGTCTATTCGAAGTACCCCTGCATAGCTGAATGTTCATGGATATTCCCGTAGAATCCCCACAAAGCAGAAGCGTCAATCACTTGGATCTCTCCACTCTCTCACTCACTCCAACCTCTCCCCATTAGAACGTGCAGCCTCCTGCTCCCTTCGCTCCAACCCCAACTGCACTATTAAACAAGGGGTGTTTTGGGGTGGGGGTGTGGGGGGTTTGGGGGTGTGGTGGTGGTAGTGTGGCAAACTGACCTCTACATCGCTGAGGCCAGATACCAACCTCTCGCTTCTATCTCCTACCTAAAATCCGTAAACCCGATTCCACCGGTCGATCCATTGTCTCTGCCTGCTCCTGTCCCACCGAGCTCACCTCCACCTACCTCATCTCCATTCTTTTCCCCTTTGGTCCAGGAACTCCCCACCTACATGCGGGACACAACCCACGCCCTCCACCTTTTCCAAAACTTTCAATTCCCCGGCCCCTAACACCTCATCTTCACCATGGACATACAGTCCTTGTATGTTTGTATCCCCCACATGGGGGGGCTTAAAAACCCTCTGCATCTTCTTGTCCCGTAGGCCCAAACAGGCCCCCTCCATTGACACCCTCATTCACTTGGCAGAACTGGGCCTCACCCTCAACAATTCTTCCTTCAATTCCCCCCACTTCCTACAAACCAAGGGGGTGGCCATGGGGACCTGACATGGCCCCGAGCCAAGCCTGCCTCTCTGTAGGATTTATGGAACAGTCCCTCCTCCAGAATTACACCAATACCAACTCTCACCTCTTTCTCCGTTATACTGATGACAGCACCAGTCCGGCTTTGTGCTCCCATGAGGAGCTCGAACAGCTCATCGACTTTGCCAACACCTTCCACCGCGCCTTGAAATTCAACCAGACTATTTCTGACACCTCCCTCCCCTTCCAGGACCACTCCGTCTCCATCTCCAGAAACCAACTCACCACTGACATCCAATTCAAACCAATGACTCCCACAGCTACCTCGACTACACCTTCTCTCACCCACCATCCTGTAAAATGCTATCCCACACTCCCAATTCCTCCACCTCCACCACATTTGCTCCCAGGATGAGGCGTTTTACTCCAGGACATTCCAGATATCCTTCTACTTTAGAGACCAGAATTCCCCCTCCTCTGTAATTAACTCAACCACATCTCCTCCATTTCCTACACTCTGCCCTCAAACTCCTTCCCCCCAACAACAATAAGGATAGAGCCCCCTTCGTCCTCACGTACCACCCCACCAACATCCGAATCCAACACATCAGCCTCTGACATTTCCACCATCTACAATCAGACACCACCACCAAAAAGGTATTTCCCTCCCCACCACTGTCCACTTTCTACAGGGACTGTTCATTCTGTGACTCCCTTGTCAGCTCTACATTCCCCACCAATTCCTCCACCCCACCCGGTACCTTTCCCTGCAAGCACAAGAGGTGCTACACCTGCCCATACACCTCCCCCTCAGCTCCGCCCAAGGCCCCAAACAATCCTTCCAGATCCAGCAAAGATTCACCTGCACTTCATCCAACCTGATCTATTACACTCATTGCTCCCGATGTGGTCTCCCCTATACTGGGGACACCAAATGCAGACTCAGGGACCAGTTTGCAGAGCATCTGCGCTCTACATACACCAGCCAACCCACCCTTCTGGTTGCCATTCACTTTAATTCCACTCCCCCCACCGCCACACTCCCCTGGTGACATGTCCATCCTTGGCCTCCTCCACCGTCAGAGTGAGGCCAAATGTAGACTGGAGGAACAACTCCTCATATTTCACCTTGGGAGCTTACAGCCCAATAGTCTCATATTGACTTCACCAGCTTCAAAATCCCACCACCCCCACCCTTATCCCATGTCAGCTGTCCCCTCACCTCCTTGACCTGACCTAACCTGTCCATCTTCCTACTCACCTATCTGCTCCACCCTTCCCACTGACCAATTACAATAACCCCCTACCTGCATCCACCTACCCTTCCCCCAGCCCTACCACCCTTCCTTCCTTCCCCCTCCCCAGTTCTGACAAAGGGTTTCAGCCTGAGAAGTTGACATTTCTGCTCCTCAGAAGCTGTCTGATCTATTGTGCTTTTCTAGTTTCACATCTATTGACTCTGGCTTCCAGCATCTGTAGTCCTTACTGTCTCCAGACCATTTGGCCCACCGAGTCCACACCGGGTCTCTGAACAGCCTCCCACCCACCACCCCTATCTCTGTAACTGTGCATTTCCCAAGGCCAATCCACCTAACTCAGCACATCTTTGGACTGCAGGAGGAAACTGGAGCACATGGAGAAAACCCCACAGACACAGGGAGAATGTACAAACTCCACATAGACAGTCACCAGAAGGTGGGATTGAACCCAGGTCCCTGACACTGTCAGACAGCAGTGCTAACCACTGAGCACGATACCACCCCAAATGAGTATGTTACATTCATCACAAGCAGCATACCAAATGTGAAAATAAAATGTCACAACCACATTAAAAAGCATTGCCTTAAAGTGGGAGATAGTAGGAACTGCTGATGCTGGAGAATCTGAGATAACAAGAAAAACTGATAACAAGGTGTAGAGCTGGATAAACACAGCAGGACAAGCAGGAAATGTTTTCTGAAGAAGGGTCCAGACCCAAAACGTTAGCTTTCCTGCTCGTCTGATGCTGCCTGGCCTGCTGTGTTCATCCAGCTCTACGCCTTGTTGTCACTTTTCCTTAAAGTGGCCTGTGTGGTAAGAATTTTTTTAAGAAAGTGTGTGTGTGCGTTATACAGAAAAATTGAAAAGAGCCAGCAGCAAAGCTTTAGTCTTAAAAAAAATTAATAGTTAGGTTACGACAAAACAAATCTGTAACTGAGTTAAGTAAAATTAGTAAAATTACTAACTAAATACATGCAAGGATTAATGCAGATAAGGACAACAGCTACAAAAGTGGCCACTTCAGAGTTCTACAGTATCATTATCGGCCATTGTGGTTGAAGTGTCTCCTGCCAAGTCCTTAACAGGAGGTCGATTTCTGCAGCGTCCTGGTGTCTGTCTACAGTAGTAATGTCAAGACTGGGAAGGAACGAGAACAGAAACACAGAGCAAGTCCCTGAATGCCTGAGGTGAACCCTGTCTGTTTGCATAGCTCTTCCTCCTAGGTCACAGTGAATGAATGGGGCAGTTACTAATCAACTCTACAGGTCCTGCCAGTCCTCCAACACCTTTCACCAAGTAATCATACCAGTCATTATGTGGCACTACCCACTGAGTATTGCTACACTGAGCAAGAATAGGCCCAATACCTAACACCCACACTCAGCGCCATCTACAAGATACATTGCAGAAATTCACACAAGTTCCTTAGGCAGTGCCTTTCAAATCCAAGATTACTTCCACTTAGAAGGAGAAGGGCAGCAGATACATGGGAGCACCACCGTTTGTAAGTTCCCCACTGAGCCATTCCCCATCCTGACTTGGAAATTGTATTGCCATTGCTTCGCTCTCGCAGTGTTAAAATCCTGCAATTCCGACCCTAAGAACATTGTGTGTCAACGTACACTCGACTGCAGTGATTCAAGAAGGCAGCTCATTACTACCTCCTCGGGGGCAATTAGGGACAGGCAATAAATACTGGCCCAGCCAATGACACCCATGTCCCTCAAGCGAATTTTTTTAAAAAATCACTTTACAGCAAGGGCCAATGAATAGTGATGGGATCTGAAGGATTTGGATTGCTTTCTGCCTTTTGAATTATGGCCTGTAAAGATGCCTCAAACATTGATCACACAACACAACAGTGGCCACACTCAAACCCTTCTTGGACACCAGCTTCAAAATCCCACCACCTCCACCCTTATCCCATGTCAGCCCTCCCCCTCACCTCCCTGACCTGACCTAACCTGCCCATCTTCCTACTCACCTATCCGCTCCACCCTTCCCACTGACCAATTACAATAACGCCCTACCTGCATCCACCTACCCTTCCCCCAGCCCTACCGCCCTTCCTCCCTTCCTCCTCCCCAGTTGCTCAAAATGCTGCAGATGCCAAAAATCTGGAATAAAACCAGAAAATGCCTGACATATTGCGGGTATTTGTTGAATTCCCTCAGACGTATTGAATAGTACCTGAAGGTTCATAATAGCTTGGAATACTCTGGCAGTAGATTCTTTTAAAAGTCAGTGTTGAGTGAATTACTGTTTTAATATCTTTCTGACAGTCTACGTACTGTGCAAAACTGTGTAGGAGAAATGTTTGACCTTTGTGTAAAGTTGTTAATAAAATACAATTCCTCCCTTCGTGGGTCTATTTATTGTGTTAAGTGGAAGAGAATGAAATTCAAGTTTCTGTGGCAGCTTTGGGCTTGTGCAGTAATGTGTTATATTAAACCATCATTCACTCCCATGATTGAATACGTCTCTAGTCCCATCAGAATATCAGTTGCTCCACATTGACATAGCTCCTCAGTTTCATCACTTAATGGCACAATGGCTTTAAATACATTTTCTTTAAAAGTTTCCTGTTTAGTTTTAGAGAGAGAGAGATAAAGTGAGAAAGAGAGATAGAGGGAGAAAGACAGACAGACACAGAGAAAGAGGCAAAGAGGTGAAGAGAGAGAAAGGAAGAGAAAAAGAGGGAGAAAAAAAGAGGGATGTGGAAAAGACAAAACGAGACCGAGGGAAAGACACCAAAGGCAGAGAGAGAGAGTTAAAGACAGATACGGGAAAACAGAAAAGGAGAGAGAGGGGGACATAAATAGGCAGAGACAGAGTGAAACAGAAAGAGAAACAAAGAGTCAAAAGTCTGGATTTTAACCTCAGGGAGGGAGGTGAGAGTTGGGAAAAGTCCCAGTTGACTCTGCCACCATGGGACAGAGTGGCTGTAAGGATCTTCATTCCTGGATGGCCAGTTCTGCCTGATGTCAGGAAAACTAACCCCCGAAAAGGTCCCTAAAGGCAACCACTGGTGTGGGTTTGTATTTCAAACATCCCACCTCAGTGCTGTTGGAGTTAGAATTAGAGTGAAAGTAACAAAGCCCTCTAACCCTCAACCCACACACTCCTCCATGCCCATGCCCTCCATGTTCTTAACTCATAGCACCTCATGCAACCTCCTCCACCTCCTATGGCTCCTCGTGTTCCCCATTTCTAGATATGGCCTTCCAAGTAATCCCCACAGCTTTCCATACCTCCCATGTCTGGTTATAGCACCCATACATTGATTCACTGATGATACATTGTATGGAACCAATTGCCCTTATTGTGACAATGGGACATGCGATAGAAAACACAGTTTAAGGAATAACTTTCCACTGTATAAGAAAAAGACTCCGTTCTTCTACAGGGCAATAAAATGTCAATTAATCAAAGCCTTTAGAGTTTCAATACCTGAAATTGTACACTCTTTATACGTTCCAATCTTGCATGAATAAGACTAAAACGAATAGCAGAGCTCAAGATGCCAGACTCTTTGATCAGAGTAGGGCTTAGGTGTTTCAACATGGCAATGGATCCATTTCAGGGAAAACACAGGAAAATGGAGACACAGGATGGGGAGCGAGGGAGACGCAAAGAACGAGAGGAAAACAGAACATAAGAAGAGATAAAGAAAGGAAGGAGAGAGAGATATAGACAGATACATTGAAAGGAAAGAGAGAAATGAAGAGATGAGAAAGAGATAGGATGAAAGAATTTACATTGAGGCAGGGAGAGTCACAGAGATGTACAACACAGAAACAAACCCTTCAGCCCAACACATCAGTGCTGACCAGATATCTTAAATTAATCTGGTCCCATTTGCCAGCATTTGGCCCATGTCCCTCTCAACCCTTCCCATCCATGTACCCATCCAGATGCCTTTTAAATGTTGTAATTGTACCAGCCTCCACCACTTCCTCTGGCAGCTCATTCCATACATGCACCACCCTCTGTGTGAAAATGTTGCCCCTTATGTTCCTTTTATATCTTTCCCCTCTCACCTAAAACATATGCCCTCTAGTTTTGGACTCGCTTATTCTGGGAGAATGACCTTGCCTATTTACCCTATCCATGCCCCTCATGATTTTATAGACCTCTATAAGGTCATCCCTCAGCCTTTGATTCTCTAGGGAAAGTTGGCCCAACCTATTCAGCCTCTCCCTATAAATGTAAAACATGGATAGAATCTATGATAGAATATGGATCTAATTTTTTGATCAGGTCCTTCAAGCCGGTAGAACCATCTATAGAAAACATCACAGGCCTGTAAACTGCTCAGAATCATTCCATTAAACAATCGGCCCAGCTGCTTTAACAGAGTAAATAAAGAGGCAATGCTGTCAGTGGAAGAAGGGTCAGCAACTGTTGTGTGTGGGTTCCTTTAAGTCCAAAGACATGTAGTGCATTTGAGCTTTCCAGCTTTCTGGTCTAACCGGAAGAGTCTTGTTGAGCAAACAGTAAACTGTATTACATTGCATTACCTGTTTACAGATTACCTGAACATACCCTACTTCTGCTGAGTGACGGAAGTGCCTATTCATCCTCTAGTTCTTAAGTTCTTATTCCTACACAGTATACCAGATCTGTGTCTGTCTCTTACAACCTCCTTTTTGACATTGACATTGTGGTACCAGGACAGAGAGAGGTGTTCACTGTACTGAACCAAATATTAACCTTTTCACACCTATGTACAACAGTTACCTACAATTCTTTGTTCTCACAAATTTATATTTTTATACATTTATGACCAAGAGAGGAGGTGTGAATCAGCTTCCTTCATTCCAACTCTCTCAGTTGACCTACAACAAAGATCTTAATTTCCTTTTAGCGCATAGCATGAGGACAGGTCCAGCGATGTATAAAGTGAGAGTGAGTGCAACGGTACTGAACAAACACGTGGACCATATGAAAGCTGCAAACTCGCAAACAGTGCGGCAGCAAACTGTGTCTGGCTCCTCAAAAGTCTATGTGACTGTTCTGGAACTCATGGGTTCTCCCTCTCCACCAAATGTTGAAGATAGGATTGGAATCTGAGATGGACAGGGTGAATGTCGCTGCCTTGATGTTTTTGCCATCTGAACAAAAGAATGATTTTCTTCCAATCTGTTGCCAAGCTGCTCTGCTTTACACACAGCCCATGTCAGAGGCTGAGTCGGAGGAACCTGGCCCAGTGCTAAAACGCCCCAGGATGATCTATTAAAATGAAGAACTGGCCTATGTCCTCGGACTCAGAGACAGAGGGATGTAGTGACTGTAATGAGGTCGGCCAGGTGGATCCATAGAATATGAGGTTCCTGATTTGGGCTGTTAACCTGGTCCAATCAGGGAGCCATGGCTGACAGATATAGACAGAAGTCCCAGAGGTTCTAACAACTGAAAGAACTGCACATGCTATGAATCAGAAACAAGAACAGAAATTGCCGGAAAAACTCAGCAGGTCTAGCAGCATCTTTGAAGAGAAATCAGAAGTAATGTTTCAGGTCCAGTGAAAATTCATCTGCAGGTACCCACTAAACAGACAACAACAGGAGGATACAGTACACCCTAACACACTGGCCACACTGCCCTACAGCAAGAACATATCAGAACTGATAACAAGATTGCTAAAACCACTAGGAATCATGGTGGCCCACAAGCCCACAGCCACTCGACAATAAACACTTACAAGGATTAAAGACTCCATTCCCACAACATGCAGAACCAACGTGGTTTACAAAATACCATGCAACGACTGCCACAAACATTACCTCAGACAGACAGGAAGGAAACTAGCCATCAGAGTACACGGACATCAGCTAGCAACAAAATTGCGTGACAAATTCTCCTCAATATCGAGACATTCAGGCCATGAAGGCCTTCAGTTTAACTGGGACAAGGTAACCATAGTGGTCCAAGTCAGACATAGACTCGCACGGGAATTCCTAAAGGCATAGTTCTCCACCAATAATGCCATCAACAAACATATAGAATTGGACCATGCACAAAGCAGTACAGAACAAAACTGGAAATGACAGTACTCACCATAACTGACCGGACAGTATAAATTCCAAGTGGAGTAGAATAACATCGCTTCATCAGAGGCTCCACTGATGATGTCACTGAGCATGGTGACAAAACGTCTGAACGAGAATAAGCCAGCTCGGTGAGCAAGTCACCAACCTCACCCACAACATGAGTTACAGGTCTTTGCTAAAACTTCACAGATGCTGCCAGACCTGCTGAGATTTTCCAGCAATTTCTGTTTTTGTGTCAGACGTTCTGTTCACTCTGAGACCTGGCTCTGAGGGAGCTGGGTCAGTGTCAAGGACTCTCCATGTGTAAATAAAGGGTGATTGGTGACAGGATACCGGCCTCTGTCGAGTTATTTCAAGGAAGCCTACTGAATTTATTTTGTTTTTTGACTGGCAGAGACATGGTTGGTCAAACGGCCTCTTTCTGTGTCATATCATTTCTACAATTTTAGGGTCCTTCAATGCAACACATTGCTGTGATCTCGATGACTCTATATTAAACAGTGAACAAGTCAGATTTCAAAGGTGCCCCGGGGCGGGGCGGGGGCACCCCCAGAACTTGCAGAACTATTGGGCAACATCAGAGGCAGTCTGTCCAATTAGATGGCACTTCCAAAAGGTAGCATGGGCATGCTGGGCCAAATAGCCTCATTCTGAGTTTTAAAATTCTATAATTACGTAACTGTAGGAGAAATTGGTCAATTGTTTCACTTTGCTCTTTTGTGGATCAACTCTGTGTGTCCCACTTAGTTTCTTTGGAAACAAGCTTCGTATTACAAAGTCTCCACTATCCCTCTATCACCCCTTTTAGATTTTCTTGATGGTCATCGTATACACCTATTTCACAAACCATGGCCATATTTATTCCTAAGGAACATTTTCTTCCAGTTATTTTATTTGCATCAGGCATACTTCAAACTCCACAGAAGGAAAACTCCACACTTCAGTACGCAAACATTACTCACAGGTCTGACTTCCACTGGGCAAGACAATATTTTCCCGGAAGGTAGAGAAAGAGAGAAAATGTGCACTGAATGCAAACAAAAATCAGTTAATTGCCAGAAAAATGGGAATATCTGATTTTGATTTTATTTGACATAAAAATATAACAAAATACAATGAAAAGCTTTCATTTATCACCACAATATGGTGTTATTTTCAATAAGTTAAGAATAAGGGGTTAAAAAAGGGATATATCTTGAAGAGAGTCCTTCAGTCCTGAGCCAGCTCATCACCATTAACAGCACCTGTACCACCATCCCTACTCCATCAATTTTCCGGCACCTACACTGGATACAAACAACAACAAAGTCACTGATCCTCAGGTGCCATCTTTGCCATTAGGCTGCAGCCCATGCTGGAGCCACCATCACCAGTGTCGCATCTCTCATCGCTGGGCCCCGCTCATTGATGTTGCCGTAATGCCCTTCCCGCCACCACTTCACCGTCTCCAACCAGCAACAACATCGCTAATCCTCAGGCGCCATCTTTTACCGCTAAGCCTACCTCACCGACATCACCTCTGTCGATGTCGCAGCTGCCCATTCCAGGTCCTGTGCTTGCTTCAGAAAAGCAGGTAGGAGTTCATTTAAGATCCGCCCTGGGCCCACTCCCTTCTGCACTGGTCCTGCTCCCCTCCGCGCTAGGCCCACCACCCTCCGCACTGGGCCCACTGCCCTCCACCTTGGTCCCACTTCCCTCCAAACTGGGCCCACTCCCTTCCACGCTGGGCCCACTTCCCTCCACGCTGGGCCCACTCCCCTCTGCTCTGGGCCCACTCGAGGGCCGCACCCTGGGCTTTCGCTGCTGCCAATCCTGTCCAAGCTCAGGACAAGTAAGTTTAAAAAAACGACAAGAGAGGGAGAAAAAAGAAACAAAAAGAAAAGCTCCAGCACATGAGCCCTACTCTGTCGCCATCTTGGCCCCACCTGGCATGAAAATGATTTAATCTTTGATGAAATGATGGGTGCCGGGGTGAAGCCTAGGTTGAACTGTGCAATTCCCATTTGTCTCTGCAATGATAGGCACCCAGTGTTCGAAATGGAGACCGAGGTGCTTGTGCATCATTCCAGTGTGGATTGTACTGGATGACATCTTGGTGAATGATTCCGAGGAAGGCATGCTGAGGTGGGCGGGGGGGCAGGTGGAGGGGAGTGGTGCCGTGGGAGGGGATTCGTGGGTGTGGGTTGGGGTGGGGGGGGGTGCAGATTGTGTCATGAACCAACAAATGCTGATTTTTGTCCACATTCAATGCTTCATGGAGCACGGGCATTGTCGCCTGGACCAGCAATCACTGCTCATCCCTTATTAAGAGCCATCACATTGCTTGAAGCCAGTGCAGGCAATTTTAAATTTGCACAGTTTAGCCTGTGCCTGTCCGATCCCCACAGAACTGAACAGGGAATGAAATTTTGTGCCACTGATGAAAGCTAAATGAACTTCTTGCTACAAATATAGTTTCTGTCAAACTGGAATAATTCTGAATTAGGGGTTCGTTTAGATTTGGGTGGAATGACTGAATCTTACGCATAAGACAAACCTGAAAATGAAGTAAACACAGAAAATTTTGGAGAAACTCAGCAGGCCTGGGAGCATCTGTGACGCGATAAACAGAGTTGATGTTTCAAGTCTGATATTGGGATTTTGTTTGTCATGGACTGGTTAGATCGAAGGGTCTGTTTCCATGCTGTATGACTCTATGACTGAAGAAATCTGCTTCTGAAGAAAAGTTATACCAGTCTGGAAATGTTAACTCTGTTTATCTCCAGACCTGCAGAATTTCTCCAGCAATTTCTATGTTCATTTCAGATTTCCAGCACCAGCAGTATTTTGTCTTGATTCAAATGATGCGTGCAGTTTTATTCACAACATAAAAACATGTTTGTCAGATTCTTGTGAAACACGGGGGAATACTTGCATGAAAGGCAGGAGATAAATTCAAATCATTGAGATTGTTTCACTTAGTTATTTGGACGTGCAATCCTGGTCAGAAATATTCACACTCCTGATGTTGCAAAGCAAGACTCGAAAGCATCACTAATTTGATTTCTTTTAACACTAATGTTTCATTCAGTGATGACTGTCCAGTGCAAAGTTTGATTTTGTAGTTCAGAAAAGTGATGGCAGGAAGCTTTCCAAGTTGCCTTTTGTACAGTTTACATTGCTAACAAAGACGAACACAAGCTTTCAGGTGATATTTCTGAGAACTGTCAAAGGTCAAAACATGTCTCACCTCCTACAAGGCATCAACTCTCTGTGTCTGAAGTGTGGACTGTTGACTCTCTTTGACAGCAACGGCAAGTGAATGACGGCCTGGAGCTCAGAATGACAGCGGCACTTCATACATTGCTCTGGTAGAGAACATGATGAAGGTTTTTGTACGCACAGAGCACTTGAGCATCAGTTCGATCTGATACTTGAACCTGTAACCATAGCAGTGTGAAATAAGCACCTTCACGGAGCTTTAAACTAAATTTCATGCTTAATGAACTCTCCCTGGTGTCTTCAGAAAATAGAAAAGCAAAACAAACTTTTTTTTCTTTTAAGCTGAAGTACCTGTAACTCAAAAATCCAGCAATGGTTAACAATTAGATTTGACTTTCTGGTTGTCGTCAATTTGTTTCCCTTGATTATCTCACTTTTCGCCTGTGATTATGCCAGAAGTCCTGAAGTAAGATTATCTGCTGCACAACCTCATGCACATGGCCTTTCCCTGAACAGCTGCAGCATAAAATCGAGACCAGGTATGCAGCACAGGGGGAGGTGCTGCTTTTTGGATAAAATACCAAACACAAGGCCCTGGTTGCAGCCGCAGGTGGTTTTAAAAAAAATCCCACAGCACTAAGGAGCAAGGAAATTCTTCCCAGTATCCTAACCAATTATCCCTCAGCTGACATCATTAAAACAGATTCTCCAATCCTCATAACACTGCAGTCTGTGGGATCTTGCTATGCATGACTTTCCTGTAAGAGAGGAAGGACGGCACTGCAAAGGTACATCTTGGCTGTGGAGTCATACAAAGTGCTATGAGAACACTCAAACTTCCTTTCTGCAGGCAGAGGAAGCAATGCATGAGGAGCACGGGTCACCTTGAATACTGTGTTGGGCTCTGGGCGTTGGGAGGCAGAGGAATACCCACGCAGACATGGGGAGAATGTGCAAACTCCACACAGACAGTCACCTGAGGCTGAATTCAAACGCAGATCTCTGGCACTGTGAGGCAGCAGTGCTAACCACTGAGCCACTGCGCCACCCAAAGGGAATTGAGGAGGTGGCTGAAAGGCTGAATTCATGTACCTTTTTTTTATTCATTTACAGAACAAAGGCGTCGGTGTCAAGGCAACCATTTATTGTACATCCCTAATTGCCCAGACATTACTGTGGGTCTAGAGTCACATGTAGGCCAGACCAGGTAAGGATGGCAGTTTCCTTCCCTAAAGGACATTAGTGAACCAGATGGGTTTTTCCTGACAATCGACAATGGACTCAGGGTCATCATTATGTTCTTAATTCCAGATATTTCATTGAATTCAAATTCCACCATCTGCTGTGGCGAGATTCGAACCCGGGTCCCCAGAATGTTGTCTGGAACTCTAGATGAATAGTCCAGTGATAACACCACTAGGCCATCACCTCCCAGAGCCTTCCCTCGCCAGAAAAAGCAAATTGTGACCTTGCTGTGAATGAGATTGTCGGCAAGCTGCTTTGATCTTATTTAAGATTTTCATTTGATAAATTGTCTAGTTTTCCGGACTGTTGCTTAGATGGCAGTGAAGAGGGTTACTGAGGGCTGTAGAAGGCGCTGAGTCAATGGTAGTGAAATGGGATACTGAAATGATACATTAGGAATCTATTAAATATGAGGGATAAGAAGTACTTAACATCACGACTGATGTTCACTATTTAACGTAAAAAAGTCACAATATTTCAAAGCTGATATCTGAAGATGAAATTGTTAAAGCCCATGTAGCTCCCTGTTCTGAGGGAACAGAATTGTTTCTGGGTTGTGGAGATTAGGCAGGGGTCAGCTTTTAGAATCTCAAAGCCTCCTGTCTCCTGTCTACTATTCTGAGAATGGAAACCACATTTTTCTTTTCCTCTAAACAGAGAACCGAAAGAACTGCCAAAACAGAAATTGCTGGAAAAGCTCAGCAGGTCTGGCAACATCTATGGAGAGGAAGCAGAGTTAACATTTCGGGTCCGATGACCGTAATCCAAAGGCATTGTGAGTCCATGGTGAAGACAAGGTGGCTGGAGCCTGTGAACTGGAAGTTCTGAACCCCAGTAAAAAGTCAGAGGAATCGTGGATGTTAGTGTGAAGGGATTGGACAAGGGGAGTAAAAATCGAGTTGAGGTAGCAAGACATGAGTTCCGTGGGTCAGGAGCAGGCAGAAACAATGGGTCTGCCCAGGCAGTCCTGTTTGTGGATTTCGGGAAGGAGATAGAAGCTGGCTATGAGGCATTGGGAGACTATAAGCTTGGAGGCAGTGGAGGGTGAGATCACAAGGACATTACCTTCTTCCACAGCTGAGGATTCCTCAGCACTGCTTGGGAACACTGCAGCCTTCTGGATTTGATATCGAGTTCAATAATTTTAGGGTGTGAGGCACTCTCTCCCATGTCCTTACTCTACCCCCGCCCCTCCCCAACACACCAGGTCTTGTCATCACATGGACTGCTACTGCACATAATCCATCGTCAATCACTAATAGCCCCCATAAGCAGCTACTCATTCTCCCAGGCTGACCTTTACCCACTCCTTTGCCTGTCCAACTGGTTTTCTCTGTCTTTGGGCTCTGTCTCCACCTATTGTTTAGTCCTCTCCCCACCTGCCCCATCCTATCTTCTGCATATTTACCAACCTTTTCCTAGCTACCACCAGTTCTGAAGAAGGGTCACTGGACCCGAAATGTTAACTCTCCTTTCTCTCTCCACAGATGCTGCCAGCCCTGCTGAGTTTTAACAGCACTTTTGTCTCTGTTTCTCTTTTCCTCACTTGAGGATTACTTTTGAGGGGCTTCAGGACCTGCTATCCATTATAAATTGGGGGAATTTGAAGCTGTTACCAAGTTCTTCTCAGAAGTGATTGTTTGACCTTTCTGCAATATGTCTCCCAGACAGTGTTCTGTTCGAAAAGGGAGAAGATTAACCTGAGCAGCAGCCTTTTGTAACATTATTAGTTACACTTCTCTACTTAAAATTTAAATCGCATTATTTTACATTGAGCCAATTTAATTCTTCTTTTCCATTTTCAGAGGCTCATTGAAATGCTTCCCAACCACCAACCACCCTTCATTCCCTCAGAGTTATTACCTTGATCTATCATAATCAACACTTTAATTATTATTTTGACCCAAATTATATGAAAGACTAACTGGACATGTGCAAAAATCAAATTAGCAATCAGCTCAGACAGTAGAATTCCGATCTAACCTCCCCAATTATTCCTTCTAATAAGCCTTTAATTAGCTGTCACCAGACGACGTATTATTAATCAAGGCCTCTCCCTCACTGTCAACGTTATCGAAAAAGGATGAAATGGTTCCTACTGGGAGCACACTTAATGACTGCAAGTTACTTTTGCTTCAGGTTGCTCTCAAACTGATGAGAATCTATCGAGTTAGACATTTAGCGAAGTGACAAGCCTATGTATATGGAGAACTGTGCCTAATAAAGGATTGCTACCAGGCTAAGTCACGCTATTGAATGGCCTGCCCTCTGCTCCAATCAACAATCTTTCTTTATTCCTTCATGGGATGTGGACCTCACTGTCAACTACTTCGCTGTGGGCACATGTAAGCCAGGCCAGGTAAGGACAAGATATTGTCTTCCCTGAAGGACTTCAGTGAACCAGATGGGTTTTTACAGCAATCGGCAATGGCTAACAATAGGCTAGCTTTTCATTCCAGGTTTTTACTCAATTCAAATTTGCCATCTGCCACGACGAGATTCGCACCCATGCCCTCAAAATATTAACCCAAAGTTTTCAGCTACTCATTACCACTCCTCCACAACCTCCCTGGCATTACTTTTACAGATCCTCAGGAGGTTCCTTAGTGAGAACTCTCCAATTTAATGTAATTAACCCCAGTGTCCTTGCATTTTGTTTTATTCATTCATGGGACGTAGGTGTCGCTGGCTGAATCAGCATTTATTCCCCATCCCTAAGTGCCCACGATGGGATTCACTCCCGGGTCCTTGGAATATTAAACGGGTCTCTGGAGTAATAGTCCAGCAATAATACCACTAGGCCATTGCCTCCTCATTGAGAATTATATTGAGATTTCAATTGATTCTAGGGTAGCTATTTGACGACCAACTAGGAATGGTTATAGGTAAAAAATGTATCTCTCATGTGGTGCTGATACCTCTCAGGCTACAAGCTGTGGTGGTTGGCATTTGGTTTGCACAACTTTTTAATCCAAGTTGATGACCACAGGTCCACCATTCAACAGGCTAATAAGGGAATTTGACCATGTGATGGGACCTTGAAATTGAGATTCTTTGAACTGACCAACGGGAAAATGGGCAAACGAATGTAAAAAAAGATAAAGTGGTTCATAAAGTCATAGAGATCTACACCGCAGAAAAAAGGTCCTTCGGCCTGTTGAGTCTGTGATGGTCAAAAACAGTCTTATACTATACTGATCCCAATTTCTGTACTTAGCCCGTGTCTGCCTAGGTATCACAAGTGCACAAGTAAATATTTCTTAAATGTGTTGAGTGTTTCTGCCTCTAAAGTCGTTACAAGCAGTCAGTTCCAGAATCCCACACTCTGGGTGAAATTAATTTTCTTCATTCCTCCTCTAAACCCCCTGCCCCTGTCCTATGCCCCCTCCTCCACTCATTGATCCCTCCAGCCAGGAGAAAGGCTTCTCCCCGTCTACCCTGTCTATGCCCCTTGTAGGTTTATACAAGTGAAAAGGAATTTTACCAATCTCTGTACAACAGGAGCAGAAGTAGGCTATTCAGCCCATCGAGTCTAACCATAATTCAATGAGGTCATGGCTGACCTGGTTATCTTTAACTCCACTTTCCTGCAAATGAAAGGGTGTACTCTTCCTTTAGGCAGTTAAAATCCAGGAGTACTCCAATAGTCTCTTAGGTTTATAAAGTCTTTGTTGAAGTTAAGTCTCTCGATGTAGGTGGTTACTACAAGAGTATAAATTGAACACGATTAAACAGGATGGCGAGATGATGGCCCAAGTGGTACTATCGCTGGATCTCTATTAAGTGACTCATTGATGCAGTTTAGTGTAATCTCATAATCCAGAGACCTAGGTAGTGTTCTAGGGACCTGGGTTTGAATCCCAATACGGCAGATGGTGGAATTTGAATTAAATAAAAGAATCTGCAATTAAAGAGTTTATCAATGACCATGAATACATCGTTGATTGTTGGGAGAAAAACCCATTTGTTTCACTAATGACCTTAAGGAAACTGCCATCATGCGACTCCAGACCCACGGCAATGTGGTTGACTCTTAATTGCCTTCCGGGTAATTAGGGATGGGCAATAAATCCTGGCCTGAAGAGTGATGCCCTCATATTGTCAATGAATAAACATTTTTAAAAGTGTTGTTATGATCCAACACTGCATGGGAGCACCAGAATATGCCAATAATAATTTTTCGGCCATCGAATAAAGACTGCAAAGTGTCGAATTTTCTTTTCATTATACCCCTAACTCAGTCCCACTGTGTTTGTCACCCCACATCAGACAGGGCTATCGCGTTAATTCTAATCCATCACTGATATGTGCCGGGCAAGACCACTGGGTGTTGATGGGAATAGCTGGAACGGTTAGTGTTGGTGTCTCAGCAATTGCTTCAACATGAGGAGCAGCCATGACAACAGGCAGAAATATCAGGGTGTTAACTCAAATTGGATCACTTGGAACAATTGTGTGAAGGCTGCAAGCTGGGGAGCTACTGGAGGTTTCCTTATTGTGGGATCTGCCAACAACGCTGTACACAGGGAACAGAGACTGCTATGGTTGACTGTCAGCATATTGCAGTCATCAGACAGGGGCTTCTATTGAGAACAGCTTTTCCGGGATGATCCACGTACAGTAGGTAAATAGATGGAATGTTAATAGATTTCAATGTAAGCATTTAGTAGGAATTTTAACAGGGTATAGGTTTATAAAAATCATTTCCAAATTGTCGGTGTGGAGATCTCAGTAAATATTGACTTCATCCCGAAAGGCAGTGATGGAGAAAGAATAACTGTGCCATCAAGGCAGATTTTCCTAATGTAAGCTGCACCAACGAGTCACTTAATGAAGGGCAAACAGCGAAAAATATGTAGAGATACAAATACAAACACAGAGAACGTGGCTCAGAAGCTTGTACCTTGAACTCTGGTGGATCACAATTCATGTGCGCCAACTCCTCAGAATATTGCTTTGCCCACATTTTGAAGATTTTGATCTTGACTTTACTGTCATGCTCATTTTACAGTAATAAAACAATAAAATGTAGTGAAAAACTTCCATTTGTCGCCACTTTGAATAATTTAAGAATAAGAAAAGAAAGGTGGGGCCATTCAGGTCAATCTGCCTGAACCTGTATTATATATTGTAGGGCTGTCAGTCCTCATGAGATGCTGGAGAATTAAAACAGTGCCCAAGTACTCTGGAGTGAGTGAATGAGTGATCATTAATGGGCTATTAATTGTACTAAACTCTGATTGTGGTGCAGGGGCAGAACAGTAGCTATTACATTCAGAAGCTGACAACCTGAGGTATTATTTGCCTTTCTTCCCTGTGCATTTGGAACTTCTTTTTTTAAAAGCCTGTTGAGGAATCCACCCTACTGTTTAGTGGGTGTGAGTTTGACTGGATCTGTTGGGTGTTAGCCAGAAATCCGGGGACTAAATTGGGTGGCACAGTGGCTCAGTGGTTAGCACTGCTGCCTCACAGCGCCAGGAACCTGGATTTGATTCCACCCGTGGGCAACTGTCTGTGTGGAGTTTGCACATTCCCCCTGTGTCTGCGCAGGTTCCCTCTGGGTGCTCCAGTTTCGTCCTACAGTCCAAAGATGTGCAGGCTAGGTGGCCATGCTAAATTACCTGTAGTGTTCAGGGATGTGTAGATTAGGGGGATGGGTGCTGGGTGGAATTCTCTGAGGGTCAGTGTGGACCGAAGGGCCTGTTTCCAAACTGTAGGGATTTCTATGAGCCTGAGAATTTCCCAGGGGGACACTAGAGCCTTACCCAGGCCTGACAGGAGGGGATTGGACAGTGAGTAAGGTGCTTCAGTTGCCCTTCACATCTACCCTCAATCCCCTGACAAGAAATTTTATCGGACAGCATATGGAGCTTGAACCCAGCTGACCCATATATTGACAAGTCCCAGTGCAAACATTGTACAATCTCTTTCCAGTCTGCAGACACTGTTTGAGACCCTGAGGCTTGAAATGGCAGGGTTTAGTGCTTTGGCGGTCACAATGCATCCAGGCACTGCTGTTCTCCATCATCGCCTGTGTTGTGTACCGATCCAGGCTATGGCCTATCCTACACCAATGGGTCAGGGTCTCCAGCAAAAGGTGAAACACAGAGATTTCTGTCTACATACTGAACTCAGGGGATCAACTGGAGGGAGAACTGCATGATTCGATGAGTAGGAGCATGCAGTCTGGAGAACAGGATTGTACGCCGTGTCTCACCACACACATCACAATAATTATATCCTTAAATGCCAACTTTCTTAAATAATCAGATTACATCCTCCGACTTCAACTAAACAAGGGCATTTGACTACTTTGTTACAGCTTTCTGGTGTAGGAGTGAGAGATTGCAGTGTGGTCTCTTAAACTTAATGAATGGGGGAAGCAATTTCTACTTTTTATTTAAGATGTGATGAAGGCCAGTAAACACAGGGAAAATAATTAAAGCTCCAGCTCCTTACAAGTTGCTCAGCGTCTGTCTTCTTTCATTTATGTAACACCTTTCATGATCACTGGTCACCCAAAAGCATTTCTCAGCCGATGAAGTACTTTTGAAGTCTAGCCCATTGTTGTATTGTGTTGATTTCTTTTCAGGTAATTGAAGATGAAATTTGTGTTTACTGGGAGATATCCAAATATGCAGTCTAGAGCATATCCTTCCAGACCTGAGGACGAACTGGCAGCAGCATTGCAATCTCCTATGCCCTGAGCATAAAGTGATAACTGTTAAGTGAGATAGCACTGATAACAGTGACCAGTGCTTTTTGGAGAAGGTTGACCCAAAATCTTGAAGGTGCAACCTGGACATCACTCACAATGCAAACTGACCTGGAGGAGCAACTACGTTAAACCATATTGCAATGAAAATTATACCTGAGTAAAGAAAGAAAATAAAATGCCATTTTCTCAGTGGCTTTCAGTCTGTTGATTCACCAATTATTCATGATTTTGTTTTGATGAATTTCTTCGACAATTAGCAGACCTGAAGCTGTTAGAAGAGGCACAAATTACTGCAGATGCTGGACTCTGTTTTGACAACATAAAATGTTAGGAATCGCAGCAGATCAGGCAATCTCCATTCTCCATGGATTCTGCCTGACCCACTGTGATTTCCAGCATTTGTTTTTTTTTGTTAAAAGAGGGATTATTTACACTTTACTCCTTAAATCAGTAAGGTTCACATAGCATGCCCATAACTCATGTGACAATACTTTACTTAAAAGTACATTAAATTGGAATATTCATAATCAGATTTTATGATACACAGTTGGCATTTAAAGCCCTACAACTTTAAGTTCAGTTTTCTCAGCCTTTATGAATCCAAATGTTCATTACAAATTGTAGGGTTTTATATCTTTCCCCCATTCTCTCTCTTGCCCATTTCCAATGTAAAGAAGTTGAAATATAATTGCACAATAGGAGAATTTAATTCCCTTAACCCTCGACAATGATTTCCACTCTCCTCATGTAGTGATTGTAAACTGGTTCAAAGGTATGTTACAGCATAGTTTGGAACTAGTAGGGTAGTTTTGAACAAACAAAATAGAATTCACCATAGAAGTAGCAATACACTTTCTCTCTCTCTTTCTCTCTCTCTCTATCTCTCTCACTCGCATGCACGCACGTGACACACACACACCCAAGATTAACATGAGATAAAAATGGGTCACAGACAAATTGGTCAAATATCCTACAGAACTCATTGAAAAGCAAATAACGTCAAGACAGATCCTATGGATTTCTCAGCAACCCACTCACATGAGAATGCTTCTGTGATCCCAAATCTTATTTAAGTCTTGTCTTACTTTAATAGTTTATTTCTGAACATCTAACATTGAAACTTCCTAAAAAGCCAATCTGTTATAGATTAGCTCAACATCTGCTCAGGTCCTGGTTATTCAACCTCTTCCCTGGGATTGCATTCCACTAACTTCCCGAGACAATATACCAGCACCTACACAGAGATTTCCAGAAAGGTGGGTTCATTAAGTTGGCTGTATACCTAAGTTTATCCATTCTTTAATATTTGTTATCTGCACCAAGCAAACGCTGCTTGTGGGCTACTTTCATTCCCAGTCTCAACTGCAAATAAACCCAAATCTTACCTACAACTGAATCCTAAGGTTTTTGAGAACACTGTTGGTCTAAGTGTCTTACAATACCATCTCTTCTTGAGGCTCTTCCTTTGTTCCTAAACAGCTGGTTGGCCAGCAGCCCAAGGCAACAATCTTTGCCCACTTCTTCTGACAATAAACTGCCTCGGTCTCTTGAATGGCCACTAAGTGACTCTTAAATACTTTCAAGTGACCTATTAATAACCTCCAAACAAGCTCTACCTTTATTTCTAGGCGTAATCAAACTTACCAACCAGCAGTGGACAATTCTGCACCCTGATTATGCCTTTCACAGAATAAATGGTTACAAAAAAATGGGATTTATCATGGAAATAATCCACCAAGTTAGTTTTTTGAGTAATTCCACCTTTGATTCAGTGCCACTTCATCCCAATTAATATCTTGCTTCTACATAAACTCAATTTTTCTAAAAAAAAGATATATACCCAGATGATTTTCTTTGCAGGAAATTGTTTTTCCTGTACTTGTTATCAGCTGATTACAGTTCTTCAGTAAGAAATAAATCTGAATGCATTGATATGTCTTCTAAGTAGTTGTACTGAAATGATTAAATTAGCTCAAAACCCCAGTGCACTTAAAATTGACTTTAACTTTTCTGCTTTACAAGCAAAGGCTAGAAGTTAATAAAACTAGGAATTAACAGCAGGATAACATTAGCAGAGTTTTGGCAATCTGATAAATTCTGAACCCATAAAGCCACAATTCCCTGCGCCCATTCAGTGCCTATTCCCTCTCACAAAATACAACAAAGGTTTCTGTTATATTGTAACCTATCACAGGACTAGTAAACATCTGAATCTGTTTCATAAACCTTCATTGATTTAATACATGCCACTATTTCAACCACTCATGCAAGACATGCCATTAAATTTTCCGTTTACCATTTGATTCATGGGCACCCAACTTTAATTGGAGGACACTGTATTTTTATTAACGTTATCCTGCTTCAGGGAGACGACAGTAATTGATCAGGTCTCTGAAAAGGCAGCCAACATAATCAAAGTCCCCTCTCACCCCAGTTATGATCTCTTCTAATCTCTTCCATTGGGTAGAATATACAAAAGTTTAAACTCACATACCAACAGATTCAAGGACAGCTCCTTTCCTGCTGTTATTAGACTTCTGAATGGACCTTTAAATTTTTAATTTAATGTTGATCTCGTGGTTTGTGCACCTTCTCTGCAGCCGCAATGTTGTACTCCTCTCTCTGTTGTTTAACCCTCATGCACTTTGTACGGTACAATTTGCCTGTACTGCACGCAAAACAAAATTTTTCACTGCACCTAGGTACATGTGACAATAACACATCAAATCAAACCAAATCAGGCTAATATCATTGTACAGGACAACAAGGTGTGGGGCTGGATGAACACCACAGGCCAAGCAGCATCATGGGAGCAGGAAGGCTGATGTTTCGGGCCTAGACCCTTCACCAGAAATGGGGGAGGGGAAGAGGGTTCTGAAATAAATAGGGAGAGACCCCCTCCCCCATTTCTGATGAAGGGTCTAGGCCCAAAACGTCAATCATTTAAACTTTTACTGGACTCTGGGGAAAAATGTTCAGTATCATGAAAACCAATTAAAGGCACATGGAGCCCACAGCAATAATCCACTGGCTCCACCTGTTTTTAGAGGGATTGGAGCAAGCAGACCCTGATCGTAATCTCGTAGCCCCTACTGATCCAGTGCTAGCCCCAGTCACTGTTCCCAACCCTGATCCAATGCGAGCCTCAGTCCCTAGAAGGGTCTAGGCCCGAAACGTCAAGCTTTCCTGCTCCTACAATGCTGTTTGGCCTGCTGTGTTCATCCAGCTCTACACCTTGTTATCTCGAATTCTCCAGCATCGCCAGTTCCTACTATCTTGAATATCATTGTACTATTGGTTAGCAGTGTAAGGGCAGGATTAGGATGAGGGAAGTGGTGATGTGGCAAGTAAGAGATCCATGTTCAATACTGTTCTGCTACTTGTACACCAAACTAGATTGCAGAAGGAGCTAAAGTTGGATTTGAGAACGTGGTCGCAGAATCCTTACAATGTGGAAACAGGCCCTTCAGGCCAACAAGTCCATACCGACCCTCAAGGCATCCCACCCAGACCCATCCCCCTATAAACCCACCTAATCTACACATTCCTGAACGCTACTGGCAATTTAGCATGGTCAATCTACCTAAGCTGCATATCTTTGGACTGTGGAAGGAAACCCACACGTACATGGGGAGAATGTGCAAACTCCACACAGACAGTCGCCTGAGGCTGGAATTGAACCCAGGTCCCTGACGCTGTGAGGCTGCAGTGCTAACAACTGTGCCACCCCATCAAGTGCATCAGGAAGGAACATGCCATCATCCTGGATGGTTTCAACAATGCTACTTACCAGGCCCCAGTGACAGCCTTGCCCATAATGTTTGGCCCTGTAATGTGGTGGAAGGCATGCCTGCCAATCTCTTGCTGGTGATGGACCATTCTGTCCTGCCACAAATGGAGCAAAAAGTCACTGCATTCGGGTGATGTGCTTGGCCTAGCCGTGTGCAGTCTATGAGGTGTGGGCGTCACGGCCGTGCTGTGGGTGTGAAGGTGAAGTGAGTAGACGAATGTTAATTATAAGTCCCGATGGATAGAAAATGTTGAAGGGCATGGGGACCAGTAAGTGAGGTTTGGTGGCTGTCTTTGGCAACATATGGCAGTTGACCATTGTTATAGGATTACTGAACATTACCAACCCGGTATGCAAGTGGTCAAGACTAGATGCGGAACGTTGATTACCATGACCATCTGCACCCTACACTGTATTCATTGTGTCTGCGTGGAGGGGTTTCTGGTCCTCAGTGAATAACGCACCTTTCTCCTTTCAACCTTGTACCTCAGACTCCAGTGTTGTACCTGGGAACCCAGGAGCTCTCCCTCTGGCCTTTTCTGCCATTGCCTTTTCTTTATTTATTTGTTTTCGGGGTGTGGGAATTACTGGTTGGGCCAGTATTTATTGCCTGTCCCTAGTTGCCCTTGGGAAGGTGGTGGTGAGCTGCCTTCTTGAACCACCATCGTCCACATGCTGTGGTTTGACCCACAATGCCAGTAGGGAGGGAATTCCAGGATTTTGACCCAACAACAGTGAAGGAACGGCAATATATTTCCAAGCCAAGACGGTGAGTGGCTTGGAGAGGAATCTGAAGATGGTGGTGTTCCCATATATCTGCTGCCTTTGTCCTTCTAGATGGAAGTGGTCATGGGTTTGGAAGGTGCTGTCTGAGGATCTGTGGTGAGTTTCTGCGGTGCATCTTGTAGACACACTACTGTTACTGAAATCCTGACCACATCTTGCCCGCTCCTAAAATACTTCTTCTCAGATGCTGTGGTGCCAACTATTAACAGCTTGTGATTGAGATAGTTTGGATTGGATCTAAAGGTCTTTGTGGTTTATAGTAACAGAGGAAAATTAGAAGTGAGGCGTAAAGAGATGCAACTATTGTATAAAACAAGATATGTAATTGAATACAAGCTATGTTACTGTGTTGGACATTATTACGGAGACTATAAGGGGAACTCAACCTCTTTGAACTCCTGAGCTATTTTTCCTCTCTTCTTTCATGTGCAAATAAAAATAATCAGGTCAAAAGTAATACAGTGTCCAACATTAACCCTTTCAGAGCCATCACTTGACCAGGTGAATTTATAACTGCAGTCTGAGTGCAATTCCTTTATAAGAGGAGGCAGATCAATTTTTAAGCAATAGGTTTAATCGGTTTTGTGTTTAGCTATGGTCTACACACCAAAGTTGATGCACTGCCTGCTATAGGCTCAGACAAATCATGCATCACAGCCCCCACACTTGTTAACAAGCATTATTATCCTGCCTTTTTAGTTTAGCCTATTTTATTAATTTATCTACAACAATCTGTCTTTATCTTTTGTGTCAACGACAGGTTCTCTGAGATGCAGTGTCAATCCTTCTAGCTTCTTTAACACATTTTCCACTCTGACCTCTGCATGGTCATACATTCACTTGCTTTAAGCATGAGTTATACCGTGGACTGATAAATTCAAAACTAGATGACAATGTGCAAGGACTGCCTGTTGCACACTGTTGTGATCATCATCAGCAGTGCCGTGAGATAAAGCTGTTAGCCTCAGCGTTAGGTAGATGGGGGTGTAATTTGTTACATTTCTTAAAGAAGGCAGCCTGACTCCAAATTGCAAAGGAAGTGGATCAGTCTTTGAGTGGGGCTGAGTCCAAACGAATTTCACCCCCAACAAGTTAGATAATGGACTTCATGACTCATATGTCTTTCTCCTGTTCACATCGACAATCCACCCACTTCACCGAGGCACTACATGCCATTCAAACTGAGAAAGAAGCTTCAGAGAATATGACAGGTTTCAATTTTCTCCAGGAAAGGACACCTTTGAAGAATGTTACCTCCTCTTCCAATTATATATTCTCATAAGGCAGAGAGATCTTCCAGTTGAAAGAAACAGCTTTGCAATACCTTTAGTTTCATTTGAAATTGTTGTTTAACTGCTTATTTTCATCACTGAAAGAGACTGGACAAGTGACTGAACAACATAATATCAGGGTCACAACAGTTTACAAAACAAACTTTCATGATAATAAGGTTTGTTTCCAGAAAACACATACAAACGTAGTTAGCAGAAATGACAGGGGTATCTGAATAATTCAATACCAGTCATATATTCCCTTACCTTAATCAAAACAAATACAATGACGTCATCAGAACTGCCAGGTTAAGACTCCTCTTTCTCTGTCTCTTTAAGCAGAACGGTACTATCTTAGTTTAGCCTCAGAACTGATGAAGGATCACCTTATCCCTCCTGCCCTCACTCTTTCCCAGGCACACTGGATGCTTTACTGCACCCCCTTGTGCTGGCACTGAATGGCTGCCATCACTGTTACAAGTAAGTCTTTTCTCTTGCTCACGCATTCTGCTTCTTCCTCCCATAAAGACATGGGAAATTAGGAGCTGCAGGCCATTCAGCCCATTAACTCTGCTCCACCATTCAACATGATTGTGGTTGACCCTCCCTCTTCATGCCATACTCGCACCATACTCCCCCATCATAATGGCTGTTATGCCAAGCCGATCTGCACATTTTCAATGGTTTTCGGGGCAGAGCCTAACACCAGCATCTGCAGTACCTTTTATCTCTGATACACTTCTACTCCACTTGCAAAATAGACAGAAGGAAGAATGCAAGGTGGTCCAGCTGCGTTCTAACACAGATTGGAATTATTAGCAAGGAGAAAGCAAGCAACATCGCAGACCATGAGGCTGAAATTCACATACAGGAAGTTTGGCTTCTCTCTTTTAGTTCCACTATCTATGGGACACACTCAGTATGACCAGAGTGGGGAAGGACTGAGCTTGCTTTCTCTTGTTCAGTGCTGACCATCGTCTGCCCTTGGGAAAGGTCATTCAGATGATTCAGGAACACAGACAGAGAGGAGCGGTATCACTGTTCCATCTCACCTTTACCAAGCACCAGTACACAAACTGGCACTTTGTGTGGCACAGGTAAACCATTTGATGGATCTACACTGGGTGATTGACGGAGAAGACAGCAGGAGGAAGCAAGCTCCAGGTTTCCCGTGGTCTTTAGGCTGAAGAACAATGTTGTAAATGCACCAAAAATCCCTCCATGATTGGACAGGAAGAGAATGCAAGACATTATAGATGATGGAGCATCCATTAGCAGTTTAGCACTGGCTCCTGATGAACACCATCAACACTCTGCATTTGACCATAAACCATGTGGTGACTGTAATGGTTACTGCAGCGAGGCCTTCTCTCCTGGTGTCTGGAAGACTCTGGATCCAGCACCCTCTCTCTCCCACCTCAGAGAAGGTTTGGAGATATGCTGGGGAGGGCCATCAGTCAGATACAAGCCTCCTGCTTTTCCACAGAGCAGCAGGAGGGCAGAGGTGGAATCGGAGACCAGGGGCTGTTAGCAATCAGAATGTAGGGGAATAACTGGAATGTCACCATTCCTACAAACATTACTCACCCTGATGGCAGAAAATCAGCAAAAAAGGTGCTTTCCGCTGATCCTTCTCAGGCTGAGCTCTGAGGGGGCACTACAATCTCAAGAATCCTTGGCTGAGTACCAACATCTTCCATCACCCATACTGGTGCCACGTCATTGAAATGGTGGAATGGATAAGAGAGCACTTAGGGCAGGCTAATATCACAGTGATAGTTAGTATCTATACATTTACGAAAACAGATACCTTTAGTCATAGAGTCATAGAGGTTTACAGTGCAAAAACAGGCCCTTCAGCCTAACTTGCCCATACTGCCTAGTTTTCACATTTAAACTTGCTCATTTTCACAACAAACTAGATTATGTGTGGCTTATGTTCCTACGCTAGCTGGTCTCAACTGGCATCTATAGTTTTTAGATATTTGTTGTTTATTTAGGAATCAGAGGACTTGAGCAAAAGTTAAATATGACCATGAATGCCTGGAGTGTGGGTATTGAGCTAAAAGTGATTTTCAATGAGCTCTGGTAGGTCCTCCAGCCCTCTTTCCCCATCCTCATCTATGTCTTTTGTGCCGTCAGCTGCACTGTGTTCATTGAGCTATTGTGAAGCATAAAACAAGCTACTAAAATATGGGATAACAAGGCGTAAAGCTGGATGAACACAGCAGACCAAGCAACATCAGAAAAGCAGAAAAGCTGATGTTTCAGGTATGAACCCTTCTTCATAAATGAGGGAGGGGAAGGGGGTTCTGAAATAAATAGAGAGAGAGGGGGTGGCAGATGGAAAGTGGATAAAGGAACTGATAAGTGGAGAGGAGACGGACAGGTCAAGGAAGCGGGGATGGAGCCAATAAAGGTGAGTGTAAGTGGGGAGTTAGGATGGGGGTAGGTCAGTCAAGAGAAGACGGACAGGTCAAGGAGGTGGGGATGAGGCTGGCAGGTAGGAGGTGGGGGTGGAGGTTGAGGTGAGAGGAGTGCATAGGCGGGAGAAACAACGGACAGGTCAAGGAGGTGGGGAAGAGCTGGGCTGGTTTTGGGATGAGGTCGGAGGTGGGGAGATTTTGAAGCTTGTGAAGTCCGTATCGATACCATTGGGCTGCAGGGTTCCCAGGCGGAATATGAGGTGCTGTTCCTGCAGCCTTTGGGTGGCATCGTTAAGGCACTGGACAAGGCCCAGGATGGACACATTGTCCAAGGAATGGGAGGGGGAGTTGAAGTGGTTCGCGACTGGGAGGTGCAGTTGTTTGTCATGAACCTACCATGGGTGTTCCACAAAGCAGTCTCCAAGGCTCCGCTTGGCTTCCCCAATGTAGAGGAGGCCACATCGGGAACAGAATCCCCCTCATCCTCACGTCCCATCCCACCAACCTCTGGATCCAACTCATCATCCTCCGCCACTTCCGCCACCTGCAACCTGACCCCACTACCAAGGACATTTTTCCCTCCCCACCCTTATCTGCCTTTCAGAGGGACTGCTCTCACCATGACTCCCTTGTCCGCTCCACACTCCCCACTAACCCACCACTCCCGGCACTTTCCCTGCAACTGCAGGAAGTGCTACACCTGCCCCTACACCTACTCCCTCACCCCCATCCCAGGCCCCAAGAAAACTTTCCACATCGAACAGATGTTCACCTGCACATCTGCTAATGCGGTATACTGCATCCGCCGTACCCGTTGGGAACTTGCCTCTCTTTCTGACATCTCTGTTCTTCCAATTCCTGCCCTGGAAATTATTAGAATGTTGTCGAAGTTCCTTTGAGAGATTGGGGATTTGCACAAGAGACTCCACCAACTTCAACATAGTGGGAAAATAGCGCAATCATACCCTTCTGTCTCCCAGGTCTTTGCTGTGCTTTCGCTCAGAGCAAATGGGGACCACATTAAATGCCACTGGAAATAGCCACCTCAAGATTTGTGCTGTCCTCTGGTTTGAGAGGAACTGGTAGCAGCAACATAGGTCGAAAAAAATGCACATGTATCTTTTAACCCCCATCTGGATGTACTGATGAGACATATCTGTAGGGAACCCAGAAGCAGACCTGCTTAAAATGGGAGTGTATGGTTTGCCAGTGAGAAGACAAATAGGAAGGATGGCAAGTGGAAGGTGACCTCAAGGTGTTCCATAAGGAAAAATATCCAACAGTCTGTTTCATGGGCAAATTACTTCTGACATTTCAGCAGAACTGTTTTTGGAGACTACACCTGCTGAAAGAAACTGTCATTTGTGTTCATTTGACTTCACCTTTTGTAAACTGTTGTTGGGGCACAGCTGGGTGAAGTTTAAAGAAAACCATCCTTTCAACCAGAGAGCTCGTGTTCAGTGCTCTTTTTTTCTAATTTGTGTCAAGTTAGGTGTTTAACTGTCTATAATTTAACAATGCAATTCCGCGTCATCTGTAAGATGTGAGCGAGATGGATGTATGGATTGTCACTGTGAGTAAACATACAATTAAATAGCAGTTTTCATGTTCTCTGGTTATTCCAAAATTGGTTAACAGAGAATGAAGTGCTTTTGTAGTGTACCTATCAATAACATGATTCCGTGAATGTTAACGTTATGATAGCCTAGAAGTTCTGGTGATGATGGCTGAGGGACATATATTAGCTGGGAGAATGCTAGCCAGATGGCCAAAGTGTACATCCCAGAATAATCCCAACAGTGTGGGTTCAATTGTCATTCTGTCTCCTGACAGTGGAAGGCAATGGGAATCCACCACTGCCAAACGGCCAAAGAAACAGCAGGATGCAGCATCAGCAGGCAACATGCCAAAGAACTGGCTTCAGGAAGAGCAGGCATGATGTGACTGGAGACAACACCCTTACTAGCCTTCCAATAACTTCTTGGGGATTTTTACATCAATTCATTGAGTTGAGCACGATGGACAGGGCATTGATTCATGTTGGTTCTAGTAGACAGCTTCTGTCTACTGAGGAGACTGTCTTCTAACTGAGGAGCACCCCCTCTGTACTGTATTTATGTTCCACTGCAGTCTTTGAAACAGAAACCACAAACTTCAAGCAAGAGGAGTCTATTTATCCAATGGTTTAATCACATCAGTACTGACAAACCAAAGGAAAAATGAGGAACTGCTCAACTCTCCAGATCTTTATCTTTGTTCCTGATAAATATCAACAAAAGAACAATTTAAACTGCAATTTCCAGAATAGATACCATCAGTTACAGAACAACTCTGTGAACCGTATTTGTATTTTAACAGAACTGCTAAACTGCTGTGGATCTTTTCCAGGTTGCCATTTTGAGGAAATGAAAATGTTGCAAGACATGTTGTATTGTGTCTGTGTGTAGATATGCACTCATCATAACGTGTCAATGTAGTGACTGGAATGAGGTCGGCCAGGTGAACTTCATAGAATATGAGTTCCCTGATTGGGACTGTTAACCTGGTCCAATCAGGGAGCCCAGGCTGACAGATATAAACAGGAATGTCAGGGGTTCTGTTCACTCTAGGAGCCAGCTCTGAGCTAGCTGGGTCAGTGTTATGTACTATGCATGTGTAAATAGTGGGTGACTAGGTGATGGGATAGCGGCCTTTGAGGAATTATTTCAGTCAATATCTTGCTTTTGTTACTGTGATTAAGGACTGTAGATGACAAAAATCAAAGAACCCAGGGTGAATTACCAGTGACAAAGAGATGAAGAGATGTCAATAATAATAAAGAGAGGGAACAGTGATGGAGATGAGGGAATAGAGTGATGCTGAAGAGGAGAGGGAGGTAGGATACAAAGGTGAAAGAAATGATATTCACTGAAGTTGAGATGCATGAGTCGTATTGGAGGTGAGGGGGAAGAAGGGGAGTTCAAGGTGAGGGGAAAGAAGGGGTGTTAGAGATGAGGGGAGAGAAGGGATGTGAGAGATGAGGGAGATAGAGTGATGAGATATGTTAATGATAATATAGAAAATCATCATAGCTCTTTGCTTCCAGTATGATTACAAATCAGGAGGAAATTTTAGACAATCTTCTCTAGAATACTGGATAAGTGGATAGATTTCATAAAGGGATATTAATGCAGTTTTTGCAATCTGAACAATGTGTACATTGTTTCCAGTTTGTTACAATGCAACTCCACCAAGCGACCAATAAACTTAACTCCTTATTAATTCACTCCGAAATAATGATCCAGCCGCACTTTAGAGAATATCTGGGTTACCTCAGAATATGAATCATCAGTACAGTAAGGGTCAAAGCTAAGATCTAACTATCTCATTAGATATATTAAAACTACAAACACAGATTCATCTGGGAGTTAAGCCACTACAATGTATAATTAAACATACCAACCTGTCAACATTCACAACGATCAATATTATTTTTAGTGTGTTTCATACACATATTAAAGTTGAGACAGGACAACATGCTACAAATATCCCAGGCGTAACAATCTCTGCTATCCATTCACTTCAATAATTTGTCTTATCTTTCTCATCCCATTTACTTTATTCTTCAACATCATTCTTCGATGCGTATCCACTGACCACAGCTTGTACACCTATTCTTGAACCAAGAGCCACTGTGATTCTGTTTTAATAGCCCTCCCCCTAAGCCCTACCTGATGCGTCTCAGAATCATGATCTGTGCAAGGATAGAAAACCAATTAGAAGTGAAGTTTCTAGACAATGGAAGAGGAGAATGCTAGCCACATCTCATTTGAATCCCTCATCATCAACTCTCTTGAACGTTGAACATAGAACATAGAACAGCTCATCACAGTACAGGTCCTATGATGTTGTGCCAACCTATTATCCCAATAAGGTCAAACTACCCTGCATACCCTACATTTTACTATCATCCTTGTGCCTACCCAAGAGTCGCTTAAATGTCTCTAATGTATCTGACTCTACTACCACTGCCGGCAGCGCATATCACGCACCCACTACTCTCTGTGTAAAGAACCTACCTCTGACATCTCCCCTATACCTTCCTCCAATAAAATTATGCCCCTTTGTAATTGTCATTTCCGCCCTGGGAAAAGGTCTCTGGCTATCTACTCTATATATGCCTCTCATTATCTTGTACACCTCTATCAAGTCACCTAGCATTCTCCTTTGCTCCAGTGAAAAAAAGCCCTAGCACCCTCAACCTTTCCTCATAAAACCTGCCCTCCAGTCCAGGCAGCATCCTGGTAAATCTCCTCTGCACCCTCTCTAAAGCTTCCACATCCTTCCTATAATGAGGCGACCAGAACCAAACACAATATTCCAAGTGTGGTCTAACCAGGGTTCTTTAGAGCTGCAGCATAACCTCACGGCTCTTAAACTCAATTCCCCTGCCAATGAAAGCCAACACACCATATGCCTTCTTAATAACCCTATCAACTTGGGTGGCAACTTTGAGTGATCTATGGACATGGACCCCAAGATCCCGTTGTTCCTCCACAGTGCCAAGAATCCTGCCATTAACCCTGTGTTCTGCATTCAAATTTGACCTTCCAGGATGAATCACTTCACACTTTTCTGGGTTTAATTCCATCTGCCACTTCTTTGCCCAGCTCTGCATCCTGTCAATGGTGGGTGGCATTCTTGGGTGGCATGGTGGCTCAGTGGTTAGCATTGCTGCTTCACAGCACCAGGGACCCAGATTCAATTCCACCCTTGGGCGACTGTTTGCATGGAGTTTGCCCATTCTCCCCTTGTCTGTGTGGGTTTCCTCCGGGAGTTCTGGTTTCCTCCCATAGTCCAAAGATGTGCAGGTTAAGTGGATTGGCCATGTTAAATTGCCTGACAATGAGCAGATTGGTGGATTGACCATGCTAAATTGCCCAGCAAAGTACAGGTTAGGTGGATTGGCCATGGTAAATGCAGGGTTACAGGGATTGGTTAGGGAGGTGTGTCCATAGAGGGTGCTCTTCAGATGGGCAGTGTGGACTATAGGAATTCCAAAATATCATGGGTTACCACCGGTATAGATCAAGTGATTGTTTCTGTGTTGTATATTCTGCATCTAGGAAGTCAACATGACTAGCTAAAGATCAGAGAATATTTTCCTCATTCTGCAAATCAGTTCTACCTTTTACAAAGACACGGTTATCCAAATAGGTGCAGAGTCAATTCACTTGATCAACACATCATCTATTCACCAAAATACCTACCCCATGGATGCAGTGAGTGCAAGACGGAAACTACAGAAAGGTGTGAGATCAGCCCAGTCCATCACACACGCCAACTTTCCATCCATTGACTCCATCTACTCTTCTGACTGCCTCGCAAAGGCAGCCAACATCATCAAGGACACCTCCCACCCCGGTTATAATTTCTTCTAACCTTTTCCATCAGGCAGAAGCTACAGAAGCTTAAACACACAAACACTAAAAGAATAGCTTCTTTCCCTCTGTTATTAGACTGCTGATGGACCTGAAATCTAATGTTGATCGTGCTTTACGTACCTCCTGCACAGCTGTAACCTTGTATGCCTTGCTCTGTTTAAACACCCTGTGATCTATTTGTCCTTGTATATTATGATCTGCCTGTATGACATGCAAAACAAAACTTTTCACTGTACTTAGGTACATGTGACATCAATGAATCAAATCAAATCACAAAGATACCTTCCTGTAATTTGCCAAGAATTCTTCAGTAGCCCTCCCGAACTTTCACCCTCTACTATTTAGAAGGACTACAGCAAGCGCTGTGCAGAAGAACCAACACCTTTAGTGTTCATAGCTAAATCTCTCACTAATTTCACTCAAACATGCCACAGATCCTTCATCAGTTCAGAACACTAAAGGTCCCGAGCTAACATGGTGGGAGCATCCCAGTCATGCATCAAGGTGAAGAGACACACTCACCTATCAATTCAGGTCAGGCATTTAATGCTAATGAGCTCACATTCAGAGAATTCAATTTTAAATCAATTGTAATGAGAAAATACTGGCAACTTATAAAAACACCAAAGCTACCATGAGAGTTCCTCAATATCTGCAAACTGAAGTGTGAAGAAAGAGAATCAATGACCCCACAAACTTTGCAAATCCATTTGGAAAATAACTTGCTGAGTATATGCTGTCATCTCCTCTGAGCCTTGGAGTTTTGTTCAAACCATAAAGGTCTGTGAGCTGAATTATATGACTTCCTATCAAGGACTAATGTAATGTACTTGAATTAGTGTTCATATATCAACTCGACAATGATATTGGAAAATCTGGTCATAGAGAGCCACTGTTTAATCAACTTTGATTGTGTAGCATGTTCAAGTGCTGCAGTTAATGATTTGAACTGAAGATACTCAGGTGCTTTTTTTGACAGAGATAAAGTGAGTTTTCCATGGTCTATCCTCAGGGAATGTCATAGAGAGACATAAGGAAACACAAGGGATCCCAAACTCTCAGCCTTCATTCAGGCTACGGATGACTTGCATTGGTCTGGGATTCGCCACATTGCTAAGAGCCAGTTAAGGGGTATTCTCAGGAGACTGGCCAAAGTTAATTTATACTCTTCAACTCCCTCAAGCAGATGCTGTGCTTGTCTTCAAAACCGGTTGTGGCTGGATTGGTTTGAGCTCAAATTTAACACCAGTGACAGCAGGCTTGAAAAGCTCTGCTATTTCTGACTGAGCGGCCAGGATAAATACCCGTTTGGGAGAATTCATTTCTTTAAAACATGAGCTCTGTGTTCACGGAGGTGAGGAACAGTTTTGCTGTCAAGCAATTTCAGCAAAGATTGGCCAAATGCGAAATAAAACTGCACTTCTTCGGTGTGACCAATGTATTCCAGGCTTAAACACAGAAGAAAAGCAGTTCCGATCACAACTTCTATTTATAGCCCACTTCTAAAATAGTTAAATATCCTGTGGGAATTCAGAGGAGTATAATTTGGGGCAGCCAAGTGGCTCAGTGGTAAGCAATGCAGCCTCACAGCACCAGGGACCCGGGTTTGATTCCAGCCTCGGGGAACTGTCTGTGTAGAGTTTGCACGTTCTCCTCGTGTCTGCGTGGGTTTCCTTCACGTGTGCTGATTTCCGCCCACAGTTCAAAGATGCGCAAGTTTGGTGGATTGACCATGCTAAATTGTCTTTAGTGTCCAGGGATGTGCAGGCTAGATGGGTTAGCCATGGATAATACAGGGGACATCGTAAAGGGGTTGGTCTAGGTGGCCTGTATGCACACAGTGGAGATTCTAAGATAGCGAGATGCAAAGTACAAAATGATCAAATTCCAAGCTACATAAGTTGCTGTTTGGATAGGTATGGACCAAAGGCTTAATCGAAGAGCTAGATTTTTGATGTGTGTCTCAAAGGAGGAAAAAGAGTGTTCAAGAACCAGAGAGGTTTAGGGAGTGAATTCCAGAGTTTAGGTCTTAGACAGCTGAAAGTGGATATTAAGCCATTAAAACCAGGGATATTCAAGGGGCCAGGGATTGTTAAATGTGCATATCTGAAAGCGTTGGGGAGCTGGAGGAGATTACAGAAATCGGGTTTGGCGAGGCAGTGGAGGGACTTTGAAACAAGGATTGGTTTTTAGAAAGGTTTTTTTAAATAAGGTTTCAAAGTCATAAGCCAATGTGGTCAGTGAGCAGAAAGATGAAAGATATGAAGGATGGGGGTTGGGGGGTGGGGGGGCGTGGTTGTTGAGGTGGGTAGAATGTGGAAAGTCATACAGGCATGTGTTGTATTAGACAAATCTAGAGGCAACAAGGACATGAATGAAAGTTCCAACAGCAGTTTAGCTGAGGCAGGGCCGAGCTAGGCAATGTGATGGAGGCTGTTGGTGAGGGCATTACCATAAGATATATGAGCAAATTTAGACCCTTGAGGTCATCGAGTCTGTTCCACCCATCAAAGAGATCATGACTGATGTGATAACCCTCAACTCCACTTTCCTGCCTTTTGTCCATAACCCACGATTCACTTACTGATTTAAAATCTTTTTGTCTCAGCCTTGAATACATTTAACAACACAACTTATATACCTTTTTGGAGTAAGAAATTCCATAGATTCACTTCACAGAAAAAAATCTTCATTTTTGCCTTAAATAGATCATATCTAACTCTGAATGTGGACTCTCACAGAACTTTGAATGTTTTTTTTTCAGTCATTTGTGAAACCTGGGGAACATTGGCTGGGACAGCATCTTTTATCCATTTCTAGTTGCCTTTGAGAAAGTGGTGGTGAGCTGCCTTCTTGAACCACCGAGGTCTATGTGCTGTGGATAGACCCACAATGCCATTCGGGAGAGAATTCCAGGATTTCGATGCAGTGACAGTGAAGGAACAGTAACGTATTTCCAAGTCAGGATGGTGAGTGGCTTGGACAGGAGCTTGCAAGGTGTTCCCATGCAACTGCTGCCCTTGTCCTTCTAGATTGAAGTGTTTGTGGGTTTGGAAGGTGCTGTCTGAGGATCTTTGGTGAATTTCTGCAGTGCATCCTGTAGATAGTACACGCTGTTGCTACTGAGCGTCGGCGGTGGAGGGAATGGATGCTTGTGGATGTGATGCCAATTGAATGGATTGCTTTGTCCTGGATGGGTTCAAGCTTCTTGAGCATTGTTGGAGCTGCGCTCATCCAGGCAAGTGGGGAGTATTCCATCACACTCTTGACTCATGCCTTGTAGATGATGGACAGGCTTTGGGGAGTCAGGAGGTAATTTACTCGCTACACTAATCCTAGCCTCTGACCCGCTCTTGTAGCCAATATGTTTATGTGACAAGTCCAGTTCAGTTTCTGGTCAATGGTAATCCCAGGGATGTTGATAGTTGGGGATTTGGTGATGGTACTATCATTGGATGTCAAGGATTGATGGTTAGATTGTCTCCTATTGGAGATGGTCATAGCCCGCTATTAGCATCATGTGAATGTTAGTCTCATTTTTCTAAATTCCAATGAACATAAGTCTAACCTATTCACCCTCTCCTCATAAGACAATTCCCCTGTACCTAGGATCAATTTTGAGAATGTTCTCTGGACTGAAAGCAGTGTTATATCTTTCCACAGGTAAGATAACCAAACCTGTTCACAGTCTCCAATTGTGGTCTGATTCATAAATAAAAAACAAAAGAACTGTGGATGCTGTAAATCAGGAACAAAAACAGAAGTTGCTGGAAAAGCTCAGCAGATCTGGCAACATCTTTGAAGAAAAATCAGTTCTGAGGAAGAGTCACTGGACCCAAAACATTAAGTCAGACTTTTCTTCACAGACGCTGCCAGATCCTGCTGAGCTTTTCCAGCAACTTCTGTTTTTGGCGGTCTGACTCATGTTTTATATAGTTTTAGTAAGTCTTCTTATTTTTAAGCTCTATTTCCTTTGAGATAAAAGCCAACAACACTCCATTTGCCTTATTCATTTGAAATGGACCTAAGGGACAACTTTTTCACACAGAGGGTGGTGCGTGTATGGAATGAGCTGCCAGAGGAAGTGGTAGAGGCTGGTACAATTACAGCATTTAAGAGGCATCTGGATGGGTGTATGAATAGGAAGGGTTTAGAGGGATTTGGGCAAAATGCTGGCAAATGGGATTAGATTAATTTAATATATTTCGTGGGTATGGATGAGTTGGACCAAAGGGCCTGCTTCCATGCTGTACAGTTCTATGACACTATGACTCTATGATTGTAAACACTGCTGAACCTGGATGCTAGCTCTTTGTGTTTTATGCACATGGAGCATAAACTACTCTGTGCTGTAGCTTTCTGCAGTCTTTCCCCTGTTAGAGAATATTCAGCTGTCAATGCTTCCTGTTGAAGTGCAAAGTGCATATTTTCCCGCATTATATTCCATCCGCCAAGTTTTTGCCCACTCCCCTACCAGGTTATATATCCATCTGTAGACTCCTTAGGTCATCCTCAACACCAGCTTTCCTTTCTTTTTGTACCTGTTGCAAACTTGACAATTCTACATTGACTTCCTTCACAAGTCATTAACATACATTGTAAATTACTGTGACCTCAACACTGATCCTCATGGCACACTGCTTATTACAAGCTGCCATCCTCAAAATGCCCCTTTTATCCCAGCTGTCTACCTTCTATTAGTTAGCCACTCCTCTACACATGCTAATACGCTACCTCAAAACCATGGGATTACTGTATTAAGTAGTCTTATGTGCAGGAATTTATCAAATGCCCCTTGAAATCCAAATATAGTACATCCACTTGTTTCTCCTCATCTACCCTCCTTGTTGGAGATAATGTCGTAATTCGATGTTGATTGAATATCTGAGAGAGACTAGAAGAGGGTTGGCTGAGCAGTGGAAGAATGTTATACCGGAGAAGGCCCAGTACAACACCATCACATCTCTGACCTCCTTCTCCAAAATCCTTAAAGGTGTGCCACCTTCCAATTGCTCCCATCCATCTGTTACCTGAAACCCTCCAACCAGACTTCCACTTATGTCTCACCGCTCGGACATCTCTTACCAAAATTACAACTGGTAGTTGTTATTTGGGGTGCAGAGGGAGAATTAACTCACCACTTTACAAAATACCATCTCAGTCATCGCAACAAATATTTTTGCTTCTCTTTTGCATAGTTTTCATACTTCAGAAAAATTGTGGATCACCAGAAAATGAAAATGCTAATCACCAAGGTTGCTTTGAGTGATAGAAAGAGGAATTTTATTAACTACAGGCCTTGGCCAAAAAAAACTCAACATCAAAAACACACACACACATACACACACACACACACATACACACACACACATATATGCACACACACAAAAGAACTGATATTCTAACATCCATGATTAACATGAGAGGAAAAGGGTCACAGACAAACAATGGTTAAATATCCTACAGAACTCATCAAAAAGCAAACGCGGTCAAGACAGAACCCACAAAGTTCTCAGATGACAGTGCCACTGTGGATCACCAAATCTCATTTAAACTTGAGGAACGGTCACTTGACCCAAAACATTAACTCTGATTTCTCTCCGCAGATGCTACCAGACCTACTGAATTTTTCCAGCAATTTCTGTTTTTGTTTCTCATTTAAACCTTGGCTCCCTCACAAAAGAATTCCAATACTTTATTTCTGAACATTTAGTCTTGAAACCGCCTAAAAAGCCCACCTGTCCTTGAATGGAGACCAGTGATGGATGCAGAGATATGGTTGGAATGATTTATAAGGGCCACTTGGGGCTGTGCATTGTGACCGAACAGATGATGTGAAATGTTGCTACCTAATATGTGTTTGTCTGTTGGTAATTCAATCTCTTGCCCTTGGATTGCATTCTACTAGCTTCCTGAGACTGTATGCCAACATCTATGCTCAGATTTCAAGGTCTTTTCCAGAAAGGTAGGTTTATTCAACTAGCTGCACGCCTAGGTGTCACAAAGCTCCAACATTACTTAACTGCGCCAAGAAAATGCTGCTTGTGGGCTTCCTTCATTCCCAATCTCAGCTGTAACTAAATTTAAATCTTCCCTGCTACTACATTGTAAGATTTCTAAGAGCCCTTTTGGCCTAAGCCTGCTACGGCAGCACCTCTTCAGGAGTATCATTGAGTGTTACTAACCACCTGATTGTCCAGCTGTCCTAAGGTAACAACCTTCTCCCGTTTCTCTGACGAACAGGATTGGGACCAGTAGCTTTTGTCTTGCTTTAAACCGGGTAATTTGCAAAAACAAGGACAGACTAAGAAAACAAAACCACAGTATGCTATAGTTTTGAACAAACAAAATAAAATTTTGTATTGAGTAAAATTTTTGTATAGAGTTAGAAACAAGAATTTATTCCACACACGCCAGAAGTTAATAACAGTAATGCAGACAAAAGGAATAATACCGCACAGTTTAAAAGTCCTTAGAGTCTCCAAGCTGTTCAATTTTAAACCTGAGGCTATAGTTGATTTGTTATTGATTCCTATCCACGGCAGTAATAGAATCTTCAGATTTCTTGAAATTCTCAGAGAATGGTTGTTTTCCCAAGTTGCTTTCTTATAGATGCCGTCTTCAGAGAGGTTGGGAGAAAGAGCAGAGAGAAAGAGTGAGAGAGAGAGAGATAGAGAGAAAAAGAGTTTCAGCTCTCTGGAACTACCATTCTTGTGAGAGGTAGCAGTTCAGAGTTTCAATTAGGTCAAATTACATTGTGCTTCCACTCTTTGCAGAACTAAACTGAGAACCTTGCCTATGGACGGCAACCTTACCGTCTATGGGGGATATTTCAATGTCAAGGTAAACCATTTAATGGCTTCAGCTGACACTGTGTTTAGTTGTGATACCAGCAGTGGTGGATCTCTCAGGACAGAAGTTCAGTGTGTGGCCATTGGTCTGCCTGGGATGGCTACAGCTTCAGGTTCAGCTATTCCTTACATTCCACTGATGGAGAAAGTGACCTCATTTTCCTTGTCCCATCCTCAAGTAGCTGAGGGTTTTCATAGAGTCATAGGCTCAGTGACTCAATGGTTAGCACTGCTGCCCACTGTGCCAGGAACCTGGGTATGATTGCACCTTCAGACAACTTTTTGTGTGGAGTTTGCACATTCTCCCTCTGTCCGCGTAGGTTTCCTCTGGGTGCTCCGGTTTTCTCCCACAGTCCAAAGATGTGGAAGTTATGTGGTTTGGCCATGCTAAATTGCCCATAGTGTCCAGAGATGTGCAGGGTAGGTAGGTTAGCCATGGGAAATGTGGGGTTACAGGGATAGGGTAAGGCCTGGGTTGGATGATCTTTGGAGAGCCTGTATGGGCTCAATAGGCTGAATGGCATGCTTCCATGCTATAGGGATTTAAAAACAAAGTTGCTGGAAAAGCTCAGCAGGTCTGGCAGCATCTGTGAAGGAAAAACAGGATTAACGTTTTGGGTCCTGTGACCCTTCCTCAGAACGCATAGGGATTCTTTGAGTTGTACGGCTGGAAACAGACCCCTTAGTCCAACTTGTCCATGTTGGCCAGATATCCTAAATTAATCTAGTCCCATTTGCCAGCATTTGGCCCGTACCCCTCTAAACCCTTCCTATTCATATACCCATCCAGGGGCCTTTTAAATGTTGTATTTGTACCAGCCTCCACCACTTCCTCTGGCAGCTCATTCTGTACACTCAACACCCTTTGCCCAAAGAAGTTGCCACTTAGGTCCTTTTTAAATCTTTCACCAGTCACCTTAAACCTATGTCCTCTAGTTTTGGACTCCACCACCCCAGGGGAAAGACCTTGCCTGTTTACCCCATCCAAGGCCCTCATGATTTTATAAACTTCGATAAGGTCATCCCTCAGCCTCTGATACCCCAGGAAAAATGCCCCAGTTAAAACCAGGATATACCACATGCTGTTACACCCCAAGCCCAGTCATCACATGGGCTGCTTTCAGCACAGCCAACCCATTCTCACCCAGTTATGGTCCCATTAGCATCTCTTTTTTTTCTCTCTGACTTCCCATTAACCATCCATTTGTCTGCCTGACATTCTATCTCTCGCTCAGGGCTCCATCTCTATCTATTGCGTATTCCTTACCCCCTATCTTCACTATATATACCACCTTTTCCAAGCTACCAGTAGTTCTGAAGAAGGGTCACTGGTCCCAAAATGTTAACTCTGTTTCTCTCTCTACAGATCCTGTCAAACCTGTTGAGTTTCTACAGCAATTTCTGTTTTCAATTCTGAGACGTGAAAATGAGCTTTCTCAGTTGTGACAAATGAAAAGGAAAAGATTTGTTATTAAATCAGTAAATGCATTGACCGAGCTGTCTAAGATAGCCAGCATATAATTAAAACAATCGGTGCGCAGAAAAAGTAACCAATCCGCAATTTAAATTGTCAGTTTATTAAAATAGCCAGTATATAGTTAAAATAGCCAGTCCTTTGTTAAAATAACCGGTATATTAAAATAAACAGTGGATAGTTAAAATAAAGTCTATAGCTAAAATAATCAGTTTATTAAAGCAACCAGTGTATTCAAATAATCATTGCAAAATTAAAATGACCAGTGTACAGTTAAAATGATCAGTCTAATAAAGTGACCAGTGTATTATTGAAATTGCAGTCATGCCTGTCTAATTGCAACTTGGGGAAATGGCAGTCAGGTCCATTTGCTTGGTAGAGGCGCTTGTCCACAAGTACAGGGAGATGTTGTGCTACGTTTCAAACACGAAACTCTGTGATTTTTTTCCCCCTGATTTCCGCATTCATCTGCCGCTGCAAAGCAGAAAGAGTCTGAGGTTAGTTCAAACTCCTCGCTCAATGTCATGCAGCTGACAGAGAATGATCGCCAGAAATCCAGCTTCTTTTCGAATGAGGTGCAGGGCAGACAGACAGCACAGGACAGGATGGCTGCACACTTCCTGTCTTATGGATTCAGCATTAATCTACTATTGCATTAGCAAAGGCCCTGAAGTGAATCTGTCAAAGGTGTCCACCTCTTCTGCACCCATGCACAGCAACACGTCCGAAACCTACTGATTGTCCAAACAGCAATGTGTCTCAGCTTCAACTTACCACATTTCAAATACCTGTGCTTGGTGAGCAGTAATTCATTCTGAACAGTTAACCTTTCCTGCTCCAGACTGGAATTCTTTTTATGGTACATATACCGGGGGCACTGTACTGAATACATAAACTCATCGCACCACTCGTCATGATTTGAGACCTTTGAAGATACAGCCGAAGTGCCAGAAATGTTAACTGGTTGAATTGGGAACAAGTCGTTGGAGGCACTTTCTTAGAAACACAGTCAAAACCTCCTTTTGCACACAACTGCCCTTCTCCCACCTCAGTTTACAATGGTCCTGATCCCAAAACTGCAAACATAATGATGACCAGCCCTGTCTGTTAATCCCCTCTCTGGGGCATGACCTTCAATGTAATGCAAGCTTGTTGATCCACATTGTTGGTAATTAATGTGATCCTTCCCATAAGATAGACTACTCTCTCAGCATCTATTGCCAGGTTAAGTGGGGAGGCAATAGCCTGGTGGTATTATCATTGGAATCTTAATCCGGAGACCCAGATTATGGCAGATGGTAGAATTTGAATTCAATAAAGAATCTTGAATTGAGGGTCTACTGATGACCATGAAACCATTGTCAATTGTTGGAAAAACTCACTTGGTTCACTAATGTCCTTCAGGGAATAAAGTCTGCCATCCTTACCCAGTCTGGATACCTGTGACTTCAGACCCACAGCAATATAGTTTGTCTCTTAACTCTCTGGACAATTATGGATGGGCAATGAATGCTGGCCTAGCCATTGACACACATATCCCATGAATGAATAAGGACCATGTCATGCTCATTTTCCTAGAAGTACCAGGGACAAACTGTCATGGTATCCCACAATAGACGTACTGTTTTCATCAAATTAATTTCCTTTAAGGTCAATAATGACACCTCCCAAACAAAGGGAGAACTCTAGCCTGTATGTTCATAGAAACTCAGAAAATATGTGCAGGAGTAGGCAGTTCGACCCTTCAAGGCTGCTCCTCCATTCAACATGATCGTAGCTGACCATTCAACTCAGTCCCCCATTCTTGCTCTATCCCCGTACTCTTTGATCCCTTCAGCTCTAAGAACTATATCTAACACCTTCTTGGTAACATTCAATGTTTGGGCATCAACCGTGTTCTGTAACAGAGAATTCCACAGGCTCACTACTCTCTGGCTGAAGAAATTTCTCCTTATCTCAGTCCTAAATGGCCTACCCTGTATCCTAGTTCTGGACTCTCCAATCATCATGAATATTTTTCCTATGTTTACCCTGTCTAATCCTGTCAGAATTTTATAAGTTTCTCTGAGATACCCCCTCTTTTTCTAAACTCTAGTGAATATAGTCTTAATCCATCCATTCTTTCCTCACATGTCAGTCCTGCCATCCCAGGAATCAGTCTGGTAAATCTTTGTTGCAGTCCCCCTCTAGCTAGAACATCCTTTCCCAGATAAGGAAACTAATATACACACAATCTCCAAGTATAGGCTCATCAAAGCAGTAAGACATCCCTGCTCCTTGACTCAAGTCCTCTCGCTATGAAGGCCAACATACCACGTGCCTTCTTCACTACCTGCTTACTTATTTGTACGCTTACTTGCAGGGACTAGTGTACAGGGCATCCGGTTCAATCTATTGCCTTTCAGTCCGTAATCTGCCTTCCTGTTTTTGCTCCCAAAGTGATAACCTCACATTGATCCACATTATACTTCATCTACCATACATTTTCCCACTCACTCACTCAACTTGTCCACATCACACTGAAGCATCTCTGCATCCCCCTCACAGCTTAGCCTCTCACCCAGCTTTTATTATCCGCAAACTTGGAGATGTTACACTTAGTTCCTTCATCTAAATCATTTATACACATACATAGGTAGGATCCAAGCACTGATCCCTGTGGGAATCCACTAGCCACTGCCTGCTATTTGGAAAAAGGCCCATTTAAGGTTTTAGAGTAGACCCATTTATTCCTACACTTTGCTTCCTGTCCACTAACTAGTCCTTTATAGATGTCAAAGTGAAACAGATCCAGGCAAAACTAAAAATGTATTTAATTGGTCTGGCATATCTTTCTTCCCCATTATAACGTCTCCTGTTGCTGTCTGTAAGGAACCTACATTTGTCGTCACTAATCTTTTTCTTCTCACGTACCTTTGGAAAGAAAAGTTACAACTACTGCCGTTAAAACGAAGGGAGCATCCATCAATATCAGATACCTCTGATGCTGGCCTGTAATCATTGATGTTTGTGGTAAAATTAATAGCTGAATGCCATACAAGATTGATGTTGATAATTTTGACAGAGGACTGCTGTTCCACTAGCCCAGCTGCAGCTTATAAATTGACACAGTTGGAAGTCATAATTAGCTGTAAAGTGACCATTTTTTGAATAACTGTCTGTCTTCCAAAGCATTGTGCCTGTTAAATCTGAGAATGTTCTTGCTGTCTTACCAGCATGTCTTTGAATTACGGTCTTTTCTTTCCATTTATTCCAGTGCTTCTGTCACTCTCTTTATCTCTTCATCCCACTCCCCCCAAAACTCTTTACCTCTCTTTCCCAAACCTCTTCCCTCTCTTTCCCGAAACCATTTCTCCCTCTCTCTCCCCAAAGCTCTTCCTCTCCCTTCCTTCTCTCTTCCCAAACCTCTTCTCTCTCCCTAAACCTCTTCCTCCTCTCTCTCCCTAAACCTCTACTCCTTCATCTCTTCACAAATCGTTTCCCACTCTCTCCCCACACCTCTTCCCTCTCTTTCCCCAAACCACTTCTCCCTCTCACTTCCCAAACCTCTTCCCTGTCTCTCCCCAAAACTCTTACCCGTCTCTCCCCACAACTCTTCCTCTCCCTCCCCAAATGTCTTTCTTCTCTCTTCCCAAACCTCTTCTTCTCGCTCCCAAAACCTCTTGCCCTCTCTCCCAAAACCTCTTGCCCTGTCTCCCCAAACCTCTTCCCTCTATCTTCCCCCTAAGCACCTTCCTTTTCTCTCTTCTCACTGGTTTCTCTTCCACCTTCCCTTTTTGTTTGATGGGAGGACAGCTGCTGCTGTTTCAGAATGTCACTATTTTGTTGGCAGTATAGGATACCCCTGGGGTTGGGGCAGGCAGGGGAAAATGCAGTGTACATTGTCTACCTTCCCAAACCCTTCGCTAGTAGCTTACCTCTTGCACCTGTTGCATTATGTATTCCCTCATCCACAGTGACCTCCTCATGCTACCCTTCCTTCCTCCTCTTCAAATTGGTCCATGTGCTTTCTCATGTTTCACTATTTCATCACCAGTCATTCAGCCTTCACTCTCCACTGGTCCTCACTTTTGGTGGGAGGTCAGAGGTCCCCTCACTCTACTGTGTTTTCCATTTTCTTCTCCTGGCCTCCTTTCTTCTTCTTTTAATATATACCTTTCAGTCGGTTTTTGTTAAGGTTTCAAAGTAAAAATGTTTGTTTTGAGGGAAAACCGAATGTGGAACTTAGCACTGTATTCCTGCGCAGATCTCAGAAGGACATTGATCCTGATGACATGACATGTAACACTCCAGACTCATAGAAATCTACAGCACAGAACAAGGCTCTTCGACCCATTGAGTCTAGTCGAGAGCAAGCACCTACCTATTCAAATCCAATTTCCCAGCACTTGGTCCATGGCCTTGTGTGCCTTGACATCACAAATGTACATCTAAATACTTCTTAAATGTTATAAGTGTTCCTGCTTCTACCACCCTTGCAGGCAGTGAGTTCCAGATTCCCAATACCTTCTGGGGGAGAATGCTTTTCCTTACATTTCCTTGAAATGTTCTACCCCTTCCCTTAAATCTATGTCCGCTGGTCATTGATCCCTTTCATTTAGGGGAGATGTTCCTTCCTGTCTACGCCATGTTTACCATTCATAATGTTATACATCTCAGTCACGTCGCCCTCTCAATCTCTTCTGCTCTGAGGAAAATAAGCCCACTCTGTCCAATCTCTTTTCAAGACTGAAACTCTCCAGCCCAGGCAACATCCTGGTAAATCTTCTCTATACTCTCTCCAGTATAATCGCATCCCTCCTTTAGTGAGGATTCCAGAACTGCACACTGTAATCTAGCCGTGTAACCAACATTGTATACAGTTCCAGCATCAGCTCCCAGCTCGTAAACTCAATGTCTCAGTTAATAAAAGACAACTATCACATAGTAAAAGACCCTTTTCTGAAGAAGGGTCCTGACCCGAAACATCAATTTTCCTGCTATTCTGATGCTGCCTGGCCTGCTATGTTCTTCCAGTTCCACACTCTGTTATCTCTGACTCCAGCATTGGCAGTTCTTACTATCTCCAAGTAGCCCATATGCCTTCTTAACCACATTATCTACCTGTCCTGATGCCTTAAAGGACCAGTGTATATGCACACCAAGGTTCTTCTGATCCTCAGTTCTTTTCAGGGTCCTAAAGTTCATTGTCCAATCCCCTGTCTCATTTGTCCTGCCCAAGTGAATCACCTCCTGCTTACCAGGATTGAAATCCATTTGCCACTCATCAGCCCACTTGACCAGCCTGTCTATACCCTCCTGTAATCAAAGGATATCCTCCTGTATAGGATGGGCCGAAGGGCTAAGAAATAACTATGATATTTGACAGCTGCATGGGAAAATAGATTGTACTGGATGGGAAATTAGGCTGGGAAAGTTGAGGATGATACTCGACAGGCTGCATGACCTTGAATGAGTCCTGTGAACATTTCTTTCATGGGCCGAAGATGGCACCTGAAGCTTGTTTTTTCTGCAGCTGTGTTTTCTGTACCGGCCAGCAATTTCGTCTGTTGTATCTGATGTGTTTCTGTGCCAGGCTGTTTGTTACACTGTATAAGAGAGAGAGAGAGAGAGAGATTTTCAATCCAAGTTGCTGGACTTCACCTTGGACCAGGATCGTGAGTGGTGCCAGGAAAAATCTCAGCCTCCAGACCAGCCATCTATCGAGGGGTCCCTGATGGGCAGAAGGGCACGAGGCTTATTCTTTCTTACCTCTATTCTTCATTTTTCTAATTTACGTAATTAATGTTTCTTTTTTTCATCTTTTGTTGTCACTCAATAAATATTCATATTTAAGCAAATTGCTGTTAATGAGACTTCTCCTAATTACATTCAACCAAATCTGAAAATAACCTCTCAGATGCTCTCTGTGATCCAAGACATCTCCTCACTATTTATCACCTCACCAATTTTCATATGATCTATGAACTTGATGATGAAAACTCCTACATTCAACTCTAAATCATTTATGTGTCCCACAAACAGCAAGGAGCCCAACCCTGATCTCTGCAAGACGGTTTCCAGTCACCGAAACATCCCTCAATCATCTCCCTCCGCTTCTTGCCACTCATCCATTTCTGCATTTAACTCGTCAAATTTCCTTGGATTCCAAGGGCTTTTACCTTTGCTATCATTGTCCCACACAGGACCTTGTATAAGAGAGATCCCCATCTAACTCTCTGTACCTTCAGTCAACATTTAGTCTGTTAGCAAGCAGACAGCTAGTTAACTAGACAACTAGGTATGTAATCTAAGTAAGCATATGAGGTAGACTGGGGGTTAGGGTTGTCTGTACAGTGGTAATGTAACTGATTCAATAATCCAGGTACATGCAAATGCTCCAGCAACATGTAGGATTTGATTTCAGTTAGCGGGTCTTATGGTCATGTGGTAATGTCCCTACATCTGAGCCTGTAGGCCTGGGTTCAAGTGTTCAAGTCCCACCTGCTTTAAAGGTGTACAATGACATCCCTGAACAGGTTAATTAGGTAAATATCTAGAAGTGGTGTTTGTGGTGATCTCTATTGGTCCAGGATATCAATAGAGCATTTAACAATGCAGAAGAAACTGTGATACCTGTTTGGCTTATTGTAGTCTCCAGTAAAGCACCATTACTACAGTATGAGATTGTGCCAAATTCTTGGTCTAATATTGTTAGAAGGCTCTTGTGATGCAGTGGCAGTGTCCCTACTGTTGAACTAGGACTCCTGGGTTCAAGTGTCATCTGCCCTGCAGACCTGTTGTATTATGTCTAAACAGGGTTGGCTAAAATTGTAAAACTTGAGGTATATGGTAATGTCCCTACCTCTGGACCTACAGATCTGGTGATCCAAACTATCCCTAATCTAGCTTTTACGTGCATACCTGAGCCATCACATTGGTGTATATAATTAGTGTATTTGTTAATAAGTATTCAGGAAAGTTGAAGGATACACAGGGCAGAAGGAAGTGGTAAAGGTATGAATCATGGAATCGCAGAATCCCTACAGTGCGGAAGCGGGCCCTTCAGCCCAACAAATCCACACCAAACCTCGGACATCCCACCCAGACCCATCCCTCTACAACCCACAGGATCTATGCAACCCTGAACATTATGGGCAATTTAGCATGGCCAATCCACCTAACCTGCACATCTTTGCACTGTGGGAGGAAACCGGAGCACCCAGAGGAAACCCACGCAGACACAGGGAGAATGTGCAAACTCCACACAGACAGTCGCCTGAGGAACTATTATATACTAACTGCATGGAGTTATCATCATGCCCTTCAGCCACGGGTTCTTTGATGTCGTGGTAGCGTCCCTACTGCTGGACCAAGAGGCCCAGATTCAAACCCCACCTGCTCTAGAGGTGCATAATTACATCTCTGAACAGATTGATTAAGGGAAAATATGTTCAACCAGCAGCTGGCTGTGTACTCAAAAGAAACCTGCCAACTCCCTTATGCCTCTGACACACATTTACTACCATTTTTCAACGTTTTCTATATTTTCTGATCTTCAGCCTCCTCTTCCAGGTCCAATCTCAGCTGTTGAGGTATTGCCGAACCGCTCCTTCTGCTGTAATCTTACTCTGGGGTAGGGCAAGAAGGAAAGCCTACCTTGGCTGAATTATGATCTAACAGGGATTGGTGCTTGATGCTGTTGGTGCTAAACTACACCTTAGCCATCCGGGCGACGGGACTGACTGGCATGTTCACTACCATTGTTGGTTCATGTAACTTGGCAGCAAAGATAACCCAATACCAAACTCTAATGCTGCTTATGTCCTCCTCTCTGTTAATTCCCCGAGCCAGCCCAGGGATGGGGGCAGGATGTAAAGGCAGTTCAGGAGAAAGGAGACTCTTTCCCTATCTGTAACGCAACAAGGAACTGCAACTTCCATCTTATCACACCCTGTGTATCTGATCATATTGTGATGACCTCAGCGGAGATCAGTTCAATTCATAAGCACTGTGAATTGAACCTGAAACCTGTGGATCCAGGCCCTGTACGGCCTAGTGCTACAGTTGAAGATGCCCTTGCCTTCTAGACTGTTGACAGAGCACCTTACTCATGACCTTAAATACTCTCTTTTCCGAAAGGATCAGCAACAACACAGTATAGACATAACGTAATTCACAAAAATAGCTAATGCAACATGAAGAAAAATCCTTTTCAGGTCTGGAATGGATTGGCTGGAATTGCAATGGAGGCAATTTCAACTGAGGCTTTCAATAGAGCGTCAGATGGTTGGTACGCAGAAACAGTGTACCAATTTTATGCGGATAAAGCAAGAGAATGGCACTAAGCTGAGGGTGGCACAGTGGCTCAGTGGTTAGCACTGTTGCCTCATAGCATGAGGGATCCGGGCTCAATTTCAGCCTCAGGTGACTGTCTGTGTGGAGTTTGCACATTCTTTCCGTGTCTGCATGAGTTTCCTCCGGGTGCTTCAGTTTCAGTCAAAAGATATGCAGGTTAGGTGGATTGGCCTTGATAAATCGCCATAGTGTTCAGAAATGTGTAAGTAAGGCGAATTAGCCAATAGGAAGTGCAGGGTTACGGTGATAGGGTAGGGTGATGAGTCTGGGGAAGATGCTCTTCAAAGAGTCAGCGTCGACTTGTTGGGTCAAATGGCCTGTTTCCAAACTGCAGGGATTCTATGAAGTCAAAACGCACATTTGGGGAGCTAGTTCAGACAGCATGTGCTGAAATGTAATATTTCTGTGGTTAATCAACCTACAGAGATTTGATTGATTAAGAACCCAGCTTTTTGTGATATTTGTTACGTCGGCTAACATATAGAAAACACACTCTGTCTTCATATTTGACTAGCAATCACATTTAATACAGGTTGAGAGATTTTCACACCAATATATATGTCTTATTATTTTTATTCCATTATTTTATCGTTTCGTGGTAGGTGGGCTTTAATACAACTACCTGGTCCAGGAGGTATAGCACTTAAAATTAAATAAATGCGACAAGCAACTCCCCAGTACCAGGATAAACAGGTACCAGAAATCTTAAATGCACAAAATAATAAAGAATTGTCACTCTTAAGAATGAATGCATATCTTAACGTCAAATTTCCTCAAAAAGGTAGAAGTAAAACTGGTCAAAAGTGAAGAAACAATTGGTCCAGAACGAGCCAGTCATGATACAACAGGCTACAGAAGATTTGATTACTGAACAAGCAGTCATGGAACATCCAGTCAAAGGATAACTGGTAGAAGATTTCAAATGGCTCCATAGTACCCAAACAAAAGACAGAATCCATTGAATTCAGCTGTGTTGGCACAAGAGATTTGTTTCATTCTGTAAAAAGATGAAAACCTGTGACTATATCAGATCGGCAGAAATATGTTCCATTGCTGACCACAGTGAAGAGATTTCAGTTTTCAAGGATTAGCAAATGCTGCAAACATCCTCCTTCTGGCCTTATGATGGAGGGGAAGTCATTGATGAAGCAGCAGAAGATGTTTGAGCTGAGAACATTATCCTCCATAAGCAACGTTCCAAGACTGAGATAATTGACTTCCAACAATCGCAGCCATCTTCCGAGCTGGAGCTATGACTCCAAACAGTGGAAAACTTACCCCCAGCTATCTTGCCACTTCCCATTGAAATTATTTTTGCAGGTACCCTTTATGACTTTTCCCCTGAGACTCAATTAGGGCATTATCTTAGAGATTAAGTTTTGATGCTTCAAAACTCCAAGACAATTTTGACACCTCTATAACAGAGACATATATATTGAAGCTGAGTGAAACATCATACGGTAGTATCTTGTACAGAGTACGGAAGTATCTTGCATTTATTTCACATCCTCTGGACAATACTATAAAATTTAAAATCATTGAAGTATTTTTTAAAGAGACTAATTTTCCTTCATAATGCCCCATTGAAGCATCTTGTGACATTTTATTAGGTTGAAAGGTATTGGACAAATAGTACATAAAAACAGAAAGTGCTGGAGAAACTCAGCAGGTCTGGCATCATCTGTAGAGAGAGAAACAGAGTTAATGTCTCGAGTCTGCTATAACTCTTTTTCAAAACTGTCATATTGGACTCAAAATGTTAACTCTGTTTCTCTGTCCGTAGATACCACCAAACTTATTAATTTGCTTGAGCAGTTTCTGTTTTTATTTCCAATTGCCTTTATTTGACAGCACAAGTGTTGGCTTTTGACACATATGTAATGTAAGAAACAGGGGAGTTCATCAGTATGTAGCATCACTTCATAAACAGCAATGATTATCAGTTTTAGTGCAGTTGGTTAAATGCTGGCTCCACTGCAGTTTGCCATTTATATAAATTATTTAAATGAGAATATAGAAAGCATGGTTAGTAAGTTTGCAGATGACGCCAAAACTGGTGACATAGCGGACAATGAAGGTTATCGAAGAGTTCAAGGTGATCCTGATCAAATGGGCCAATAGGCCCAGGAGTTGCAAATGGAGCTTAATTTAGATAAATGCGAGGTGTTGTGTTTGGTAAGAACAAGTGCAGAACTTACAACGTAAATAGTAGGGCCTTGGGGAGTGTTATCAATAGAGATTGACAGAGAGAGGGGTGCAGGTAGATATCTCATTGAAAGTTGCGTCACAAGCAGACAGGGTGGTAAAGAAGGTATTTGGCATGCTTGCCATCATTGTTCAGACCATCGGGTGTAGGAGTGGGGACATCATGTTGAAGTTGTACAGGACATTGGTGAAGCCACTTTTGGAGTACTGTGTACAGTTCTGGTTAACCCGCCAAATGAAGGATGTTATTAAACTGGAAAGGGTTTAGAAAAGATTTACCAGGATATTGCCAGGACTGAAGGCTTTTAGTTATAAGGAGAGATTGTGTAGTCTTGGGCTTTATTCGCTGGTGCGCAGGAGGTTGAGGGGGGACCTTATACATTTTATAAAGTCATAAGGGGCATAGCGAAGGTGTCTAGCCAAAGTCTTTTCCTTAGGGTAGGGGAGGTTAAAACCAGAGGGTATAATTTTAAGGGGAGAAGAGGAAGGTTTAAAAGGGACTTAAGGGTGGTTTGTATGTAGAATGAACTGCCAGAGGAAGTGGGATTTGCAGATATAGTTAGAACATCTAGGAAACATTTGGACAGGTACATGAATAGAAAAAGTTTGGAGGGTTATGGGCCAAATGCAGGCATATGAGACTAGTTTAGTTTGGGGTTATTTATTTTAGTCATTCATGGGATGAGGGCATCATGGCCAGACCAGCATTTATAGCCCATCCCCAATCGCCCAGAGGGCAGTTATGAGTCAACCACATTGCTTTGGGTTTGGAGTCACATGTAGGCCAGACCAAGTAACAATGGCAGTTTCCTTCCCTCAAGGATATTACTGAACCAGATGGGTTTTTCCCAACAATCGATCCCAACAATGGATTCATCGTCATCATTAGATTCTTAATTCCAGATATTTATTGAATTCAAATTCCACCATCTGCCATGGTGGGATTCAAACCCAGGTCCCGAGAACATTATCTGGGTCTCTGGATTAACAGTCCAGCGATAATACCACTGGTCATTGCTTCCCCATGGTCAGCATAGACTGGTTGGACCGAAGGGTCAGTTTCACGCTGTATGATTCTATGTGATAAATATTGCCTCGGTGGTTAGCACAGCTGCTTTACAGTGTCAAGGACTCGCGTTCGATTCCACCTTCGGGCAGCTGTTTATGTGGAGTTTGCACATTCTTCCTGTGTCTGCATGGATTTCCTCTGGGTGCTCCAGTTTCATCCCACAGTCCAAAGATGTGTAGGTTAGGGTGGATTGGCCTCGTTAAATTGTCCACAGTAACCAGGGGTGTGCAGGCTGGGTGGGTTGGCCATGGGAAATGTAGAGTTACAGATGGGTTGGACCTGGGTGGGATGTTATTTGGATGGTCGGTGTGAACTCAATGGGCTGAATGGCCTGCTTCCATACTGTAGGGATTCTATGAAATTGCAGCACTTCTGTCACAAGATTATTTGGAGCTCAGCTGAAATGGCAGATGGTGGCCTTATGTTAACAGCCTTTTCCTATAGTGAAGCATTTCACCTTGCATTATGCACTCATGGGCCAGGACTGGGACTTCAATCACCCAACAGAGAGGAAAGCACAACCAATGGAAGCATGGCTTCTACCACTGCCTGAGGAAGGAAGGAAATTGTTGCAACCCTTGCGAGAACAACCTATAGATTTCGGTGCTGCTTTTCTTCACTGGGGTTCACTGGAGAGAAAGGACTTTCTTTATGAATCATTCTGTAAGAACATGGAGTGTGTTGGAAAATGTTTTCAATATTTCTAGCTGGAGGCAAATGAATTAAGGCTGCAAGCTAGAGTTTATAGGCATCACATCTTTAAACAGAAAGGCTGGATGACTTAGTAACTGTAAATACTGCATGAGACTGGGAGCTAGTGAGAGCTTAAAGGACAACATAAAAGTTTAATTCTTGCACTTTATAGTTATATTTACATGAGGCAGTGTGTTTAATATGTCAATAGATTTATGAATGTATTATTGGAATGGCTTGTAATTAACTATATTTCTGATGCGCTATTCATTGAGGGATTAATGAACATCTCTTAAGATTCGTTCTGAGAATAACAATTGATGACAAAGAAGTCGTTGGTGCAGAAGACTAAAATAAAGATAGGAAGGGGATTTGGTTGATGAAGCCCAGTTATCCTGAGGTTTGAGTTTATAATGTTGGCTGTGAGCTCAGTGCAGCGCAAGGAGAATGTTGCACTGTCAGAGCTATCATCCTTGAATACGCACTGGCTACTGCATCCTGCTCCCTTATGAACTTCAGTACAGTCATGGTGTGCAGATTTTAAGCAAAGCTGTGGAATTTAGCTCCAGCAAGCAGGTCACAGATGGAAAAACTCCGCATAAAGTTACGCAAAAGCTTCACCACAAGCTGTTGGTTTTGTGAAAACAGTAACCTGCTATGTCGGGTCCGCTGTCCTTCCATTCATTACACAGGGGCACAATAAACACAGGGTCATACAGGAACATTACAAGACAAGGTCCACAAAGCACAGCTCCACTGGTCCGACCGTTGTCTCTAGGTATATTAGTGATGAATTTGAAGAACATTCTTTGATTTGAGCAGACCCTGATTCTTCTGGTCAATAAGCATGGGGGGCCAATCATTTGAACATGACACTGAACGGATCCCAGCCTGTGTGCGATTTGAAGAGTAGCCAATTCTCCCAACGTCTTGGCCCTGCCTCTTCCCTCAGCCAGAGCAGAGTTTCTGCTCGATGTTATTCTTTGGGAAGACTTTGTATTAGCAGCATTGGCTCTGAGGGTTTCTGTAGGTAGCATCTCCTGTTCACGCAATCACAACCTTACCCCTCCACCACAATACTATCACTCCCTAACATGCACATGCACACGGACACGCACACACTCATGCTTGAACACACTCACTCACTCACACACACCAACTCACACTCACGCACGCATACACACACACACACCCTCATGCACGCAAGGACACACATACACACAATCAGATACGTACAATTGGACATTCACGCTCAGACTCACATGCAGACTCTCACACACTCTTACTCATACAAATTCTCACCGCCAGCAAAGGGGCTTGCACCGATGGGTGGGTGCAGTGAAATTGTTTGGAATGGTAGTAGGATGCCAAGCTACCCTCCTCCACTCAAATTATAATGGCAGCAGGAGAGATTTTGATTGGTCCATCCACCTTTTACACTAATGAAGAGCCTGATGTAGTTGATCGAAGGCCAGTTATGTGCCTACTGCATCTAGTATTGTGCAGGTGAAGGGGAATGCCAGATGCTAAGGCCTCTAGGTATGCCCTATGCCTCACAGAAGGCCCCACACCCAGCAGAAAGGGCCGTGACCAACTACTTCACCCTCCCTAGCCTTTTGGCTGCCACCAGCACTTCTTCTCCTGCCTCTTCAAATCCTACCGCATTTACTTTGTGGTCAGGTCTCCAATCTGCTGTTTCTAGTTTGCAACTGGCTGCAGTACCCCCAGTAGCCACCGATCCCAGTGGCACTGCTGTAACTGATCTCTGAATGGCCAACAGATCATGGAAAGGTAGGGGGAGGGATACAATCTGCCAGAAGGGGGCAGAATTTGCAACCCCAGAATGTTGTGACTGTAATGAGGTCAGCCAGGTGGACCTAATAAAACATGAGTTCCCTGATTGGGGCTGATAACCTGCTACAATCAGGGAGCCCTGGCTGACAGATATAAACAGGAGTGCCAGAGGTTCTGCTCATTCTGACAGCTGGCTCTGAAGAGGCATTGTAAAAGTTAAGGGCTGTTCATAATTAAATAAATGGTGACTTGGTGACAGGATACTGGCCTCTATGCATTTATTTCACAGAACATGAAGTGTTGCGAAAAAATGACAATCTGGTCATGATTTTCAGTACCCTCAGAAGGAGGGGCGTGCTCCCAATCTTCCAGCTGGTGGGTGGAACCACCACCTCCATCAAAAATTAAGTCTACATGTTCAAATTAATTAACTGGCCGAGCGATATGTGAGGACATCCTGACTGAAAGTCAATTGGCACAATTTGCAACTTCTTCCTGTTAAAAAAAAAAGCTTCACTTGCTCTGAAATCGGTACACATTACTTTCAATTGTCCTTCGAATGGGCACTGATATTCAGCTAGAGGATGAGGAAATGGTTACGTCCATAAATTAACCTCAATCAGGATCCAAGTTGCTACTCTTTCTGCATAGGCTCCAAACAAATGTGAACATCATGAGAGCAAAGAGTGGAGCTTAGTTGTGATGCTTCCCTTTGCTGAGCAGCTCAGCAGAATGCACCATCAGCACGGATAAACATGAAATTTTCCAATGCGATTGGAGGAATAAGGAGGTCATGTATTATTATGATTTAGTGGTCCGGATGTTTTAGGGTGATGTCCACTTGATCTCAGCACTGGACAGATCAGATCCCAACAGGATCCTAACTGGATGTTTGTTACAGAAGTGATCTTTTACTAAGACATACAGACACAGTGTTGCAGTCAGTATTTTAACAGTAAAACACAACCAAGTTTTATTGAAAACAGAAATGAAGTTAGATAAGAATAAATAGTCTATTTATCTGATATACAAATTCAAAGATTTTTAAACATGTTGTGGAAATAAACCAATCACTACGTATGGATTAATCTTTGTGCTAGAATCGCACACCCTATACAGCTTATAAATATAATGGGGATTTTAAGAACACCTTGTTCTCTACCTACAGCATGACCCAGTCCAACTCATTTCCATGGGAGAGAGGAATATTTTCTTTTAGTAATTTGATGGGCTTGAAGTAATTAAATTTCAACTCTTCTGCTGGAACTGGGATGATCTGAATTATTATCATGCTCCTTTCATTGCTTTATTTCAGTTTTCTTCCATCCTTGTCACAGCTTCAATTCTTTCTCTTTTTTTAAAAAAATCTTCAAAAGCTTGACTCTTATTCCAACTGTATCCATTTTTCAAAATGTGTCTTTTCAGGCACAGTTCTGGTGGCCAAGCTATCTGAAGGACAGAAAGACACTGGAAAGGGTCGTGTAAAGATTTACAAGGAACATCTGAGGACCGTGTGGGTATACGTATAGCCCCAGGGAGAACTGACAGGCTGATGCAGCTCCTCTCCCAGCTGAGGGGTTGACCTAATTCAGGTCCTACGAAACGTTTTGATAGAGTGAAAACAGAGAGAATGTTTCTATTTGTGGAGAAGAGTAGAACTAGAGGCCATAGAATTAGAGTTAGCTTTATCATCACATATACTCAAACGAGTACGGTGAAAAGTTTACAAGTCGCCACCTTCAGAGCGATCTTAGGCACAAAAGTACCTACATACAGATTCTTACGTACAAATTCTTAGGAGAAAAATACAAGAATAAAGAAATAAGAAGTCCCGCATTATGGATCATAGGAATAAATTTTAAAAATAAACAAATAAAATATCCAGAATAACAGCCTTTCTAACCCAAGCGTCTCAGGCACCTAGACTCTAATCCATGCTGGGCTTCACTTCAAAGCTCTTGTAGCCAAGAGACCGCTCTGGAATCACATCAAGCCTCGAAGTCCACTCTGAGGCCACGTCGGGCAGAGAGACCACCACGCTGGGTCACCGAGAGACTACCACACTGGGCCACTGAGAGACCACCACACTGGGTCACCAAGAGACCACCACACTGGGTCACCGAGAGACTACCACACTGGGCCACTGAGAGACCACCACACTGGGTCACCAAGAGACCACCACACTGGGTCACCAAGAGACCACCACACTGGGTCACCGAGAGACTACCACACTGGGCCACTGAGAGACCACCACACTGGGTCACCAAGAGACTACCACACTGGGCCACTGAGAGACCACCACGCTGGGTCACCAAGAGACTACCACACTGGGCCACTGAGAGACCACCATGCTGGGTCACCAAGAGACTACCACACTGGGCCACTGAGAGACCACCATGCTGGGTCACCAAGAGACTACCACACTGGGCCACTGAGAGACCACCATGCTGGATGACTGAGAGGCCACCATCCCAGCCTGAGAGTCCCCCATATCAGGTCACTGAGAGACCGCCAAGTCAGGTCGAGAGACCACCACACCAGGCCACTGACAGACCACTACATTTATAAGACAGTCTCTAGGAATCTGATTAGGAATTCAGAAGAAATTCTTTACCTAAAGAGTGGTGGGAATGCGGAAGCCACTTCCACAGGGAGTGTCTGACATGAACAGACTAGATACAGTCAAGGGGAGAAGAGCGGAGAGGATCATAATAACAGAACTAAAGCAGGATTGATGGGAGGAAACGTGAATAGTATCTAAATGCTGATATTTTGGGCTGAATAGCCTGTTTCTCTGTGGTAGATTTTCTGTTATCCAGCATAATCTCATCTAAATCTGAGTGCTTGTGTGAAGTAGTCCCCTGGTGCAGTATCAGGGCAGCTGCCTCAGGAGAGACGATCATTCAGAGAGGAACATTTTACTTCTCTTCAAAGGTTGAATTGAACCAGAATCAGGTTTCAAGAGTTATCGGTAAATTCACCTTAATTCCCAACGTAGAAAGAAAAACTCTCTTTTTGAATTGAATTGAATTTGAATGATTTATTTATCACTTGCAGTTTACAGTGAAAATACAGTAAAACAGCGAAAAGCTTCAACTTTTGCCACACTCTGGTGCCATTTTGCATAGTTTAAGAATAAAAATACATAACTGAAGGAGAGATAACACAGTGTGGAGCTGGAGGAACACAGCAGGTCAGGCAGCATCAAAGGAGCAGGAAAGCTGACATTTCGGGTCGGGACCCTTCTTCAGAAATGACTCGAAACATCAGTTTTCCTGTTTCTCTGTGGTAGATTTTCTGTTATCCAGCATAATCTCATCTGAATCTGAGTGCTTGTGTGAAGTAATCCCCTGGTGCAGTATCAGGGCAGCTCCCTCAGGAGAGACAATCATTCAGATGCTGCCTGGCCTGCTGTGTTCCTCTAGCTCCACACTGTGTTATCTCTGACTCCAGCATCAGCAGTTCTTACTATCTCTAACCGAAGGAGAGTCTATCTTTGTTCCAGTGCCTCGGCCATGAGCCCTGAGCTGGCTCACCAACAGCACCTGTGCCTCCATAAGCCTACAAATTATCACAACAAAATGAAAACATCATCAAAACGTCCTGCTCATCTCATTGATTCCTATCAGCACAAGTTTCTGGGTCATCCAAGACTGCTACTCACACCTGAATTGCTCAGGTTCAATGGAACACCTCATGATGAGTGCCTGTGATCACTGGGTTATTCCAAAAGGTACTGCTGTCTTGAAATCACTCTCACTGTGTCTCCATGTAACATCACCGGAACATTGTTGAGTTTGCTTGACAGTTCAGAATGGTTAACAGTGAACCAGCAGCCTGTTTTCTACATCTACAGTTTGTCAGCAACGGAAATAACAAGCTGATACTCATCCCTGTCAATGACATTCAACTCAAATTCATTTCGCCTGCTTTGTTGGTTAAGACATTTTCATGTTTTAAAGTAAATGCTTGCCAATTGCACACCATCCTGACTTGCAAATGCCTCTCCATCATCTGCTTGTTGTTGGGTCATAACGTGGAATTTCCTGCCGAGCTCTTGGAGTCACCCACATCTTAGGAATATATTGAACTCAAAGCGGAGTTGGGGGGAAAGAAATTTAATTCAAAACCATTAGGGGTGATTGTGTTATTCCCTGTATCTTTCATCATGTGGCTTTATGCCTGAGTTTTGGGGTCAAGATAGACTGAGAAAGCAAGGTCAGCAACTGTCTCTAGGGTCAGGCTTCTTTATAATCCTGTTTATTACATGTTATAGATGACATACTTCGACATCTGGTGATCACTGTTATACCAGACTCTAATCTTAGGATTACATTCTTGAAAGATTATGACATATTCTTTACTGCCTAATGCTAGTTGGTTTACTCCAAATGCTTCTCTTGTCTATCATTCCCTGGCTGTTAAGTTTGAGGTGTCAGTGTTAGACTGAGGTGGACACAGTCAGAAGTCACATGATACCAGGTTATAGTCCAAGCAGTTTATTCGAAATCACAAGCTTTCTAAGCACTGTTCCTTCATCAGGTGAAGGAGCAGCGCTCCGAACGTTTGTGATTTCAAATAAACCTTTTGCCCTGTAACCCTGTGCCATGAGACTTCTGACTTTATTCACCGGATATACTTCAGCTTCTGTCTAACTTTCCATAAGTTTCTCTCTTCCTTAACTCTGCCCACACTGTGCTATTTATACCCAGCGAGAAGCAGCTCAGTGCCATCATTGCAAAGTTTTTTCAGAGCCCTAAAGCTCTTTCACGACAGAGACCACATATTGGGAAATCAGGCAAGTACACCCTATTTAAAATTTAACTTCAAATTTAAAAACCATTTGAGAAGCTTCATGAATGTTAGTCTATTAATGTTTTAGGTAGAAACTGGTACTGTGTATCACTGACATTCAATGCAAAAACATTCCCTCATTCCATCAAGATGTCTTCTTGTGAACTAACGTTCGGAATGGAAACCATCATGACAGTTATTATTAGCTCTTGCCTGTCAGAGTTAGAATGTGATGGCTTCAAGTCCCACACTTAGACTTGACTCCATATTCAAGACTGACATTGAAGTGTTACAATGACAGAGAGAGCTGCAACCCTATATTTAAGAGACTAAGACCCTGTCATCCTATTCAGGTTTCTCAAACAAAAATTGCTCAGTTATTCTTCAAGGAATTGCATTGCCCCTTGGTCAATCATTTATCTTTCCACTAGTCTCACAAACAGAAAAGTAATAGACGAATTATTCATCTATCTTTTGGGAAAACAAGCTCTTAAAATGTACTCAGAGATAATAAGAACTGCCGATGCTGGAGAATCTGAGATAACAACATGTTGAGCTGGATGAACACAGCAGGCCAGGCAATAAAAGAGGAGCAGGAAAGCTGATGTTTTGGGCCTGGACCCTTCTTCAGAAAACTCTTTTTTTTTCAGAAAAATGTACTCAAAGTGACAAATCATATGTTTTCCTTTGACTAAGACAAGCTACTTTGAGGTTGTTGGAGATATTCGCTTAGTGAGATTTCTCACTTTGTCTTTCCAAACCCATCTCATTAACCACCTATGACATCCCTCACATCCAATTCCAGCTCTGTTTTATCATTCACTGTCCCTGGAACAATTCACCACTCACTGGATATCTGCTGAAAGACCGTGCCATGCACCAGTGCCATGTTTAACAGCCCATTGTGCACCCAGACAAGCAGTCCCAAGCTGGAGCTCCCTATGCACTTCCTGACATTTACACCAAATGTGGCACTGGGAGGGGTAACTGGCAGTCTGCTTTGTGTGCAGGGATCTGCAGACCCCGCTGGTTGGGCTGGTGCAGAGGTGGAGACATCTATTTCCCCCAGCACCAGCAGCGGACACCATGGCACCAGACCATGCATGACCTGGTCTGAGATTACCATCTGGGTTAAAGCAGTGCCAGCTGTCTCAAGGAATGCCCAGAAATGTATGAAGAAGGTTAATAACCTTCTGTTATTGTACCCACCTCCTACCAAGGCTAATGATCTACCATTTTTACTATTGCCTGCAATATTTTCCCCACTCACTATAATCACCACAACTCCACTCATAGAGTCATACAGCACGGAAACAGACCCTTCGGCCCAACACATCCATGCTGACCGCATTTCCTAAACAGACCTGGTGTCCGTTGCCTGCACTTGACCCATATTCTTCTAATCCTTTCCTAGCCATGTACTATTCCAAACGGCTTTAAAATGTCGGAATTGTACCTGCATCTACCACTTCCTTTGGCAGCTCATTCCATATATGCATTTATCATTTATCCTTCAACTAATCTCACAAAGAGAAAAATAATAAATTAACTACTCAATTACCTTTGGGAAAAGAAGCTAATTGGGTTTTCAAATGGGCTGAATGGACTAAATCGTATGTTTTCCTTCAACCAAGTAATGTATGAAAAACTTGTCCCCCAGGTCCTGTTTAAATCTTGCCCCTCTCAACTTAAACTTATGCCCTCTAGTTCTGGAGCTCCCCCAAACTGGGGAAAATACCTATCTAGTTGCCCTCTGTGGTGCCCACACACTCACTTGGGATACCTCCACACCTGCACCAACTGTAATAGCTATACCACCCACTTTCATCTCAATACCCGCCCTTCTCTCATTCCAGGAGCAAGTCAACCCGCTGTAGGACTATTGGAAGCTAGACAGGCGATGCACTGCCTGACATTCCCTCTATGACGGGAGAATCTTGTCTGTAATCACACCAGGGTAACGACTGACCATATCTAAGTCCATGCGTTGGTAATAGAGGTTGGACGTATGGTGCTGGGATACCCCAGAGAGAAGACAGCTCCCCTTTGACTTCACTGCTGACTGTTAACTTCCATGGCAAACTTCCTGGCTTGGTGTCGGCTCTAAGCGGCACAGCAAAACAGAAGGAACATCAGCTTGGTATCTCCGGCCGAGAGGCCAGGTCACAAAACGCCAGTGCAAGGTTCTTAGCATGCAAGTAGGCTCACAGTGAGCCAGTGCTGGGACAGTGAGCGAGTGAGCGAGTGAGTGAGTGAGCCAGTGCTGGGACAGTGAGTGAGTGAGTGAGCCAGTGCTGGGACAGTGAGTGAGCCAGTGCTGGGATAGTGAGTGAGCCAGTGCTGGGACAGTGAGTGAGCGAGTGCTGGGACAGTGAGTGAGCGAGTGCTGGGACAGTGAGTGAGCGAGTGCTGGGACAGTGAGTGAG
>JAHRHZ010000004.1:30423418-30447693 GCA_024137785.1 Ginglymostoma cirratum
ACCCATAAGGCCCCTACACCCACAGTGCCCCTACACCCATAAGGCCCGTACACCCACAGTGCCCCTACACCCACAGTGCCCCTACACCCACAGTGCCCGTACACCCACTGTGCCCCTACACACACAGTGCCCCTACACACACAGTGCCCCTACACACACAGTGTCCCTACACCCACTGTGCCCCTACACCCACTGTGCCCGTACACCCACTGTGCCCCTACACCCACAGTGCCCCTACACCCATAATACCCCTACACCCACTGTGCCCCTACACCCACAGTGCCCCTACACCCACAGTGCCCCTACACCCATAATACCCCTACACCCACTGTGCCCCAACACCCATCGTACCCTTAAGGTCACAATGCCCTACACCCACAGCACACCTTCACCCACAGTGCCCCTACACCCACAGCACACCTTCACCCACAGTGCCCCTACACCCACAGCACACCTTCACCCACAGTGCCCTTATAATCCATTTTAGTTGGGTCACACAGCATGATTCTCTGCCACAAGCCAGTTTTGAAAGCAGCGTCAGGAATGTCTTTTAGAGTGGAACAGTTTTGTTGCTTAAAGTGGGTAATAAAAGGTTGCAAATGTGTAGCTGGGATTACTTAAAATCGTCTAGATTTTTTGGTCATGTTCTCTTCTTCCACAAGTGAAAATAGGAGTATCATATGCAGGGAATGGGTTGGAAATGTGTTAAGAGTTTCTGCAATCTCAACTGCCCATTTTGTTTTGAGAGTCATACAGCACGGAAACAGACCCTTTGGTCCAACTAATCCATGCCAACCATAATCCCGAACTAAACTAGTCCCACCTGCCTGTGCTTAGCCCATCTCTCTCCAAACATTTATTATTCATGTAGTTATCTAAATGGTGTAACTGTACCCACTCCTACCATTTCCTTTGGAAGTTCATTCCACACACAAACCACTCTCGGTGTAAAAAAGTTGCCCCACGTGCCTTTTCAAAATCTTTCTCCTATTAAAAATATACCCCCTAGTCTTAAAATTCCCCCTGCCTAGGGAAAAGACATCTGCCATTCCCCTTACCTGTGCCCCTTGTGATTTTATAAACCCCTATAAAATCACCTCTCAATCTCCTATGCTTCACTGAAAGAAGTCCCAACCTATCCAGCATCTCCTTGTAAATCAAACCCTCCATCTTGGCGACATCCTGGTAAATCTCTTCAGAACTCTCTTCAGTTTGATAATATCTTCTCACAACAGTGTCCAACCTTAAAATGGTAGAAAATGCTATTTCCGACTGGCTGCATGAAAGAATGGAGCAAGTTATGAGACGGTGTCCGACATTCCATTCTCTGTTGTATCTCTGACACCTGCACTGCTATCTCCTCTTACCTGGATGAAACAGAATCCAAGGTCATTCAACTCCCTGTAGAAGACGCAAGTCTTGTGGTATTCCCAGCAACAGGTTAACGCTGCTTAGCCATTTCACATGTTATTGCTTTGGTTAAGGACTTCCCTCAATGTTTTCAGGTGGCCACTTTATCTCCCAACAGCTCACACATTAGGTTACCCATGGTACTTCCTTTGGTTTTCATGCAGTTGAAGATGAAAAGCATGAACAGGTCACCAGGCAGGTCAATCTGCACCATATCTACCCGGGTGGGTACCTACCAGTGAAGACTCCCATGTTTTGCATTAACTGAATACTCTTGGCTCATAAAGGCAGCTGAAACAGTCAAGCTAGAGACATTATCAGATGTGAATACCTGTCTAGTTGTCCAGTTGGTTGCAATCTCAGTATAACGTTGATTTCAATGTTTTACTGTGTGACGATGTAATTGCTTTAAGAGGCATGTTTTGTCCTTTTTTTTAGAGAGGTTTTAAGGCAGAGGTAATGAGCTGTCTATTGAAAACTCATAAAGTAAACAACTTGTGATGCCTTGGGGTTTCTTTTAAAGCTGGAACAATAGAAGCAGCCTGAACGGACGTGGTATATCTCCCACAGAACCAGGATTTTGAGTTTGGCTTTTCAGCAGCCGTTGTTGCTGGAGTCTCAGCAGAGTTTGGGAGCTTCAGTACATCTCTCCATACTACACTCTTTCTGATTTTTCTCTTGATGTGTTCTTGCTGCTGGAGGTAATTTGAAACAATCTGTTTTTCTGAATTTGCCTTTGTCAAGATTGTGTTTATGGGATGTTACTATATTGAAACAGTTAATTAGTAATAGTCACGGCATCTATTATTTCGTTAAGCTTTTCAATGGAGAAACAATTCCGAGCAAATTCTTTTCTTTTATTACTTTTTTCTTGTCATATTTCAACTATGATTTATGAATAAATTGTGTTTTACATAACTTCAATGGAGGTTGACCAACAAAATTGCATCTGGAACACAGCACCTTACACTTACCTTTAAAATAAGAGGAAGCTAGGGTCTAGGCTACCTTCCTATTATATTGTGAGGGGGTTGGGTCTGGCCTATACCAAATGGCACTACACAGCAAGCCCCAGGAGCAGAGTGATCAGTAGTCAGCCATCTTAATGGGCACAACACACCAACAAAATTGTCAACTCTATCTCTAGGCCCAGGAACATTGACCCAACAAAGTCTGAGAGGAGTTGTATTCCCAGAATGTGGGTCATTGGAGAGGCAGTCACCTGGTTGTATTACATAACTTCAGCTAAAAAGCAGTTCACACTTCCTGAAATAATACAAGTCACAGTCCAACATCACACGATGTTCCCGGAGTCAGAGGATGAACGTTTCAGAGTAGTATTTCAACTCCCCCAGTCAGCTCAAATGTTTTCCACACCTGGAATCTCAGACTTCTATGAATGTTAAAAGTCCCTTTCTTTCAATATTTGGAATAAAACCAAACATTGAATTTAGACACATCTCATCACAGACCCTCAAAAGGATTGTTTTCAAATGAACTAAATTACAGGAGGAATCTCAAGGCCAAATGAAACCCCAATCTATCTGTCAGAATATTGATTCAACATCAGGTTCTCATGTGGGATCAACCCCCCTGCCAACTTATCATATCATGTTTAATCTGCTCTTGAGACATGGGCATCACTGGCCAGGTCTGCATTTATTGTCCATCCCTAATTACCCAGACAGCAGTTAAGTGTCAGCCACTTTGTTGCGGGCCTGGAGTGAAATGTCAGCCAGACCAGGTAATTTCCTTCCCTAAAAGACATAAGTGAACCAGATGAGTTTCTCCCAAGAATAGCTTCATAGTCACAATTAGGCTCCTAATTCCAGATATTTATTGAATTCACAATCCACTATCTGCCATGGCAGGATTTAAACCCAGGTCCCCAGAACATTATCAGGGTCTCTGGATTAACAGTCTGGCGATAATATCTCTAGGCCATCTCCTCCCCATAGTCTAAAGTTGTTACAGTGCACCGGGTGTAGGAACACCCACTATATTATTAAGAAGGGAGTCCCTGGATTTTGAACCCACAGTGGTGAAGGAATGGTGTTATAATTCCAGCTGTGTTGCTTGCAGTAATAACTGCATTTGAAGAATGAATCAAATCAATTTGAGCCTGATTTAAGGTCAAGAAATTAATATAAACAGTTTTGAAATAGATGGCACTCTAGATAAGACAAGTAATTCCACCTATTTATAATAATTATAATGAAAGTGCATGGGGGACTTTACAAGGAAAAGCAATTAACAGAAGATAAGTTGAAATTTGCAGTTAATATATAATTCCAGGCAGATACGTGCAAATGTACTCAAATTGACATCCACACCGCCTGGGGATTCTCTCCCAGACATCAGATAGAGAAATACAAATGGAAATGCAGGAAACACTTAACAGGTCAGGCTGCATCTGTGGATAATTTCAGGCTGGTGACTTTTCATCAGAATTTGATTTTCGATTTCCAGCATCCGCAGTATTTCATTCTTGTAACAATGGATAAAGAAAACTACCATATGCTTATCAATTTTAACAGAAGTTTCACATAGTTTAACATTTGAACCAGAATTGCTTTCAGACACATCACAACTCTTTCTCATTTACCTACAAAGCACTACTGAGCTTTGTAGAAATGTTTCACATCCAAAGTGTGGTGAAATGCTAGTCTGATGTGCAAGAGTTGATTCTACCTCTGAGTGGCTACAGGGATAGTAGATGCATTGGTTCTCATCTTACAAAATTCTCTAGGCTCTGGAAACGTTCCAATGGATCAGAAAATCACAGATGTGACCCTTCACTTCAAGAAAGGGGCTGTCACAGAAAGTTGGAAACTGTATGCCAATTCATCTAACGTCTTTCACAGGGAAAAATCCAAGATTAAAAAAACAGGACGTTTAGAAAATTAGAATGTGGTCAGGCACAGTCCTCATGGGTTTGTGAAAGAGAGACTGTGTTTCGTTAATTAATTACAATATGATAATCCTTTCAGGACATATAGACCGTTTCATGGAGCATCTGCACTCTGTACGTGATAACCAACAGCTCCTTCTGGTCGCTAACCATTTCAACTCCCCCTCCCACTCCCTGGGTGACATGTCCATCCTGGGCCTCCTCCAGTGTTACAATAATGCCACATGCAATCTGGAGGAACAACACCTCATATTTGACCTTGGAAGCCTACAGCCTGATGGCCTTAATATGGAATTCACCAGTTTTAAAATCTCCCCACCCCCGGCCTCATCCCATGTCCAACCGCATCCCCCTCATCCCCATCTCTTTGACCTCATACAACCTGTCCATCTTCTCTCCCACCTATCAGAACGCCCATCCCACTGACCAATCCCCACCACCCTCTACCTGCACCCACCTATCACCATCCCACCTATCTTCCCTCAACCCCACCTCTCCTCCCTCTATTTATTCCCTCCCTGCCCCCTTCCCTTTTCTGAAGAAGGGTACAGAGCCGAAATGTCAGCATCCCTGCTCTTCTGATGCTTCCTGGTCTGCTGTGCTCTTCCAGCTCCACACTGTGTTGTCTCTGACTCCAGCATCGGCAGTTCTTGCTATCTCTGAGAATAGGGTGTGGGTGGATGATGGAAGATTTGGAGGGATCATGATTAGGGGGCCTTTAAATGACTTTGAGAACTGGGGCATGGTCTCCCCAGCCCATGTCCACACCTGTACTCAGAGCATAATGCTTCTGTTCGCAAACTGGACTGTCGAGACAAGGCCTGCACACAAATACCGGACCACTGAGCTAAGACAGTCAGGACTCGGAGAAAGTAAGGACTGCAGATGCTGGAAGCCAATGTCAACAGTTGTGAAGCTGGAAAAGCACAGCAGGTCAGACAGCTACCAGGCGGAAGGGAAGTCAGCATTTCAGGCTGAAACCGTTCATCAGGAGTATCAGGAGTCAGCTGCATGTTTTGTGTGAGTGCCAGTCAATTCCACAGTATCCCAGCAGTGGCAAGTTGCCCCAATTACAACAAATAGACAAATGGGGCAAGAACCAGATAAGGTTGTGGGGTAATTAATGTGGTGAGGTTAGTAGGATATGATGAGAGATCCTGTAATGGCATTGCAGAGAAACACCCTCCATGATACCTTGGCAAAACTGACAACCAAGAAAAGGAAAGATTCAGTTCAATAATTCTGAAGGAGTTAATATTCATATTACTCTGGTTCCACCAGTCTACTGGTGTCACTGTAACGATACTAGGGCTTTCAGAAGCGTATTTTGTCCCCTTTAAGTTCGACCAATAGAAGCATTATAAATGGGTGGAGTCAGGCTCCCACAGAACAAGGATTTTAGTTTAGCTTTCAGTAGTTATGAGTTTTGAAGTTGGCCGTGGAAACTGCTATATATCTCTCTCGACTACAGGAAAATGCTGGAGTTCCCTTTCTATGCCAGAATTTTCTCTTGATGTTCATTTCTCCTGGGCTGGAGAAACATTGCCTGCGAGATAATCTGTTTTACTGGATTTGCCTTTGCCAAAGGTGTGTTAATGAGATGTTACTGTATTGGAACAGTTGTTATTTAGTGGTTACATAATCTATTATCCTGTCTAGTTTTCTGAAGAAGGGTCTAGGCCCGAAAAGTCGGCCTTCCTGCTCCTCTGATGCTGCTTGGCCTGCTGTGTTCATCCAGCTCTACACCTTGTTATCTCTAGTTTTCTCATAGTTAAGTTATACCAATTCTTCTTTCTTTTGCTTCCATTTTAACAATAGTGCAAGAATAAAGTGTATCTTGCTTAAAGCCTTGTAGCGTGACCAATTGAATGCCATCTGGAACCCAGTGGCTTGCCTTTAAATAAGATAACAGTATGGCCTAGGCTATCTCTTTGATGTATTTGAAATGGGTTTAGTCTGGTCCATAACATCACACAGTCTACGGTTGAAGACAAAACATTCTACTGCAGTTTTCAGAGGAAGCAGATGGCCATGTTCAACCTCACTAAGGGGATATTAGTAATGCTTAAACAAACATCGTTGTATTTAATGCTATCATGCAATAAACCCTCTTGTTATCCCAAAACAGTTTCTCCTATAGAAACACTACGATTGTGTATCTTTTCATAATCGTGCCCCAAAATATTAAAACTAATTTTGCTCAATGGTTTGGTGAGTTTGAATATCAAGGGAATTTTGATAACGATTGAGCTTTGATGACAATGTGCTTATAAAATGTTGATCTGTAGTCTCACTATAATATCACAATATTAACATATCAGGCTCCATTAAATCACTAGTGAGGAAATGGTAGTGTACAGGATTAGAAATCCAGAGGCTGAGGCAATCCTCTGGAGATCTGGGTTCAAACCCCACCAAGGCAACTGATGGAATTCAAATCTAATGAAAGCTAGTCTCTGTAACAGCGGCCAGGACAACTATAAATTGTAGATACCCATCTGGCTCATTAATGTGCTTTAGGGGAAGGAAATCTGCCACCTTTACTTACTTTGACTTATACGTGACTCCAAACCCATGATATATAAACAGCCTCTGAGATGGCTGAGCAAGCCAATCAGTTCAAAACCAGTTAGGGATGGGCAACAAATGCTGGTCTTACTCAAATTTCATGAAAGAATAAAGGGGGAGAAGAAGGCTCAAGACAAAGGAGGACCGGTAGCAGCAAACTAGCTCAAAGAACCCTGACTTAGTGCCACTTATCCATAAAATGGTGTATTGAGTCTAATCCTGAGTGGAGACGCCATACCTATTGGAGACTGATGCTGAGGGAAAACATGATGGGGATGGGACTGAGGATCCGTGAGGTTTTGGAATTGCTATTCCCTCTGGGCAAGAATGCAGAATCATCAACACACCGAGCTTCTCTGATTAAGTTGCCCTTCTTTAACAAGCATCTGCAACAGAGTCTTGTGAGACAATATCTATCCTTTCAATTCCTTCAAGTTCCTCATCATTTAAGTAGGCATCCATTATCCCCGAGGTTGTTGAATTGCTCGCCGAGCTGGCTTGTTCTCATTCAGACATTTCGTCACCATGCTAGCTGACATCATCAGTGGAACCTCCAATGAAGCGATGTTATTCTACTCCGCTTGGAATTTATACTGTCCGGTCCGTTATGGTAAGTAGTGTCATTTCCAGTTTTTCCTATTATCCTTCTCTCTGTCATCTATGGCCTAACCAATCCCCTATCTAGGTCAATAACTTATCTGAATTTAATAGGGTGTAGTATTAGTCAACAGCTCCCTCTGGAATCTTACTGAATGCCTTCTGGCTATCTGCATAAACCATATCCACTGGTCTATTACTTTAGTTACTTCTTCAAAATAAAACAATCAGGCACGACCGCTCCTTTCCAAATTCATTTCAGAGGAAGGGTCACTGGACCCGAAATGTTATCTCTGTTTCTTCCTTCATAGATGCTGCCAGACCTTCAGAGCTTTACAGCAACTTTGTTTTTGTTCCTGATTTACAGCATCCGCAGTTCTTTCGTTTTTCATTTTGGACCTTTCTAATTGGCTCAAAGTACTCTCTAACTGTATTAATTATAGATTCAGATAACTACCTTCCAACAGATGTTCTACTAACAGCTCTATAATTTCCTGCTTTCTCTCTCTTTCTCACATTTCTTAAATAATGGAGTTACAGGAGCTAACACACATTACCAATTCAGATTATTATTTTCTCCTGTCTCGTTTTAAAGCTGCAGACTGGAAATTGAGTGAATCCATTTAATTTAGCTGTAGACATTACATGATATTTGACAGAATCATTCTCAACAGATTGTACGGCCGCTGAGCTAATCACATGCCTGGTGCCTTTTAAATATCGTGGCTGGATAGAATCATTTCTATGTGGCCCACTTCAGTCCTTTTCGGCTGCACAATTTGGAAGGCCAGAAGGTTTGCCTGACTTGTGAAGGTGACACAGCAAGAGCCATAGAAAGAAGAGGAGCTGGGGTCTTTCCAGCTTGCAATAAACTTTTCTCCTTCATCCAGTATCCTTGTTGTAACTACATTTGGAACAATCTTGTGCACATGTATCAATGAAAAACAGCTGCAGATCAAATTAAAGCGCATGTAGGTATCACAGCAGAGTGGAACAAATGATAGCTAGAGAGAATAGTGATTGCCGGAGGGGACATAAGTAATAGAAAAAAAGACCCATGAGTTATTTGTTGTCCCTACGGCGAGTACATTAGAAGTTGCAAATGGGGCAGTGACTCAACTGGAGAATATGATCTTGCTATGATTTTGTTTCATAACCATACCCAAAAATATTAAAAAATGATTTTGCATATTGGTTTAGGGAGTTTAATTATGAAGGGAATATTGAAAATCATTTAGCTTTGGAGTCATAAATAACGAAGTGGTTATAAAGTGTTGATCTGTAGTTGCATTGCAATAGCGCAGTGCTAATTTATCAGTGCCTATTAAACTGCAATGCCAGAACAAAGCGACCTTCAGAAAAGCAAATGTGATCTTGAGTTAATCCGGCCCAAAACGCGGGATAAATTGAGTCTCTGGATTAATACGCAGTATACTAACATTTCCTCACTAGTGGTTTAAAGAGCACTGGGAAGTGAGCACTGTGATATTGCATTGTAATTTCAGATCAACACTTTATAACCAGATTGTTATTTATGATACCAAAGCTAAATCATTATCAATAGCCCCTTAATAATTAAACTCCCTGAATAAATAAGCAAAATCATTTTTTAATATTTTGAGAGGGAACATGGCTAATGATTTAAGGACTTGAACTTACTGCTGACTGCAGAGAAACACACTGTTGTATCAGATTTGGTTCACTGCTCACATCACCATCTTTGAGTTAGCAGGTCATAGTTTCAAATCTCACTCTTGGAGCTTCAGCACTGTACACAGGGAGTGCTGCACTTTTGGGTGTACGATCTTCCTGACAAGATATTCCTCAAAGTCCATGCTGCCCTCTCAAGTGGGTGTGGGAGAACACACAATACTGTATCAAACAAGAGCAGGGATGTTATTTACAAAATCCGGCATTAGTGGACAGCTGTTTGGGGGAGTTTAGTGTGTTCACATTGGTTCCTTTCTTCCCAACCTCAAAATGCTTCATTCGGTGTGAAACCTTTCGGGACGTGTAAGGTTCTATATAAGTGCAAGTTATTTCTTCGTTCTTCCTCGGTATGAGCTTGGCCCATGACTACTGTTTAACCACAGGAGGCATCACAGTCAAACTCAATCTTGAATAAATTCATCCCATGTATGTTTCAGACCAGATAATGGCGAATGTTGAGTTATAAGGAGAGGCTGGGTCTTTTTTTCACTGGAGTGTAAGAGGTTGAGCAGTGACCTTATCGAGGTTTATGAGGGGCATAGATAAGGTGAATACCCTTTTCCCTAGGGTAGGGGATTTCAAGACTGGGGGGAGTTTTTATGGTGAGAGGAGAAAGATTTAACAAAAAGACATTAGGGGCAACTTTTTACACATTGAGTGGTTTGGGTGGGAAGAATTGCCAGAGGAAATGGTGGATGCAGGTACAGTCACAAAGTTTAAAAGACACTTGGACAGGTACATGAATAAGAAGGGTTTAGAGACACATGGGCCAAATGCAGGCAAATAGAACTAGTTTAGTTTGGGAAGCTTGGTCGACATGGACAAGTTGCACTGAAGGGTCTGTTTCTGTGCGTTTTAATGCTATGACTATGACAAGTTTCACCCATTGGTGAAGACCAAAAAAGCGATACAATCCCCAGGGTTCTGAGCTATACTGAAACTCTGAACTTGTGATGTACCTCAATGGATCCAGGAGGAGATGAAATCTCTTTGATCTTGAAGGCTGAGACGTTCTGTTTTTTTCTTGCTGCCGATCAGGTGCTGTTCTTAACTTTGGGGGGACTGAAGAGCCAGAATGTGGGGGTGAGGCACTGAAAGAGGTGTGGGGTGTCATGGGGGCTGGGTAGAAGAGATGCCAGCAAAACTGGGGTATCCAATGAGTTGGTTAGGTTAAGAGGAGAGTTACTGAGTGCTATTGCTACATGTGGGACTGATGCCAGCACACAGCAGTTTTAGGCAAAACCAGAGACGAGAGGAGAGTCCCAGAGCATTGTCATGCCTCCTTTCTCTCTCTGTCTCTCTCCCCTCCTCCCTTTGTCTCTATCTGCCTCAGTATTTAAAAGTTTATAGAATTTTAAAAGATGTCATCAATTTTTAAATACTTTTCCCATTTTTAGAACAGTTTTAAAAATCATTGTCATTGGCAATAGCAACCTTCCATTTACGTCAGATTTCCCATGGTGCACTTTTGTCAATGGTTAAGTGACTAATCTGGGAGAGACCGATTCTGCCAGTGATGAGCTGGTTTTCTGGTGACACTGTACATTGCTGTTATTATCAGTGTTGACATCCATTGCCAAACCCTAGTAGCCAATGGCTATCATGGGGACACATGCCAGTCCACAGGAAACTGTGCCATTTCCCTCTATCATTTGCTAGCCTCTCCCAGTTGTGAAAACTGACTAAAATCAATCAGAACTTACCTGTCATTAACGTCAAGGGATGTGCCTTCAACTCATAATGTCACTTTGGATGTGGTATCACCAAAATTGCATCAGAATGGAAGCCCTCAATCTGTAAGAGTGATAAATTCAGTACTGGGAATGTGGGGTCCCTCCAGCTCTAAATGGATCAGGCCCTTTGGAAAAATGTACTGAAGCCACATTGGACATCCGCAAAGATCACCACCTGTACACACTAGGCTTCAGGTAAGCTGTTACTTTCTGCTTAATGAGAGCTGTAAGGTCAAAATCCAATTTTGGAAACTGAGTCCCATGAGAGTGGTAGCACTGGCTCTCTGTTTCTCTTCCACCATCTTCATAGAATCCCTACAGTGTGGAAACAGGCCCTTCAGCCCTACAAGTCCACACCGACCCTCAGAGCGTCTCACCCAGACCCACCCCCCTATAAACCACCTAATCGACACCTCCCTGAACACTACAGGCAATTTAGCATGGCCAATCCACCTAGCCTACACATCTTTGGACTATGGGAGGTAACCAGAGCACCCAGAGGAAACCCACGCAGACACAAGGAGAATGTGCAAACACCACACAGACAGTCACCCAAAGCTGGGATCAACCCAGGTCCCTAGCACCGTGAGGCAGCCGCACTAACCACTGTGCCACCTTGATCTTGTCCGTACCCAGCTGACACTGAGCACATTCACTGATACATTTAAGACCATCACTGGACGGTCAGCAGCACTGGACCATCTCCATCAGTCAGTTTCGTTAGTTAGTTCCATAAGGTTTCTTTCCACCATGGTTTAGTGTTCTATGAGCTGCATGCCACTAAAATGGGGCATTTTTATTAAGTTTTTGATCAATAAGGTATTTTGATATGTTAAAATTAGCTTGGACCTACATCACTGTTCCTTCATAGTCACTGAATTAAAATTCTGGAGCTCCCATGCTAACAGCAGTGTGGCTGGCCTTGTACACAAAGGACCGACGCAGTTCAAGAAACAATTCAACTCACCAGGACAGTTAAGGATGGCAACAAATGCTGGCTCAGTCTACAATGGCCATATCCTTTGAACAAATTGAAAATAAATAATTAAATCTGATTACATTCACTTTTATTTCCATTTTCCCTCATCCATTGGGTTTACTTTCTTTTTATTTATTTGGGATGTGGGTTCACCACCAGAACCCACATTTATTGCCTGCACCTAGTTGCCCTTGAAAAGATGATGGTGAGCTGCCTGTTTGAACCGCTGCGGTCCATGTGCCGTGGGTTGACCCACAATGCTGTTAGGAGGGGAATTCCAGGTTTTTGAACCAGTGACACTGAATGGACAGCAATATATTTCCAAGTCAGGATGGTGAGTGGCTTAGAGGGGAACTTGGAGGTGGTGGTGTTCCCATGTATCTGCTTCCCTTGTCTTTCTAGCTCTAGATTTGGCTGGAGATAAGCGGGGGCCCTGCAGTGGGGTATAACTGGAGACCCTGAGCCCAGCACGGCAGTGGAAAGTGAAGCAAAAAGCGAAGGAAAAGGAAAGAGAAGAAAGAAAAGGCAAGGGAATTGAAAGAAAGAGAGCAAGAATCCTGCACTACACTGCGCAACCAGTACAGTGAGACCAACTACTGAAATCTAACTGTGAACCTCCATTCGACGTCTGGAGGCAACCAAAGGCATCCAGAGATATGGCACACCAACCAGGGTGACACCAGCAACATTCTCCACTAGACGCAACAACAACCCGCTGGCAAAACATCCAGGAGGAGGTGAAAAACCAGGGGAACTCACCAGGCCGGTCCCATGCATCCGACCGCATCGACAGACATTTCCTGACTGACTATTATCGGTACCTGCAGCCCTTCGCAGAGTCCCAGCTACGGCAAGCGACTACGAACAGAGCCAGTCGATATTGCGATTTTCACACCAGGGATGAGCCTAAGGTCACTGAGACCTCTAACCCAGCTTGGCTAGTCATAGACAGGGAAGGGGGTGTTGGGGTCATTGTGCAGGGTACCTCTAAGAAAGGGAAGTGAGTTAGAACTTGGGATCAGCAGGTAACTCTCTCTCTCTCTCTTCCCTATTCATACAAGTAACAGTCACCCACTGTATCTATTGTACCCATTATATTAATATACTGGGGGTTAAGGTAACTGGGAGACAAGGTCTCAGTCAGAGACAGGTGGGTTCTAATCTGATATTCACTTTCTTGTTTTGGAAATGTATTAATTCTGCTTGTTTGTTTCATAAAATTAGAGTTTTCATTGCATCTGAAACATCTGCCTCCAGTGTTTTTTCCACCACACCACATTCCATACATAAGCCCAGTGTCAGAACCAGGGATCTGGTAAACAGTGAACCAGGCAGCACTCCCTACACCACAAAGATGGTCACTCTTACCGAATCTGTCATGGACAGGTACATCTGCAGCTGGCAGATTGGTAACGTTGAGGTCAAGTATATTTTTCCCTCTTGTTAGATCCCTTCCCTCCTGTTGCAGACCCAATCTAGCAGCTATGTCCCATAGGACCCGACCAGCTTGATCAATAGTGCTGTTGCCGAGCCACTCTTGGTGGTGGACATTGAAATCCCCTGCCCAGAGTACATTTTGCACCGTTTTCACCCTCAGTGCTTCCTCCAAGTGTTGTTCAACATGGAGGAGTACTGATTCATCAACCAAGAGAGGACGATATGTGGCATATAGCAGGAGATTTCCTTGCCTATGTTTAACCTGAAACCATGGGACTTCATGGGATCCAGAGTCAATGTTGAGGACTCCCAGGACATCTCCATCTCGACTGTATACGACTGTGTGCCACCACCTCTGCTCAGTGTGTCCTGTGGGTGGGACAGAACAAATGGAGGCATGGTGATGGTGGTGTCTGAGACATTGTCTCTAGGGTATGATTCTGTGAGTATGACTATGTCAGGCTGTAGCATGACTAGTCTGGCAGACAGCTGTCCCAAATTTTATCACTAGCTGCCAGATATTTGTAAGGAAGACTTTACAGGATATCGGTACTCTGGATACAAACAACCTATAGCAACTCCAACAGCAGGATAAATCCAATATTCTTTATTAAAGCAAACTATACTACAAAATACTGCAATAATCTTTCCCGTCCATTCCGTACAATCACAAGTGGCCAGTTCACGTTGACTTACCAAAGGATCAGACTGAAGCTAGTGATTAGCCCGCTCTGTCTCACCCTCCAGCCGTGGACTAGGCAATCTCCTGAGCTGGCTGACTATCTCTCTGAGGTAAGCATTCATTATATGCTGTTCCTCTGCAGACAAGGTGTGTGTTCAAACCCTGATTCTGTCCAGTCTCTAGTGTTTTGATTGGTGTGACCACTGGCAAACCCACAAATGTATCAGGTTCTCCACAGCTCACTTGGGGAGGTGACAGCCTAGTCGTATTATCTCTGGACTGTTAATCCAGAGACCCAGATAATGTTCTGGGTGCCCAGGTTCAAATCCCACCATGGTAGCTGGTGGATTTGAATTCAATAAATATCTGGTGTTAAGAATTTAATGATGACCATGAATCCATTGTCAATTGCTGGGGGAAAAACCCATCAGGCTCACTAATGCCCTTGAGGGAAGGAAACTGCCATCCTTACCTGGTCTGGCCTACATGTGACTCCAGACCCACAGCAATGTGATTAATTCTCAACTGCCCTCTGGGTAATTAGGGATGAGCAATAAATGCTGCCTAGCCAGCAGCACCCTCATCCTGTAACTGACTAAGGAAAAAAAATTACTCATTAGGCCTTCCCTTTGAAGAGGACTTATCTCTTTGTTGTAAAGAAATTTGAACTCAACCTTTGCTTGCACATGCTGTTCCCAACTCAATGTCAACTATTGCACGATATGATAGTTACAAGGCACGATACTATGATCAAGTACACTCTGTTTAGTTTATAACTAGTCCACATTATCACATGTGATGTCCTGGTCCTGTTTTAAACAGAATTTCAACTAGACAGTTCAGTTGTCACCAATGGTGCACGTATGGAATGAGCTGCCAGAGGAAGTGGTGGAGGTTGGTAAAATTGCAACATTTAAAAGGCATCTGGATGGGTATATGAATTGGAAGGGTTTAGAGGGATATGGGCCAAATGCTGGCAAATGGCACTAGACTAATTTAGGATATCTATTCAGCATGGGCGAGTTGGACCAAAGGGTCTGTTTCCATGCTGTATAACTCTATGACACTGAGACATTTCATTCAAACGCGTACACATTCATTCAGCTAGAAAAACAATAAAACCAGTGACCTTTCTGATCAGTAGATCATCGTCTAACCACTAACTTTTCAAGAGCAGACTTCATATGATTTTTCTTCATTTCGTTTTGGCTAACCCAGCATATGTCAGGTTAGTATCTACAAATGGGCAGGTGATGGAGCTTAGTCCTCATTGGCACACAGTTCAGCAAGGTGACAGTACAAAAAGAACTTGTCTTCATTTACATGTGGAATTCTTAATGGTTTTCAACAAGCTACTGATTGATAGGAAGATCCTACAGTTCTTGATTTATCATTATTCATTTCTGCCTAGTTTACCACAGTCATCGAATGCTCACACACCAGACCTCAAAGCTCAGTAACTGTCACAACGTGTCTTCATTCATTAGTGCTGAGCCGTTAACCTATTTGATAATTAAATTATTCAGGAAATGAATGCACGAAGCTAAAAGTTGCAAATGAAACCAAGCCTTTCTCAGGGAGAGTGCCTATCCATTGTGGACTGTTGCCATAGGAAAGGGCATTTCAAAAAGTGAATAAGGCCTTCAACCTGTCACGTCCCAAATTACAACCGTGCTGTCTTATCTTAGCTTCTTAATTGTTGGGAATATGACATATATTGTGATATGAAATACATCGGACATGATGAAACCAATCATTTATCAGCACTAATATTTGGCTAATTAAGGTATGGGTTATATAGTCAGAGATTCAGCTATCCAGAGAACGTAACATCATCCCACCATGGCAGTTTGAGAGATTGAACTCAGTTTGAAATGTCTGACAATGAAAACCTGACACAGAAATGACAGCGAAGCTACCGAGATCTGGTAAGAGCCCAAGCAGTTTGTGGATGCCCTTTGCTAATGGAAACCTATCTTTCTTACCTACGTCATAGATGTATCAAGTCTTTTACAGCAGAGAAGGAAGCTATTCAGCCCATCTAATCCGTACCAGCTGCCCACTAAACAATTCTGTAAGTTCCCCCTCTCCTGCTCCTCTCCTTTTTACATGTGACTCCCGTCCAACAGCAACATGGTTAACTTTGATCTTCGTCTAAATCTGCTTCCCAAACCAATCATTAGTCCACATCAGAATGGCCGGTTGCCACCAACCCAGGTGAGATAGTGATGGGCAATAAATGTTGGCCTTACTGGACATACTAACATCTTAAGAGTTATTGAAAAATTAATAAATGACTCCCTTATTATCTACATTAAAACTGAAAGAACTGCGGATGATGTAAATCGGGAACAAAAACAAAGTTGCTGGAAAAGTTCAGCAGGCCAAGCAGCAACTGTGAAGAAAAAAAAACTGAGTTAACATTTTGGGTCTCGTAACCCTTCCTTGGAACAGGAGGTGCCATCTTGCCTTTCTCCAGTTCTGAAGGAAGGGTCACCGGGATCTGAAACGTTAGCTCTGTTTTCTTTTTCCTTCACAGATGCTGCCAGACCTGTTGAGCTTTTCCAGCAACTTCTGTTTTTGGCCCATATTATCTAGTTGCTTGTCTGTGGTGTACCAACCCTTGGAGCTCTGATCGGCCTAGGTTTGAGTTTTAGGCCTTGTACATCATCATCATGTGTAACTGGGCTGTCCCACAGATCAGTACCAGAGCCAGGTTCTTCAGCTGAAGATGTTATCCTCCTGTCCTGCATTACTTCATATTCTTTTACTTTGACCCTTTTCTAATTCTGTCCCAAATCTTAGGCTTGACTTTCCAGAAGGAAAATCACATATTTGTCTGACTTGTACACTTCAAAATGAAGCTCCAATTGACAAGAACCTTCATTTACAAGTGTTACTGTATTTTGTAACTAGTTTTCACCTCTGGTTTGGTTCTAACTAGTGCCACAATCTAAAAACTGTCTCCGGTTAAAATATATCTGACTGACTTGGTTGTAACATTCTGTTATTAATCTAAAATTGAAACCTCTCCATTGAAGTCAATGACCGGTATAAACATTTTTTCCTAGTCTAAACTCTTAAATAAACAAAGATGTATTTTTTTCCTCAAAACTATTTGCTACTTTTGACGTTGTTTTCATTGGCAAGGCCTGCATTCCTTGGTCTTGAACTGAATGGCTTGTTCAGTCATTTCAGACGACCTGTAAGAGTCAGTCACATGCAGGCCAGACTGGGTAAGGATGACAGATTGAATCCCCTGTGTAGCGACTGGAACAAGGTCAGCCAGGGGTCCTCATAGAATATGAGTTCCCTGATTGGAGGCTGTTAATCTGGTCCAATCAGGGAGCCCTAGCTGACAGGAGTGTCAGGGGGCCTATTCACTCTGAGAGCTGGTTTAGTGTCAAGGCTCTGCATGTGTAAATAAATGGTGACTTGGTGACAGGATACCGCCTCTGGGGAGTTATTTCACCCTGAAAGACATTAGTGAACGAGATAGGTTTTTACAACAATCATTGATATTGTCATGATCACCATAACTGAGACTGGCTTTTAGTTTCTGATACCGTGATGGGATTTAATCGATGCCCCTAAGCATTATCATCCAGGGACATTACCACAATGTAATTGACACCCTTAAATATCCCATAATTGAGTGTTTAGTGACACTGTCCCTTTCATACAGTCCCTAGAATTCTGGTTATTAAAGTGAAGGTAACATTTGTACAGCTGCTCGGCCGTCTATTAGTTCTGTGCTGAAATTTAAATGTAGCTCCTCCCTCTTTCCTTACCTCTCCCTCACTTTTGACAGTTTGCATTACCCATAAAGGGTTTTGTATGTAAATATCTAATTGGCTGCAGCGGTAATTTACTGGTGGCAGTGAGCAGTGAAGAAAAAGTCACGGTGATATGGTGGCTGGGGAAGAAAACATTCAGCTGTGTGTAATAACACCTCCGGATATAGAGGAATAAAGTAAACATACCCCTTTTCCTTTCTCAACCTCCGCCTCAATTTTGATGGTTTGTTTTGCCTTTAGTGAGCTTTGCATGTAAATTATTCAATCGAGGACACTAGTGATTTACTGGTGGGGATTAATAGATGAATAAAAACACCACGGTGATTTGGTGATGGGGATAAAAGACCATTCAGTTCTATGCCAGAGTAGTTCTGGATATATTTAAAAAACTGCCACTATAATCAGAAGACCCAGATTCAAGTCCCATGTGCTCAGAGATGTATCACAACAGTAAGGTATTTTCCCCAGTGTAGGGGAGTCCAAAACTAATGGGCATAGGCTTAAGGTGAGAGGGGAAAGATTTAAAAGCGGTCTAAGAGGCAACATTTTCTCACTGAGGATAGTGTATGTTTGGAACGAGCTGCCAGAGGAAGTGGTGGAGGCTGATTAAAAGGCATCTAGATGGCTACACGAATAGGAGGGATATGGGCCAAATGCTGGCAAATGGGACTAGCTTAATTTAGGATATCAGGAGAGTTGGCCCAAAGGGTCTGTTTCTGTGCTATATGACTCAATGACTCTATCTCTAAATCGGTTAATTGGGAAAATCTCAGCTTGTCAAACATTTGGTGACTTGTGGACTGAATAAATAGCTTGCAGATGCAGTAGTAGTGTCCCTACCTCTGATCAAGAAAGCCTGGGTTCAAGTCTTACCTACTCCAGAGGTGTGGTTGATTAGAAAGTACCTAAATGCTGGTTATTATCAGTGTTGCAACATATTCATTTTCACATAACTTTAGAAAGTAATGGTCAAAATCTCAATTCTCACATCATTTAGGCTCAATTTTTTGTGCTCGGCAGCTAAAGTGCCCAGCATTTGATGACTTAGGAGCTTCCACTGAGTAGCTTTTGGGTAAATCTTCACCTTCACTCATAGGTTGTGAATGGGCAAAGCAGTTTGCATGCCTCTCACAGCACCATTCCCAGTGTCTAACTCACAGTGTTCTCCACTGGACCCATGGCTCACTCTGTCATTCTGATCTTTACTATTGAAATCTACTCTATTAACTCTGAAATACACTGAACATGTTAATCATTCTTCAACATCCCACTCTGATAAATATTCAGTAGAGTCTCTCTCTCGCTCTCTTTCTCTCTTTCATCTTTCTCTACCCAACTTTCTCAATCTCCTCACCCTCCTGCCTCCTCTTTCTCTCCTCTTTCCTGTTGTTCCTCATTCTCTTTCCTTGTTTGTCAGCTCTTTATTTGTCTGTTGCCCATCGTCATTCTCTACTTTCAGTCAAATGGAATAGGTGTCACAATTTATTGCTCTCAACATGGAGCTGTATGACAACATGGGTTGAGAATGTGTGTGTGAATGCCAGATCAGCTCACTCTCTCTTATGACACTTACTTCTTATATCTGTGCACATAAGAACACAATATATGTTTCACCTTAAAAAAATTAGAGTATGACCCAAAATGATGTCCATCAGAAGTAAGGTGATAACTGAATTTTGCACAGAAACCTACAGCAACCAACTCATGTCCCTGGAAAGTCATTTAAATGTAAAGGTTCAGATGGAGGACTTGGCTAGAAAATCATTCTAAAATGACAAACCACAAAGAGAATTTATCGTTCTCATTTTGCCAATCATCAAGGTCCAGGGGGAGGACTTAAAGAACATTGATAACATCCAATCCCTTCTGGGTGTGCTCGAGGCCAAAGCAGCTGTTGATGAAGAGATTCAGCACCGCCTCCAGTGTACTAGTGCAGCCTTCAGCCGCCTGAAGAAAAGGGGGCTCAAGGACAGCAACATCAGATCCGACACCAAGCTCATGGTTTACGGTGGTTCATCCCACCCCCCAACTCCCATATGGATCTGAGACATGGACTGTCTACCGCAAACACCTCAAGGCACTGGAGCTGTACCACCAACACTGTCTGCGCAAGATCCAGCAAGTCCGCTGGGAAGAGAAATACACCAACACCAGTGTCTTTGACAAGGCCAACATCGCCAGCATCGAGGTACTGACCACCCTTGATTGGTTACAATGGGCTAGGCACATTGTCCACGTGGCCAACACGAGACTCCCCAAGCAGATGCTCTACTCCCAGCTCCGACACGGCAGGTGAGCCCCAGGTGGACAGAGGAAGTTTCAGTGATACCCACAAGGCCTCACTGATGAAGTGTGACAGTCCCACAGATGCCTGGGAATCACTGGCCCAGGGCCGTACAAAGAGGAGGAGGAGCATCCGGGAAGGCGTCGATGGCCCGATCCTTTCTGTCGGGAAAAAGCGAAGCTGGGCAAAAACAGCGAAAGGAGCACCCTGCCCCACCAATGTCCCACCCACCTCTTCCCATGACCATCTTCTGCCCCAAGTTTAACAGAGCCTGCGGTAGCTGTATTGGTCTGTAAAGCCACCTACAGACTCAGCCTGAGAGTGGAAGAGAGTCACCCTTGTCTGCGAGGGACCGCTGATGAAAGACTGAAAATGTCTGGATAATTAAGGAAAGATACAAGTACATTGGAAGCAGTTCATAGAAAGCTAATCTGGAATTGGGTGTGTTGTCTTATGAGGGGAGGTTGGACGGGCTAGGCTTGTGTCTGTTACAGTTTAGAAAAGTAAGACGCTCTTGATTAGATCATAAATGATCTGGGGGAGTGCAGTTCTCAGCAAGGTGGATATGGAAGGGATGTTTCCTCTTGTGGGAGAATGGAGAACTAGAGTCCCTTATACAAATAATGAGTTGCTCTGTTAAAACAGGGTGTGACAATGCATCTTTTTTTTTCTCACAAAAGGTTAGGACTTTTTGGAACTCTATTCCTGAAAAGGTGTTAGAAGCAGAGTCTTTAAATGAGGAAGAGGTGGATATATTCTTGGTAAACAAAGTTGGCCGGGGGTGAAAGGTTATGGGGGGGTTAGACAGGATTTATGGTTGCAATCGGGTCAGCTGTGATCATATTAAATATCAGAACAGGTTTGAAGGGCTGAATAGCCTGCTTTTGTTCCTTATTTATATGTTTACGTATTTGCAGAAGTTCACATACAATGGTCACTCCAAATTGAGCAGCTGTGATCTTGAAACCCAGCAAAGCAAGGTGTAGAGAAATCATTCTTTCTACACCCAAGAGTGAGCAGCCATAATCAATCCTCCCATGTGTCGCAATGATTTATTTATTTATTTGAATTATTTATTGTCAGGTGTATTTTGTTACAAGATACAGTGAAGAGTATAGTACAGTGCTGCTACTCTCTGTCACCATCTTAAAACTCAGAAAAATAAACCAAAATATAGAATATAGAGGCAGAACAATAAAGAAGGAAAGAAAAACTGTTCAGCTTTACAAGAGACAGGAAGAACTGCTGATGCTGGACTCAGAGGGAACACAGTGTGGAGCTGGAAGAGCACAGCAGGCCAGGCAGCATCAGAGGAGCAGGAAAGCTGACGTTTCAGGTCAGGAAGGGTCTGCTGCCTGGCCTGCTGTGTTCTTCCGGCTCCACGTTGTGTCTTCTTCAACTTTACAACCCTTGTGAAGTGCTTCATCGTGGGCCCTGGGCCTGATGGCCAGGCATGAGTCCCCTTCTCTGCGTCGCTAAAACGAGATTCTCCCCATCCTTCACTATGAGTCGTCACTGGACCTTGCCAATGTCGATGCCGCCAATGCTGCCAGCTACTCAACTGGCCCAAACTGGACTCCACCACTGCTGCCATGAGTCTGGGCTGGATGCAGATGCCGTTGGAAGCTCAAGCTCGCCTCTGATGTTGCCTCCATGTACCTGAGCTGCTGGGCCCACTCGAATAACATTGCACCATCTGTGTGGGGAAAATAGAAGCAATCTTCATGTGGTCAAATAATGCAAACTGACTTGAGATACAACATTCTTTTAGCTGTTAGTTCCAGGCTGGCTTGCCACTCTGGTTGTGGGTTTGTGCGCTATCCTGATTCCTAATCATCTCAGGAACTCAGGATAGCACACACACTCATAGCCACACTACAACAAACACTTACCAGGACCAAAGACCCCATACCCATGACATGCAGGACCAACATAGTGTACAAAATACCATGCAGGGACTGACAAAAACATTACATTGGCTAGACAGGAAGGAAACTAGCCTTCAGAATACTAGCTAGCAGCAAAACGACACAATGAATTTTCACTCATTTCAGTGCACTCGGCCGATGAAGGCCATCAATTTAACTGGGACAATGTGACCATCCTAGCTCAAGCCAAGCGCAGACATGCACTGGAATTCCTTATTCCTGGTTCTTCACCCATAATGCAATCAATAAACATGTGGAATTAGACCTCAAATACAAACCCTTGCAAAAAATTAACCGGAAATGACACAAATCACCTTGACAGGCCAGATCATATCAATACTAAGCGGAGTAGAACAATATCGCTCCATCGGAGGCAGCACTGATGATGTTACCCAGCCAGCTCGGCGAGCAAGTCAACAACTTCAACCACAACCCGAGCTACAAATCTTCGCAAGAACCTTCTGTAGTGCATCTATACAAATCAGTGAGAGTCTTTACAGAGATGCTGAATTTCCTTAGCTTCCTGACAAAGCAGAGGAGTTGTTCTGCTTACTTGACCGTCACATCAACATGGGTGGACCGAGTATACAGAATTGCACTTGAAAAACATTGATTACAAGGAGCCCTATAGAACCATGCTGCTGGGATTGGTTCCAGTGGGGATAGCACTGACAATCCTTCCTTATCTCTGGTCCCCAGACTGGTAATATATGACTTAAACCCCCTTCCCTTCTTCTCCTATCACCTTAACTAACCATGTTGCTGGGGCCAGGATAACTTCTTGTGCATCAGCCATCCATTTGCACTGGTTCAAGTCAGTTGTTGGTGCGTTCTAGTCTCACTTTGTTGCCCCCACTACTATGTTCTGCCATTCAGCAGGTCCCCACGAAGCACATTCTTCAGGAATTAAATGTTTCAGACCCTAACAACATGGCAAGCCCAATGGAGCCCAGTTTTAATTATTGTCATCTCAATGTTGATACTCAGCATGTTCCAGTACGTTGTCATTGGTGAATCTGTCCCATATCCTAAGGTTGAGTGTGCCTACAATAGAGTGTCTACATTTCCACATCCATGCACAGGATTGTAGGGATAGCAGTGGTAATGTAGTGGAAATGTTGATGTAGGGCTGATTTTAATGACACACTCACAGTGGGCCAGTGACCATTCTTGTCCTCAATGAACCATCACTTCCTAATCCTTGGAGTCCTGCGAATATAGTGTTTAGAATATACAGATTTAAACATTTTTCTTTTTGATGGTCCTTTTCGCTCACTATGGACAGTAACATCAGACTTATCAGCCTACAATTTGTTCAAACCTCTTTCCTATTGGCCTCAAATTGGGCAGAGTTGAAATACCTAATAGTTGGGGGGCATGCATTTAATATGAGAAAGGGAAAGTTCAAAGGAGATGTGAGGGGCAGGTTTTTTACACAGAGCGTGGTAGGTGCCTGGAACATGCTGCCAGGGGCGGTGGAAGCAGACACAATAGGGTCATTTAAGGGGCTTTTAAATAAGCACATGAATATGCAAGGAATGGAGTGACATAGACCTAGGACAGGCAGAAGGGATTTGTTAATTTGGGATCATGTTCGGCACAGCACCGTGGGCCGAAGGGCCTGTTCCTGTGCTGTACTGTTTTGTGTTCTATGGACAGCACTGAAATTAGGCCAACACAGGATCCGTTTCATCTTCTCCCCATTACTCCTCGATAGGCACTTTCCTTTATTTCCTGTGAAATGACGTCCATACATTTAAGACGCGATATGGACACCTCAGCTATGACCATCGGCCAACATGTTTCATGAATCAACGTAAAAAATAGGAGTTCTAGTAGGCCACTCAGCCCATCAATCCCAGTCCACCATTCGATAAAACCATGACTGACCCAAATAATCCAAAGTTACGCTCACCTCCGATAACCTTTCACTCACTCATCAAGCATTGATCTGCTTCTGCCTCAAAGAGTTTCAAAGATTCTACTTTTGATTATAGAACAATTGTCGGAAAAATGAAATTTGGGAAACTATCTGAAAGGTACAAAGCAGGAAGACTTATTGTGCCGTAATTAGGGATCTGCTACTGTGATATGGGTTAAGCCTCCTGCAAGCTATCTTATAGAGAAAATGTTTATGTTTGTTCCAGTAACAGAAGAAGTAGGCATAAGGAATGCAGGGCTGAAAGATTTAATCTGGTATTTAGATATATTACAGTCATAGGCACTTGAGTATCTGGGC
>JAHRHZ010000004.1:30458292-30469245 GCA_024137785.1 Ginglymostoma cirratum
GACCACACCGGGTCTAGTCTCCAGTCCACACCGGGTCTAGTCTCCAGTCCACACCGGGCCTAGTCTCCGGACCACCCCGGGCCTAGTCTCCGGACCACACTGAGCCTAGTCTCCAGACCAACCTGGGCCTAGTCTCCGGACCACCCCGGGCCTAGTCTCCGGACCACCCCGGGCCTAGTCTCCAGACCACGCCAGGCTTCAAAACTTGAGGCCTCGTCTCCAGTTCTCAAGGGCCTCAGCTCCCCATGCCAGCCTCTAGTCTGGGATTCACCTCCCCTCTACAGCCTCCAGTCTGGGACCAACCTCCTCCATTCCCATCCAAGTAATATTAAAAAGCTTTTAAAATGTTAAATGTAAATAAGAACACAAATAAAAGAAAGAAAAATACAAATAGAGTGGACAAGCTCTGGCACGGGAGACCCATTCCGCCACCACGTTGTCAAATTTCTCAGGGTAATGCCAATCACAGGCAGCCTGCCTGGTGAGAAACTTAACAAAGCTGCGAATTGTCTGCTCCCTTTTGGAATCAAGGTGGAAGACAGACAGAGAGAGAGAGAGAAAAGGTTCAGAGACACAGGTTTTCACAAGAAGGGCAGTGGTGCTGAAGGGTTGTGAGGAGTGGACACTAACATAGGAAAATAGAACTAGGAGCAAGATTAGGCAATTCAGCCCCTTGAGCCTGCTCCCCCACTTAATACTATTATGGCTGATCTCAACTTGGCCTCAACTCCACTTCCTGGCCCTCTCCATAATACTTCAGCCCATTACCCATCAAAAAAATCTATCTTTCTCCTATTTATATTTATTCAGTGACCCAAATCCACTACACCCTGAATTCCACGGATTCACGACTCTTTGAGAGAAGTAAATCCTCCTCATCTCTGTTTTATCTGTCCAAAACTTTAGGGCAGCATGGTGGCTCAGTGGTTAGCACTGCAGCCTCACAGTACCAGGGACCCAGGTTTGATTCCAGCCCCAGGTGACTGTCTGTGCGGAGTTTGCACATTCTTCCTGTGCCTGCGTGGGTTTGCTCCAGTTTCCTCCCGCAGTCCAAAGATGTGCAGGCTAGGTGGATGCTAAATTGCCCACAGTGTTCAGGGGCATGTGGGTTATAGGGGGATGGGTCTGGGTGGGATGGTCCATGGGTCAGTGTGGACTTGTTGGGCCAAAGGGCCTGTTTCCACACTGTAGGGATTCTAATAAAACCATGACCTCTCATTTTAGATTGCTCCACATGGGGAAATATCTCCTCCACATCAACTTTCTCTATCCTTTCTAACAGCTTATTATTTCAATTCAATTTCCTCTCATCCTTCTAAACTCTAGAGAGTATGGGCCTAAACTGCTTAATCTGTGCTCAGAAAACAAGGCTTTAGTCTCTGGAATTAATCTGGCAAACTTTCTCTGAATTGCCTCCAGTACAATAACAATCTTCCCCAAGTAAGGGGACCAACTGTATGCAGTAGTCCAGATATAGTCTCACTAATGCTTTGTACTGTTACAACACTTCCCTACTCTTATACTCCATTCCTTAAACAATGAATGCCAAAATTCCATTTGCTTTCCTTATTACCTGCATTCTCATTTTGTGCAATTCATACAGAAGGACACCCAGATCCCTCTGCACCGAAGCGTTGTGAACTTTTTCTCCATTCGGATTCATTGCTATCATAATTCAGGAAGCCTGGCTGGGAAGGAACATTGTTTTTTGTTGAACAGCAAAAGTGGAGTCACTACTCACGGTGCACAGAGGTGAGACCCAACCCAGGCTAATATGAAAGATAATAGGAACTGCAGATGCTGGAGAATCCGAGATAACAAAGTGTGGGGCTGGATGAACACAGCAGGCCAAGCAGCATCATAGGAGCAGGAAAGCTTGACGTTTCCAGCCTAGACCCTTCATCAGAAATGCTTTCCTGGACCAAGGGGGAGAAAATGGAGTCGAGGTAGGTAGAGATAAGTTCGGTGGGGCTGGAGCAGGCGGAGACAATGGGTCGACCAGGGCATTCAGGTTTGTGGATTTTGGGAAGGAGATAGAAGTGGGCAGTGTGGGGTTGGGGAACGATGAGGTTGGAGGTGGTGGGTGGGAGGTCCCCTGAGGTGATGAGGTTGTGGATGGTTTGGGAGATGATGGTTTGGTGCTCCGGGGTGGGGTCATGATCCAGGGGGTGGTAGGAGGAGGTGTCGGAGAGTTGGCGCCTGGCCTCAGCAATGTAGAGGTCAGTGCGCCATACTACAACTGCACCCCCCCCCCCACTTATCCGCGGGTTTTATGGTGAGGTTGGGATTGGAGCGGAGGGAGCGGAGAGCTGCGCGTTCTGTGGGGGAGAGGTTGGAGAGGGTGAGAGGGGTGGAGAAGTTGAGGCGATTGATGTCTCGACGGCAGTTGGAGATGAAGAGGTCGAGGGAGGGTAGGAGGCCTTGGGGTGGTGTCCAGGAGGAGGGCTTGTGTTGGAGGCGGGAGAAGGGGTCAGTAGAGGGAGGGTTAGGTTCACGGTTAAATGGTTTAGGCCGGAAACATCAAGCTTTCATGCTCCTATGATGCAAGAGGGTGGACCTGCCTCATCCCCGGAGACACCTGACCCGACAGGCCATGGCCTCAGATCCCAGCTCATGATTGGACAAGAGTGGGGCCATGACCCCAGAACCTGGCTTGTGATTGGGTGGAAGGGGGAAGAGGCACCAGCAGCTTCATCCCAGGGGAGTGGGGAGGGTGAAATACCTCATGCCAAAGGTGATGGAATCCTCCCCCTATACGGAGTGGAGGCCCAATTTCAAGTCCCACCTGCTGCAGAGGTGTGTAGTGACATCTCTGAACCATTTGATTAGGAAAATATCCACAGTGATAGTGTTCCTGTCTCTGGGCCAGAAGGTCTAGATCCAAGTCCTACTTATCCCAGAACTGTACCCAAGAGCCCTCCTGGGTGCACTTTCGTTTTTAACACAACTATTTTCCAATCAACGTTTAACAACACATGCCCATTACCAAGGGAAATTTTATTCAATGAGCTTCACAGGGAGATTAATTAATGTTTTGCCATGGGCCTTGTAGGAGTTACCACTCTAATCTTTCTTGAATTGTTTCAAAAATGTACCTAAGGGCTGTTTTGGTAGTGTACCAACCTTTGAGACAGAAGGCTTGGCTTTAAACCTAACCTGCTCCAGAGGCGTGTGATAATATCACTTGACAAGTTGATTGTTAATATCTACAAAAATACCTACAAAACTGCACACACTAGTGCATTTCAGGAGAGGGAATCATTCTCCATATGGTGATCCTGACTACATGTGGGCGTTGGTTATCTCATTCGGCTAAACAGCTGGTAGGTGATGCCAACAGCATCAGTTCAATTCCTGCACTGGCTGTGGTTACTATAAAGGACCCTCCTTCTCAACCTCTCCCCTTGCCTGAGGGATGGTGCCCCTCAGGTTAAACCACCACCAGTCATCTCTCTCGAATGAAACAGTGGGCCCTGTGGTCTGCTGGTGCAATGGCAACTTTACCTCTAAGCATTTACATAGAATTATAGAATCCCTACCGTATGGAAGCAGGTCATTTCGCCCATCGAGTCCGCATCGACTCTCCGAAGAGCAACCCACCAGCACCCCCCCAACCTATCCCTGTAACCCCACATTTCCCATTGCTAATCCATCTAGCCTACACATCCCTGAACACAATGGGCAATTTAGCATGGCCAATCCACCTAACCTGCACATCTTTGGACTGTGGGAAGAAACTGGAGCACCTGGAGGAAATCCACACAGACAAGGGGAGAATGTGCAAACTCTGCACAGAGGTGTGGGTAACTCATAACATTTCTGAAAATGGCCCAACAATCTGCTCAGTTGTATCAAAGCACTGGAGGAGAAGTTCAAGAAACTATCAGCTTCTCATGAGCAATCAGGGATTGGTATTAACTGGCAATGACAATCCCAAGAACGAATAAAGCTCTTTTATGTCATTCAGTGATTGTGTGATATTGCCGTACATCAACTGCTTGCCAATGGACTGTCCTGGGGGTCTGAACAGTGCTCTAATCTCTACCAATTGATCAATATTAGCCTGCCAATAATTTCAGGCTTCCTGCTGTCTTGTTTTCTCCAGTCTAACGTCCTTATTTCAGAGAGTACTAATTCAAAGTGTAATAATGGAGATTTCTTTCCATGGTGAATGCTTCCAGGAATTAAATAATTACCAATTAATGGTGGTGTTGAAACACAAGATCCTGCAGGCCAGATTTGTGTCTCCAAGAGCCCTATCTGTCTACAAAGAAACAACACTTGCTTCACAATAAGTGTTCTCCAAAGACATGTAAGCATGATCTGTATATTAGATTATTTGATTTGAAACCAGTTGTAAGTGCTTTAATTACACATTAAGGGATTGCTGATCTCAAGGACTGTTAGCGAAAGGCAATGTTAATGCAAATGCACAGTCGCCATTAGTGAAATGTGGCCAACCTTGCACATTGATTTCAAACCAGCTCAGCTATTTTCAGTTAATTAACTATGAAGGCTTGGAACTGTAAATGTATATTAAAAGACTTCCTGAATTCGTAGAGCAATCTGAAAGTGGAAAATGGCTCATGGCTTGTCACAGATGGTGAATGGAAATGCACATCAAGCCAGAAGGAGAAGAATTCAGAAACAAAGTTGGAAAGTTGGGTTAAAGGAGGTGAATTCTCTAAGTACGCAAAAGCTAAAAGAGAGTAGAAAGCTAAAAAATATCTCCAGAGGAAGAGAGAAAGAAAATGCCAGAGAGTAGGCCTAGCGTAACACAAGTGTTGACGATGAATTATAGGGTGAATGTCTAGGTTAGAGTAAAGGGAGTGGAATATTTGTCAGACGTTAGAGGGGCTAAGCCGAATAAGCCCCAGAATGATTCAAAAGTGGTCCATTTCCTTCCGGATCAGCTCAAAATCAGATGATTTCTTTCAAAAATATCAGAATGTGAGAATCAGAATTCAAAGTGCTTCTTCACCCATTTTCACCATTTGCCTCAGAAGGGGTGAGGTCAGAATGACGTCTCCATTATATCAAAGCAGCATTTGACCAAGTGTGGAACCAAGGAGAACTGAAGTAACTGGAGTCAAAGAGGATTGAGGAGAATTCCCCTCACTGATTGGATTCATTCTGAGCACAAAGGAAGACGGTTGTGATTATTGAACTTCAATCATCTCAGCTCAAGGATATCTCTGCAGGAGGTCCTCAGGGTAACGTCTTAGGCCCAACCATCTTCAGCTGCTTAATCAATGACCTGCCCTTCATCATTAGATCAAAAGTAGGAATGTTCACTGATGATTGCATAATGTTCAGCACCATTCACATCTTCTCAGATACTGAAGCAGTCCATGTCTAAATGAAACAAGATCTGGGTAACACTTAGCCATGCACTATCAAATGGTAAGTAGTAACACATTCAAACCACTCAAGTGCTAGGCACTGACTCAATTGGGAACAGTGTGCCAATACTCAAGACTTTGTATTCCACAAGCCTTCACCAACGTGTAACTGCCCAATCAAACCACCAAGATCACACATGTCACTGCAGGACTGCTAGTCAGGAGAAAAATAATTGTCATCAGCTTCCATTGTCAACAGGACAATACACCTATTTACAAAGAAACTTATTCATTAACAACTTGGTAAACATGGATTATTAAGTTACTAGAATGCAACTCAAGTCATATTCTGTTAAAACCCCAAACAGACACATACTATTTCACAAATATAGATTAGGAAAAGTAAATTATTAGATCAAAGGCTACTTCACAAGAGCAGGATGGATTATTTCTCATAATTCTTTGAGTTTCAATGTTAATGACATGATGTCGTTCATAGTGCAATGTTCAATCTTTAGTTCAATTGGACCTCTGTTCTTTCTCATATTAAAATTCTTTCATCAGAGTCTCTAAGGTTTTTTTTTAACTTGCAGAGAGAATGGAGAGACGTTTCTTGTTTTCAGGCTTCTGCATGACCCTGAGTGCATTGTACTCATAGGTTTGTAACAAACTGCAATAGGACCAAACTAAAGGCTGTCATGAGGCAGGTTTTTCTCAACTCAGACACTCCTGATGTCATTCAGAGATAGCAAGATCTGCAGATGCTGGAGTCAGAGATGATAGTGTGGAGCTGAAGGAACGCAGCAGGCCAGGTGACATCAGAGAAGCAGTAAAGTTGATGTTTTGGGTCGGGACACTTCTTCAGAAATGGGGAGGGGGAAGGGAGCTCAGAAATAAATAGAGAGAGGAGGGGTGGGGCTGGGGAAGGTAGGTGGGATGGTAATGGGTGAGTGCAGGTAGAGAGTGGTAGGGATTAGTTAGTGGAATGGGAATATGAGGTGCTACTCCTCCAGTTTGTGGGTGGTGTCATGGTGACACTGGAGAAAACCCAGGATGAACATGTCACCCAGGGAGTGCCCTCAACTGCATCTCTTGTGTTTCCTGCACTTCTGCCCTCACATCCCCTCCCCTCAGCAAAAACAAAGACAGAGTACCCTTTGTCCTCACATATCATCCCACTAATCTCCTCATCCAATGTATCATTCTCTGCCACTTTCGTTACCTACAATTTGACCCCACAACCAAAGAGATATTTCCCTCCCTACCCATATCTGCCTTTTGTAGGGACCGCTCTCTCTGCGACTCCCTCGTCCACTCCACACTCCCCACTAGCCCCACCGTCCCCAGCACCTTTCCCTGCAACCGCAGGAAGTGCTCCACCTGCCCCTACGTCTCCCCTTTCACCTCCATCCAAGGCACCAAACAAACCTTCCACATCAGGCAGCAGTTCACCTACACATGCGTCAACTTGGTCTGCTGCTCCCGATGTGGCCTCCTCTACATTGGTGAGACCAAACGGAGACCGTTTTGTAGAGCACCTGCACTCTGTTCGCGTCAAACGACAACACCTTCCAGTTGCGACCCATTTCAACTCCTCCCAGTCCCTGGGTGACATGTCCATCCTGGACTTTCTCCAGTGTCACAATGACACCACCTGCAAACTGGAGGAGCAGCACCTCATATTCCGCCTTTGGACCCTACAGCCCAATGGCCTAAACATGGATTTCAATAGCTGTAAAATCTCCCCACCCCCAGCTTCATCCCATGGCCATACTTCCCTCTCATCCCCGCCTCCTTGACCTGACACAACCTGTCCATCTTCTCTCCCACCTATCTGCCTCTCCCACCTCACTGACTAATCCCCACTACTCCACAACTGCACTCACCTATCACCATTCCACCTACCTTCCCCAGCCCCATCCCTCCTCTATTTATTTCTGAGCTCCCTTCCCCCTCCCCATTTCTGAAGAAGGGTCCCGACCCGAAACATCAACTTTCCTGCCCTCTCTGATGCTGCCTGGCCTGCTGTGTTCCTCCAGCTCCACACTGTGTTATCTCCTATTCCTGATGCCGTGCTGTCTGATAAGGAACCCATCTCATTGCTTTCAGAAGTAATATGTTCTTGCATAGTTATAGTATACAGTACACAATTCTACTTGATCTTCAAGCTGCTGGATGAAAAATAACTCACATGGTAGCTTTTAGCTACACAACAGCATGCATTTCCATTTTCTCATTTACAGAGTAAGGAAAAAATGTGGTTCCTTCTATTATCTTCAACAACAGTGAATCCAACGATTACACTTCCATCAAACACTTTCAGCATTCATTCCCTCCATCTCCAGTTCATGGTTGTAGTGGCAGTCTTTGTCATCGAGAAGATGCAGTGCAATACCTCATCAAGGTTCCTCAGGCAGCACCTTCCAAACCTGCAACCTCTACCATCTGGAAGGACAAGAGCAACTGATACATGGGAACACCGTCACTCCAGGTTCCCATCCAAGCCACTCACCATCCTGACTTAAAAATATATTATTGTTCCTTCAGTGTAAATGGGTCAAAATCCTGGAGCTCCCTCCTCAGCAACATTGTAGGTCGACCCTATAGCATATGGACTGCAGCAGTTAAAGGAAGCATTGACCACGACAGTCTCTAGGCCAATTAGGAATGGACAAGAAATGTTGACCCAGCCAACAATGCTCACATCCCATGAGCAAATGTTTAATAAAGCTGTATTCCTTCACCTTACCATGCCGTGATTGACTAGTTTCCAAAAGAAGTTTCCTCATTTGACATCAGATTGCTTCGGTATCAGCGCCCTGCTCCTACTCACTGTCCAATTTACTGGCTTTACTTCTTCTGCTGTAATCTATCAGAAAAACATATACTCATCAGTGCAGTATAAAATCCCTTTGTGTTAAACAGCAGTCACTGGCCTTTTATACCACACACAGGCTCTGCAGAAATATGACGAACATTGTTGCAAATTGACGTTGCTCTGGACATGCCCGCCCAGAGCTCCTATTGTATTATTCAGTAAACTCAGTAGTGACCCTATGGAATCTCCTGTTGGGACCTGGAAGCTAAGTTGAGTCAATGTCCATGTCCTCCTCCTTGTCATCAAAATTAAATAAAACTAACAAGTCAAACAAAATTGTGTAGTGAAATTATCACTGAACTAATAATCCAGCACTCTAGATTAATGTTTTAGGGACATGGGGAATTGTACCCATTATTGCAGCTAAATTCCCATTATGGAATTTGAATTCAATTAATAAATCTGGAAGGTAAAGCTGGTGTTAATAATAGTCATCGCCATATCAATCATGAAAACCCCTTTGGTTCACCAAAGGTTTTTGGGTGACTCCAGACTGACAAACTCTTTACTGCCTTCTGAAATGGCCACTCAGTTCAGGGTAACTTGCCAATGATTGTCAAAGCCAATGAAAGAGGGAAAAGGAAAGTAAGAAGACGGAGACTGTTGGAGAACTCTTGGGAAACTCCTTGTGAATATTCCCATTCCACGCTTTCGATGAGGTAATAGCAGGTATTCTGAGGTAAACTCCAGTCTATGCTTGTACTGTGAGCTGAGCAGAAAGACCACTCAGGGTCTTGTAGGCTTCAGTTGAGAAGTCACTGGAAACTACAACCATTGGAAAGTGCCACCTTTGTCACAAAGTGCTGCCAGTCTGCACTATCTAATTGATGGCCATTCGCAAAAAGACCAGCTGCATTTCACCTTGAAATACTTGGCAAGTTTAGAGTTTCTAGCACTGAGGGCTATTGCAAATAAGAGTTCTGAACAGATTAACTAGAAAATATCTATAACCACTGCCAATTGTCATAAAAACCCAGCTGGCACACTAATGTGGTTTGGCCTACATGTGACTCCAGTAACGTGGTGGACTCCTAATGAGCAATAAAAGCTTACATGCCATGAATGAATCAAAAAACACTTACTAGCATTGAGGGCTCTTGTGGCACCATGCCAGTGTCCCTACCACCAGACCAGGAGATCTGGCTTTAAGTCCCACCTGCTCCAGGAGTGTGTGATAGCATCTCTGACCAGGTTGGAAATATCTCAACCAGCAGGTACAAAATAAATACAAACCACATGCAGAATGCGAACAGAATGTCACCATGTTATAGGAAGGATATTATTAAACTGGACAGGGTTCAGGAGAGAATTGCCAGGAATGGAGGGGTTGAGTTATAAGGATGGGCTGGGACTGTTTTCAGGGGAGTGTAGGAGGTTGTTGGGGTGACCTGATAGAGGTTTATAAAATCATGAGGGGTATAGATAAGGTGAATGGCAGGTGTCTTTTCCCTAGGGTGGAGGAGTCCAAGACTAGGGGACATATTTTTAAGGTGAGCAGAGAAAGATTTAAAAAAGACATGAGCGGCAATTTTTTTTTAACTTTCTTGGGAAGTGGTGGATGCAGTTATTACAACATTTAAAAGACATTTGGATAAGTACATGAACAAGAAATGTTTGGAGGGATATGGGACAAGTGCCGGCAGGTGGGACTATTCAGTTTATGATTATGGTTGGCTTGGACTGTTTGGACCAAAGAGTCTGTTCCATGCTGTATGACTCGATGGCTATTAGATTTGGGGAAAAAATATAAGATTTTAAGAGTCAACAAAAATTATGAGCATCGACTGCTCTTGTGATGCAGTAGTAGTGTCCCTATCTCAAGACTGGAAGGTCTAAGTTCAAGTCCTGCCTCTACCAGATGCGTGTCACGATATGTTGGAACAAGTTGATTAATAGAAAAAGGAATTAATGACAAGTGTGGTTTATATCACGATGATCACATGGCTCTGACCTCAGTCAGACAGAAGGCACCAGTCTTGGATGAGCATGAGAAGAGAGAAGACTTTGACTTTAGACGAGACAGCGATAGTTGAGAACCGATTATGTGAATGAAGGAGCGATACAATACAGAAGGTGTTGAAGTGCCTTACTTAGAGATAAAGAACAAAGCAGCCTCAGGGATGGAGAATATGCAAACACCCACAATCCAAGACAGTCCAGACTAATATCATAACGTGCAGGGAGCAGTATAGGCTTAAAGCACAAAATAAATAAATAAGCGTCACCATGAACAAATGGGTATGGTTATTGCTCCCTCAATGCGCCTTCCTGTGCCTCACAGGCAGGAATGCATATGTTAGAATATTGTGAGTCAGTTTACTCAGTGCAAAACAAGCCGCCTGCTTTGTTCTGGCAATTCGAAAATGATTGATTCAGTTAGTCCATTACAATATTTCTTTCAGTTTAGAAACCAAGTCCTCCTTTGGCACAGGCAGCTAGCGATCTGCACAAAGGTCAGGACTAATGACAAGTCCAGTTAGTAGACAAGGCACTGATGTGAGAATACATGGCTTCAAAAAATAAATTTCAGAGCCCTTCACAAAAAAATGATTGAACGTCCTTCGACGATTTTCTGATCAAACTGAACAGATGCTGATTGATAAGAGTAGGCACTTTTGACATGAACTGGAAGAGTCAGAGCAACAGGAAGTGTTTATCAATTATAACAAGCGTGGGGCTGGATGAACACAGCAGGTCAAGCAGCATCACAGGAGCAGGAAAACTTGACGTTTC
>JAHRHZ010000004.1:30469645-30517501 GCA_024137785.1 Ginglymostoma cirratum
GAAACGTCAAGTTTTCCTGCTCCTGTGATGCTGCTTGGCCTGCTGTGTTCATCCAGCTCCACGTTTGTTATCTCAGATTCTCCAGCATCTGCAGTACCTTTTATCTCTAGTGTTTATCAATTCCCACATGACCTCTGTTCTATTGGACATCTTATCTATTCAGATATCCAAGTGCACACCTTAAGTTTCTGTTGAAATCACTCACAGCAGACCTTAAAATGTTCAGTTTTCTCTCTCTTTCTATGAGACAATTTCCCTGAAAAGTGAGACTAGTAGATACTTTGTGGAAAGCACATCCATCAGGATGAGAGTTATACTGTGACCTGTCCACTGTATGTTCACAACTGAAGAATCCTCTTCATTTTTGACAGAAAGTCCTTGGTACTAGAGACAGCAGGACACAGTAATCTCTTTCTCAGACCCCATTAAAAGGATTCCTTATTAAGTTCATCAAAAACCCAGCGGATCCAGCAGATTCCTGAATTTAGGATCCCATGACTGACCCCACATTTTCTTGCATAGAATCATAGAATGATTATAGCACAGAAGGATTCCAAACAGTTGGAGCAGTTATTCTAACCTCAGAGGAGAGGACGTTGTTAGGAAAAACTCTGAGGGACAGAATATATCTGCACTCGAAGGGATGCATGTTAATCAGGGATAGTCAGCAGGGATTCATCAAGGAAAGGTCATGTTTGACAAATTTGCTTGAATATCTGGGATTGTTGGTGAGGCTTATGTGGTCTACATAGACTTCAGCAAGGCTTTGTTAAGGTCTCTTATGTGGACTGATCAAGAAACTAAGAGCCCATGAGATCCAAAACAAATTGGCATACTGGATCCAAGATTGCTGAAAGCAGACCATGAGGCAGATATGTCTTCTGTAGCTGGAAGTATGTGGCGGTAGGATTCTGTAGGGCTCAGCGAACGGGGCTCTTGATGTTTATTTTTATTCACTCCGGAACATAGACATAGCTGGCTGGGCTAGCATTTATTGCCCATCCCTAATTACCCTGGAGACGGTGGGGTTGAGCTGTATCCTTGAGCCACTGCAGTCCACCTGCTGAGGGTAGACCCACAATGCCCTTGAGAAGGAAATTCTATCATTTTGATCCACAACAGTTAAGGTACAGTGATAAATTTCCAAGTTACGATAATGGGTGAGTGACTTGGAAGGGAACTTGCAGGTGGTGATGCTCTCATGTATCTGCTGCCCTTATCCTTCTTCATGGAAGTGGTCGTGGGTTTGGAAGGTGCTGTCTAAGGATCTTTGGTGAAATTCTGCAGTGCGTCTTGTAGATAGTACACACTGCTGCTATGAGTTTTGGTGGCGGAGGGAGTGAATGTTTGTGGATGTAGTGCCAGTCAAGCGGGCTGCTTTGTCCTGGATGGTATCAAGCTTCTTGAGTGTAGTTGAAGCTGCACCCATCCAGGCAACAGGGCAGTATTCCATCACACTCCTGACTTACATCTTTTAGATTGTGCATAGGCTTTGGGAAGTTATGAGGTGAATTGGTCATTGCAGAGTTCCTCGTCTCTGATCTGCTCTTCTAGCCACTGTGTTTAGGTGCCAAGTCCAGTTGAGTTTCTGGTCAATGGTAACCCCAAGAATGTTAATAGTATGGGTTTCAATGATTGTAACACCATTGAATGTCAGGGGAACGGTGATTGTCTCTTATTGATGATGGTCATAGCCTGGCATTCGTATGGTACAAATGTTACTTTCCACTTGTCAGCCAAGGCCTGGATATTACCCAAATCTTTTTGCATTTGAGCAAGGACTGCTCCAGTATTTGAGGAGTCACAAATGGTGCTGAACATTCTGCAGTCATTGGATATAAAACTGGCTGTCCAATAGAAGACAGAGTGTGGTAGTAGATGGACAGTAATCAGCCTGGAGCCCGGTGGCCAGTGGTGTTCCACAGGGATCTGTTCTGGGACCTCTACTCTTGGTGATCTTTATAAATGACTTGGATGAGGAAGTGGAAGGGTGGGTTAGTAAGTTTGTCGATGACACCAAGGTTGGTGGAGTTGTGGAGGGCTGTTGTAGGTTGCAACGGGACATTGACAGGATGCAGAACTGGGCAAAGAAGTGGCAGATAGAATTCAACCCAGAAAAATGTGAAGTGATTCATTTTGGAAGGCTGAATTTGAATGCAGAATACAGGGTTAATGGCAGGATTCTCTGCAGTGTGGAGGAATAGAGGGATCTTGAACTCCTCAAAGTTGCCACCCAAGTTGATAGGGTTGTAAAGAAGGCGTATGGTGTATTGGGTTTCATTGGCAGGGGAATTGAGTTCAAGAGCCGTGAAGTTATGCTGCAGCTCTATAACACACTGGTTAGACAACGCTTGGAATATTGTGTTCTGTTCTGGTCACCTCATTATAGGGAAGATGTGGAAGCTTCAGAGAGGGTGCAGAGGAGATTTACCAGGATGCTGCCTGGACTGGAGGGCAGGTCTTATGAGGAAAGGTTGAGGGAGCTTGGGCTTTTTTCATTGGAGCGAAGAAGGATGAGAGGTGACTTGATAGAGGTGTACAAGATAATGAGAGGCATGGATAGAGTGGATAGCCAGAGACTTTTTCCCAGGGCAGGAATCACTATTACAAGGGGGCATAATTTTAAGGTGATTGGAGGAAGTTATAGGGGAGATGTCAGAGATAGATTCTTCACACAGAGAGGGGTGGGTGTGTGGAATGCGTGGCCAGCAGTGGTAGTGGAGTCAGATACTTTAGAGACTTTTAAGCCACTCTTGGATGGGCACATGGATGTTCATAAAATGTAGGGTATGCAGGGTAGATTGATCTTAGTAGGATAATAGGTTGGCACAACATCATGGGCCGAAGGGCCTGTACTGCGCTGTACTGTTCTATGTTCTATGTTCTATCATCAGGGAACATCCTCAATTCCAACCTTATGATGGAAGGAAGGTCATTGATGAAGCAGCTGAAGATGTTTGGATCTAGGACACTTCCCTGAGGAACTCCTGCAGAGCTGACATAACTGACCTCCAGAACCACAACCATCTTCCTATGTGTCAGGTATGACTCCAACTGCCACAGAATTTGCTCCCAGATATTCATTGATTCCAGATTTGATAGGGCTCCATGATGCCACACTCGGTCAAATTTGGCCAAGGGTTGTCACTCTCACTTCACCTCTGGGACTCAGCTTTTTTGTCCATGTTTGAACCAAGGCTGTAATGAGGTCAGGAGCTGAGTGGCCCTGGAGGAACCCAAACTGGGTGTCACTGAGCAGGTTATTGCTGAGCAGGTGCTGCTTGATAGCACTGTTGATGATAACATCCATCAATTTTCTGATGATAGAGAGTAGACTGATTGGGCGGCAATTGGCCAAGTTGAATTTGTCCTGTTTTTTGTGTACAGGGCATACTTGGACAATTTTCCACCTTGTGCGTAGATGCCACTGATTGTAACTGTACTGGAACAGCTTGGCTAGGGGAGCAGCAAATTCTGGAGTACAAGTCTTCAATACTATTGCTGGAATGTTGTCATGGGCCCATAGCCTTTGCAGTATCCAGTACCTCCAACTGTTTCTTGATATCACGTGGAGTGGATTGAATTGGCTGAAGACTGGAATTTATAATGCTGGGGACCCCTGGAGGAGGCTAAGATGGATCATCCATTCAGCAGTTCTGGTGAGGACTGTTGTGAATGCTTCAGCCTTATCTTTTGCACTGATGTTTTGGGCTCTTCCATCATTGAGGATGGGGACATTTGTGGAGCCTACTCCTCCAGTGAAGTGTTTAATTGCTCACCAGCTTTCACAACTGGATGTGGCAGGACTGCAGAGCTTAGATCTGATCTACTGGTTGTGGGATTGCTTAGCTCTGTTTATCACTTGCTGCTTTTGCCATTTGGCGTGCAAGATTGGTGCCTTCATCAGGTTGACACCTTATCATCAGGTATGCCTGGTGCTGCTCCTGGCATGCCCTCCTGCACTGCCCTTGAACCAGGGTTAATCATCTGGCTTCATGGTAATGGGCAAGTGGGGGATATTCTGGGCCATGAGGTTACAGATTGTGCTGGAGTACAATTCTGTTGCTGTTGATGGCCCACAGCGCCTCACGGATTCCCAGTCTTGAGTTGCTAGATCTGTGTGAAGCCTGTCCAATTTAGCATGGTGACAGTGTCACACAACACGATGGAGGTCATTCTCAATGTAAAGGTGGGACTTTGTCTCCACAAGGACTGTGCGATGGTCGCTCTTACCGATATTGTCATGGACAGATGCAACTGCAGCCTACAGATTGTTAAGGATGAGGACAAGTATGTTTTTCCCTCTTGTTGGTTCCCTCACCATCTACCACGGACCCAGTCTAGCACCTGTGTCTTTTAGGACCCGACCAGCTCGATCAGTAGTACTGCTGCTGAGCCACTCTTGGTGGTGGACATTGAAACCCACCCACCCCCACCCCCGCAGAATGCTTTCTCCAAGTTTTGTTCAACATGGAGGAATACTCAGCCAAGGGAGGGTACTTAGTAATCAGCAGGAGGTTTCCTTGTCCGTGTTTAACCTAAAGACATGAGACTTCATGGGATCTGGAGTCAATGTTGAGGACTCCTTCCCAATTGTATCCCACTGTGCTGCCACCTCTGCTGGGTCTGTCCTGTCGGTGGGACGGGATCTTTCCAGGAATTGTGATGATGGTGTCTGGGACATTGTCTGTGTGGTATGAAGGTGTCATGCTGCTAAAAAAAAACACGGAAAGAACAGTAGATGCTGGAACCAGAAACATAAACAGTCATTGCTGGAAAAGCTCAGCCGGTCTGGCAGCATCTGTGGAGAGAAATCAGGGTTAACGTTTTTGACTTGTCTGCGAGACAGCTGTCCCAATTTTGGCACTAGCCTCCAGACGTTAGTGAGGTGGACTTCGCATGGTCCACAGGGCTGTTTCTTTTCTGGTGCCTAGGTAGGTGATCCATCCCATTTCATTTCCTTGAGACATCATAACTATTGATGCAACTGAGTGACTTGCTGGTTCATTTCAGAGGGTGGTTGACAGTCAATTACTTTCCTATGAGTCCGTAGTCACATGTAGGCCGGACCAGGTTAGGATGGCAGATTTCCTTCCTGGAAGGACATTAATCAGCCGGGTGGGTTTCTCCAACAATCGAAAATGATTTCACAGTCTCTTGTAGACTCTTAATTTCACACTTTTTTTAAAAAATGATTTAAATTCAACCATCTCCCACAGTGGGATTCAAACCTAGGTCCCCAGAGATCAATGGAGATCCATAGATTAATAATCTAGCAATAATCCCACAAGGCCATTACCCCCCTGTAGCCCTCTTCAGCCACTGCAGTCCATTGTATAAGGATGCCCACTAGATAGTTAAGAAGGGAGTCCCTAGATGGCATAAAAATTTTTAGGGCAGTAACTAGTGAGGAGGATATCTTTAAAAAGCAGGAGGATATCAACAGACTGGTCAGGTGGATAGAACAGTGGAAACTGCACTCAGGGAGGGGCCTGAATGTCAGAGGTACTAAGTGCACATGCCGACAAAGTAACTGGCAGCTGGTTAAAAAGGCTTACAAGATACTGGCCTCTATTAGTCGTGACATCAAGTACAAAAGCAGGGAGAGTATGCTGGAATTATATAAAACGAAATACAGGAATACTGTCTGCCATTCTGGAATCCACGTTATAGAAGGGATGTGATAGCACTATGGATGATGCAGATGTGATTGACCCCAGGATGCTGCCAGGGCTGAAGGGTCTGAACTATGAGAAAGTAGACTGGGATTGTTTTCCTTAGAGGAGCAAAGGAGCATGGGCCTATGTAGATTATGAGAGACATAGATAGGGTGGATAGGAAGGCACTTTTCCCATTAGTAAGGGGGTCATTAACCAGGGGGTATAGATTTCAGCTGAGAGGCGGAAGGCCAAGAGAAGAGTTGCGGACAAATGCTTTCACCCAGAGGGTATTGGGAGTGTGGAACTCACTTCCTGAGTTTCTGTCAGAAACTCCTGCAACATTCACTCCCGTTGGCATCGCCTCCAGGGCTGTGGGTCAAGAGAGTTGGAAAATGTGATTAGTGCAGTCAGATCTTTGCTGACTTCTGTGAATGTGACGGGTTAATTGGCCTCCCTCTGTGCTGTAAACATCTGTGAGTTTATCCAGGCCATCGTATCTACGCTCACCACCTTGGCATCATTCTGAATCGAAGGAGATTCCACTCCCTCAACATCCACCTTGATTGCTACTAAAATCAATGCGATTTCTAGGTCTGTGTCTGTTACCCTGGCAGCTGTTATGACACATTGATCCTGCACCTGTCTCCTGAATTGCCTTTACTCTAACCAAACCAGTTACTAGCCAGAAGGGCCAGCCTTTGTTACCTTTAGCTAGTAGTCCCTGTCAGAGCTGGACAACAATGAAAGCCCTTTTGTTAAATTGTCAAGCGAACAGCCTATGTGCTCAGTCTGTGCGGCCAGACTGTCTGGGTGGAGCACAGCCCCAAGAAACTATCCAGATGCAGTGCTGCCTAAACACTGCACAGGACAGGTCAGCCTTTGGCACTAGCTGGATAGCAGACAGAGCAGCAGGGGATCAAGAGACATGAACATGCTGAAGAACAGCAGTGTTATCAGCCAGCAGTCTCTGAAACTGCTGTGATAGCAAGGTAAGAGGTGAGGATGCTAACCAGGATGTAGACCATATGACTGGCAGCCATTTTCAGTCCAGGGTGCAGCATTCCAATGTTAAGGGCGTGTGGTCATACTGTTCTGTTACAGTATCATGGGCAGCCTAGGCCCAATCTTCAAATAAACAGACCTACATCAACTTCCAGTTCTTTGTGAGATAAGGAAAAAACATGAATACAACTTTGGCTATTAGAACTTTCAAAGGAGGAACTTATTGATGACTGCTTCACCTGAACCTTCCCTCATATTCCCAATGCATCAACAATCCTGCATTCCTTCTCAACACCATCCTAACTACCACTAGCTGGCTGTTGTCCTTCAATCCCGTTTGATTGCTGGTGCCCTCAACTTGCTATGAATGGATTTAGGTTTTGTTTTTAGTGTCATGTGTACTGAAGTACAGAAGTACAGGAGGTCAGTGAAGAGTGCATAATGTCACCACACAAGGCGCCATCTTAGGTACAAGTACCTAGACGTGGAATCACTAGCATAATGTGTGGCCTGGTGGCTCAGTGGTTAGCACTGCAGCCTGACAGCACCAGGGACCTGGGTTCAATTCCACCCTCAGGTAACTGTCTGTGTGGAGTTTGCACATTTTCCCCATATCTGTGTGGGTTTCCACCCACAGTCTGAAGATGTGCAGGCTAGGTGGATTGGCCATGCTTAATTGCCCTAAATTGATCTCACAAGGGATCAAGGGCTACAGGGAGAGTGTGGGTAAGTGGAGTTGAAATGCCCTTCAGCTGTGATTAAATGGTGGAGTGGACTTGATGGGCTGAATGGCCTTACTTCCACTCCTATGTCTTACAGTTTTATAGTGCTCAGGAATGAGTAGATTAGGGGGATGGGTCTGGGTGGGATGCTTTGAGGTTTGGTGTGGACTTGTTGGGCTGAAGGGCCTGTTTCCACACTGCAGGGATTCTACTCTATGAATGAGATAGAACAAAGTCAAACATTTCAGTGAACATAAACTCCAACTTCATATCCTGAACAAAATATACCTTTACCACACAAGTCAGTCCCCTTTTTCATAGGGCAATCACTGTTGGATTTTTTTGACTGATGACAATAAGGGGACAGATGTTAATTGGGGCACTGCGGAGAGCTTCCCTATTACTCTTCAGTGAGATCTTCGATGTCCTCCTGCAAGGACACTTAAGCCTCAGTTTAAATCTCTTACCCAGAGCATGTCCCGTCCAGCAGTGCACTACTGCCTCAATACTCCATTGGAGTGTCCACCCAAGTCTTTAGAAGTTGGAGGAATCTCGCTGTTAGTTTTGCTGCTATGAGCAGCCATATCCTTTCTTGTCCTTACAAAGGGATTGAGAGCATACTTAAGTGGAAATAGCATTATGTTGTACACCATCTGTGTCAACAGCAGGCTGATTTTATTCCCTTCAAATCCCTGTCATAAGACTTAAAGGGAAATGGAAATCAATGACTTACTCCGCTTGCTGTCCCTGGCATGTTTGATAAAAGTGTTCTATTTATCTTATGACACTCTGACACATGCACTGTGCAGTTTGTCCAACAAGCAGCTATGTAAGTAGATTTTCAAAATTAAAACCCATTTCGGTTTTTAAGCAGCCCCTGTCTCACAACGCATCAGCGCTTTGCTGACATCCAGTGTTTCTTTATTTCGCTTTAACTCAGCATTTTTTTTAACATTTTTTTTCTCATTTAAATGCAAATGAGAAAAATAAACCTTTTGCGGCAAGTCTCTGAAGCCATCTGAGGAGTGTTAGGCGATCACTCACCACAAGGACAGTCTAATCAAGTCTCCATCGTATGCAAAAAGATACGACTGGTCGGTGTCCTTCTCATTCTCAAAGACTGACTCGAGGTGAGATGAAGGAGCAACTAGTGATTCAGGATGAAGTCTGATTCAATCACTATTTCCTAACTCTTCTAAACCAATTTCCCACTCTCTTGCAGAGGATATTGTCTAAGCTCCCATTCTAGTGTAGCCCTATAACTCTATCTGAGGCGAAAGACATTCTTGAGGTGATTAAGTGGAGGACTGTGATCTTACTCTGAGATAACAAGGTGTGGAGCTGGATGAACACAGCAGGCCAAGCAGCATCATCGGAGCAGGAAAGCTTGACGTTTCAGGCCTAGACCCTTCATCAGAAATGAGGATGACTCTCTTCCACTCTCAGGGTGAGTCTGTAGGTGGCCATACAGGCCGATACAGCTACCACAGGGTCTGTTACACTTGGGCCAGAAGGTGATCAAGGGAAGGGTGGGTGGGGCATCGGTCTGGCTCCTTTCGCTGTTTTCATCCGGCTTCTGCTTTTTCCCGATGGCAAATCTTGAGATGCTCGACGCCTTCACGGATGCTCCTCCTCCTCTTTGGATGATCTTGGCTCAGTGGTTCCCAGGTGTCAGTGGGAATGCTGCACTTCACCAGTGAGGCCTTGTGGGTATCACTGAAGCACTTCCTCTGTCCACCTGCGGCTCACCTGCCGTTTTGAACCTGGGAGTAGAGCACCTGCTCGGGGAGTCAGTCGTCTGGATGACACGCCCAGCCCATCGCAGCCGATCAAGGGGGGTCAGTGCCTCGATGCTGGGGATGTTGGCCTGGTTGAGGACGCTGGTGTTGGTGCATCTTTCTTCTCAGCAGATTCGCAGGATCTTGTGAAGTCACTTGGTCTACAACTACTTTCATATATATGCAAGTGGGCAAGAACCAATGTTCAGATAAAGACAGAGATGTTAAGAGAAGTGTCCAACAGCTTCATCAATGAGGTAGGTTTTAAGGATTGTCTTAAATAAGGAGAGGAAGAGAGAGAGAGAGAGAGAGAGATGGAGAGGCAGAGAAGTTATGGCAGGAAATTCCAGAGGTGCAAGACTGGGCCATATATGCTGGAGCGAATGACCTCAGAATACACAAGTGGTTAGACTCGGGGTATGGCAGAATTATTGGAAGGCATTAAAGGGATGGAGAATTTTAAATTGGAGATGTTAGTGGACTGGGAGCCAATGCCCACTGGAGCATGGGCTTGGGATGGAACTTGAAATGAGCTCAGATGTGCACAGTGGAGTTATGAATCCTGTTGAGCAATGACTGTTTTGTAGTGCAGAGTATTAGTTGGCACAGTGCCTTTACTGATCTATTTCAGATGGCTGGTGCAATTTACCTTTTCATATTACTGTTTAATCAAATCGAGTGATGGAATTACTCTAAAGGTCATTGAAAGGTGATGCCATTCCCTATTAGCTGCCAGCATTGGTGTGGATCAATTCGATTTACAGGTGATTCTTATAAAGGAATTGAAATTACACAAAGGGTAGTAAAAGTTTGGAACTCACTTCTTCACACAGCAGCTGGTAATCAATGAATTGTTCATTTTAAGGATGAGGTTGATAGATATTTGTGAACCAGAAGGGAATCAGGCCAAAGATGACTCTGTGAGGTAAAGGAACGCTTGATCTATTTAGCAGAAAGAAAAATCTTGAGATGTGAAAATCCTTCAGGGAATTTTTGCCTGCCTGGCAAGGAGCTTCATTCCCTTGAAAGGTGGGCACACAGTCTCTCGGATTTTCCATGAAATTCAATGGGAAGTGAGGAACAGGAACCTGATGTTGCTGTCTGAGCCGTTGAATGAAGCTGTGCCCCGTGAGTGCGTATTTACAATGTGAACCTCATCGCCATTTTTTTTAAGATGTTCACCGAGCCTAGTTCCTGGCTTGCTACGATAGGGAATCCCTTTCAGATCCTGATTGGGCACATCTGCTGGCTCATATGGAACAAATCTGAGGAAGCAACAGACTGCATAGCACCCAGCATGGAAAAAAACGTCATATTCACTCAACCAATCCAGCTCTTAATGTGAGGTGCTCAACCTTGCATGTGCTTCAAAATGAAAAGTAAATCTTTACTCCAGAATGGGGAGCACAACCTTTCAGTTTTACTTTGCTTTCTCAGTTTTGCTCAAACAGGACTGAACTTGATCTTTCGAATGATAGACTTCCGGCATTCATGTTCAATCTGACTGAGACTTTCCATCCACAGGAGATTCATTTATTCCCATTTTTCACAGTCCAAAATAAAACAAGGCATTGTTAATGAAAACTACTCAGAGCAGGCAAGGCAGTATCTTTGAAGAGAGAAACAGAGTTTAACAGTTTCTTGAGGTTGGTTGGCTCACCGAGCTGTTTCCTTGTTCCGCAGACGTTTCGTTACCCTGCTTGGTAACATCCTCAGTGCAGCCTCCGATGAAGCGTCGGTGTGTTTTCCCGCCTGGTTTTTAAACTCTGGGGTCCGTTGCGATGGATTGCCTCACGTCCGGATTTCCTCCGTAGTGGAATGTATATGGGGTCGAGTTCAATGTGTTTATTAATAGCATGCTTCGTGGAGTGCCATGCTTCCAGGAATTCTCGTGATTGTCTCTGCCTAGCCTGTCCCAGGATCTTGGTGATGTCCCAGTCGAAGTCGTGGTTCTCCTTGTCCATCTGGATTGAGATGAGTGAGCATTAGTCGTGTCTTTTTGTTGGTGTTCATGTACTCTCATTTGTAGTTTCCTTCCTGTTTGTCCGATGTAGTGTTTCTCACAGTCTCTGCAGGGGATCTTGTAGATGACATTGGTCCTGTCCATGGCGGGGAGTGGGTCTTTAGTTCGGGTGAGCACTTGTCATAGGGTTGATGTGGGTTTGTGTGCCACTCTGATGCCCAGCGGTCATCGAAGTCTTGTGGTGAGTTCTGACGTGTTCCTGATGTAGGGTAGTGTGATGAGTATGTCGGGGCGTGTAGAATCTTTCTGATGCTGTTCCTGTAGGCATCTCCTGACCCAGTTCTTTGGATATCCATTATCCTTGAACACTTGGAAGAGGTATTCTTCCTCGTCTTGGCATAATTCCATGTTGCTGCAATGTGTGGTTGCCCTTTTAAATAGTGTTTGCACGCAGCTTTGTGTGTGTGTGCTGGGATGGTTACTATTGAGTTCAATAGCTGGTGTACGTGTGTGGCTTTTTGGTGCACTTTCGTTTGCAGTTCCCCATTTGTCTTGCACTCTACCATGATGTCCAGGAATGGGAGCTGTTTGTTCTTCTCCTCCTCTCTGGTGAATTTTATTCCAGTGAGAGCGTTGTTTATGCGTTTGTGTGTCTCTTCTACAAGATCTCCTGCGGAGACTGCGAAAAACACTACATCGGACAAACAGGAAGGAAACTAACAACAAGAGTACATGAACACCAACTGGCTACAAAAAGACACGACCGACACACACTCATCTCAATCCAGATGGACAAGGAGAACCACGACTTCTACTGGGTCAACACCAAGATCCTGGGACAGGCTAGGCAGAGACAGGCACGAGAATTCCTGGACGCATGGCACTCCACGAAGTATGCTATTAATAAACACACTGAACTCGACCCCATATACATTCCACTACGAAGGAAAACCGAAAGTGAGGTAACCCATTTCAACGGATCCTAGGGTTTAAAAATCAGGCAGAAAAACACACCAACGTTTCATCGGAGGCTGCACTGAGGATGTTACCTAACAGGGTAACGAAACGTCTGCAAAACAAGAAACCAGCTTGGCGAGCCGACCGACCTCAACACCCGCAACCCGAGCTACAGGTCTGCTCCAAAATCTTTAATGTTTCATTCGGTAAATAATTCTAAATGAGAGCAGTTTAGAGCAAACACAGAGGACGGGAAAGTGGTTACGCCAATGGGACAGAATAAGAAAGCCAAGAGGAGGGTCTCTGACAGGGTGTAGAGAAGGATAGTTGAAATTAGTAAGAAACTACAAAATGTTGTGTGCACAGGCAAGACCATCACAAACACCAGCCTCCCATCCATGGACTCCACTTACACTTCCTGTTGCCACGGAAAGACTCCCAACATCAACAAAGACCCTTCCCATCCCGGCAATGCTCTCTTCCAACCTCTTCCATCGGGCAGAAGACACAAAAGCTTGACGACATGCACCAACAGGTTCAAGAGCAGCTTCTTTCCTGCCCTTATTATCTGCTGAATGGACGTCTCTAACTTCAAATAATGTTGAACTTGCTAATGTTGATCCTGCTTTGTGCACCTCCTGTGCAATTATGGGCCTTGGTGTCTAATAACCCTATGATCTGTATGTCCTTGTTTGCTATGATCTGCCTGTCTTGCTCGCAAAACAAAGCTTTTCACTGGAGCAGCTCTACTTTGTTTTTGTTCAAGATTTTCACTGTTCTTAGGTGCATGTGACTACAATAAATCAGATTAAATCAAATTACAAAACTGAGGAAGAAAATGAATACGTGGTCCAACTTGTGACCTTGCCAAACCTGTGACACACAGTCAAGGATCTCTAGAACCTGAAACGTATTTTTTTTTTGAAGAAGCCAGACAATTTTGAACCATCTCTCTCCGAGTTAGAGACATCAGATTCACTGAAAGACAGAAATTAGATGCTTTACAAAAAAACAGCTTTCATTGAGAGGAATCATTTAAGTGGGTCACAGACTCCGATTGCAAACTATGGATTAGTCGAAACACATTAGAATTTGTTTGTCGTGCTGCTCAGGCTTTTCGTCGTATCTGTGAGAAGAAAGATTACATTCTGACTTTCAGGCAGAAAATAGTACAACCAGGAGGTCAGACCTAGAGAAGGACAACTGAAAGATTGTTAATAGTAAGAGTGAAAGCTGAGGGAAAATATAACGTTTGGATCTATTTGAAAATGAAGAACAACAATACAGATAGGAAGTAGCCCACTCTACAATAATTAGATCCAATTAAATCACAATGGCTTACGTGGTGTTCCAGGTTCAATAGAGTTCACCCTTGTCTGTATTGTATCTTTACTGAATTGGCTGTAAGATGGATATTCCAGCCTTCGTATAAAAGTAAGCAAAGAAATGCATATATTATCATGTGAGTTACCCATGTTACCCACTACACACAAAACCGTACGCAGGTGTATAGAAGGTAAACACACGAGCGGTCAAATACACACACACTGAAGACATGGAGAGTAAAAGACTAATGTCATGCTGCACACAAACCACCCTTCCAATTCTGGAAGGCACTTGAAACCAAAATGAGTAACACGTGCAAGCGATAAAATTAACTTGAAACAGCAGAAAGACAAGCTTTATTTTGACAAAACTGCCAAAGTATTGCCAGAGTTGAGCATTGGAGAGTCAGAGTACAAATCTTCAAATCTACACTCTCAACAATCAGTCAGCCCAAGCTGTTTAGAGTAGTTAACCACCTCAATTAGACAACGTGGAAGTTACTGCGGCTGTTGTGGTGCAGTGATAGTGTCTGACCCTCCAGGCCAGGTGACCCAGGTTCAAGACTTATTTGCTCCAGGGGTGTCATATTATCCCTAAACAGGTTGATTAGAAAATATTTGTACTGTGAAAATGAACTTCTAGTAAATAATATGTTAGCTAAGAGCATTAACAATTCTATAGATATGCCTTGCTGGCATATCCTCTTGAAAGGGGTGTTGTTTTGTGCAGTGGTTGTGTCCCTGCCTCTAGGTTTGGAGGTCCCAGGTTCAAGTCCCACCTATCTTCAATGAATGCCATTAAAATAACAAGACAAATTAGGATTACTGGCAGCAAACTATCTCAAATAATCTTCACTGAGTTCCAAATTCTGAGAGAGATGGCAACAGCTGCACAACATACCAGGAGAGGTCATCTGGGAACAGATCACACTGTTTCAGCAGCACAGAGCTAACCTGCAAGAAGGGGAAAGGAAATCTAGAAGACCAAGAAGAAAAGAGGAAGTTTTGAGCAAGTGAGTTTGCTACTTTAATATGGAACAGTCAGTCACAGGAACATAATTACTGATAGAGACATGGATATCATGGGTCTTAGCAAAAAGATAATCTCAGCATAAAGCCTTAGAGAGTCATAGATTTGTATAGCATGGAAACAGACCCTTCGGTCCAACTCGTCCATGCCAACTAGATATCTTACATTAATCTAGTCCCATTTGCCAGCATTTGGCCCATATCTCTCTAAACTCTTTCTATTCATAACCCATCCAGATGCCTTTTAAATGTTGTAATTGTACCAGCCTCCACCACTTCCTCTGGCAGCTCATTCCATACATGCACCACCCTCTGTGTGAAAATGTTGCCCCTTAGGTCCCTTTTAAATCTTTCACCTCTCACCTTAAATCTGTGCCCTCTAGTTTTTGACTCCCACATCCCAGGGAAAAAAACCTTGGCTATTCACCCAATCCATGCCCCTCATGATTTTATAGTTCTCTATAAGGTTATCCCTCAGCCTATGAGGGTCCAGGGAAAACAGCCCCAGTCTATTCAGTGTCTCCTCATAGCTTAACCGTCCAAACCTGGCAACATCCTTGTTAGTCTTTTCTGAAGCTTTTTAAGTTTAACAATACCTTTCCTACAGCAGGGACACCAAAAGTGAAAGCAGTATTCCAAAGGTAGCCTAACTAATATTCTGTACAGCCACAACATGACATCCCACCTCCTACCTCCCACCTCAATGCACTGACCAAAAAAGACAAGTGTACCAAATGCCTTATTCACTATCCTGTTTACCTGTCACCCCACCTTCAAAGAGCTATGAACGAGTGCCCCAAGGTCTCTTTGTTTGGCGACACTCCCCAGGATCCTACCATTAAGTATATAAGTCCTGCCCTGATTTGCCTTTCCAAAATCCAGCACCTTACATTCTAAAGGTAAAACTTGTTTCAGAAGCTGGTAAGAAGCTCTCGGCCAAAAATATGAGCCTGGAAAGGAATAAAAATACAGCAAAACTGAAAGCATTTACAATGGCAGAATACAAATGTTTCATCTAGCCATGCCCAGCAAAGAGGCTTACACTGTGGACAAAGATGTGTCACGTTTTCCAATGTGGCATTGAAGGGTAGCCGTGCAAAAATCTAGTGAGGTGGCTGAGAGCAGCTTCAGGGCAATGTGGTGGCTCAGTGGTCAGCAATACTGCCTCACAACACCACGGACCTGGGTTTGATTCCAGCCTCAGATGACTGTGTGGAGCTGGCACATTCTCCCTATGTCTGTGCTGCTTTCCGCTGGGTGCTCCAGGTTTCCTCTCACAGTCCCAAGATGTGCAGATTAGGTGGATTGGCCATGCTAAATTACTCTTAGTGTTCAGGGGTGTGCAGGTTAAGTGCATTAGCCATTGGAAATGCAAGGTTGCAGGGATAGACTACGGGGATGGGTTTGGATGGGATGGTTTTTGGAGGGTTGGTGTGGACTTGTTGGGCTGAATGGCTTGTTTCTACACTGCAGGGATTCTATTTAAAATAAAAATTCTCTGAGCAATGACAACATTCCACAATCATGGACAATTCCCCTGGGGGAAATAAATTACGTGTGGCTCTCTGGGAGCCAGACTAATGTCCACAGATTAAAGGCACAGCCTAGAAGAAAACCCTTTGTGTACTAAACATGGAAAAGCATCTCCTCTTGCAGGTATAGGGTCATAGAGCTGTACAGCACAGAAACAGATCTTTCGGTCCCACTCATTCATACTGACTAGATATCCTAAATTAATCTAGCCCTGTTTGCCAGCATTTGGCACATATCCCTCTAAACCCTTCCCATTCATATACCCAATCAGCTGCCTTTTAAATGTTGCTATTGTACCAGCCTGTACCACTTCCATATATTCCACATATGTGCTACCTTCTGTGTGAAAATGTTGCCCATTAGGTCCCTTTTAAATCTTTCCCCTCTCACCTAAAACTTATGCCCTCTCATATTGGACTCTGCTACCCTTGCGAAAAGGCCTTGGATATTCACACTACCTATGCCCCTCATGATTTTAGAAACCTCTATAAAGACACACCTCAGCCTCCAAAGCTCTATGTAAAATAACCCCAGTCTAATCAGCCTCTCCCAATAGCATAAACCATTCAACCCTGGCAATATCCTTGTAAATCTTTTCTGAATCACAACATCTTTCTTACAGCAGGGACACCAGAATTAAATGCAGAATTCCAAAAGTGGTGTAACCAATGTCCTGTACAGTTGTGACATGACCTCCCAACTCCCATACTCAATGCACTGGCCAATAAAGGCAAGCGTACCAAACACCTTCTTCACTATCCTTTCTACCTGTGACTTTACTTTCAAAGAATGATGAACCTGCACTCCAACCTCTCTTTGTTCAGCAACACACCCCAGGACCTTACCATTAAGTGTATATGTCCAGCCCTGGTTTGCATTGCCAAAATGCCGCACCTCACATTTATCTAAATTAAAATCCATCTGCCACTTCTCAGCCCATTGGCCCATCTGATCAAGACCCCATCGTACTCTGAGATAACCATCTTGGCTGTCCAATACATCTCCTATTTTGGTGTCACTTGCAAATTTGTAAATTTACCATACCTCCTATGTTCACATCCAAATCACTTATAAAAATGACAAAAAGTAATTATGGGATCCTGAAATCCAGGATGCTATAAATAAGAAAGAACTTTTTTCAACAGAGCAGCTATCTTTTAGGATGGAAATTAGGGAGATGAAGATATACTGGACCAACACCAAATTCTACAAAGAATAACACCCTCCATGCAAGATATCTGAGAAATAAAAGATTCTCCAACAGAGAAATGACCCACAGATCAGAACTACAGTTAACAGTCCTCAAGCCATTTATAGAATCCCTACAGTGTGAAAACAGGCCATTTGGCCCATTGAATCCACATCGACACTCAGAGCAGCATCCCATCCAGACCCAGCCCTCCACCCTACCCCTGTATCCCTGAATTTCCCATGGCTAATCCAACTAATCTGCACATCCCTGGACACTACGGGCAATTTAGCATGGCCAATCCACCTAACTTGCACATCTTTGGGCTGTGGGAATTAACCATACAAACACGGGGAGAATGTGCAAACTCCACGCAGTCACTTGCGGCCCGGAATCAAACTCAGGTCCCTGATGCTTTGAGCTATGGTGCCGTTCTATTCCTCTATGTCCAAAGGAACTAAGCAATACCCAGACCACCAGCATTTTTGATATTAGAGACATGGGGGTGGGGGATATTATAAACTTAAAAATTTTTCTACATAACCGTAAGAAACAGTGAAATAGGCAAAATAACTTGGACAGAGGTAGTGCAGAAGGTAATGTTTCTGAAGGGATTAATGTTCACATTGTAATGGGTCAGTTAGCTTAGTTGGTCAGCTGTTTGGTTTATAATGCCAATGGTGTGGGTTTGATTCCTACACTGACTGAAGTTATACGAAGGGCTTTCCTTCTCAACCTCTCCCAAGGCATAGTGATCTTCAAGTTAAGCCACCATCAGTTGTCTCTCTCTCTCTCTACTGAAAGAGTAGACCTTATGTTCCCCTGGGACTATGATGAATTTACCTTTTTACTTGTCTTGGCTTCTACCATTCTCTTGATCTCACATACAAGCTGTGGGTGAAAACAAGGAACTCAGTTCTATATTTTGGAGAGAGCAGATATATCTTGATCTCTCTCACTCCGCACTGGTCTCAATCTCTCTCCCACACTGTGCTCGATGTCTCCCCTCATACTGGGTTCAATCTCTCGCCGCCGCCCCTCACCCCAACTTTCCCCTCCCCCCTGCACTGAGCTCGATCTCTCTCCCCTGCACTGGGTTCGGTCTTTCTCCCCTGTACTGGGCTCGATCTCTCTCCCCGCACTGGGTTCGATTTCTCCCCTGTACTGGGCTCGATCTCTCTCCCCGCACTGGGTTCAATCTCTCCCCTGCACTGGACACGATCTCTCTCCCTCCGCACTGGGTTCGATCTCTCCCCTGCACTGGGTTCAATCTCTCCCCTGCACTGGACTCGATCTCTCCCCCTCCACACTGGGCTCAATCTCTCTCCCCGCACTGGGTTCAATCTCTCCCCTGCACTGGACACAATCTCTCTCCCCTCACTGGACTCAATATCTCTCCCATGCTGGGCTCTATCACTTGATCCCCACTCCTCTGTGCTGCCGTCTCACCGCTAACCAGGCTCATCAGCTTACTTACCACAGGCTACCAGAGTCTCGCTCTGGTGCCACTGCAGGCCCCCAGCTGCTTCCACGATGTCGCCGATCACCAGAGTTCTGCCCAAAACACCAACATCTTATGGTCAACCAGCAAAGTCCACACCCTAGGGCCCCAGCCACTGCTGCCTCCACAACTGAGCTTACTACCATAGTAAACTGGGAGGGATGAATATGGTAACTTTCCTATTCATAAAGAAAGCTGAGGGGCAGATGGCAGGGGACTTTAAGAAATGAAAGGTTTTAACGGAATAGGCACAAGGTGATTTTTTTTTCATTCTTGTGGAAAAGATCAATACTGGAGGCCATAAATATTAAATGGTGGCCAAAATATGACCATAATGTAATAATGTAATATATGCCATAATATGTCATCTGACCATAAATAAATTACTTTCTAGTGACCGAACATGATGCTCTATGCTAAATAAAAACTGAAAGAACTGCGGATGCTGTAAATCCGAAACAAAAACAGAAGTTGCCGGAAAATCTCAGCAAGTCTGGCAGCATCTGCGGAGACAAATTAGAGTTAGCGTTTCAGGTCGGGTCACCCTTCCTCAGAACTGATGGGAGCTAGGAAAACATGGTTTATATGCAGAAGATAGGATGAGGGAAGGAGTAAGGACTATAAGAGTAGTGTTAAGTACTGAGCCACCATGGGGTTTTTCTTTTGTTTTGCATTCACCTGAATGGGCAGATTTGGTTCAGTTTCACATCTGAAGATTATAATTCGAAGCAGGAAGGATATCATGAGAGCACTCTTGAGATAACTGGTGCTCATTTTCATTCCTCGCATTTAGTGTTTTTTTTGTCACATTAACTCAAACGGCTAGTCTGGCTGAGGTGGTGATTACTTAAAAGCTGACAGCTTCTACTATAAACACTAATCTTTCTTTAACTACTCAGAAAATATTACTCATGTTCTTTGTGAACGTATTCAGGTGATGACAAACCGAATCAGAAGCTAATTCTTTGGGATATAGGAATTAATTAATGCAGAAACTCAGCCTAATGGTCCAGAAAGTGTTGTTTTAAAAAATTAAATGTATGTCGTAACAGGCCTCATGGCTAATAAAGTCAAGGACCAATAATTATTGAAGTTCTTGCGTTTAGATTAAGTATTAAGGCCTGCATTACTGCAGATGTTCCAGTAAATTTGGACGTAAATCCTTTTACCCAGAGAGTGATTGGAATTGTAAACTTGCTATAATGGGAATCATTACATTGAGTCGAGTTGACACACTTAAGGGGAGGTTTGATAAACACACAAGAGAAAGAGAAAGATAAAGAAAGAGAGGGTTATATTGATAAAGTTAGATTAAGTAGTAAAGGTGGACGCTCTTAATGAGCTTAAATGATAACAATGGGCTGAATAGCCTATTTCTGTACTGCAAATTCCACATAATCCTTGGAGAGCATTTCTGGTGCTATGTTGGGTGTGGCCATGCAGAGGGTCTGGGGTTTGCTACTGTCGTGATTGAAATGAGGCCGTAGTCAATCCATTGACTACGAGATCCCTGATTGGGGCTGTTAACCTGGGCCAATCAAGGAGACCTGGCTGACAGATATAAACAGGAGATTCAGAAAGCCTCCTGATCCTAGGGACTGGCTCGGAGCTGGCTGATCAGAGCTAATGTACAAGTCACATGTAAATAAAGGGTGACTCGGTGACAGGATACAGCCTCTGTGCAGTTATTTCAGCCACCATATTGAATTGAGCAAGATCTTCTCAGTTGCAGAAGTAGCTGGGACTTTGCAATCAGTCTCAACGGCTCTAGAGTGAAATGAGGATTAGGGCTTGGATAGCCTGGGACTTTTTACATTCGCATGTAGGAGGTTGAGAGATGACCTTATAGAAGTTTATAAAATCATGAGGGGTATAAATAAGGTGAGTAGCAAAGGTCTTTTCCCTAAAGCAGGGGCATCCAAAACTAGAGGGCATAATTTTAAGATGAGAGGGGAAATATTTAAAAGGAACCTGAGGGGCAACTTTGTCACACAGAGGGTGGTTTGTATGTGGGACGAACCGCCAGAGGAAGAGGAAGTGGTAGATGCAGGCACAGTTACAAACATTTGAGGTTGGTTGGCTCGCCGAGCTGGTTTGTTGTTCCGCAGACGTTTACAGTTACAACATTTAAAAGGCATTTGGACAGGTACATGGATAGGAAAGGTTTAGAGGGATATGGTCCAAACTCAGGCAAGCGGGGCTAGTTTAGTTTGGGAAATCTGGTCAGCATGGACAAGTTGGTCCAAAGGATGCTTCTATGAACCTACTCTATGATTCTTCAGTTTGGTAACATCTGAAAAACGGCAGCGCTGAATTGTCATCTTTCAGATGATATGCTGCACCAAGGCCCACCTGTGAACTCAGAGGAACATACTGTATCTTGTGCCACGGTATTGAGGAAGTATATTGCAGTTCTGTCTGTATTCTGGTCAACATCGATCTCACAATAAGCATCACTCGTCTTATTTGCTTGTGTGATCTTGTTGAGCATGGATATGTTATCACATTTTCTGACATCATAACATCTAATTGGTTGGTTGTTAAAGCACTCTGGGATTGTCTGAGAAAGTAACATTGAAATCAGACAACTTAACTATTTCTCTCTTACTTTCTAGTGACCTCAGTCAGAAAGTTTTTATGTGTATGTATGAGGTAATGACTTAAGCATCAGCCTTAACCAGCAGTTAAAGAGCAAACTATGTTCCACGTCTATTTTCACAATGGTGACTAGAATGGCAATGGGATAAGAACTCTGGGACCAGGAGCAACCTTGTGATAATACATAGAGCCGTTCCTCACTGGGTGTAAATAGTACAGTGTGGGGAGATTTATGGAGGGAGAGAGTGAGTAAAATCCCATGGAGAGCTGGACAGAAGTCTTGGAAGCACATGTAAAGTAGACTGACAAGAATGAGGCAGTAGAGTTTGTAGGATCGTCTTTCAATAATGTAACAGCCTACTGCCTGGCATATACTGCGGGTATTGTATTATTGTTCTTTCTCTTCGTTGATAGGATAAAGGCGTGGCTTGATAAAAGCAGCATTTATTGCCCACCCTTAAGTGCCCAGAGGGCAGTTAAGACACAACCACATTGCTGTGGAGTCACATGCAGTCCAGCCCCAGTGGGGATGGCAGATTTCCTTCCCTGGAGGACATTAGTGAACCAGCTAGGTGTTTCTGATGATCAACAATAGACTCATGGTCATCAGCAGACTCTTAATTCCAGATTTTCTTCACTTGATATGGAAGAAACATTGTTATAAAGAAATTCCTCACCAGTCTGTCTTGAACCTAAAACTCAAGGATACATGCATGAAGCCACACGATATAAAGGAGTCAGGTTCACATTTCAAAAAGAGCCACAATGTGAGTGAGGAAAAGACTAGGAGGTGTTTTCCGGATAAATCTATGGAAATAGCAATGTTTGCTCAAAAGTCATTCGCTGTCACTGGACCAAGGCTGAAGGGCTGAAATAGCTGCTTCTTTTGAATTAGAAATTTATGTCGTGATTGGAATGAGGTCAGTCAGGTGGCACTCATAGAATATGAGTTCCCTGATTGGGGCTGTTAACCTGGTCCAATCAGGGAGCCTTGGCTGACAGATATAACCAGGAGTGTCAGAGGTTCTGCTCACTCTAGGAGCTGGGTCTGAGCTAGCTCGGTCAGCTATGCATGTGTCAATAAGGGTGACTTGGTGATGGGATAACGGCCTTTGTGGAGTTACTTCATCTCTCACACATTTAGTCTTCATTCCAAGAGACCCAAGGAAATAATTGGAATGTGATGAGTTGGTGTGTTCAGATCTGGTTGGTTACTGCGAAAACAAGGTAACCACATATTGAATTAAGTATTTCTGAACTCTGAGCCAGGAGGCCTGGGTACAATCCCACTTGGTCCAGAGGTATTTAATAATGTTCCTGAACAGGTTGACTAGAAAATATATACAAATATCTGATGTAGTGATTGTAACCAGGTCAGCCAGCTGGACATTATAGAATATGAGCTCCCTGATTGGACCAGATTAACAGCCCCAACCAGGAAGCCCTGGCTGGCATAAAAAGGGTGTGTGTCAGAGATACTGACGCTTTGGTGCATGACTCCGGATGAGGCAGTGCTGAAGTCCAGGACTGTTCATGTGTAAATAAAGATGACCAGGTGATGAGATACCAGGTTTTGTGGAGTAATTTCAATTCAGATTTCATTCCTGCCACGTTTCAAAGGAACTGTATTTCAGAGCAATTCATGATGTGGGGGCTATACAAGCAGCTGTAAGAAGTGGTCTACGAGGAAGGCTCAATGTCTTCTCTCTGGGAGTGTCAATTAATTTTTAAAATCTCCTAAATGCACAGGCTAAGGAGCCAGGGAATAAATCACACTGCCTTTAACAACTCTGCACAGATCTGAAGGGAGACAGCAGCTTTGATCCAATGATTGCTGCTCTTTTCAAACTACTTGGATAGATGCCTTAATTAACTGGCACAGAGACAGCCTCTCAGAAGTACATTACTTTATGGAAAAATAATTCTGCTCGGCAAACGTGAATACAGCTTTGAAACAGAATCACTTTCTATTTGTGTTGTGTCGATTCCGATGCACGGAAAGATTGACACTGCAACTTCCACTGCAGCTTAGACTGTTGGTAAATCTCAAGTAACTTAAGGGACCCTGCTGTTCCTGCTCATTTTATCATGACATCAGGGCAATTAAGGGTAGGCAACAAATGCTGAGCTCATCAACATCACTCACATCCTGTGAAAGAATATACAGCAAACTTTTCATTAACTGGCACCTATGGGACCAGGAATGTGTCGGTTGATCAAATATTCTGGATAATTAAGATGTTCACATAATCAATGTGAAAACACACACCAGGATATAGAAACGTAATGCAGGGGTATACACATCACTGACATACTCTATATACAGGATAAATCACTTAAATAATAATGCAACTTAACTTTAAATAAAACTTACCTTCTCACTTCTCACTTGTGCCCTCTATTATTTATTTGAACATTGCAGTATTTGAGGAGAAATTGACTTGAAATTGAATCAACTATTGATATTTCGTGTGGCCATTCGATTGAACAAAAAGTATATTTTCATTGAGGTAAGTGGACTAAAAACTGTAATAATTGGACAGAATGATACTGTAAACTCCACTGTACTTGAGTTATATAATTTTTGCCAGTTTATCAAGAGTGCTGGTTTGTAAGGTGCTGGTTAAAACAAAGTTTGATGTATTTAGAAAGAAATTACATGCAAGCCCAGTACCACACAGCGTGAATAATTTTTGATGCCCAGATGGCACCCAGGAATTGGCAATAAATGCTTGCTTGTGAGTGTCATCCAGAGAATAAAATGTGAAACGAATATATTAAAGACCAACATGTAAATGAATTTGCTGCAATGACATCAACAGAGATGGGAAACATGTAATCGAGACTCATAGAGGACAAGAAGAACAAGGCAAGAAGTTTTATTCAGTGTAGCATGCACCCGAGTGTTAAGAAAGGGATTACAGCATTACTGAGCATGAGACAGCATCCCTCTAAGTTACACACTAGCTAGAACAGCATGGTACACCCTCTAGTATTGCAAGTGTCATCCCTAAATGCCCTAGAAAACCACCAGGGTATCAAATCCATATTAGAACAATCAAACAGGCTTGAGTCTTCAGGAGAAACTGCATCAGGCTGGATGATTGACATAGAGTTTTCCCAAAGAAACATCTAACTGGTACATTTCAGTTTACAGATAATAGGGAAGGCAAGTAGATAGTAGATTGTTCACCATTATTGCTAAGAGAACAGAGTATAAAAATATGGCAGTTATACTAAGGGCACTGGTCAGATGGAATGCTGTAAACGGTTTGGGTGTCCTTATTTAAGATAGACTAGCATTGGAGGCAACAAGATGTTCTGCAGAAATTCACCAAGACTTTTTAGACCGCACCTTCCAAAGGCACATCTGCATGGCACAAGTCAGAAATACAATGGAATACTCTCCACTTATCTGGATGGGTTTAGCCCCAGCAACACTCAAGAAGCTCAATACCATCGGGGAACGTATCTGGAGTTCCATGTGCAGTTTTACTCCTTATTGGATGGATATAAGGGTAGTTATGGACAGGGCAGAGAGGCATATTGAAACCATATATTTACCTTATCTCTGTTTGTAAGCAGGGAAGATTAATTCGAATAGACTATGGAATATTTCGAAACCTAACTTTTGTGAATTCAGTTGCTCTCACTTAGTTTTGAATCAAGTGTATTATTAATTCATAGTAAATAATAAAACCAGACATGCCAATATTAATTCACATGATTCTCATAGAATCCATGGAATTAGAGCATTGTTGGCAGAACTGCCAGAGTGTTGCAGAATTTCTTGAACGTTTATGATGATGCAGGTGAATATAAGGATTTCCCTTAGGAACTAGGTTCCAAGGAGACTTGTACTTGAGGGAGGTTTAACTGACCGGGATTGTGGCTTGTTATTCTCTGTTCTGATGCATAGGAAACCTCGGGACATAGGGAATAGGATTGGAGCGGGCAATTCAGCCCTTCGAGTCCACTCCTCCATTTAACAAGACCATGGCTGATCTTACCATGGTCTCAACTCCACTTTCCTTCCTGCTCCCCATAGCCCTTTATCCCGTTTTTCATCAGAAACATATCTATTGCCTTCTTGCATCTGTTCATTGATTCTGCCTCCACCACACTCCGGGGCTCTGAGTTCCACAGATGCATAATCCTCTGAGAGAAGTAGTTCATCTCAGTTTTTAACCTATATATATGCTGTCTTGTTTGAGACTGTATTGCAAGAGGGAACATCTGTTTAATGCCCACCTTATCAATCTCCTTTAGCATTTTATATACCTCAATTAGATAACCCTCTCATTCTTCGGAACGGCAATGAGTACAAGCCCAAGCTATCCAACTGCTCCTCATATGACAGTCCTTTCATTCCTGGAATCAATCTGGTGAACCTCCCCTGAACTGCCTCCAGTGCCACCACATCCTTCCACAAGTAGGGAGACCAAAATGGGACACAGTACTCCAGGTGTGGTCTCACCAACACCTTACATAATTGTGACATTATTTACCTTTATAAACCATTCCCTTTGCAATAAATGCCAGGATTCCATTTGCCTTTTCTATTATACGCTACCCCTGAATATTCATTTTCTGTGATTCATACACCAGGACACCCAGATCCCTCTGCACTGAAGCACTTTGAATCTGCTTCCCATTTCAATAATAATTTGCTCTTTTGTTTCTCCAACCAAAATGGACAACCTCACACTTATCCAGATTAAACTCCATCTGCCAGATTATGGTTCACTCTCCCAGCCTATCTATATCCATCTGCAGAGATAATAGGTACTGCAGATGCTGGAGAATCCAAGATAACAAGGTGAGGGGCTGGATGAACACAGCAGGTCAAGCAGCATCAGAGGAGCAGGAAAGCTTGACGTTTTGGGCCGAGACCCTTCATCAGAAAAGGCCCGAAACGTCAAGATTTCCTGCTCCTATGATGCTGCTTGGCCTGCTCTATATCCATCTGCAAACCCTTTATCTCCTCATCAATGCCTGCTTTCCAAACTATTTTAGCATCATCCACAAACTTGGCTATGTTACAATCTGTCCTTGGTTGCAGATCATTTATATAGATTGCAAATAGTTGCCGTCCGAGGACTGAACACTGCGGCACCCCACTAGTTACAGTTCACCATCCAGAGAAGGATCCATTGATCCCAACCCTCTGTTTTCTGTTAGTCACCCAATCCTCTATCCAAGCCAATGCTCTACACGTAACCATTTTGAATCACTCTTTTATGCAGCACCTTGTCAAATGCGTCTGGAAGTCCAGATATGCCGTCTCTACCAGATCCCCATGACTCACCTTACTGGTTACATCTTCAAAGAACTCCAGCACGCTTTTCAAGCACAACTTGCCCTTCATGAAAACATACTGACACTGATAAATTGAGCTTTGTTTTTCTAGTTGTTCAGTTCATCTCCTCCTTGATGCTTGATTCTAGCAACATTTCCAGTACAGCGGTCAAACTAAGTGATCTGTAGCTTCCCATTCATTTCCAATCTCCTTTTTTGAATAAGGGTGTCACATGAGCATGTTTCTGATCAACTGGTACCTTTCCAGAATCTAGAGAATCTTGGAAAATTATAACTAATGTATCCACTATCTCTGCTGCCACTTCCTTTAATACTCTAGGGTGCAGGCCATCAGGACCCAGGGACATATTTGCCTTTAATCCCATCAGTTTACTTAACATCTTCTCCCTAGTTATAGTAATTGCACCAAGTTCCTCTGTAGTAAATGCATTTTTGGAAAGAAATTATTATCTTCCACTGCGAAAACAGAGACAAATGATGTGAAAAGTGGACCTGGGTTTGATGCTGGCTTATTGTAAGCTTTACCAGACAGCTAGATTTTTGGCAAAATGAGAGCTCAGACATGTAGAAGTACAGCTTTTTAAAGGCCAAACGCATTTTGGTCATATGATGAGTCCATTAGGAATCAGTTTCAATTAATCAATTAACTTTTATCCCTCTGGCCAAGAATCAGTTATTTACTTTCAGTAGTAGGTAGGCTATTAATGCCTTTGTAGGTATAATGAGGCCTAATGACCCCCCTTTTGTTGCCAGACCCTGCTGAGTTTGATACACTGTCGACCTTTCTCTTTTGTCTGTTGATGACAATGCTCACATGATGAAAGGTCTGAGATGCTGGTAGGATGGTTCCAAGCTCAGATTTTATAATTACTATTGGAAATTTATAGAACAGAGTCAATTTGTAGCATGTAATTGGTGATTCCCATTTTAGTCCAACAAAGTCCATCATAAATTAAAAAATAAAGTGTACTTTCTAAAAAAAAAATCTTTTTCATGATCTAATGACATTAAAGTGTACTAAAAGCAATTCAGAGGAGGTTCACTTGACTGGTAACTTGGATGGAAGAGTTAGGTTATGTGGAAAGGGTGGGTTGGCTGGGCCTGTACATATTGGGGTTTGGAAGAATGGGAGGTGACCATATTGAGACATGTAAAGATATTTCTTCTCATGGGAGAGACTAGAATCAAGGGACATAGTTTCAAAATGAGGGTTTAAGATGGACATGAGGAGAATTAGGAACAAAAAGAGAAGTTGCTGGAAGGATTAGTCCTCAGGAGGGGTCTTCAGACCCGAAACATTAACTTTCACTTTTCTTCACAGATGCTGCCAGACCTGCTGGGCTTTTCCAACAACTTCTGTTTTTGTTTCTGATTTACAGCATCTGCAGTTCTTTCAGTTTTTATTTTGATGAGGAAAATTATTTTTCTCACAGAGTTTCATGAACTTTTCAAACCCACTTCCACAGACAGTAGTGGGGGAAGTAGGAGTGGAGGCATTGGATATTTTCATGACAATGTGGACAGACTCTCAGAATCATGGTATGCCTACAGTGTGAAAGCAGGCCATTCAGCCCACCAAGTCCACACCAACCCTATGAAGAGCATCCATCGAGACCCAACACCCTACACTATTCCTCTAACTCTGCATTTCCTACAGCTAATCCACCTCTGGACCTAATGAGCAATTTAGCATGGCCAATCCATCCAATCTGCACACCAGAGCACACAGAGGAAACCCACACAGACACAGGAAGAATGTGGATATCAAGACAGCTATTGGTGTTGAGGCCACAATCATATCAGCCATGATCTTTTCGATGGACAGAGCAGGTAAGGGTGGAGGGATGCTCCAAATTCCTATGCTTGTACATTTGGAAAGTAAACTTTGAATGTCATCAAGTGAACCTTGACTAGACCACAGCACTGAACAGGGGTAGTGATGGCCCAGTGGTATTATCAATTGACTATTAATCCAATGAGCCAAGTAATGCTTTGGGGATCTGGGTTCAAATCCCACCATAGCAGATGAATTGGATTAAAGATCTGGAATTACAAGTCTATTGATGACCATGAAACTACTGCCAACTGTTGGGGAAAAGCCCATCTGGTTCACTAATGCTTTTTAAGGAAGGAAATTTGCCACTCTTACCTGATCTGGCCTACATGTGATTCCAGATCCAGGGCAACATGGTTGACATTAATATCCCTGTGGGTAATTAGGGATGGACAATAAACGCTGGCCTAGCCAGTGCCACACATTCCTATGAAAGAACAAAAAACACCTGCAAAATGCTAATTTCAAGCATGTAAGGTGTTATCAGGCAACTATTCAGCTTCAATATAAATTACAAGCAGGTTCTCATTATTTAACATTATTCAGGAATCCAACAGATTGATGGGTTTTCCCACATGAGGAGCAACTCCTAATGCTTTGAGGTACTGAGGTCTACTCTTTTCTGTTTTCACGCAGACAGGAACTTCCCATTGGTCTCCACTGACTTAAAGCTCACATTTCATTATCTAATTTACATGCTGTCCAGTGCAATCAAACTACCCATCTGACGCTTGCTGTCCATCACTTGCCAGACAACAGTAGGGAGCTCACTGTTTCTCCGCAGTTTGGAAAGTGACTTTGCTGCTAATCTGATTGTCCAGCAGCTTGACAAAGTTTTTATCCTGTAGCCTGAGGCAGCTTCCCTCACAGCGAGGCAATCAATTTTGTTTAGGTAACTGTGACTGGAATGCCAACATCAATAAGCTACTGTGACATGACTGAAACTCACAGAGGCTACTTCATTGCCAAAACATTTACTTTGGAGAAAGGATTACGCATTCAAGACACAACTTTAATTCAAAACAGCGAGAGAAATATAAGTGAGCTGAGCAGAGCAGAGTGCCATTTTACGCAGGTTCACAAAGTTACACCCCACCGTTTGCATGGAGTGAGTGCTATTCAGTGAAGAGAAAACCACATTCAAACGACAGCTTGCTGGATATAAAGGAAAATGAGCAGCAAACAACAGCCTTTATTTAACACACAGTCCACCAGGTTCTGCCCATGGGAATTAGGCTTTAAGCAGAAATCGGTCATTTGGCCCATTGAGTCCTCTCTGCTATTGAATCATGTTGTTTCCAATGGCTACAATGTTCAACTCCACTTTCCTATCATTTCCCCATATCCCTTTATTCCTTTACTGATTAAAAGTCTGTCCATTTCAGCCTTGGTTATCCTCTCTCAGGGCAACACACCGACCACTTACAGTCAATTTAAAATTTAAAGAAAGCCTGGAAATTAATTGCCAATAATCATTAATTCTGTATTCTCCATTGTCACGTCTCTATCAATCAAAGTCCATTTGCCAACCAATCAGCATTGTCCTCTCACTCTCCTCGCATGCAGCAGAAACGTTGGTTTTCCTTCTGAATTGCAGCGTGTCCCGATGAGTGCAAGACAAAAAGCTTCAACACAACGTCACTTTTACTTCAATACTCAGAAACAACATTCCACCTTCAATCAGTCGGGTCAGAGAGGTCTGTGTAGATGGCTCATTGGTAAACTTTGACATCTTCAATGATATTTGACATCAAGCCTTTAAATGCAGGGAAAGGAGTATTCTCAGTTGACAGAGTTCTTTATGTCTGGTGGATAATTTAGGGATTTTCTCAGCTGCCATTCCTCACTGTGCTCCTAATTTCGGAATGATCACAGCTGGATAGGCAAACGTTTGCATTTTTACATTCACTTAGTGACTTGTTAGCTGGTTGAGAAATGCTGAAGTATCATAGTAGCTGATATGTCGTGATTGACTGCCCTTTGTTCCCTGGCTCTAATTGGCACTCTTTGGCAGAAATCATATGTTTAAAACTCCCGCCTAATTTGCAGTTTTAGTTTTAGTGTAACTTAAGGATTCTGACTTTTCACTGCCAATAAATATCAGCCTTGATTATTAAGGGGTTGCGTGTCATAACGTTATGTTATATCAATTTTAAATGAGTGTTCCTCACAGAAAAGAGCATGATGCTCAGATTTGAATGAAATGTGAGGACAAGAAGGAATTATTCACTCAGCCTCTGCTCTTTGATAAGCCTCATGAACCCCCTACAAATCTCTTTCCTTCAAGAGATATTACATATTGCCAGGCACTGAATGAAGGTCTAACATCACAAAGTACAACATGTTAAGCGAGGATGAAAAGGTGGCTTAGGGAAAGGGTAACAGTGAGGGAGAGTGTGACACCGTGGGTGAGAGTGAGTGTGATTGAGAGTATCGGTGAGAGTAAAGTTGTGCGTGAGGGTGACAATGGATGTGGGTGATATTGTGGGTGTGGATGACAGTATGTGTGAGAGTGTCAGCGAAAGTGTCACTATGGGTGAGGGTGAGGGTGGAGGTGAGTGTGACAGTAGGGTGAGCGTGAGTGTGACAGTGAAGATGAGAGTGATACTGAGGTGTGGGGAGGATGAGGGCGAGGGTGAATCTGACTGTGAGTGTGCGGATAACAGTAAAGGAGCAGATGAATCTGTGATTCTGGATAACATTAAGAATGAGGGTGAGGGTGGGGGTTGACAGTGAGGGTGAGGGTGAGGGTGGAAGGTGACAGTGAGGAAGACCGTAGGACTGACAGTGTGAATGACATTGTGCACCCTTACTGGTGGAGGTGGGTTTGAAGATGGTATCTACCATATTTGGCCAAATCCCCATGTGGCCAACAGAGATGCCATCTCTTCCAGTCCTCTGTTCACTTTTGGTGTGTTCCTCACTTACCCAGCATTCCCAGCAGCCCTGAGTCTCTGCAGGACCCACACTTCCCAAGGTTAATACCTCACCCAGGTTCACCTGCCAGCAAAATCTGCTGTAGTCCTGCACTGACCACACCATCACTCCCTTCACCACCCTCCATTCTCTGCCTCCCTACTCTCACCAGCACCACTTCCAGCCTGGCCCAAACTCAGTGTAAGAAAAAGTTTACCTTTCCTTTGACAGTACTTCAACTGAAGGTTCTCTCTTTATCTTCCTGCAGCCCATGGTGTGAGTGCCCTCTGGCAGTGAAGCTGGCAAGGTAGCCAATTTTCTTGCGCTATGTTTGGGAAGTGAGGGCATCATCCTCAATTCAAAAGTGTTCAGGATAGCAGCCCATATTGGGAGGGGGCGGGGTGTGGATGGAGAGGGGGATCGAGTTCCATTTTCAGAGTCACTGGCCAAGGCACTCACCATTTTGAAAAACCAAATAGCTTTGACTCTGAAACAAGATAGAAGTAGCTGGAGAAACTCAGCAGGTCTGGCAGCATCCATGGAGAGAAGACAGAGTTAATGTTTCAAGTCCAGTGACCCTTCTTCAGAACTGTTTTGGTTCACTTTTAGCTTTGATTGTTGTCTGGGGGCTGAGAGGGACGGGGCTGTCAGTCAATGTGAGATATCTCCCAGTTCGTCGATCCTAAGGGAAGGAACATTGATAGGCTTCAGACATGGCAACTGAAATGGTTCCCTGACCTTGCATATTGAATAGTAGCTTGAATTAACCTCAGTGGATAGTTCAGAACAAAAGTATACCACTGAAAAGTGTGGCTAATTGTGTCGAGTACAATTTAAAGGCAGTCAAACTTAATGACTGTGGCGTTCTATTCGGATCCAATCTCCAATATTTTACAGAGTAATTGACATCAAGTTACAAGGGAAACTAAGCGAAGCTAGAAAGAGTGATACCAACACTCAAGAAGCTCAACGCCATCCAGGACAAAGCAACCCATTTGGTCCGCACCCTGTACACCACTTTCAACGTTCACAACCCCGCCCCCCCCCACCAGGCTGGGGAGAGAAATCAGGGGCCTTAATGATTCTTCTGTTTCCGTACCACTTATCTCATCCGCTGTCTCACCACCCACCCTCTTTTAGCTCTTGACTGTTTCTGTTACGCACATTTAAGATGTGCTTTCAATCCAATAGCATAGAATAAGACGCCATTCAGCCCATCAGGTCTGTGCCAATTCCTTTCAAGAGATTTCCAGCCATTACAACCACCTTTCTTTCTTCCCAACACGTTCTTTTATTTCTCCAAGTATTTATCCAATTTCCTTTTGAATACTAATTTGAATCTGTATCCACGATGATGTCAGGGAACAGTGTGTTTCAAATTCCAATCACTCTTTGCGTGAAGCAGTTTCCTCATGTCACTTCTAGTTCTTTTGCCAAAGAAACGAAATTAAGTTAAATCTGGATTGTCTGACTATTGATCCTTCGACATTAGAAACAGGTTTGATGTGTTCTTTCTAAGCCCTTCATAAGATTAGACACCTCTATCAATCCCCCTCCTGCTTCCGAGCTCACAAGGACATGACTTCAGTTTTTAAGTATTCCACTATCTCTGGATCTGTTCTAGTAAATCACTTCTGACCCCTCCACAAACTCTTCACATTTGTCTGGGGAACAGATTTGGAAAGGGTACACACAGCGGAGTTGAACTGTTTTATAGAGGTTCAGCAAAGCTTCTTCACTTTTGCATTCTGTGTCTCTATGAACCCCATTGAAAGCTTAGTTTTCTGTCTGATACTCTTTACAATCACAACTTGGTCATTCAATTTACATAGCCAGCTCTACTTCATCGAACCTGACCTTACAGTACAATTTTTTTGGTTCCAAATGGCTTTTCTTGAGATTTTCTTGCGGGATACAAGACAACAGGCAAAAAAATGCGCTAAAACTTCATATCAAAATAACTGAAAGATACCTCTACACAAGAAATGCCATCACCCTAAATACATTTTTCACACTCTTGAGGTAATACAGTTAATGTGTTTCATCGCATATTATTTTAATCACTACACAAGTTATTGCATCTCAAATCTCAATCACAGATTTAATTTTAACAACTGACAGTACGGTTTACAATAACATTTAGTATACCCCTCCCCAGTTGCAGCTTCTGATTGTATACAGCCATAAACTAGAGATTACGCATTCATTTTTGAGGAATATGTTACCTCAGTAATTTCATATTGTCTTGGCTTCCAGATAGAGTATTCTATTGTTGACAGATATAAAACTGTTCTCTCTATCTCTGACCCTTTTTCTTTATGTAGGTTCCTCCTCCTAACCAGTCACAATCTCCTCATTTCCCCCTCCCTTTTCATCCTTTTAGTTCCTCACCAGCCCTCGCCATAGTAGATCCCAGACCCCGGCTGACAGCAGGTCCGTGAGAAAGAGGATGGTGCTCTGCAAATCCTGAAGCCAGGCTCCATATTGACAACAATCTCAGCAACTCATCCACCACCGTCACCCAGCCTGCAAGCTGCTCAACCAATCACAGTGCTCGGAGATCTGTTAATGAACCTGTCAGCAGCGAATGTAGGACAGAAACACTTTGTGATTGAAGCAGCAGCTCTTCACAGTTTAACTTACAATGATTACCTTGCTCTGATTGGTCACCTAGGGGTATGATACCAAAATCAGGGATGTCTGAAGGCAAAGGCTCCATTGATCAGCACCACTCATGTCCCCTCCCTGGTTCCTCCACTACTCCATGCAACAGCGTACACCGTCTCCTAGGGCACTGCAGTAACTCACCAAGGATCTTCCATCAGCTGCTTCCAAACCCATTACCACTACCTTCTAGAAGGACAAGGGCAGCAATACATGGTAACTCAACATTGTGCAAATCCCTCTCCAAGCCACACTCTTGTCCTGATTTGGAACAAGGTTGAATTGAATTAGCTTTATTGTCACATGTACTCAAGTGAAAAGTTTACATGTCACCACTTATGGCTCCATCTTAGGTACAAGGCACAGATTCTTAAATTCAAGTTCTCAGGAAAAGAGTAGAACAATAAAGGAATAAAAAGTCCAGCCTTACCGTTTGTAGGAATAAATTAGAATATAGGGGAATGAAGAGAAACAGAAATATTGCTGTTCCTTTGCTGGTGCTGGGTCACCATCCTGGAACTCCCCCCATAACAGCATGAACATACATGAACAGCAATGGTTCCAGACGGCAGCTCACTACCACCTTCTCCGTGGTAATTAGGGAAGTGCAATAAATACTGGATCAGCTAGGGACGTCTGCCTCCCATAAACTAACGTGAAAATTATGTCACATCTTTCAAACCATCAGATGTCTTGAAGTGCTCTAAAGCTGATAAAGTACTTTTAAATAGTAGTCATTGTTGTAATGTATGCTCTTTTTCAGCAAAATAGTGGAAAACTGTGTTCTTGGATAAATACAGACCAGCTAATTTCATATTGGTAGGGGGTAAACACATGGAATATGTAATGAGAAATAACGTTCGTGAACACTTACGAGATGTTTGTTAATCAGGGGCTATTAATGCAAATTGATAGAGGTGAATTTGTTCTTGACCAATGTAATCAAATTCTCCAGTGAAGTTATGATGCGTATAGACGTGGTGAATTTAGACTTTCAAAGAGGTAGTTGATAAAATTCCACACAAAAGGCTTGTTGCGAAGGCGTGGCTCCATGGTATTGGAAGCTACGGTGGTGGCATTCTTGGTGAGATTGCTGAACCTTTTCCACCCCAGCTATTGAATGCATGAGACGACTATGAATCAATTATGCGTGGTGACCAAAAATGCCCCCTGTCTTTCCAGAGAGACCATCGAGGTACAAAAACAAATTGCATTTATATAGTAACTTTAAAGAGGGTAACCACTCCATGGCACTCCAGGAAGGCACTGAGCCAGTTAAAGAGGCAACAAGTTGGGCATGAGCAGAGAAGAGTGGTGTAAAAGAGGGAATTTCAGAGCCTAACACCTTAGCAGATGAAAGCATTACCAACGATGGTAGAGAAATGAAAATAAGAGAGGCTCAAGAGGCCAGAATTAGAGGACTACAGATAGCTTAGCTTTTGTGTGTGCTTGAGTTTACCTCCAGCAGGGTGTTTAATGTGAATCAACAATGTTCATGCTCTTTCCTGTAGTACATGAAACTGAGTGTGGATAGCATGGTATTGAAGAATCCAACAGATATTTGTTACAATGAACTATTAGATACAAACATTACATTCTTCAGGCTCATTAGCATCTCAGCAACATCAAATCAGTACAACAGGGCAGGATGATTCCTGTAGAGGGTTGCGCTTCAAGTGATCCAGGGTGAGATGGAGTCTGAGATCTTTATATCCTCAGGTCACAAATTATGATGCAATTAAAGTTTGTGTGACAGGGTGGTTCAGAAGGAGTTTAGCGTGCTTGACTTCATTGCTCAGTCCTTTGAATTTAGCAGATGTGAAGTTATGTTGAGGTTGTACAGGACATTGATGAGGCCTCTTCTGGAGTCCAGTTCTGATCGCCCAGTTATAGGAAGGATATTATTAAGCTGGATAGAGTTCAGAAGAGATGTACAAGGATGTTGCTGCGTATGGAGGTTTCGAGTTATAAGGAAAGGCTGGATAGGCTGGGAGTTTGTTCTCTGAAGCATAGGAGTTGAGAGGTGACCTTATAGAGGTTTATGATATCATGAGGGGTATAGATAGGGTTAATTTCAAGATAAGGGGGCATTTTTTAAGGTGAGAGGAGAGAGATTTAAAAATGACATGGGGTAATTTTTTCACACAGAAGGTGGTTTGCATGTGGAATGAACTTCCAGAAAAAGTGGTGGATGTGGGCACAGTTACAACATTTAAAAGACATTTAGATAAGCACACGAATAAGAAAGATTTGGAGGGATATGGGCCAAGTGCAGGCAGGTGGGACTAGTTCAGTTTGAGATCATGGTCGGTGTGGGCTGGTTGGACCAAAGGGTCTGTTTCCGTGCTGTATGACTCTATGGCTATGACTGTACGAAATGTCAGCTCTGAGACATGGAACAACAGCTTTAGTGCTGAATACATTTACAAAGCTCTAGATAGAAGAAGAAGGGAGGGATTGAGAACAAAAATTTGAATTTAAAATAATGGTGATGTCAAGCCTTGAGGCAGCGCAGAACAGTGAGTACACTTTAAAAGTTGAATTGTGGTTGGTACAACATTTCACTACATGAAAGGGGCTACATAACTGCACGTTGTTGTTACATGTAGGGCACAGTAGAAAGTCCCTAAACAGCGTGACTGCAATAATAAGGTGATGATGGATCACCAGTGGACTGTGTTTAAAATGGAGGTGAAATATTTTGCACATTTCTGGGCAGTCATCCACTAAAAGCCTAAAATCATAGAATAAAATCCCTACAGTGTGGAAACAGGCCGTTCAGACCATACCAACCCTCCAAAGAGCATCAGACCCAAACCCCTGCCCTATCCCATTATTTCCCATGGCTAATCCAACAAACCTACACATCCCTGTAGCACAGCCAATCCACCTAACCTACACATCTTTGGACCGTGGGGGCAATCCAGAGCATCTGGAATACACCCCATGCAGACACAGGGAGAATGTGCAAACTCCACACAGACAGTCACCTGAGGCTGGAATCAAACCTGGGTCCCCGATGCTGTGAGGCAGCAGTGCTAACCACTGAGCCACTGTGCCGGCCAAAGAGATGGTATCCATTCACTCAGCTGTTACACCGTATTAACAGATATAGTTATGAGGGGTGAATAAAATACACCAATACTACAATCACTGGAACAGGAAGAGCTAAAGACAGTTTGAAAAAGCTGCAGTTCTTGCCTCCATATTTGGTAACCACCCACTTCATTTCAAGGGAGGAGGTGGTGTCAGGGTAATGTCACTGAACAAGTAACCTACAGATCCTGACAAAGGTACTGTGGACATGACAACTAGTGAAATTTAAGTCAGGTTAATAAATAAATCTGGAATTGAAAGCTGGTCTCAATCTGATGACCATGAATCCATCAGTGAATGTCTGGGCTCACAAACTCCTTTTGGGGAAGGAAACCTGCCATCCTTACCTGGTCTGACCTACATATGACTCCAGAATCACAGCAATGTGGTTGACTGTTAACTGCCCTCTGAGATGGCCCAGCAAGACACTCAGTACAAGGGCAATTAAGAAAATTCCATGAATGCTGGGTTTGCCAGTGAAACTCATGAAAGAATAAACAAAAAAACCCTACATGTTGGTGGTGTTGCACTCTCACACTGAGTCACGATGGTTGTGTGTTAAAGTCTAACTCCAGGACTTGAGCATTAAAAAGCAATGTTGATACTCCTGTGTCATACCAAGTGTGTCCTGTCCTGTTAGAATTCCCATCTATCAGATGCCCACCCTCTCAGATGGACATAAAGATCCGTGGCAATATTTTGAAGAAAGGCAATTCTGAGAGTTACCCCTGGTCACAACATTTATCCCTCAATCCATATCAGATAAACAGATTCTCTGGTCATAATCACACTATTTTTTGTTGGATTTTGCTATGCATGAATGGGCTGCTACATTTCTCACAGCGCATCAGTAACAACATGTCAAAAGAACAGTGTTCAGTGACCATGAAAGGCACCATATAAATGTGGGCTTTTCTAGAAGCTTTACCTTTTTTTTCTCTCTGTCACATCTTCCCATTCCACAAAAAGATTTTTAAATGTTGATAAATGTGTTTGCACCACATACAACCAGTTACTTTTGATAGCCACATTGCTTTCAGTGTAAACACCTGACCACCTGTGTTCTGTGCATTTTGCACCAGATTAACTGCCAGGACACAGTCAAAATTGAGAACATACATCTATTATTAACATGAATGAAGTATTCACAGCTTTTGATTGGTATTGTCCTGACAACCAAACATTGCCAGCACAAAATGCTGTTTGAATCACTAATCAAAGCTAAAAAGATGCTGGCCGAGACAATCTTCCAGATAAATGTCTCCTGTGTTCTCACATTGCACCAGGGCTCATTTGTATTCGGGATCTTGATTGAACCTGAGGTGACATGTGTGCGCAGCGCCCTGCAACGGTTCATCACAAGTGACATACAGCTATGTATGCAAACCTTAAAAGTGTAGAAAGTAAATTGTCTGCTATACGACAGTGGGCAGGCTTTGTCCCACTAGCAGAATGTGATAAACACTTCCTTGAGTTTCATTGAGTCTTTTCAATTGCCGTGGAGTGCAGGCCTCACAATGTGGTTCTGATGGATTGAATTGATGCATTGCAGACACCTTGGGGTGATGGGCAGTGCTTATGAAGGAAGTGCTTATTCGGGGGAAGGGGTTGAAACCAGCCAAAATGCCAGTGTGTCAGAGGTTAGCTTCAACCTGCTAATTCCTGCATCTAACTGGAGCATATATGGCTGCTTCTTTTTAACAGCTTCCTCAGAAGAGTGAATATATTCTTTACACAGGCTCATTGTGTGGTTGGGGGGATAGTTTGACTGATTATAATTTAATGACCCCATATGGCACCACGGCAGCACGGTGGTTAACAATGCTGCCTCACAGCCCCAGGGACCCCAGTCTGATTCCAGCCTCAGGTGATTGCCTGTTTGGAGTTTGCACATCCTCCCCGTGTCTACGTGGGTTACCTCCCACAGGTCAAAGTGCAGGTTAGGTGGATTAGCCATGGGAAATTGTCCATAGTGTCTAGGATGGGAAATGCAGGGATAGGGTAGGGGTGGGTCTGGGTGGTATGCTGTTTGGAGGGTCAGCTGAATGCCTTGCTTCCACACTGTAGGAATTCTATGATCTATGAGCTTCCTGAAACTGGCCAATGAACACAAGATCGGAATGCAATGGCAATCAAAAAGGCTCAACAAAACTTCTGGACATATTATCACATTCTGCTAGTGGGACAAAGCCTATCATATCACAGGTAGTTTACTTCCTACAGTTTTAAGGTCTTCTGCATCACACCAGTATGGGAGACGCTGTTGGATTTTTAATCAGGAAGGGAATTGAGAGTTTCAGGGAAAAGGTAGGAAAGTGGAGTTGAGGATTATCAGATCAGCCATGATCTCATTGAATGGAGGAGAAGACTCGATGGGCCAAATGCCCAAATTCTGCTCCCACACCTTATGGTCTTATAATTTTGGGCATTTGTGACCACAGTTACCTCATGCTGGTAATTGAACTTTCAGAAGGAATTTTCATATAGTTTCATATAGTCTGTTAAGAAGCAGCAGTTCAGATATGATCTACGAGTTAATTTGACAGATAAGGATATAACCCATAGCAGTTTGAAATGGAGGATGAAGCTGAAGAATTGGCTGGCTTGCATTGGAGAGCATGGTGGCTCAGTGGTTAGCACTGCTGCATCACAGCACCAGGGACCCAGGTTCAATTCCAGCTACAGGTGATGATCTGTGGAGAATTTGCATGTCTTTCCTGCATATATGTTGGTTTCCTCCCACAGTTAACTGAGGTGCTGTTCTGAGTGCAAGCTTGTAAATCTAACAGAACTGCTGCGCTCACAATCTTCAATTTAATTTCATTTAACCAGGGGATCCAGTGCACCATTATGAAGTGTTTCATGTGCTGCAAGGTAATTAAGCAATAAATACAGAATCCCTGACTTATCAGACAATCAGCTTTTGGAGCTGAGAGCTCAGAGGAGGGACAAGGGTTTCTGCTGAAAGTGCATTTTGTGGCACCACACATCCGTGATCTCCTAAATCAGCTGCCCAGGAATTAATGTCGTCAGCTTTTTAGTCATAGGATTAAAAACCCTGCATCTAAAGGATGTAAAATTCCCAACTAGATGCATTTTGTTCCCAACAAATGATAAAAAAAAGGAGTCTGCACTGTGGGGATTTCACACCTTGGAGAACTGCAGAGATGAAACACCAGGTCTATTGACAGAATCTTATCCTGTCCCCCAGGAGAGGGAATTTAGGCAGACAGAGAGAACCTAACTGTGACTGAGGCCAAAGTTTAGAATCCACAAGGCAGGATGAACTTTAGTAACAAAGTTTTCAGAACTTTAAAGTTTTCTAGTAGCCAACATTGGGAAGCCTTTTTGCACGTCTTTGCATCTTACACGAACAGATTAAACATCAAGCTGACCAGAATTTACTTACCCATCCCAATTAGGTTCTGAGCATTGTGGCATGCTGGTAGTGTACATACCTTTGAACTAGAAGGCCTGTGATCAAACCTGACCTGCCCCAGGCAATTGGTTGAAACATGTTGAACCAGATTGATTAACAGAAAGTATTTACAAGCAAGGTTCATGACACCAAAGGCACCGACCAGATGAGTTAATCACCTTGTTGGACATTGCAGAGAGTAGCCATTGCTTTGCGGAGCACTCCCCGGTGCTGAGTTATGAGTGAGATTGGGTATCTGTTGCATCGGGCACGGAGGATGATCAAGACGGGAAAGTTAGTGAGCGATGGACATGGGTCAAGGAGGCTCGCCAAGGGTGGAAGGTTAACCAGATAAGGGTGGAAGGGTTACACATCAATGTGAGAGAGGTTTCACAGGCAATAACACTGTTGGGCTATTATCCTTAAAAGCAACGTCCCTCTAAGCCACTCAGAGGTTCAATGCATGAGGCTAGCTCCATGCCAATGCATTGACTTCCATTTCCAGAAGTCTCTGCCATGCACAGAACTCTGTGGGGCACATAGTGGAAGGAAACATTAGAAGGAGCATAGCTTGAAGGATGGGTCTGGCGGTGTCCAAGGGATTAAACTGAGGGCATGCTGAAGAGGCTAGGATAGTGATAATAATGGGGTGAATTGGGACAAGTAGGATAGAAATTCCATGGTCATAAGTGGGAAGTGGATAGTCCCTTGGTGAAGGGGTCTCTAAACATGAAGGAACAGAGGCTTTGATAGTGTGAGGGCTAAAGATCAGAGTGGTCACAGGGATAGTATTGGCTGTGGACTCAGAGGTGGGGGTGTGCGGATACAGATAAATGGATGATGATCAAGTGATGAGCTCACTTCACCTTTCTCCACAGATAATAGGAACTGCAGATGCTGGAGAATCCGAGATAACAAGGTGTGGAGCTGGATGAACACAGCAGGCCAAGCAGCATCATAGGGGCAAGAAAGCTTGACGTTTCGGGCCTAGACACTTCATCAGAAATGGGGGAGGGGAAGAGGGTTCTGAAATAAATAGGGAGACAGGGGGAGGCGGATAGAAGATGAATAGAGGAGAGGATAGGTGGAGAGGAGGCAGACAAGTCAAAGAAGCGGGGATGGAGCCAGTAAACGTGAGTGTAGGTGGGGAGGTAAGGAGGAGATAGGTCTGTCCAGGGAGGACGGACAGGTCAAGGGGGCGGGATGAGGTTAGTAGGTAGGAGATGGGTGTGGGGCTTGAGGCGGGAGGAGGGGATAGGTGAGAGGAAGAACAGGTTAGGGAGGCAGGGACGAGCTGGGCTGGTTTTGGGATGCGGTTGGGGGAGGGGAGATTTTGAAGCTTGTGAAATCCACATTAATACCATTGGGCTGCAGAGTTCCCAGGCTGAATATGAGTTGCCGTTCCTGCAGCCTTCGGGTGGCATCATTGTGGCATTGCAGGAGGCCCAGGATGGACATGTCGTCTGAGGAATGGGAGAGGGAGTTGAAATGGTTCGCGACTGGGAGGTGCAATTATTTGTTGCGAACCAAGCACAGGTGTTCTGCAAAGCGGTCCGCAAGCCTCCGCTTGGTTTCCCCGCTGTAGAGGAGGCCACAACGGGTACAGCGGATGCAGTATACCACCTTTCTCCAGCTCAGTTTACAGTTCCTCACGAACAGTGAACGATCAAACTGGGAGGAGAAACCTTGCGGGTGAGTTGAGTTACTGTCACTGGGCCAACTAAAGGCAAACCCAACGAATAATGAGACAACTGCATGAGGCCATCTTCGGGTGTGTTCCCTTCTCTATGAACATCTCTCCTTGTGTGTCCAGCGGCCTTGTAACATTGAGACCCAAGCAAGATTGAGAGCTGCAGTGAAGCTTGAGATGAAAGCCATCTGAGGCCAGGAAAATGCTGAACTGATCAATCCCTGCCATGTGTTGCCATCGATCTCTTCACTCTTACAGGAGGCTGGGACAAATGAAACCAGTACATTTATGAACAACAATGCACTAAGGTATTGATGGGCAACACTGTGTTACACATCTCCAAGAGTGGCCAACAAGAGCTGACCTCATGCTCCTGGCTTGTAACAAGTGAATAGCTGTCCAGGTGTGCCCTTTATATATGACAATAGGGCCTTCAAGCCCATGAGCTCTTGGTTCCAGGGAAGGACCTCCCATCAGTTCCATTGCACAATATACCAATGTACTCATACAATGCATACGTGATGAATGAGAGATGTGTTAATCGTATGAGAGAGGCTGACCCACATCATCCCCACCAACCCAATCAGAAGTGATGCTCACTCCCATACTCACCACTGAACCTTGACAACACAGTGGAAGATTCCATTCTATTCCACTTATGGGGGGGGGCAATGATTTAGCGGTATTATCACTGGACTGTTCATTCCAGAGACCCAGGTGATGATACGAGGACCCAGGTTCAAATCTTATCACAGCAAATGGCAGTATTTGAATCCAATAACAATCTGAAGTTAAGAATCTAATGATGCCCATGAATCCGTTGTTGATTGTCGGGAAAAGCTCACCTGGTTCACTAATGTCCTTTAGGGGCCCTTACCTGGTCTGGCCTACATGTGACTCCAGACCCACAGCAATGGGGTTGACTTTTAACTGCCTTCTGGACAATTTCTGGACCAAGCCAGCAATGCCCTCGTCCTGTGAATGAACAAAAACGTGTGTGTAACGGAAGATTTAACCAATGGCTTAAAATATCGGCTCTCTCGGGTTTACAATAGGTTGACTCGGTTTAATTTAGTTTACCAAGATACCACACCCGGGTCCAACATTCAGTGCAGTAAAGAGTCAACAGACGCACAGAATCAACCACTAAACAGCTGAACCTCATGCCCATTTTGCAAACAGATTTCAGACTGAGCACAGTTTAAGAGAAGCTTTGTGTTCTTGCAGACAATTTGTTTCAAGTTCAATGATGAAGGGGGATGGAGGTTGAGAAAATTTAAGTTTTATAAGGAGACATCCCAGTTAGATCCCAGAGGCAATGGACTCTAAAACAGGCCATCAGCTCATGCAGTTGGCGAGTTCACTGAATTGCTTGTTTGTAACTGGGATGGAGATCACTCCATACAAGTAACAGGTATCATATCATGATATCAGGGACACGGTGAGGTTTAGGGCACTTTTCGACATGCATGGGTTCAGAGAGGAATGTTCCACATTTTTTCTTTCTCCTAACTGACCTGTTTCCCTATCGATTTTCTCATTTGTCCCAAGCCGTCTATATATTTATGCACAACACAGCTGAATGAGACAGGCTGAAGGGCCAGTGGGTCTTTTCCTGCCTGGCATTTGTCATCTTTTCAGATAGCACGAGCGCAACAGCGAATATTGTGTCAACTCCATTTCTCTCTGCACATTAATGAGATTTCCTGAATCTCTCTGAAGACTTCACACAAATCAGCCCATTTTAAACAAGCAGGTTGTGAAAAAGATCTCTTGACCAGTCATGACAAAGGAAGGTGCATCCTTAAGTTCTCAATGATCTGCCGATCAAACATATTCATACATTTTTGAATAGAGTTTGCTTGATACCTCTCCTGAACACACACTGGGATACAGATTTGTTTTTTCTGTTTTTCTGTATGCAAAAGTATTGAGAAGGGAAGAAAGAAGCCATTGATTATATCTTACAGCACAGTAGGCCATTTGGCTCTTTGTTCCTGTTGCTAGGTCTTTTGAAAAAGGATCACACTTAGTCCCTCATTTCTGCCTTTGTACATTGCTCAAGAGCCGGCCCAGTTTCCTTATACAAAAGACGTTTGGGATCAATTTCCAACCCCTTTGCAAATTGGCCACTTCAGATCCCGACAACTCTGGGGGAAATAATTTAGGGCACAATTTAATGTTGTCAGTTAATCTTTACTGGTAAGCTCTGAATTTAGTCCTTCAGTTCCCTTCTGTTCTTTGCATAATCTTCCAGGTTATTAACTGAATCTTCATTCTGACACATATCAAAAAGCTCCTTTTTCTAGTTTACTCTACATAATCCATACAGTGTGGAAGCAGGCCATTTAGCCCATCAAGTTCACACTGGCCCTCTGAAAGGCATCCCACCCATACCCACCCTATCCTTGCATTTCCCACAGCTAACCCACGTAGCCTGCACATCCCTGGACAGTACAGGGTAATTTAGAATAGCCAATCCTCATAACCTGCACATCTTTGGACTATGGGAGGAAACCGGAGCTCCTGGAGGAAACTCACGCAGACATAGTGAGAATGTGCAACCTCCACACAGACCGTCGCCCAAGGCTGAAATTGAACCCTGGACTGTGGCACTGTGTGGCAGCACTGTTAACCCACTGAGCTACCATGCTGCCCACAGAGTGTTTTATTTTTCTCCCCAACCTCAGTGAAGGGCACTGCCATTAAAAATGGCTGCTGAGATCCCTCTGTGCATGAGTAGTAGCACCGTTGATCTCATGTCATGAGTGAATCGTCTTCCTTTGGAAAGACTATGTAGCTCTGGATGCACTTTCAAAGAATTCATGCACTGGACTCATTAACTTAATTTGCAATAATTGTTTCAACAAGTCTGTGGGGCCAACAAGAGTTTAATCAAGCAATGATCCAGTGAGATCCACCTTCATGCAAGAGGTGCCTGTTCAAAACGCCGAAACAGTGGCTATCCTGAAGGTGCCCACCACCTGTCATTACTACCAGTGCTGGGCAGGCAGCTCACAACCTCCTCTCATTCAATGCCAGACTTGTCTCCTGACTGATTTGGCCACCTTCGTTTAAAAATGGTGCAGCCTAGAATCCAAAGTTTCATCCATTGCTCCACCGACTGGTGATGTTGGCCATAAACCCAACATTTATTTTAGTTTGGAGTTTTTCTGTTTCCTAGGCCTCATTTATTTTGGAAACCCCATCTTGTCCTTTCAAAGGAAAGTGCTGAGTTTGTGCCCAAACTTTGTATTCCCCGAATATATCCCTTGTTTAATAACCCTGCAACTGACCTTTTACAAAATGCCTGCACTAAATCCCTGGATGCCTGCTATCCCTGTATAACCCACAGCCCAAAACCTCCTGCTCTGTCAGCTTGATGTATCATCGCAAAACCATTGCTTAAATCCAAGCTGGCGGCACTGGCCAGGTAGGTAGTGGTCCTGGGCTCCTGGGCACATCCACACCAGGCAGCCACTTCCTCCCTTTCTTCCTCACCCTTTTTGTCTTCTTTCTTTTTTATTACTTCATCTTCCTCCTGAGAGCAGCGGTGGAGAAGGTGACATGGCGGAGGGGGAACAGCTGGAGCAGGATGCTTTGTGAGATGGCGGCCTGGCCGAGCAGTGAAGCCAGGGACCTGGTTGCAGTAGGCCCGGCGTACTCTTGTATTCTTTAGTTCTGTCCTTAAAAAAAACCCCTTTCATTCTTTTGGAAACAGGGGCAATCAGAAATTTCTTCCTGTAAGATCTTACACAAATGTCTTTAAGCGCTAATAGATCCTAAGTGACAGACAGTGAATGCGAGGTTTGTCATCTAAATACAAACACGATAATTTAGAAAAGTAAGGTACAGAATGTTTAATCTGCAAATGGGGACTGTATTGTGCCATCAGTTTAAACCATGCCACTCATCATTAACTCATTCTTCAATTCTTCTGTGTTTTTATTCTTTTATTAATGTTGCTGGATGTTTCAAATAATAGTTAATAATCTCGCTATTTTTCTCTCAAGCAGATTAGTTGTCCCCTCTGTGCATGCAACGCCATCTTGAGGCGTCGCCTCATTTTGTCAGCTTAAATCTCATGAAATATTTGTTTATTTTCCGTCAGCAGTTTCTGGAGGAGGAAGTCTCCCTGAAAAAGCTGGTGTTCAGCTCTTGCTATTTTCTTCCCACTTTCGACTTCTCAAGCCCGGAACAGACAGAGCACACAAACGTCATCTTAAATGAGGAAAGCTTCTCCTCTCATCCACTTCTGTCAATCAGTTGGAGCATCTTGAGAGCTAACATAAGGCCCAGGCTGCAGTCTATTGATGATAGGAAGTCATTAAGATTTGAGATTGGATTTTGACAGGTAGCAGAAAAGTACATTAGAAGCAATTATGGTTGGAGTTGGGATGCATGGATTTGTTCATGTGACACCACAGAAATTGGATGACAACCACAAAAAAAAAATTTCTTCCGGCAAATGACTTCTACAAAGAAAAAATGATGGATCTGAAGTCATGTATGCTTGTCTTCCTTTCAGACTCCAAGAGGCAAAGCCTTAAAAAAGATTAACACACCATATCTGTAATGTCACATTGAAGATATTAAAAGGTGTCAGGTGTCTGCACAAAGGAGGAATGAAAACAAGTCTGCTCGGATTCTTTCCTTCCCTTACCTTATCTCATCCAGCATTAAGAGAATTGCAGAGAAAAGTGCCTGGCTAAATCTGACACATTGTTATGTCAACTTAAAAAGTTTAGCTGTGTCCATGTGTTTATTGTCAACACTGGACTGGATTATAATTTATTTGTGATTTTGCTTTTGGGCCTTATGAGTAGTTGAGGGCTAGATTGACTTCCGATCCAGGCACAGAGATTGAAGACGGCAGAGACAGAACTGACTATTTGAAAAATGGGAGAAAAGTCTCAGAAATGGAATACTAATCTGAGACAAACTGAGAGTTCTGAAGAATAGAGTAAAAGGCTCTGTACTCTGAAGCTAAACAAGGGTATAATGATGGGTGTGGGTGGGCATGGATAGTGATCAAAAAGAACACGTTCCACTGAGTTTTACTTGGAGATGTCATTGGAGCCAAAGGAGAGAACAACACAAGCACAAGCCTTTACGTTGGTGCCATTTATGCGACATTGATTGTCCCTTTGGCAGCAGTGCGTACCATTTACACACCAGTGTGTACCATTTACACACCAGTGTGTACCATCTACTCCATGTTGAACACTACCTGGAGGAGGCACTGAGGGTGGAAATGGAACAGAATTTGCCGTGGAATATGGTGCTTCAGTACCCATCACCAAGAATGGCTTACTGATAAACCTGGTATTGTCCAAAAGGAAATAGCTGCCAGTCTGGGTCTATAGCAGGCAGTGAGAGAACCAACAAGGGGAAGGAAAATGCTTGACCTCACCAATCTGCTGGTGTATCTGTTCTTCACAGTCTCAAATGAGGGATCATTGCACAGTCCTTGCGGAGACAAAGTCTTGACTTCACTTTGAGAATACCCCAAATCAAGTTGTATGGCACTATCACTGTGCTAGATGAGACGGACTGTGAACAGATTGAGAAACTCAAACTGGGCATCCATGAGATAAAACGTACTGCAGATGCTGGAGAATCCGAGATAACAAGCATGGGGCTGGATGAACACAGCAGGTCA
>JAHRHZ010000004.1:30517901-30528036 GCA_024137785.1 Ginglymostoma cirratum
CTTCATCAGATTTCTGATGAAGGGTTTAGGCCCGAAACGTCAAGTTTTCCTGCTCCTATGATGCTGCTTGACCTGCTGTGTTCATCCAGCCCCATGCTTGTTATCTGGGCATCCATGAGATGCTTTGGACCATCAACAGCAGCAGAATTATTCTTCAGCACGACGCATAACCTCACAGCCTGGCATTTCCTTTCATGGTCACCAAGCTAACAAGCAGCACCAGGCACACCTAAACATAAGCTGGTAAATTAGCCTAGTGAAACTACAACACAGGACTATTGGCGAGCCAGACAGCAAACATAACAAATGAAAGACAGAGACAAACAATCCTACAACCAGCATGTCAGATCTAAACTCTGCAATCCTGCCTTATCCAGTCTTAAATGGTGGTGGACCAACAAACAGCTTTCTGGTGAACGTTGTTTTTCTGATGATTGCACAATGTTCAACAGACTTCATAACTGCTTAGATACTGAAGTAGTCCATGGTCAAATCTAACAAGGTCTGAACACTATCCAGGATTGGGAAGAAAAGTGACAAATAATATTTGTGTCTCACACATGCTAGGTAATGACCATCTCTGACTAGGGAGAATTTTACCATTGCCTCTTGACTCTCAGTGGAATTGTCATCACTGAGTCCCTCACTATCAATATCCTGGAGGGCACTATTGAACAGAAACTGAACCAGACTATCCATATAAACATACTGGCTAAAAGAGCAGGTCAGAGGCCTGCAATAAATAACCCACCTCCTGACTCCCCCAAGCCTGCCTACCATCTACAAGGCACAAGTTAGCATGCAATACTCCCCACTTGCCCTTGATGGGTGGCAGCTCCAACAAAACTCAAGAAGCTTGACACCATTCAGGACAAAGCAGCCCACTTGACTGGCACCACATCCACAAGTATCCATTCCCTCCATCACCGACCGTCAATAGCAGCAGTGTGTACTATCTACAAGATGCACTGCAGAAAGTCACCAAGGGTCCTTAGACAGCACCTTACAATTCCATGACCACAACCACCTAGGGGGACAAGGCACCAGATACGTGGGTACATCACCACCTGCAAGTTTCCTTTCCAAACCACTCACCATCCTGACTTGGAAATATTTCATAGTTCCTTACGGTCACTGGTTCAGAATCCTGGAATTCCCTCCCTAATTCCCCCCGGCATTCTACAGAAAATGGACTGCAGCAATTCAAGAAGACCCACTGTCACATTCTCAAGGGTAATAAGGGATGGGCAATAAATGCTGGTTCAGCCTACAATGCCCACATCCCTTGAATAAATAAAAAATATACTGGCTCACAGTGGCAATAATATATATCATCTACAAGATGGGCTGCAGCAACTGAAGTGCAAGGGCAGCAGATGCATGAAGACATCATGAAGACATCATAATGAACAGCACGGTGGCTCAGTGGTTAGCACTGATACCTCACAGTGTCACGGACTTGAGTTCAATTCCACCCTCAGGTGACAGTCTGTGTGAACTTTGCACATTCTCTCTGCGTGGCGTCCCTCCTGATGCTCTGGTTTCCTCCCATAGTCCAAAGATGTGCGGGTTAGGATGGAATGGCCATGGGAAATTGCCCATAGTGTCCTCGGATGTGCAGGCTAGGTGGATTAGCCATGGTAAGTGCAGGGTTATGGGGATGGAGTGGTGTCTGGGTGGGATGCTCTTCAGAGGATCAGTGCAGACTCTATGAGATGAATGGCCTCTTACTGCACTGTAGAAACTCTATGATTCTATCACCATCTGCAAGTTCCCCTCCAATTAAGTCATCATCTTGAGTTGGAAATATATCATCATTCCTCCCCTTCACTGGGCCAAAATCCTGGAAGTCCCTCCCTAATGACATTGTGGGTCTTCCTGCATCAAATGGACTGCAGTGATGCAAGATTCACCACCTTTCTCCAGCACAACTAGGCATGGGTAATAAATGTTGACCCAGCCAATGGCACATGTGAATTGATGTATAGGAAAAGCAAATTGATATTTTTCAGCTCAACAGTGAACATGGGGCTAAATACACACGCTCCACTGTAATCAGATCAGAGTGAGGCTGCCTGCTCCTGTTACCTTCATTCGAAGCCCTTAATGTTGTCTATTGAACACACCCTTGCTGTTCTCTGGTTTCTTGTTCCTTCATGTTCAAGAAGGATGCTCACCACTTCATTGCCAACTAGGTCAGCCAGTGATACCCACATCTAATAAAGGAACAGAAATAAAACTGGCAAAAATATTCAGAAGTTGCATCTGAGGAAACAGCTCAAACATTCCATGTGGTGTCAACTCAAGGGCTAGAAATCCTTCCCTGAAGATTTGGTATGAACTTGAGGATCTGGGAGGCCAAACTACAGCACTCCTACTGACTGGAGGACCTAACAACAGCCTGACAAAAATCTGTAATGGCAGATTTAAGACGAAAATTGATGCATTCATTCCAGGAAGAGATAAGATTCCTAATGAGTTGTGACTGTCTTCTCTGAATTAGTTATCTTCTATCATTCTCGCGCAAAAATCCGTTTGAGTTGTATTTCAGCAAGCTAACTCCCCAATGCTTCAAGAGATAAAAGGTGTGTAGACAAATGTTAGGACTTAGCTAATGACCTAAGCTTGAGGTTCATTCATACCATCCGGAATGTGACAAAAATAATTTCTAGCTCCACCCTAATTAAATCAAAAACAAGCCAAGAATATTGGCAAATTAAGAAGAATAGAGGTGTCTTGTTAATTAAAACAGTGTATTAACACTGTTTGTCATCTGGTGCTAAACAGCTTAGCTCCCGAAGTTCACATGTAAAGAGTAGGAACTGACTTGAGTCCATTGATGAAACTAAAAGTCCAACACCTCAGCAAGGGATCGTGCTTAAATTGGGCAAAGCTAATGGAAATAGTGACAGGGACACTTCAAGAGCCGAATCTTCCTCTGGACTGGGCAAAAGGTGATCAGCCCCTTGGAGACTGCAAACCTGACCCATCTGTGCATTCACTTGCCATTTTACTGCCTTGGGTTAGGTACAGTTTGCAAAGCGTGAACCAGTACGGGAGGAGTGTGGGTGTGCAGATGAGGCAGTTAGGACAACTTCCTGTATTCTGCAACAGTGCATCTACATTTGTCAAAGGCACCCCCACATCCTTTATTCCAATCCCAGCACACCCCCCAAGCTAATCCTCACATCACCCATCACGTGTCTTACATGTATCTTCCGTAGCATAACTTGCCAGATCACCTGTTTTGTTTTACTGATATTGATCAAGGGGACAACTATTGGATGGAAACCTGGAGGCAGCTCCCCTACTCATTGTAATTATTCCAAGATTTAGCATCAATCACAGAACTCTACAGTTACTTGATTTGAGTAACTACCAAAATGTGAAGTGTTACAACCCCACAATGATTTCTGAAGTGGCTCAATAACTAACGCAATGCACATAGTGGCCATGGGCTGGATTCCCCTACGGAATTCTAAACATCACCGTCAGGCTGAGTGTGGAAACCCACACTGTGTTGGAAGCAGTCATCCATTGGGATTCCCCCAAAGTAACTACTTGATAGCTGGAGGTCAGGCTCACTGTCAGGTTAGGAAGTGTAGACAGGCTCTTGACCCTTTGACTTGATTTCATTTATTAAGTCACATGTACCTAGGTACAGTGAAAAGTTTTGTTTTGCATGCAGTACAGGCAGATCATAACATACAAGGGTCATAGGGTGATTGAACAGAGCAAGGCATACAAAGTTACAGCTGCAGAGAAGTTGTACAAAAAGCAAGGTGAACATTAGGTTTAAAATTTGAGAGGGCTGTTCAGAAGTCTAATAACAGCGAGCAAGAGGCTGTTCTTGAGCCTGTTGGTTAATATGTTTAAGCGTTTATATCTTCTGCCCGACGGAAGAGGGTGGAAGAGATTATAACCGGGGTGGGAGGGGTCTTTAATAATGTTGGCTGCCTTCCTGCAGCAACAGGATGTGTTGATTGGGTCAATGGATGGAAGGTTGGTTTGTGTGATGGACTGGGCTGTGTTCACAATTTTCTGTAGTTTCTTATGGCCGTGGGCAGAACATTTGTCAAACCAAGCCATAATGCATCCAGATAGAATTCTTTCTATCTCACAACTATAAAAGTTGGTGAGGGTCCTTATGGATATGCCAAATTTCCTCAGCCTCCAGAGGAAGGAGGTGTCATTGAGCTTTCTTGACTGATGTGGCAACATTGGTGGTCCAGGACAGACTGTTGGTGGTACCACTCCCAGGAACTTGACGCTTTCGACCCTCTCCATCTGAGCTCCATTGATGTAGATAGGGGCATGCCCTCCACTCTGATTCCTGAAGTCAATGATCAGCTCTTTAGTTTTGCTGATGTTGAGGGAGAGATTGTTATCTTTACACCAAGACACCAAGCATTCTATCGTTAATAGGCAGCTTCAGGTCCTCTATTTCTGGAAAGTAACTCATATACCTTCTAGCTGCTGGAGGCTAAAACAAAGGACACTTCTTTTGCCCTCTGCCCTGAATTCCCACATGAACCAAGTTCCCACATAAGCCAAATTACCAACTGCTCACACTGTTTATGCCTCACTCAGGCTTAGTGTCTTTTGCTGTGCCCCCTTTAAGCTTGCCATATGGCTTTACATAACACACTCCTTAAATAAATTTTTTCCTTGGGCGCAGCCTGTTTTTCAGTTGTGCAATTAGTTTTTTGGACAATGAGGCAGCCACATACCCATGTAGCTCCGAGGAAGCATTCAGCACAGACTGGAGGAGGTTACGTTAGAGTTACTTCACAGAAACATGGCATGTACAGTCAAAGGACGGTCAAGGTAGCTACTCAGGTTCCAGAAAATGTGAGTTCCCAAGGGGAAGGGAGACAACTTTGAACTATGCCAGGATTTTGATTCACTGCACTGAAATTCCTGATCCTGACCCTGGCCCCGATCCTCATGGCCTGTGTCAGCGTCATGTCAGAACTTTCTACCTACCCCATCTGACCAGAGATGGAAATCCAGCTGGGATCTGGGTGGGGAAGAAAATGCCAATTGACTGACTCGATGGAACTAACTGTGGTTAGGACAGACCATTAGGTGTGTGAGGAGATAGGGGGCGGGATGGAGGTGGGGCAGGTGGTGATAGACTATCCACCATGCCAAAGAAGTCCCAAAACCTGAGTCAAGTAAGGAACCCCATCCTCGGTATCTTAACTATAGGCACGAAGAAGGATACCTGTCGTTGGTGCGAGAAAATGTAGCCAATGTAAATTTGTAGCCTAGTAACAATCAGAAATTTCAAGAGAATGAGGAAGAAAATAAAGTGCCACTGGAAATTTGTCAAGACGACTTCCTTACCTGGCAATCATCTGCCAATAACCTTTCTCTTTAATGTACATGGCATGTAGTAACTGAAAGGATTAAGGCTTTCATGGATTAAATGATCACTGCATCACAGAAATGGTGATTCGCATTTTAAGACAGCTGATTGACTCTGAGACATCTGTCAATAACATTTGCAACTTCAGAAAACATCTGACGGCTTTTGAATGTTTATTGTTCACAGATTGTGCCAATCTCACTGAGAATGTGTCCAAGAGCCTGTTAGCCATTAAGTTTTTTTTTGCTAACATTACATTTTCTACATTCACTGTCATCATTTTTTCAGATCAGTGTGAATTCTAATTTCAACTTTTCAGTCGGTAGTTAAGAAACTCTCAAATATAAGCCCTGCACTTTAATTTTATAAAGCAAACCCATTCCAACTTTGGTTTCACGACGGCAAAGTTATTAATAATGAATCAAGATTTTTGCATAAATGCTTACCCTCAGCAAGGCAAACATCGGAAGCGACAATTTGTCACCACTTTTTGTTTTGTCCTCATCTTGTTTCTGCTCCAGTTTGCTCTCTTGTTTGTGTAAGCTGACAGATATTGGAGCTGGCTTTCAGCTTTTCAACCCTGTGTCAGGCTGTCAGTGTTTCAGAAGAGAAAACACATTTTCTCATGAGGCTTATAGGCTGTAACTATGAAGTGAAGAAGGTTGAGAGACCATTCTCTTCTCTCGTTGTTAGTTGCACATGTATCAGAGGCAGAATTGGTTTCAGGTAATCTTTCTTCACCTCACTGTTACCATGGTGCTTACTGAGGATTTGCTGTGTGGGAGTAGTAGATAGATAGATAGAAATTTATTGTTACTTGTATTTGTGAAAATATCAGTTGCCACAAAAACTGCGCCATTGATTTACATAAATTATACATTAAATAATGAGACAAATTTAAGATAAATATCATTTTTTTGTTCATTCTATGGCTTCTTGGTTTCACAGACAGGCCACTGCCAAAGGCCAGGGCCTGACCAACTGCCAACAACCAGGCCCTGTTGAAACTGCCGAGGACCGGGGCCTGTCGAAACTGCTGCGGACCAGGCGGGCTGTCGAACCGAAACTGCCGTACCTCAGCTATAAAAAGAAGGAAGGACTAATTTTATACAAAAGGTGAAATTAAGAAATAATAATAAGAAGAAATCATTTTTAAAAAAGGATGCAGCTGGTCAGCTGAAAGGGAACGGACAAGCCAGGAGCCCTAACACTATCTGACCTGCTGTCTACACCATCTTGTTCACTGTAAGGAATAAACATGCTAAAATTTAACTTTTGATGAATGGTAATGCCCACATGTTTGAACAAATAGGAACGGGAATGAGTACAAGTAGGCTGCAGGGCTCTGTAGAACATGCTATGCCTTTCAATAATATTATAGCTGATCATCTACCTTAACTCCACATCCCTGTGATATGCCCAATTCCTCGACTTCCTCAAAATCAATCCATCTCAGTCTTGATTCATCAACTGAACATTGACAATTCTCTAGAGTAGAGAATTTGAGAGCATCATAACCTACTCATTGAAGAAATATCTGCTCATCTTAGTCCTTAATGGCTAACACCTCATCCTAAGACTATGACTTTAAGTTCTGGATTTTCCAGCCAGGAGAAACAGCTTCCCAGCAATTAAACTACCACCTATTGTGTTAAATTACAAGGATGTGATCTCATATTGCTCATTCTTTCCTCCAAGGACAGCCTTCTCAATGTGGAATAAATCTTTCTTTTCCTTGTTCATTTCCTTGCTCACAGGAAAGAGTCAAAGATATTTTCTATTTTCCAACTAACCCACTGCTTGAAAGGAATGAAATAATGTTTGATTTATGACCAAAGGACATTACAAGAAAGAAAGGGATTCTGAAACAAAATAATCAACCTGACTGTATTCAGTGAGTTATGGACATTGAAGATTGTTCTTTTTTTCCCTTGTTCAGAATTCTACAGGGCAAAGATCAAGTCAGACACTTATCGTTATTTTCTAACTTAAAATAATTTACTCTGACATGCAGTTATTGCCAAAGAGAAAGTAGGTTATCAAATATCATTTTCTAGTGAATATATGTAAGGATGAAGGATAGATCAAGGCATTCATTCTTTGCAAATAAGAAAGTTGTTTTCTTATTTTCTTATTTTCTTACACTGTCATTTCTCGACGTTAAATGGTTCCCTCAATAGCTGTTGTAAAATGGGCTGTCTTTAACGTTTTCATTTCAAAATCTGCCATTGACCATTTCATCTAACACGGCTTGCTCTTGAAACTCTAATTCAGGCTTGTCAAACCTTTTTACATAGAACAGGGGAACATTTAATTTTTTTTCTCTTGCTTGAGGTCCGGTGAGCACATTTCAGTGGAAAGAGAAAAGTAAATTTCAAAGTGATAAATTGTTCGTTTGAATCAATGAGTAATTAATGAAAATGACAACGGGAAAAAGTGCCAAGCAATGAAGCTGAATGATAAATCCTCTATCTTTTCAGTTAAGAAGCACAGATAAGAAAAATCAGCTCAACGCCCTAACCCTGATCACCAGGGAAAGGGAGGGGACCAGGACTGAGATAACTAGGTGGGTCAAACTAACACTGGCCTTCCTTTCGCCTCTGGTGGAGAAATCTCTAAGTTTACCTCAACAAGATAGATCAATACTTTTAATCACTAAGTATTCACTGACACACCTCTGCAGCAAAATAGACTTGAATCCAGGACTCCCGCTCCAGTAGGAGGGAGACTTCAAGTTGGTGTTGGAAGGTTGCCTTTCAGCCTTGGTTTTCCTCAATCCCAGCCCCTCATTGCTTTTGGGAGAGGTTTTGTTGGGAGAGGTGGAAGTGGCTAAAGATGGATGCTGTGTGTTCACAAGCCGGGTGTCTGTTCAGAATGGTGTCTTTATTTTAGTGTCTCACGGTAGATGTCACATGACTATGGCAGACCAGGAAGGACATTTACACATGACTACGTTTCAATCCAAACCTCCACCTTTTTATGCAGCAAAACCCCCCAAAAAATGTCCATATAGTGTCACCTACTTTATCAGCTTCCCAGGTTACCCAGAAGTCACCTGATTGTGCTTCTGTATTAGCATTTCAATTTTCTCTGCATATCCACTGCATACACAGTGTTGAAATCATGTCCTTCTCTTAATTGTATTGTGTGCAGTTATTTTCTGTACAATACACCATCATGGGCTGTCAATGCATCTCCATCTGCCTGGTTTTCTCTTATAGCATCAGGCCATTCTTTTATCAAGACTTCTTGCAACATTGAGATAGTTAGATAAGTTGCTTGATTTGAGCAAAGCACTTGTCTGTAAAGTTCAGCATCTCTGTTAGGTTAATGACTTCCAGAGCATGATGAGCTGCTACTTCATGTTGAATCTATCACACTTGCTGTAGCATCCTTTACTTCTTCACTGGGAGTGCTGCTCTCGACAGCAATGACTGCAATATACACCAGAGATAACAGGAACTGCAGATGCTGGAGAATCCGAGATAACAAGCGTGGGGCTGGATGAACACAGCAGGTCAAGCAGCATCACAGGAGCAGGAAAACTTGACGTTTCGGGCCTAAACCCTTCATCAGAAATGGGGGAGGGGAAGAGGGTTCTGAAATAAATAGGGAGAGAGGGGGAGGCGGATAGAGGATGGATAGAGGAGAGGATAGGTGGAGAGGAGGCAGACAGGTCGAAGAGGTGGGGATGGAGCCAGTAATGGTGAGTGCAGGTAGGGGGGTAGGGAGGAGATAGGTCAGTCCAGGGAGGACGTCTGTTTCTTTTGCTTGCATGTCACATCTAGATGGCCCCTTTGTAATGGGAATAACATGCTTTGAAGATACTATAGAGCAGACGTTAGCAGCTTGAAGAAAATATTTTGAAGTGGCTTGAGGTCAAACTCAACCATCACTTCATCACTTCCAAAATGCTCACAAAGAAAGCCAATGGCCAGGCATTCTTTCCTGATGGGTATACAACATTATTCCACTTGTGTTGAAGTCCTGGATACAGGAGCTATCTGAAACATTATGTTGACCTGATGCTTTCTTTCAGCAGTCATCATTCTAACGGTCACAAACCATGTTTCACCTAGAGACATGGCTGCTTTAATTTGTTGTATCACGTGGAGTGATTTATCGGAGATTTTTTTTCTGAAATCACAATGGCAGACAGCTACATTTGCTTAGATAACAAGGTGTGGAGCTGGATGAACACAGCAGGCCAAGCAGCATCGTAGGAGCAGGAAAGCTTGACATTTCGGGCCTAGACCCTTCATCAGAAAATGACTTCAGTCCATGATTAAAGGCAGAGTCTTTATACTTGTTAATTTATACATTTATTGTCACGGAGGAGGAAATTGCTTGTTTTGCTTCATATCACCTATAGTTTTGACCAGAGATGGGAGAAGAACAGCTCCAGCCATTGTCTTTTTCCCAGGGTTTCAGCTGTGGTCTGATTCTTTGTTCCATTTTTTCGATTTATTTCAGTTGCTTGAGGCAGCTGTGACAGTTCTAACAATTCCTGTGTCTGCCTATCATGAGCTATTCTTTTGTATAGCATTCCTACACTCAGTCTCAGCTTCATTTCTAACTCCCTGCTTTGTTCTAACAGGACAGCAGGCTGATCAGGACAGGGGTAACAAGCGTGGGCTTGGATGAACACAGCAGGCCAAGCAGCATCATAGGAGCAGGAAAACTTGACGTTTCGGGCCTAAACCCTTCATCAGAAATGGGGGAGGGGAAGAGGGTTCTGAAATAAATAGGGAGAGAGGGGGAGGC
>JAHRHZ010000004.1:30528436-30544245 GCA_024137785.1 Ginglymostoma cirratum
GTTTCTTGCTCCTATGATGCTGCTTGACCTGCTGTGTTCATCCAGCCCCATGCTTGTTATCTCGGATTCTCCAGCATCTGCAGTACCTTTTATCTCTGATCAGGACAGGGTCTTTTTTATTGAAATCCTACAGCATATGGGGCCTTGTGGTCCAGGTCACATGAATACAACAGACCAGGAGGGACAACAAGACACAATTACATTTCAATCCAATCAGTATTGTCTTTCTGGCTCACACAACCTCAATGTCCACACAAATTCTCCCTCTGAATCCCACACTTTCACAACATACGCTCGCACCCTTCCACCCCTTTATCACTCCCTCATGCACACATGCTTATACACACAAGTGCACACTCACATGCACACACATGCACATACACACATGCACATGCATACATGCATGCCCAGGCAGATGCATACATATGCTCACATGCATATGCACATACACACAAACATATGAACACACACTAATGCACATATGCACATGCCTACACAGATGCACACACAAGGCACACATATACATGCCTACTTTCATGCACGTATACATACACATTACACACATAGGCACACATGCATATGCCCACAGACATAGGAACACGCGTACACACATGCGTACACACATGCACACACTTGCCCTTCCAGTTTCTTGACCTCACCTGGTCAGTGAACAATCTCCCAAATAACTGCATACTCACCTCCATTCCCTCGATCCAAGCCTGAGGCTGAACAAAAGTAGGACTGTTCACACAGCCCACTTCTCCAGTGCACGTCCACTGAGAAGTATTTCTCTTCCAGGCTCAGTAGGTAAAGGTGGGAGAGAACTGCTCTCTGATTGGAGGGGCAGCTCCTTGCAGAATCCTCCACATGTTCTTACCTGGATCTGAAATGTGGGTAACAGCAGGATAAGACCCTTCAGAGGACACATTCTGGTGTGTGGGACACATTTTGGACAAACCTGCTCTGACAGTAAAGAACACTTTTTCAATTTGCAGGCTCTGTTCTCATTTCTGCATCTGTTGACATTGCTTCTTGTTATCAGTTACTCAGGTCTTGTAGATAACCATGGTCAGTCTGGTTTATCCATCCTCTGTTATCGATTCCGCACAACGGTGTGCAGCCCATATTGGAGTAAACAGAGGTCCCATCGTCCCTTTCCAGGGCTTGTCTAGAGTTCTGATGTTGTTCAGGTTGACCACACTGTGTTGTTTTGAGGGTTGGTTAGTTTAGTTGGCTGAGTGACTGGTTTGTGATGCAGAGTGATACCCATAGCATGGGTTCAATTCTGCAACAGCTGAGGTTACCATGAAGAACCCTCCTTCTCAACCTCTCCCCTTGTCCTGAAGTGTGGTGACCTTCAGGTTAACCTACCATCAATCATCGCTCTCTAATGAGAGAGCAGTGGTCTGGCCCTTTGGGACTACAGAAACTTTATCTTTACTATGTTCTTCTAGCATGGAATGTAAGGTTTAATTCCACTCTGTAATCTTCTTAACCACCGAGCATTAAAGTTCTAAATTGAAAAGTATAAATTTCTTGAACATCAACTGAACATTACTTCAAGTTAAACTACCTCAGCACAGCAAGGAGACCAATGAAGCACAAATTTGGGACTGATTATAGGTGTTTGCAATCCCAGATTCTGTTACAATCACAGATCAGCGTATTTGTGTTACAGTCTTTTTAACAGCCAGTAACTTTTATTTACAAAGCAGAAAGAGACTTACTGAGGCCATAACGTTGCAAGATTCTACAGATTTGAACAAACAATAAAAAATCTTTACTCGAACAGTTCATCCACTTCACTAACACCCTCCACCCCAACCTTAAGTTCACCTGGACCACCTCCGATACCTCTCTCTCCTTCCTGGACCTCTCTGTTTCCATTTCTGGCAACCACTTGGAAACCTATATCTATTTCAAGCCTACCGACTCCCACAGCTACCTAGAATACATCTCTTCTCATCCACCTTCCTGCAGTAATGCCATCCCCTACTCCCAATTCCTTCGCCTCCACCACATCTGCTCCTGAGATGAGGCATTCCACTCCTGGACATCCCAGATGTCTTCGTTTTTCAAGGACCACAATTTCCCCTCCACAGTGGTCGAAAACGCCCTTGACCACATCTCTCACATTTCCCACAACTCATCCCTCATACCTCCTCCCCGCAATAACAACCAAAACAGAATCCCCCTGATCCTTGTGTACCAGCCCACCAAACTCCGGATCCAAAGCATCATCCTCCGCCACTTCCGCCACCTGCAATCTGACACCACTACCAAAGACAATTTTCCCTCCCTACCCTTATCTGCCTTCCGGAGGGACCACTCTCTCCATGACTCCCTTGTCCACTCCACACTCCCCACCAGCCCCACCACACCCGGCACTTTTCCCTGCAACCGCAGGAAGTGCTACACCTGTCCCTACACCTGTACCCTCACCCGCATCCCAGGGCCCAAGAAAACCTTCCACATTAAACAGATGTTCACCTGCACATCTGCTAATGTGGTATATTGTGTCGGCTGTTCACAATGTGGCCTCCTCTACATTGAGGAAACCAAGCGGAGACTTGGAGACTGCTTTGCGGAACACCTACGCTCGGTTCACAACAAAAGACTGCATCTCCCAGCCGCGAACCACTTCAACTCCCCCTCCCACTCCTTGGACGACATGTCCATCCTGGGCCTCCTGCAGTGCCACAACGATGCCACCCAAAGGCTGCAGGAACAGCACCTCATATTTCGTTTGGGAACCCTGCAGCCCAATGGTCTCAAAGTGGACTTCACAAGCTTCAAAATCTCCCCTCCCCCTACCGCATCCCAGAACCAGCCCAGCTCATACCCACCTCTCTAACCTGTCCTCCCATCTATCCGTTCTGCCCACCTCAAGCCCCACCTCCACCTCTTACCTACCAGCCTCATCCCGCCTCCTTGACCTGTCCATCTTCCCTGGAATGACCTATTCCCACCCCAACTCCCCACCTACCCTCACCTTTACTGGCTCCATCCCCGCCTCCTTAAACTGTTCGTCTGCTCTCCACCTATCTTCTCCTTTATCCATTTTCCATCCACCTCCCCCTCTCTCTCTATTTATTTCAGAATCCCCTTCCCCTCCCTCATTTCTGAAGAAGGGTCCAGACCCGGGATGTCAGCTTTCCTGCTCCTCTGATGCTGCTTGACCTGATGTGTTCACCCAGCTCTACACATTGTTATCTCTTTACTCAACAATGTTTGGATTGTAATATAATCTATGATACATCTACGAAATCTATTCTAACACCTCAACAGACAAGGGATAAATGTAAGGAATAGACTATGATCAAATGCTCCTCAGCACAAATCAAATAGCAAATTCAACCAATCATTCAACTATGTATTTCAACATAGTTCCCCTGGAAGTTAATGGTACAGTGGGTTATCAAACATCATTAAGTTTCATGAAGGATTACAACACTTCTCATTTATTTTATTAAACTAATTTGTTCATTTTTTCATACATTCATTCATTCATAACTCTCACTCGAGAATCACTCTCTTATGGACTCCTTCAAAAACAGCTCCTGTTCTGGCTCATCATTTTCCTTTCCTATGTTTAGACCTCCACCCCGACTGTGCACTCTAGAAACTATACTGCGGCACTCATTCATGGATATAACCTCAGCTATTCACCGACATCTAGCTTCACCGACTTGGCGCAGGTCGTTCACTGAGCTCAGTTATGTCAAGCAAATATTGTTTTTGAGCTTTCCAATCTCAGCTACTCTGCGTAATTAAAGCTGACAGGTTTCTTCTGAGCAGCTCATGGCTTCGCTCATCACAGAGTTAGCAACTTTCCCATTTTCTCAGGTCCCCAGCACGTCTTCCAAATCCTCCAACACTGAGCTGCCTATTACTTACAAGAACTTCACCCTGAATTCTAACAGCAGAGAGCCATCTAACTACATTTGACTCCTCACTGAGTGCCCTACGCAGAATCTGAGTAGTTCAGTTGCCTTCCCAGAAGTACAGTTAACTGTAGCAGTCCAAACATAGCATTTAACTCAGTCTCTTAATAAAGTACATGCTACCTTTGAACTCTTCTTCATTGATGCCTGAACTGTGCTGAGTGACCTAGCAAAACACCTAACAAGTCTCTTTTCATTGCTGGGCAGAACTGAAATTTACTGACTGTTAAATATGGCATCCTCGGGACCAATTGTACCCTAAGGATTTCATCAAACCTCAAGTGACTGGGCTTTTTGGCAGGGTAGGGTAGCTGAGGATAAACACTTGGGACCATTGAAAAGGTACCTGAATCCGTGAAGGCCAAGCAAGGGTCTAATAGTATTCCTCAAACGTTTTTATTTATATGAGGGTGATCTAAAAATCAAAAGGATACAACTGTATAACAGCAAATATTGATATTTCCATAATGTCAGCAGTTGGGAGACAAACAAATATTTCCTACTCCATTTTTTGTTTCATTAGCACTTTCTGGAACGACTGTACTTCAATCCCTAGATCAGTCAGATTATCACTGTGACCTTTTCTATAGTTCTTTTGATAAATGTCAATTAAGTTGCTGACATTCATCCATTGATGTGGGGAAGAGCAAGTATTAAAAAGTAAACTCAGACTTTCCTTTGTTCATACATGGCAGGTGTCAGCATTGTCTGCCAATATTTTGGCTCTGAAGTTGGTCAGAAGGACACAAAATACCAACACCAATAAAATAATTAATATTTAATACCGAGAGTGGGCAGCCAATGTACTGTTATGGGTCAGACCAAATCCCCTCAAAATATATTAAGAATGTAGCCTAGACCCTAACTTTTATTTTAAAGGTAAATGTAAGGTATTGCATTCCAGATGTAATTCTATAGGTCAAATTACCAGATTTAAAGCAAAACATAATTTATTGAAACGTTTATTTTTTATTTTATTGTTAAAATGCAACAAAAGAGAGATGGGACTGGAGTAACTTAACTCTACTGGAAAACTTAACAGAGTAATAGATACAGTAACTATTACTAATTAACAATTCCAAGATAGTAACATCCCATAAACAAACACTTGGCAAACGATAAACTCAGAAAACAGATTGTCTCACAAGCAACTTCAGTAGCAGGAAGAGAAACCCCAGCTTTTGGCTGTAAACGAGAGAGGGGAACAATAGCTTTCATTTTTTCAAGGCTCTAATAGCAACTGCTGAAAGCTAAAACTGAAAGTCTTGGTTCTGTGGGAGCTTGATTACACCCATTCAGGCTGCTGCTATTGTTCCAATGTTAAAATAACTTAAGGACTCAAAATCTGTTTATTCCAGTACATCTTGCTATTGAAGGAGACCAGTGAAGGTTCACCAGACTGATTCCTGGGATAGCAAGACTAACATGACAAAGGATTGGATCAACTAGGCTTGTACATGCTGGAATTTAAAAGAATCGGGGGATCTCATAGAAATATATAAAATCTTGACAGGACTGGACAGGTTAGATGCAGGAAGAATGCTCCCGACATTGGAGAAGTCCAGAACTGGGGGTCACAGTCTAAGAATGAGTGGGTAAGCCATTCAGGACTGAGATGAGGAAGAATTTCTCCACTCAGACAGTTGTGAGCCTGTGGAATTCTTTACCACAGGAAGCTGTTGGGCCCAGATTGTTAGATATATTCAAGAGGGAGCTGCCCTAGGCCCTTATGGCTAAAGGGATCAAGGGGAATGAGGAGAGGGAGGGAATAGGATACTGAGATTGCATGATCAGCCATGACTGTATTGAATGGTGGTGCAGGCTTGAATGGCCTAATCCTGCAACTATTTTCTACATTTCTACGGTTCCCGACTTGGAAATATATCGCTGTTCTTCACTGTCACTGGGTCAAAATCCTGGAATTCCCTCCCTAACAGCATTGTGGGTGTCCCTACAGCACACGCACTACAGCAGTTCAAGTAGGCAGCTCACCACCACCTTCTCCAGGGCAACAACGGTTTACCCTGTCAGTGAAGTCTTCCTATGCCGTGTCAGAAAACCTCAGGGCTCATGCTCCCTGCAATGTTTTGTCATTGCTTGCTCTTCCCCTTCTGCACTGCTGCCTGCTCCAGCAGTGATCCTGACAGGGTGCAACCTTATTTTAAATGATACAAGAAAATTAGAGTTCGGGGAACCCTGCTACGTGTGGCCTGTGTACAGCTCAGTTAATGCTGACTGCTCACATAAATCATTACAATGCACAGGCAACACAGTATTGGTGTGCTGTCTGCATTTCGAATAATAGGCTTGGGTCAACATACATCAGGAAGCCTTGCTCCGTCTGTAGGTTCTGTCTAATTAAATTCCAAGCCTCCTTTTATCTGTAGTGCATAGTGACGCAGAAGGTATGCTTAATACCCACATGAGAAGGAAATAGCTTTCTTTTGATGTCCAACTCAAGTATCAACATATGTCATGGAGACATATCCGGTCTTCTTTCCTCAAGCATCAACGTGGCTCTAAATAATGTTTTGTGTAATGTGCATCTAAACTGTTATGTGATTATTTAATCCAGCAGAACATTGTATGAAAATGAAATCTACCAAGCTACATGTGTTAAGGAGAATCTTGTTTGTGTTGTACAGGATGGTGTCCCATTCACACCAACCACAGGGAGAGACAGAAACCATTGATCACAAATTCCTGCTGCTAATGGTGGAGGTGATTCAAGTGTTTCCTTCGTGCAGGAGTTAAATCAATCAAAGAACAAGTTCTCCTTGGCCAAAACCGAAAATTTATCAAGAAACAGGAGACAGAAAATCATTTTAGCTCAGAGAGTCTACAACAAGGAAAATTACACAGCAGCATAGAGTCATAGACATTTACAGCATGGAAACAGGCCCTTCAGCCCAACTTGTCCATGCTGCCCAGTTCTTGCTGGAAAAATTCAGCAGGTCTGGCAGCATCTGTGGAGAGAGAAAGAAGAATTAATGTTTCAGATCCAGTGACCCTTCTTCAGTCCTGCTGAGTGTTTCCAGCACTTTCTGTTTCTGATTTCCAGCATCCACGGTTCCTTCGGTAGATTATGGAAGAGGTTTGGAGTGAAAGAGGCAGAAGGGAGAGAGGGCAAACCAGCTAAAGAATGAGAATGAGAGAGCGAGAGAGAGAGAGAGAGAGAATGGGAAAATTTGCTGCATCCTGTGCTTTAACCTAATTGTGCTACCTTTGGGCTGAGATAGCTGTCTGGAGTATCGCAGGTTGTGGGTGTTTGCATACACTGTCCCTGAGGCTGCTTGCTCCTTATTGCGACGTAAGGACTTTCAACACCTTCCGTATGGTGCCTCTCCTTTAGTTACATCTGCCAATAGTAGGTCCTCAAATACAACTCTCCAGTATAGTGTCTAAGACCTCCCCCTCCACAGCCAAGAGGGCCGGACATGTACTTCGGGTCCTACGTCCTGTCTCTGACTATCTGAAGACAGGAAGATCTAGAGCATTAATCTACAGAAGACTTCCACAGCTCAAAACCTCTGGGAGATGTCTGAATCAAATATCCCCACTTCTGTCACCAGACTGGATGCAAATAGATTAAATTAGTCGGGGAATGGATATAAAGTATTTAAGTTAATATTAACCATGGACTGTTGATATTCAACCTTCATCTAATTTTAATATTTGAGACCTTTCAAGGACTAACATTGATTTTAGAAAGGAAAACTGTTGACCTAAATTGGCTGCTGTGATCACCCGACCAAATTGACTGAAGTTGAAGAAACCATTAACGAACAAGGATCAGACTGAACTAAAATTAACATTGTTAAGTAAAGAAAAATCAAACTGTCATCCAGAGATAGTAAGAACTGTCGATGCTGGAGTCAGAGATAATACAGTGTGGAGCTGGAGGAACACAGCAGGCCAGGCAGCATTAGAGGAGCAGGAAAGCTGACGTTCTTCAGAAAAAAAAAAGGGTCCCAACCTGAAACTCTCATCCTTATCCTTTGGTTGGTTCCTACCTTTCTGGTAGTCACACATTGAGAAGAAAGCTTGTTAGCCAGCTTGGAAAGACAAGGCAACCATACTCTGGAATACACACTGAGCTATATTTCAACGGCTGTTTCTGAGCAGTAAGGGAGAGACGACACAAAACTGATTTGTAAGTAAGGACTGAAAGACTCTCCTCTCGCACAACTTCACAAACCGGTGTCTGATGAAAAATTAATTGGAAACACTCACCAATAAGATGGCAGCGAAGTAGGACTTCCAGCCAGAGCTCCTCTGTTTCGCCTGTTCCTTTTCCTTATTTTCTCCTTCTTTCCTCCATTCCCACAGCCTCGGACTCCCAGCTCTGGCTTCCGGAGTGTGGGTGTGGGTTGGCGGCTCAAAGCGGGGATGCCAGTGACCAGTGGCACAGTACGGAGTGTGGTGGCAGTGGCCTGGTGCGGAGCAGTGACAGCAGCCCAATGACAAGTGTGGGGGCAGCAGCTGCTGCGGACAGCCCTTTGGTTGTCTTTTTAACTTCTTGTTTTTCTGACCTATGGCCATACTGTGTACAGCTGCACTGTAACTTGGTTCTTCATTTCTCTATTCTGTAACAAAGGATTGTACCTAGGTACATTTGTGCCCAAGATGTTGCCGTAAGTGGCGACTTATACACTTTTCACGGTACTCATTTGAGTACGTGACACTAAAGCTAATCCAATTGAATTTATTCAGTGAGAGCTCAAGATCTACTAACTTCATCATTGATGAAGAAAGAAGACAATAATTGAAAAGTTGGGACTAAAATCTAATATCTCAATGCCTATGAAAACTATGGACTGCAAGTGAATTTACCCTCCTACCTTTATACACTTCCTCCTGAGCTTTCTTTCAAGTGTATTACCTGTGTTTGAGCACAATGGCGTGTTCTAAGTATTCTGTTTTGGAGAAAGAGGGAATAAAACTCTTTTTTTCACTCAAGAAAGCCTTGTAGCTTAGTTATTTTGTTGTGATCTCGTTGGTTATGGTTAAATTAAAGTGTGATAGCTGTGTGTTGGAAAGGAAAGCATTTCTTGTGACTGACCAAGGTGGGGTGTGGGGAGGGAGAAGTGTTTTATAAAAAGGGGAGACATTTCCTTTCCTCACCTGGTCATAACACACTGTAAACATTGGAGCTGAACCTGCAATGAGCGCATGTATTAAGATTACCGACACTTTAGCCAACTGAAAAATTTCAATAAAAGTGTAGTTAAAGTTCTAGAAATATTTCTAGAAGCCAGAAGTGTCAAGCCAGAGACACTCAGTTCCTGACCTCATTGCAGTCTTTGTTCAAGCACAGACAAAAGAGCTGAACTCCCGAGGTGAGGTGAGAGTGACAGCCCTTGACATCAAGGCCACATTTGACTGAGTATAGTATCAAGGAGCCCTACCAAAACTGGAAAGAATGGGTGTCAGAGGGCAAACTCTCTGCTATTTGGAGCCATACTTGGCACAGAGGAAGATAGTCATGGTTGTTGGAGGTCAGTCAACTCAGCTCCAGGACATCTCTGACGGAGTTCCACAGGGTAGTGTCCAAGGCCCAACCATCTTCAGCTGCTTCATCAATGACCTTCTCTCCATCAAAAGGTCAAAAGGGAGGGTGTTTGCAGATGATTGTACAATGCTCAACACCATTCATGACACTGCAGGTACTGAAGCAGTTCATGTTCAAATGCAACAAGACCTGGATGATATTCAGGTTTAGGCTGACAAGTGGCAAGTAACATTCATCCACACAAATGCCAGGCAATGACTATCTCCAATAAGAGACAATTGAACACTACCCCTTGACATTTAATGGCATTACCATTACTGAATCCCCCACTATCAATATCCTGGGTGTTACCATTAAGCAGAAACTCAACTGGACCTGCCATATAAACACAGTGGCTACAAGAGCAGGCCAGAAGCTAGGAATATTGCGGAAAGTAACTCACCTCCTGACTCAGCAAATCCTGCCCACCATCTATAAGACATAAGTCAGGAGTGTGATGGAATACTCCCCACTTGCCTGGATGAGTGCAGCCCCAACAATACTCAAGAAGCTTGACACCATCGAGGACAAAGCAGCCGCTTGATTGGCACCACATCCACAAGCATCCACTTCCTCCACTGCCAATGCTCAGTAGCAGCAGTGTGTACTATCTACAAGATGCACTGCAGAAAGTCATCAAAGATTCTCAGACAGCACCTTCAAACCCATGACCAATTCCATTTGGAAGGACGAGGACTGCAGATACATGGGAACACCACCACCTGCAAGTTCCCCTCCAAGCTTATCACCATCGTGACTTGGAAAAATATTGCCATTCCTTCACTGTTGCAGGGTCACAATCCCGGAATTCCCTCCCTAAGGAATTGTGGGTCAACCCACAGCGGGTAGACTGCAGCGGTTCAAGAAGGCAGCTCACCCCCACCTTCTCAAAGGCAACTAGGGACGGGCAATAAATGCTGGCCAGCCAGTGATACCCATGCCCCATGAATGAATAAGAAGAAATGAGACAGTATCATTACTAATAAAGATAATGACACATGAGGTTTAATTCATTGATTACTGCAACATGAGCCATGGATCTCGCTGAAGACAGTTTAATTACTGATCATTCGATTCATCTCTTGTGTCCGATTTTAAAAAATTGAACAAAAGACTTATTCATAATGTGAATCAATAGCTACAGGGGTCTGGAATCAAGGACACAAGCCATTAGGAATATAACCAGTGCCCTTCTAAATGATTCCATTTATCAGCACAATGCAAACTGTTTGGAATCAATACGTTAGTGTCAAGGGAATACATCTGGGATAATTTATGTTGGCCGATAGTCCTTGACAAGCTCCAAGAAATGAAATTGGGATTTCAATGAGGTTCCTCTCCAGCCCTGATTTAACATCTGCGACTGAGTCTCATAGCAGCAGCTGCAAGGGTCACTCTGAGTTCATTAGGTTCTTGTAAAAGCTACTGGTACGAAATGTGTCAGCTCGAAGTATTTCTTGGGCAGAAGTGACAGATATCGCCTTGCCTATTATAGACAACACCTAATGCCACACCATTTTTATGAATGGAATTAAATATCAGGTAGAACCACAGGACAATTCATTATCACCCTTTTTTTTAGCTAATGGTCCAGGAAACATTTTAGGCCATTATTCTAATACAGACAACTGGATGAAGGAAAAAACATTATTGTCACCATTCTGTCCTGTTAGCAATAACACACAGAACAAGGTTAGTCCTGTTTATTTGGGGGAAAAGGTCTATAAGGGTGACTCCGTGTCCTTGAAATTTCCATAAATCAAGCAGGAAGAGAGGTGCCAGACAGACGCACAGTCCATAATCTTCCATCCTAATATTCCTCAATGTATACTCCCACATTCCCATACCAAATCCTCCCATTGGAGATATCATTCCATTTCCCTTTCCATGACATGTCTCAGCCTAGGGTTTTTACACGTTCAGTACTGAACGAAAGCTGCATTGTCGTAAGATCTGTCTTTCAGATGAGATTTGAAACAAGCACTTAGTCATAGAGTCATACAGCATGGAAACAGACCCTTCACCCCAACCAGTCCACAACAAACATAAACCCAAACTAAACTAGTCCCACCTGCCTGCTCCTACCCCATACCCCTCCAAACCTTTCTTATTCATGTACTTACCCAAATGTCTCTTAAATGTTGTAACTGTGCCCACATCCACCACTTCCTTGGGAAGTTCATTCCACACATGAATGACCTTCCACGTTAAAAAATTGCCTTTCCTGTCTTTTTTAAATTTCTCTCCTCTCACCCTAAAAATGTGCCCCCTAGTCTTGAAATTCCCCATTCGAGAAAAAGACAACTACCATTAACTCTATCTATATCCCTCATTATTTTCCTAAACATCTATAAGGTTGCCTCTCAACCTCCTATGCTCTAGTGAAAAAAATCCCAGCCTTTTTTAATAGAACCCCTACAGTGTGGAAACCAGCTCTTTGGCCCAACAAGTCCACATTAAACCTCAGAGCATCCCACCCAGACTCATCCCCCTATGGCCAATTCACTTAAACTGCATATCTTTGGACTGTGGGAGGAAACTAAAGCACTCAGAGGAAACCCACACAGACATGGGGAGAATGGGCAAACTCCACATGGACAAACTCCACATGGACAGTTGCCTGAGGCTGGAATTGAACTAGGGTCCCTGGTGCATGTGAGGCAGCAGTGCTAACCACTGAGCCACCATACTACCCCAAATACCTTTCTTCATAACTCAAACTTAACTCAAACCTTCCAGACCCGACAACATCCTGGTAAATCTCTTCTGAACCCTCTCCAGCTTAATGAAATCTTTCCTATAACTCTCAGATCCTAAAATCTCTCCTATTTGAGGAAGAACATTTATCTGCTAAGATCTAAAACAGATTCATTGATCGGCATTATGTTGCCATTTGTGGAAGCTTGCTGTGCACAGGTTAGCAACTCCATTAATCACATCACAACAATGACCACATTTCAGAAAATAATTCATTGCCTTTCAGGAGGTGTTTTCTTAATTTTATTGCAATAGTCTGAAGGATAAACAGACAGGGTCTGTCAACACAGGAACAGAAAGATGGCGCCTTTCATTTTACATTTTCAGACAAGTTTAATGATTCTAATTAGGCACACCTCATACATGACCTTAACGAAAAATATGAGGGCCTATCATTCCAATTTTGGAGCTCGGGGCCTGGTAGACTGCATCCTCAGCTCAGCTTCAGTGGATATGAACTCACAGAAATAAATTGTGCCAAAGCATAATAGCAATCAGAAAGGACAGAAGGCAACGCAGAGCGAGTAATTCAAACAAAAGTTAGGAACAAATTGTTGCAGATGCTGGAATCTGTACTGAAAGCAAAAAATTGCTGGAAATAAGAGTAGGTCAGGCAGCATCCATGGAGAGAAAGCAAGCTAATGTTTTGAGTCTGGCTGACTCTTCATCCAGAAGAGTACCGAATCAGTAAGAGTGTTGGCCTGAAGATGATAAGACACACCTTGGGGCACATTAGAGGCAGATTTTACTCTGTATTTCACTGACTGTGAAAATTGGATGAAAAACATTGTGAAATATTCCATGCTTCGAAAATAATCTTGATTCCTTAGGAAAGGTACAAACATTTATCAGAAACACTTTTATGTATAGAAGAGTAAATAATTAATATTGAATACTACACACAATTGGATTGATATATATCCACAATGCATGTCTCTTCACATCTAGAAGTGAGCACAAGGCCTGGATGGAATGTCCATGTACAACTCCCAATTAAATTGTATGAAATGCTATTTGGTCCAATGCTCTCTTATTTCCAGACAATAAGATACATTAGACTGTATTCTGATCCACCCATTATATTCCAAATTCATCTGCCACAGCCCCCAGTACAGAATGGCATATTAATCATTTCCTTCAGAATTGAACACAATAGCATGACAGCTATTATTGAAATTGGTTTCTTGTAGAACAATAAGGAAACTTGCTGCAGTCAGACAGGATTTGGATGAAACTACTTCTGGAATACTCCATCAAATTTTGGTCTCTTCACCGATAAAGGGTTATTTCTTTGAAGGGTAGACTGTAGATGTTCATTAAATGGGTTTTGGGATGAAGAGATCCCTCATGTCCTATTCTGTTCCCACCTTTCCATAAATAACTCATCACTCTGCAGATATCCACAGAGAGAACACCATCCCACTTGCTCACCTGTCTCTTCCAGACCCTCCATATCATAGAAACTCCTCAATACAGAAACAGGCCATTTGGTCCAACAAGCCCACACTGACCCTCTGAAGAGCATCCCATCTAGATCCATCCCCCTATCCTATCCCTGCACTTCCTATGGCTAATCCACCTAGCTTACACATCCTTGGACACTGTGGGCAATTTAACATGGCCAATCCACACTAACCTGCACACATTTTGACTGTGGGACGAAATGGGGATACGGAGAGATCATGCAAACCCTACACAGATAGTCACCCGAGGGCGGAATTGAACCCAGGTCCCTGACATGGTGAGGCGGCAGTGCTAACTACTGAGCCACCCAATGTCCCCTTATACCTTTGTCAACCCCATCAGCCCATTTCCAATACCCCATCTGGAGACTAATCATAACGCCCATCCAACTGTCTCCTTGCCCCGAACCCTGGTATTACACCTGAATGATACCCACCCTGCCACTCTACTCCGCCCCTGTGGAGGTCCCAGGTTGTATTCACAGCGAATAAACCTGCTCCCAATGCCTACCATGCTCTCCAGTGCTGTTCCATACACCCCACCCTCCATACACCTGTGGTTCCCACCTGTGTCCGTCCTTTCTCCTACTTTAACGAATACCTCTGTTAATCTACCCCCCTCCAGTGCCAGCCTTGACTCCCCAGTTCCTTTTGGCAGTGATTGCCTGCTCAGTCGGTGCGTACCCTACAGGGCAGGCCATTAACCATTCACTGGACTACCTTCGCAAAGTATTTTCTAAATAATGTGTTCAGAGATGTCATGACAAAAGTCTGGAGCAGGTGGGATTTGAAACTGGATCTTCCAGCCCAGAAGGACAGATGCTACCAGTGTGCCACAAAGTCCTCATTGGACTGCAGTTGGACAGACACTGTGATCCTGAAGAGCCCAAGCTGATAACTGATCGTGACCGAGCCCCTGGACTGTGCGTGGATTGACAGCAGTCACCCTAACACTGGACTGAAGGTTTGTCCCCAACCAGTTTCTGATCTGGCCATTTGGTTGAATAAGTGTGCAGTGTGTTTGCCAGGCAAGCAGCTGCTACGTGCTGTAGGTGTTAGATCTCTATCTCAGTACATCAAGGTAGATCAAGGTGTCCCCATACCCCAGGCAGATCCTTCCTGACAAGGAGGCTGCCTAAGTGTCAGTACAGCGGGACGAACAGCCTTTGGTTCTGGCTGGAGTGTCAATGCACCACTAGATAAGGCAGTGTATGGGTGCTGAGGGTATACAGATAGCTGCCTAATAGAGAAAGTGAGCAGCCCAATCTGCAGCCTGCTCCATTCCATGAATTCAATGCACAATGTATCCTTGCTGCTTCTGTAGTTGCCAGCGCTCCGCAGCTCTGTGCTTCCTGAGCAGGCTGCAGGTCGGGCAGTGAGGTACCATGGTGGTTATGAGGGGATGGCAAATGTTGGATACTGATGTCAATGGACGGGAGTTTGTATGTGGTTGAATCTTGCCCCCAGCCGCTGTTTGATGGCTGATCAACAGGGAGACGAGTCACAGTCAGTGATGAGATGAAGTCTCCAGGTGCCTGCTCTGATTTCCATGCCATGAGCTCTCAGCTTGTTTGACAAGTTGGGTGAGATAGGAAACTGATTAGTAGAGAGGTGAGTCAGGCCATTAACAAAGTGATTAACAAGCAATAATCCCCCACCGTTGAGCAACCCACCTCTGCCCAGCGAAGAATTCACCTCACCTCATGGTGGTGTGAGATGCTCCTGACATTGAAGTGGGCTTCACTGATCTTACTATCTGATTATGCCGTAAATCTCACCATTACCAGGCCCCTGTGAGATTCCATCCTACATTTTAGTGCTCGTTAAGTTGAACATTGCCAGTGTTTAGAATGAGATGCCTATTCACATTCAGAACCCAGGTTAACACTTGTATTCAGCAAACGACAGCCAGGTACAGTGTCATAATTGAGTGACTGAATGAGTAGTGCCCGGGGAGACCTAAGGCCCAGTGTGACAGTCTCGCCCCAGTGTGATGGTCGCGCCCCAGTGTGACGGTCTCATCCCAGTGTGACGGTCGCGCCCCAGTGTGACGGTCGCGCCCCAGTGTGACGGTCTCGCCCCAGTGTGACGGTC
>JAHRHZ010000004.1:30545272-30573302 GCA_024137785.1 Ginglymostoma cirratum
GCCCCAGTTTACCGGTCTCTGTTTACCGGTCTCTATTTACCGGTCCCGATTTGCTGCTCTCTGTTTGCTGGTCTCTGTTTGCTGCTCTCTGTTTACCAGTCCCAATTTACTGGTCTCTGTTTGCTGCTCTCTGTTTGCCGGTCTCTGTTTGCCGGTCTCTGTTTACCGATCCCGGTTTACCGTTCTCTATTTGCCGGTCTCTGTTTGCCGGTCTCTGTTTGCCAGTCCCGTTTTGCCGGTCTTGTCCCAGCGTGGAGGTTTTCTTCGGCATCAGCTTCCAGGTATTCCAGTGTTTGCCATTTTAATCGGTTTTCCCTGAACTGAAATTGATCAGGGATGAACGTTGCCTTAAGTTTTGCTTCTTCTTTCTTCCTTTCTATGACTTATGTCACTAACAAGGCGCCGTGGCTTCACGACTTATAAAACTTTTAACTGTATTTCTTTGTAAAAATACTCATGGCAGTAAATTGCTACTCTATTCTAATATCCCAATCCGTTCAGTCCATCATGCCTGATAGCCCCAGTCAAGGGAGCCCACAATTAAAATGATGCATGCCTTTAACATCCATTTTACAGCTTCCTCAGGCAACAATGCCAATTTAAGGGCACTTTATGAGTGGTTTTTGGTCATGGTTCATTACTATAAGGAAATGGAACTGTCCCAATCTCATTTCATGACAGACCCTACATCTAGCAACACAGGTTTAATGCAAGCTCTTTTCAACGTCCTTTGAATTGTTAATGCTTTGGCAATCGTTCATGTTTATGACAGCTAGTCAAATTAAGTAACCACTTTCCCCAGAACAGCTTCATTTTTAATGTGGACTGCAGCACAAATTGAAACGAAACAGAACTATTGATTTCAACTCATTTACTCCACACTTTAAGTGTTAAAGGAATGAAAACTTCGTCATACTTCACAGTTTCTTCACAGAGGTGGTATATCACCGAAGAAAGACCTGCATTTAGATAGCACCCCTCTAAGCACTGAACAGCCATTAAAGAACTTTTGAAGCAGTCAAGAATGTAGACAATCCACGCCCAGCAGAGTCCCGAAGCAACAATGTGGTCATGACTAGATAATCAGATTTTTAAAAAATTATTATTCATTCATGACACTGCCAGATTTTACTGCCCATCTCCAGATCGTGGTGAATCAACTTCTTAAACTGTTACCGTCCTAATGGGTGGTGTTACAACCACAGGGCTGGTAGGGAAGTTGTTCCAGGATTTTGACCCAGTTGGAACAGCAATACAGTTCTAAGTCGGGATAGTGTGTAGTTCGAATAGGAGTGGTGTTACCATGTACCTGCTGCCCCTGTCCTTTTACGGGGGAGTAGAGGTGGAGGGTTTGGACGATGCATTTGGTGAATCACTGCAGTGCACTTACTTTTGCCACTAGACTCTGATGGTGAAGGGACTGAATATTTAAGGAGATGCACAGAGTGCCAGTCTAGCGGGTTGCATTATCCTGGATGGTATTGAGCTTCCTGAATGTTGCTGGATGCAAACACAACTGGAGAAGTGAGGGGTTTTTCATCACACTCCTGACTTGTGTCTTATAGATGGTGAGCAGGCTTTGGGAGTTAGGAGTGAGTTATGTGCCTAAGGATTTCCAGTCTCTGACCTGGCCACAGTATTTATAGAAATAGAGAAACTAGGAGCTGAAATATGTCATTCAATCTTTTGAGCCTGCTCTGCTATTCAATATTATAATGGTTGATTCTGTATCTGAATACCATACTCCCGCTTTCTCCCCATACCCCTCAATGCCTTTAAAATCTGAAAATGTATCAATTTCTGTCCTGAATATATTCAGTGAGTCAGCTTCCACAGCCTTCTGTAATAGAGAATTCCACAGGTGCACTATTCTTCGAGTGAAAAAATGTTTCCTCATCTCAGTCTTAAATGGTTTGCCCATATACTGAGACAGTGCGCCCTCCTACTCGACTCCCCAACCAGGGAAACACCCTTCCTGCATCTAGTCTGGCCCCAGTTCGAACTTTATATGTTTCAATCAGATCCCTTCTCAGTGTTCGAAACATTAGTGAATACAGGTCCATTCGAACCAATCTCTCCTCATACGACAGTCCTGCTATCCCCAGTATTACCCCAGGGAACTTCCGAAAAGTCAAGTATATCTTTTCTTAGGTAGGGAGACCCCACACCATCATGCTATACTCCAGGTGTGGTCTCACCAAGGCCCTGTGTAATTGTAGTAAGACATTCCCTACAATCCTCTTGCAAGGAAGACCAATATACCATTTGACTTCCTCATTGCTTTCTGCACCTGCCTGTCTACTTCCATTCACTTGGGTACGTGGACACCCAGATCCCTTTGTGCGGCCACATTTCCCAATATATCACTATTTAAATAATACTGCACCTTTTTTGTCTTTCACACCAAACTTCACATTTTGCCACAATGAATACTGTAACTATCAGCTGTTTGCCCACACGCCCAACTAGCCTAAATCACCTTGGAGCCCCATGGTTATTTAGTTGAACCAGTTAAATTTCTGGTCAATGATAATCTCCCAGCATATTGATAGTGAGGGATTAAGTGATGTTAATGCCATGGAAGATCAAAAGGTGATGGTTAATTTTCTTCTTATCGGAGATGGTAATTGCCTGGCATTTATGTTGCCCACATATTACTTGCCACTTATCAGCCCAAGTTTGGATGCTTTCTGGGTTTTGTTGCACATGGACACAGACTGTTACAGTATCGGACGAGCTATGAATGGTACTGCAAGTTATAATCATCAGTGAACATCACCCTTGACAGCTTATGGTTGAAGGAAGGTTATTGATGAAGCAACATACACTGGCTGTACCTGAGACATCACCATGAGGAACTTATGCAGTAACTGTAACATGTCTAATGAAGAAAGGTAGGCAGAAAGTAGGAAACTATAAGCCAGTTAGTATCACACCTGTCATTGGAAAGTGCTGGAATGCATTAATAAGCAAGTGGTAGTTGGCTGTTGTCTATTTCTTGATGCCCTGCAGCAGAGATGAGTGGCTGGGAATTAAGATATTTGGTGAAGGAAAGAATCATAGAATTCCTACGGAGTGGAAGCAGGCCATTTAGCTCATCAAGTGCACACCAGCCTTCCAAACAGCATCCCACCCAGACCCAACCCCAGCCCTGTATTTCCCATGGCCAATCCACCTAACCTGCGCATCGTTGGACTGTAGGAAGAAACGCGTGCAGACATGAGAAGAACATACAAGCACCCCAGAGACACTGAGCCAAGGCTGGAATTGAATCCAGAACCCTGGTGCTGTGAGGCAGCAGTGCTAACCACTGAGCGAGTGATGAGTGGTATGCCAGGCAGAACTAACATGCTCTCTTTTGAAATGATGTAGTGGGATCTTTCTGATGCAATCAGGAGGACAGATGGGACTCAGGTTAATGGCTCATCTGAAAAAGACAAGCAGAACTATGAAAAACTCCTTCAATGCAACAGTAATATGCCAGCTTAGATTTTGGCGTTGAAATGTCAAATGTGAGTCTATTCACCAACAGGTTTTAATGTCAGAACAGAGATTGCTATCACTGAACTAGGGCTGACCATTGACTAAAGTCATTGATTATTTAAAGAATGTTTGAAAAGAATAACATTAACCAATGTAGTGAGGCCTTCAAATATTAAAACTGAGTGTTTTATTTTTCCCCAAAGACAAGACATTGGTCTCCAAACCTTGACTCTTGTTTTCTCTCTGCAGATGGTGCCAGACCTGCTGAGTTTCTCCAGCACTTTCTGCTTTTATTTGGGATCTCCAGAATCTGATTATTTTTGTTTTATATTAGTGAAGACTTCAAACCGGAACCAAAATACGTACAAATGGAATGCATGCTGAATGTGTTTGAAAATTAAGATTCCCAACCAAGATCAAGGGACGATGGTTACATTTTGTCTCATAGGAGATGGTCATTGCCTGGCATTTGTGTGGCATGAACGTTACTTGCCACTTTTCATTTCGAGCTTGAATATTGGCCCAGTCTTGATGCATTTGAACACGGACTGCTTCAGTGTCTGAGGAGTCGAGAATGGTGCTGAACATTGTGCAGTCATCAGCGAACATCCCCACTTCTGACCTTATGATGGAGGGAAGGCCATTGCTGAAGCAGCTGAAAGTTGTTGGGCCAAGGACACTACCCTGACGACCTCCTGCAGAGATGTCCTGGAGCAGAGATGAGTAAACTCCAACAACGACAACGATCTTCCTTTGTGCCGGGTATGACTCCAACCAGTAGAGCGTTTGCCCTTAATTCCCCTTGACGCCACGCTCATCTAACGTGTCCTTGATATCAAGGGCAGTTACTGTCATCTCTGTTCTGGAACACAGCTCTCTTGCCCATGTTTGAACCAAGGCTGTAATGAGGTCAGGAGTGGAGTGGTCCTTGTGGAACCCAAACTGGGCGTCACTGCGCAGGTTATTGCTGAACAAGTGCTGTTGATGGCACCTTCCATCACTTTACTGACTGTTGGGGTGGTAGCTGGCCAGGCTTGGATTTATCCTGGTTTTTGTGAACAGGACATACCTGTGCAATTTTCCGCATAGTCAGGTTGATGTCAGTGGTGGAGCTTAATGTTGGCTGCAAAGACAGCATTTAGTGCCTATTTCTAGTCACTCTCAATAAGGGTTGTTTCAGTCCTTGTGATGTAGGTATTACCATAGTTATGTTAGGGAGGGATTCCAGGATTTTAACTCAGAAATAATAATGGAATTGCAATAAATTCCCAACTGAGGAGGATGTATGACTTGAAGGGCAATTCCAAGCACACAGTGAATCAGAGAAAAAGACTTCAGAGATAATCCAGTGTGAATCGGAGTTCCAGATTCAGATAAAAACTTGAATGCTACAGAGAACTAATGAGGGTTAGTGTGTGGAATGTCTGTAGAGTAATAAATAATCTTGGACGTTAATGCAGAATAAAAAATGATTGCAGTATCATTACTTTCAATGAATGTACAACTCAGCACAGATCGTGGTAACGTACTATTTTCGCATTTTTCCAAGATAATTAAACTAAGAAAAAGATACAACATAGCAGAGACGATCCTGGCAGTAGTGATTGGAATGAGGTCAGCCAGGTGGATCTCATAGAATATGAGTTCCCTGATTAGGGCTGTTAACCTGGTCCAAATCAGGGAGCCCTGGCTGACAGATGTAAACAGGAGCGTTGGGTGGCAAGGTGGCTTGGTGGTTAGCACTGCTGCTTCACATTGCCAGTTACCCATGTTCCATTCCAGCCTCAGGCAACTGTCTGTGCAAACGCCACACATTCTCCCCATGTCTGCGTAGGTTTTCTCTGGGTGCTCTGGCTTCCTCCCACAGTCCATTGATGTGCAGGCTAGGTGGATTGGCTACTGGAAATGCATGGTTACAGGGAAAGGGCCTCCTTTTCAGAGGGCAATGTGGACTTGATGGGCCAAATGGCCTGCTTCCACACTGTAGGAATTCTGTGATATAAACAGGTCAGGTATCGTTAACTCTAAGAGCCGGCTCTGAGTTAGCTGGGTCAGTGTCATGTACCATGCATGTGTAAGTAAAGGGTAACTTGGTGATAGGATACTGATTTCTGTGGAGTTATTTCACTGTCTTGATAAATCCAGTGTAGACTTTACATGATGACATGCTTGCTGTCTCCTGAAAAGAAACATCGAAAACATAGAAAACAGGGCCAGGAATAGGCCATTCAGCCCATCAAGTGTGCTCCGCCATTCAATATGATCATGGCTGATCATCTAACTCAGCCTCCGATCCTACTTTCTGCCCCATACCCTTTGATCCATTTCGCTCTAAGAACTATATCTAACTCCTTTTTGAAATCATTCAATGTTTTGACCTCAGCTGCTTTTTATGGCAGAGAATTCCACAGGCTCTCCACTCTCTGGGTGAAAAAAGTTCTCATCTCAATCCTAAGTGGCCCACACTGTCCCCTCAAACTGTTACCTCTTGTTCTGGTCCCCAGTGACCGGGGACATTCTTTTTGTATTTACTCTCTCTAATAGAATTTATAGGTCTCCATGAGATAACCCTTCATTCTTCTAAATTCAATTGAATATTGTCCTTATTGATCCAGTCTCTCTTCATACGTCAGCTCTGCCATCAAGGAATCAGTTTCATTATTGGTAAGGGATTTTCAGCACACTGAACGCTCAATTGTCAGCCCTGCTTCAGTGGATAACATGTAACTTTGGGTTCAAGGTTGCGGATTTAAGTTCCATTCTTGGTCCTAAGCTCAGGATGTAAGCCAGACCCCCCTCCATACCCCACCCACCGCCACCAGAGCCGAGGGAGTGTTCCATTGTCCGATTTGTGGTCCTTTGCATAACACGTTAAACTGAGACCAGGGGCTGCCTTCTAAGGTGGATGTAAAAATATCTAGAGGCACCATTTTCGGGAAGATCAGGACAGCCTTCGTGGATAGTTTGTAATCCCACAATCAACCTCATGAGAAACAGACTATCTTGCCATTCCCACATTGCTGTTGTGGGATACTGTCACCAAAAAAAGAGTCACTTCCTACACTACAACAGTGACGGCACTTGTTAAATAATTTATTGGTTTGAATCACTTTATCATGTCCAATAATTAAAACAGGTGCTATATAAATGCAAACTTTGTGCTAAACCTGCACTGCATGTGATTTGTCTCATTATCTTACTTGGTTTAAGAGAGCATTACCCAGCAGTTGTGATGTTTCCTAAACTTTGATTTTCTATTCGAGGTAATGGTTTGCATGGCAACATTCGGCGATATCTCCAATGGTGGCTCTTCATGGTATTTTGTAAAAGGGACTATTGTAACTATGGGCTACATGTAGACAATTCCAATCTCTGTTCAAATTCCACCAGGGACAGTTTTGAGAAAGATACTTGGATGATATGGTCGAGCTTCTGCGCCTCAGTGCACATTCAGCACTAAAGCTTTAAAGAGCCCCTGTGTTGAGCTTCAATAAGGCCATAAGATACTGGAACAGAATGAGGCCATTCAGCCTACCATTTCTGCTCTACCATTTGATCATGGCTGACTATGTTTCTCAGCTCCGTTCTAGAACATAGAACATAGAACAGTACAGTTTGTACTGTGTTTGTACACAGTTTCTCCCCTGACCCTCTTAGCAATCAAGAACCTTCCTATCTCCGCCTTAAATACACTCAAGGACTAGGCCTCCATAGACTTCTGCAGCAATAATTTCCACAGACCCACAACCTCCTGGTTGAAGAAATTCCTCCTTGTCTCAGTTCTAAAGTGTTATCAAGCAGACTTGATAAGGCAGCTTAAGGTAAAGGAACCCTTGGGAGGCAGTGATCATAAAATGATAGAATTTAATCTGCAATTTGAGAGGGAGGAGGTAGAATTAGACGTAACCTGAATAAAGGTGACTACAGAGGTATGAGGGAGGGGCTGGACAGAATAGACTGGAAGAGGAGCCTAGCAGGAAAGACAGTGGAACAGCAATGGCAGGAGTTTCTGGGAGTAATTCAGGATACACCACAACAATTCATCCCCAAGGATAAAGAAGCATGCTACAGGGAGGATGAGGCAACCATGGCTGGCTAAGGAAGTCTGGGATAGCATAAAAGAAAAAGAGAAAGCATATAGTGGGGGGAAAGGGAAATGGGAAACCAAAGGACTGGGAAGCTTACAAAGACCAACAGAGGGCAACAAAAAAAGAAATAAGGAGGAAAAAGATTAAACATGAGGGTAAGCTAGCCAGTAATATAAATGAAGACTGTAAGAGTTTCTTTAGGTACTTAAAGGGCAAAAGAGAGGCAAAAGTGGACTTTTGACCACTGGAAAATGACAATGAAGAGACAGTAGTGGGGAACTAGGAAATGGCTGAGGAACTGAATAATTACTTAACATCAGTCTTCACGGTGAAAGACGCGAGTAATATCCCAAAATTCCCAAAAATTCAAGAGAGTCAGGGGGCAGAGCTGAGTATGACGGCCATCACCAAGGAAAAGGTGCTAGTAAAACTGGTTGGCCTGAGGTGGACAAATCATCAGGGCCAGATGGAGATAGCTGAAGAGATAGCGGAAGCATTAGTGGTGATCTTTCAGGAATCACTAGAGTCAGGAACTGTCCCAGAGGACTGGAAAATCTCAAATGTGACCCCTCTGTTTAAAAAGGGAGTAAGGCAAAAGACGAAATATTACAGGCCAATTAGCCTAACCTCAGTCGTGGGTAAGTTTTTGGGGTCCATTTTAAAGAATGAGATTTCTGAATATTTGGAAGTGTATGGTAAAATAGGGCAAAGTCAGCATGGTTTCATCAAGGGGAGGTCATGCCTGACAAATCTGCTAGAATTCTTTGAGGAAGTAACAAGCAGGGTAGACGAAGGAGAGCCAATGGACTTCAAGAAGGCTTTTGACAAGGTGCTGCACAGGAGGCTGCTGAGTAAGATAAGGGCCACGGCGTTAGAGGCAAGGTGCTAGCATGGACAGAAGGTTGGCTCTCTGGCAGAAAGCAGAGAGCAGGGATAAAGGGGTCTTTCTCAGGATGGCAGCCGGTAACAAGTGGCATTCCACAAGGGTCAGTGCTGGGACTTCAACTTTTCACTTTATACATTGATGACCTAGATGAAGGAATTGGGGGCATTCTGGCTAAGTTTGCAGACAATACAAATATAGGTGGAGGGACAGGTAGTATTGAGAATGCGGAAGGCTGCAGAAGGATTTGGACAGGTTAGGAGAGTGGGCAAAGAAGTGGCAGATGGAGTACAACATGGGAAAGTGTGAGGTCATGCACTTTGGTAAGAAGAATAAAAGCATGGGCTATTTTCTAAATGGGGAGAAAATTCAGAAGTCTGAAGTGCAAAGAGACTTGGGAGTTCTAGTCCAGGATTCTCTCATGGTAAACTTGCATTTTAAGTCAGTAGTTAGGGAGGCAACTGAAACTTTGGAATTTACTTTGAAAGGACTTGATTATAAAAGCAGGGATGCACTACCGAGGCTTTATAAGGCTCTGGTCAGACCACATTTGGCGTATTGTGTGCAGTTTTAGGTTCTATATCTCAGGAAGGATGTACTGGCCCTGGAGTGGGTTCAAAGGAGGTTCATGACAATGGTCCCAGGAATGGAAAGCTTAACATATGAGGCATGTTTGAGCACCCTGGGACTATATTCATTGGAGTTTAGAAGGATGGGCGGGGGAATCTAATTGAAACTTACAGAATACTGAATGGCCTGGACGGAGTGGATGTTGGGAAGATGTTTCGATTGGTAGGAGAGTCTAAGACTCCGAGGGCACAGCCTTAGAGTAAAGGGAAGACCTTTTAGACTGGAGATAAGGAGAAACTTCTTCATCCAGAGTGTGATGAATCTATGGAATTCACTGCCACAGAAGGCTGTGGAGCCCAGGTCATTGAGTACATTTAAGACTGAGATAGATAGGCCCTTGATTATCAAGGGGATCAAGGGTTATGGGGAGAAAGCGGGAGAATGGGGTTGAGGAACTTATCAGCCATGATTGAATAGTGGAGCAGACTTGATGGGCCAAATGGCCTAATTTCTGCTCCTCTGTCTTATGGTCTTTTCACTCTGAGGCTGTGTCCTTGAGTCCTCGTCTCTCTCTGATAAGTGCAAACATCTTCTCCACATCCACTCTGTACAGGCCTCTCAGTATTCTGTAAATATCAGTAAGAACCTGAACCCCATCCTTCTAAACTCCATCGGGTACAGAGCCAGTGTTCTTAACCGCCCTTCAACAGGCAAGCCTTTTATCCCTGGGATCAGTCTCATAAACCTCCTCTGGACCCCCTCTAAGGCCAGCACATCCTTCCTTAGAAGGGGCCCAAAACTACTTTTAATATTCCAAATCTGGTCTGACCTGAGCCTTACGCAGCCTTAGGAGTACATCCCTGCTCTTGTATTCCAACCCTCTTGAAATGAATGCTAACGTTGCATTTGCCTTCCTTACTGCCAAATAAGCCTGCAGTATAAGATCAAGAGATTCCTAAACTAGGGCTCCTAAGTCCCTTTATGCTTTAGATTTCTGAAGCCTTTCCTCATTTAGAAAATAGACTACACCTCTATTATTCATACCAAAGCGCATAATCTCTTGCTTTCCCACATTTTGTTCCATCTGTCATTTTTCTGCCCCCTCTCCTAGCCTGTCCAAGTCCTTCTGCAGCCTCCCTTCTTCCTCAACCCTACATGTTCCCCACCTACCTTTGAGTCATCTGCAAACTTAGCAATGATTCCATCAGTTCCTTCATCCAGATTGTTACTGTGTAATGTGAACAGTTGTGGTCCCAACACTGACTCTTAAGGAACTCCACTAGTCACCAGCTGCCATCTTGTAAAAAAAAACTTTTATCCCTACACTCTGCTTTTTGCCAGGCAGCCAATCCTGTATCCATGACAATACCTTGCCCCTAACACCATGGACTCTTATCTTATTTAAGAACTTCCCTATGTGGCACCTTGTCAAAGGCCTTCTGGAGATCCAAATAGATCACATCTACTAGCTCTCCTTTGTCTAATTTGCTCATTACCTCCATGAAGAATTCTAATAGACTAGTCAGGCATGACGTCCCCTTGATGAAGCTGTGCTAACACTGCCCTAGTTTCCCAAATTCTTCCAAGTACTCCACAATCTCTTCCTTAATAATGGACTCTGAAATCTGACCAATGACTGAGGCCAGGCTAACTAGTCTACAATTTCCTGTCTTCTGCCTCCTTCACTTCTTAACCAGGACTGTTACATTAGCCATCTGGTCTGGGTGACTTATCCACCTTGAGGCAAAGAACAAAAAATACAGGAAGAGGCTTTTCAGTCCACAGAGTCTGCACCGACACATAATGCTGATCTTTTTGCCTCTCCGTGGTCTGTATCCCTCTATTCCCTGCTTATTCACCTTTCTGTAAGATGCTTCTTAAAATGTTGCTATTGTATCTGCTTCTACCACCTCCTCTGGCAACGTATTCCAGGCACTGTGTATAAAAAACCTGCCTCTCACATCATCTTTAAACTTTCCCCCTTTTACTTTAAACCTTTGCCCCCTACATAACTGACATTTTTACCTTTCAGCTTCTCCTTGGTGATGGCCACTACACTCACCTCTGCCCCCTGACTCTCTTGAAGTTCTGATTTCGTACTGGTGTCTTCCTCTATGAAGACTGATGCAAAGTATTTATTCAGTTCCTCTGGCATTTCTTTGTTCCCCATTACTACTTCGCCTGCCTCATTTTCCAACGGTCCAATGCCCACTGTTGGCACTCTCTTACCTTTTATATATTTTAAATGACTCTTGCAATCTTCATTTATATTACTAGCTAGTGTGCTGTCATATTTCATCATCTTCTCCTCCCATTGCTTTCTTAGTTGTTATGTATTGATTTTTAGAGGTTTCCCAATTCTCTGGCTTCCCAGTAATCTTTGCCACATTGTATGCTTTCTTTTTTGCTGTCCCTGACTTCCCTTGTCAGCCATGGGCGCCTCACCTTTTCCTTGGTATGTTCTTTCTTTGTTGAGATGGATGCAGGCCTCTTGAGTTGCATTGTGCTCCTATCGGCATTCAGACGACATCACATCACAATCTACAGAAGTGAGACGCAAAAGATCAACTTAAAAAAAAACTGGAAAGGGTAATTGCAGTGACAGACTCTAAAATTCTCTCTCCGAGTTGCTCATTCTGCTACAAAACAGAATCAGGAGATCGAATTAAATGTTTAAGCTATAGCCCAAGAACAGGTCATTTGTCCTGATTGATCTATATCAGTATCTATGCGCCACACAAACTTACTCCTTTGATAGATTCCTAACCAATCACGAAAATGAAAGTCGCTCCAGGTATAAAAATGGTCTGCCAACTCACTGTGAGCAAGTTCTAATTTCACCTTCAAAGTTCAATGGATGGGATTGCGCAGAGTCAACGGTTAATGTGACAAGTACCTCACGTGGTGAATGGCTGCTGACACCCTAAATTTATCAGCTGTGTGTGTGCAGAATGTGAGATTGCAGTCGTACATTCGTGAGCTGTCTCACAAATCTTACTGAAACATGCAAGATCCTGAAGAGACTTGACAGGGCGGGCGCTGGAAGAGAAAATCACAAAGAGAGGAAACGTTTTTTTCTTAACTAAGTCATCTCCAATTTGAGATTGAGATGAGAAAGATGTGTTTTTTCAGAGAGATCATAAGACCATAAGACATAGGGGCAGAAATTAGGCCATTCAGCCCATCGAGTCTGTTCTGCCATTGAATCATGTCTGATAAGTTCCTCAACCCCATTCTCCCACTTTCTCCCCGTAACCCTTGATAATCGAGAACCTATCTATGTCAGTCTTAAATGTACTCAATGACCTGGGCTCCACTGCCTTCTGTGGCAGTGAATTTCATAGATTCACCACACTCTGGATGAAGAAGTTTCTCCTTATCTCTGTTCTAAAAGGTCTTCCCTTTACTAAGTCTGTGCCCTCGGAGTCTTAGACTCTCCTACCAATGGAAGCATCTTCCCAACATTGACTCTGTCTAGGCCATTCAGTATACTGTAAGTTTCAAGTAGATCCCCCCTCATCCTTCTAAACTCCAATGAGTACAGTCCCAGAGTCCTCAAACGTTCCTTATATGTTAAGCTTTCCATTCCTGGGACCATTTTCGTCAACCTCCTCTGAACACCCTCCAGGGCCAGTACATCCTTCCTGAGATATGGAGCCCAAAACTGCACACAACACTCCACATTTGGCCTGACCAGAGCCTTATAAAGCCTCAGTAGTACATCCGTGCTTTTATATTCAAGTCCTTTCAAAATAAATTCCAAAGTTGCAGTTGCCTCCCTAACTACTGACTTAAAATGCAAGTTTACCATGAGAGAATCCTGGACAAGAACTCCCAAGTATCTTTGCACTTCAGACTTCTGAATTTTCTCCCTATTTAGAAAATAGCCCATGCTTCTATTATTCTTACCAAAGTGCCAATCGGGATTCTCTTCCTCAGAGACCTGTGAAAGATGGGTCATTGAAGACATTAAAGCCGGAGGTAGACAGATTCTTAACTTTGGGAGTCAATGGCTATCAGAAAGAGGCAGGTATTTGGAAATGAGGCAAATGTCAGAACAACCATGCTCTTATGAATGGCAAAGCAGTTTCAAGGGGCTGAATGGCCTTCTGCTGCTCCTATTTTGTATATCTGTATGCATAATCCAAGGAGGAATGGTCTTGTCTTAGGAACATGAAACCTCAGCAAATGGTAGTTTTCAAAAGCAGTCAGGCTAACATGCAGCTACACTAGGTACAAGTTGCCACATAATTTGAACCTCACTCAATAGTAGGTAGACTCCAACCCCAAGATGACAGCTCTTGTAGCAAAGCGGTAGTGTCCCTACCTCTGAGCTAGAAGGCCTGGGTTCACGTCACTTCTGCTCCAGGCATGTGTGATGATAGGGTTGCCTGGAAAATACCTACTGCAATGATTACAAACTACTGTATCCCAGTAGACTGCCACTAAGGCTGACTGGAAGAAGCTCATTGAAGCTTTAGAAACGACGCATTCCCTTCTCAAATGATTGTCGTTCCAACTGACTTTGTGACTGGGATGTGTGTCACGTCAATAGAAGCTCAAGGGAGTGAGGAATTATTAATAATGTCACTCACAAGTAATGAATGTTGTCCCCGGATTCCAGGCTGCACAGTGCCATCACTCATCAATTATTGATACATTAGTAATCTGTAAAGGTTCCTGATTTTGCCACGCGTTCATGTGGAACATGATTGATACTGTCATTCATAAGATATTAATATTAGTGCAGCCTGCACCAAATGTTATTGGAATGTCACTTTGGAAATATCTTAGATGTCTTTATGTATTGCATTAAAATATTGCACATTGCACAATAGTTGTGACCTGCTATTTAATTCTTCCTATTTGCAGTACCGTTGCCAGACTACTACAAAAGGCCTTGTAGCGTCACTAAGTTGGATGTAACTGGACAAACTGCTCAAAGTCGCTTCTGAAAGGTTCATTTATTCTCTGCACCACTGCCCCAAATCACTTGTTTGCAGTCACGACATTTCACAGACCTATCTTTCCCGTGCGGAGTTTAACCACTGTATGGTGAGGCTAAAGGCTGGCCCATGTGAGAGAGGTTAGAGCAAGGGACACAGTTTAAAAATAAGGAGATCTCAACTTAAGATAGAGAAATAATTTCTCTCTTGAGTGTGTGGAGTCTGGTCAGTGTTGGGTCCTTGTTCTTTGTGGTTCATATAAATGTATAGAATTTAAATGAAAGGATTGGTCAGTAAGTTTGCAGACACTAAGAATTGGTGGCATTTTTATTAGTGAGGAGGGTAGCCTTAGACCACAAGAGGATATAGATGGGCTGGTCAGATGAACTGATTAGTGACAAATGGAATTTAATTCAGGTAAATATGAGGTGACTTGGGCAGGACAGATGTGGCAAGGAAATACATGATGAACAGTAGGACCCTGGGAAGTACTGAGGATCAGACGGACCTCTGTGTGCATGTCCCTTAAGGTGAGTAGAGTAGTTAGGAAGGCAAACGATATACTTGGCTTTATTAGGAAAGATATAGAGTCTAAGAGCAGGGAGGGTATACTAGAATGGTATAAAATGTTGTTTAGGCCGCTGAGAGAATATTGTGTGCAGATCTGAAACCTACCTTACAGGAGTTATGTGCTTGCACTAGAAAGGACGCAAAGGAGATTTATCAGGATGTTACCTGGGCTGGAAAGTTTTTGTTGTAAAAGGAGATGGGACAGACTGGCTTGTTTTCATTGGAGCACTGGAAATTGAGAGGGGTCATGGCTGAGATGTATAAAATTATAAGGGGCATAGGCAGAGTAGGCAGGAAAAAACTCTTGCTGTTGATGAAGGGATCAATGGCCAGGCAGCATGGATTGATGATAAGGGGTAGAAGGTTTAGAAGGGTCGTGAGGGAAAATGTTTTCACCAGGGGGTGGTGGGAAATCTAGAACTCACTGCCTGTAAGGGTGGCAGTAACCCTCATAACATTGGACTATATAGAGGTGCACCTGCAATGCCAAAGCATATAAGGCCATGGGCCAAGTGCTAGAAATGGGATTAGAATAGTTTGATGGTTGGTTCTGACTGGTTTGGACACAATGAGCTGAAGAGCTTTCTTCTGTGGTGTGGCCCTCTGTGACTCTATGATTAACTCTCTTCCCCTAACAGCTGTGGGAGCAGGGCCATTGACTAATTTTAAAATATATTTTTAAGTTATTTAAGATAAAACATTTTAAGATAGATTTTTAATAGACAACAGATTCAAAGAGTAGAGAGGATAGAAAGTGGAAAGTAGACTTGAGGTCAAAATCAGCCATAATCTTATGAAACATCAGAGCATGCTTGAGGGGTTGAATGGCCTACTCCTCTAACTATATCATACAATTATATCCCTGTGTCCCAGCACACTGCCAGCAAGATTCTGATGAATTTCATTTTTCCAGGTAATTGTAGGTCTAAGAAATGGAATGCCTCTGGAGCGTACTGGAAACCATCCCATATTTGATTCCACTGCAACAGAATTTCACTGATTGGTAGATCCTTGATACCCCTTCCATCATCTCTCTCTATCATGATTTCAGCACTCTACTCTTCAGAGTTAGGTGCTGCTATAGGGAGAAGTTGTGGAATACGCAGAGATTCAAACTGTCTGAGGAACGTATGGTGTAGTGAGAGGGAGAAACTGACGGAAATCAAAATTAGTAGGAAAATGGAAATTGATGAGATAAAAAGCCAATAAACCCACAGGGACTGATAATCTACATTCCACTGTACTCAAGGAAGTGACCTTAGAAATAATGGATGAATTGGTGATCATCTCTCAATATTCTATAGATTCTGGAACAGTTCCTACAGATTGGAGGGTTGCTATTATAACCCCACTATTTAAAAAAGGAGTTAGAGAGAAAGAAATGAATTATAGACTGGTTAGCCTGACGTTGGGAGCGGGGAAAAGGCTAGAGCTCATTATAAAAGATTTAATAGCAGATTGCTTGGAAATCAGTGACAGGATTGGATGGAGTCAGCAAGGATACATGAAAGAGAACTCATCCTTGACAAATCTAATTGAATTCTTTGAAGGTGTGACTAGTAGAGTTGGTAAGGGGGTACCAGTAGATATCGTTTACATGGATTTTCAGAAGGTTTTCAATAAGATCCCACATAAGAGATTAACATGTAAATTTGAAGCACATGGGTATGGGAGTGTGTACTGAAATGGATAGAGAGCTAGTTGGAAACAAAGAATAGGGGTAGTGCAGAGGTCAGTGGTTGGTCCGTAGCTATCCACAATATACATTAATGATTTAGAATTAGAGTTTAGAATTAGATTTTACTGTCACGTGTACTCAGGTATAGGAATACAGGAGTCCAGTGGAAAGTGTACACAGTCGCCATTCTCTGGCACCATCTTGGTTACAAAACCAGAATTAAAAAAAACAAGTTTTTTTTAAGAAAGATAAGATGTTCAGATCTTAAAGCATGAAGTCTTATCTTATTGAAGGTGTTTGGAACCTCTTTCACCATTGCAGGCACCCAGGTGAGGGAACTAAATGGAATATCTCCAATTTACAGATGGAACAAAGCTGGGTGGGAGTGTGAGATGCGAGGAGGATGCAGAGATGCTTCAGTGTGATTTAGACAACTTGAATGAGTGGGCAAATGCATTTCCTATAAAACATAGTTTTGAGGGCTAAAGAGATCAAAGGGTATGGGGCGAAAGCAGGACCAGGGAATTGAGTTGGATGATTGGCTGTAATAATATTGAACAGCGCAGCATGCTTGAAGGGCCAAATCGCCTAGCCCTGTTTCTATTTTCTATGTGTTTATTTTAAGCACTGGGATGACTGCTGAAGGGAATTGATGTCAGCAAAGCCATGTATATCAACAATTGAAGCATATTATAGAAATTATCACTGGCTGACCTTTATAATAATATAAATAGATTTCTTATTAATTATTCGTTAAATGAGCATCCAAGTCACTATAATGCTGAGCTTCGCTTTGGACAGTCCTTAATTTCTACAGTTTACTCGATGGAGTTTGCAATCATGAATTTTGAGAGAATCTGAATAATCCTTTGCAATATCTTGAGCTTTGAATGATTGGTATGACTCAGCACGGTTGACTTGCCATTCTGCTGATGATGGTCTGTGCCTGATATATTTATCACCCATTCCTGCGTCAACTCCTCACAAGCTCAGATTGTGACAGCAGTTGACAATAATGAATGGGAAATGCATTTCAAACCAACAACTTAATCTTGCTTTGTTGAGCATGGCAGATTATGCAACATCTTCACCAAGGGTTGCTTACGGTAACCATGGAGGAGATCTAGCAACTACATAAATTTAAATTAACAGCCATTTTGATGCCACTGACAATTCCATCAGACTGCTATTTCAGGCTGGTTAGATCATGGTTCCAGTTGAAGTCTTAAACAAAATTATAATCTAACGTTACTCAGGGCAGGGCTACATTTTCAAAGCTCTTTTGGAGATCTTTGGTCCTGTGCTGGTGGATCAAGCAGACATCATTCATCTGTCACCATTCAAATATTGTAAGTGTTTTTCCCAATATCTTGACCAGCTTCTTCTGTCGCCCAACAGAACCAAAACAGATTTGTCTTTCATCGATGTTTGTGAAGTCTTGCTGTGCACAATTTCCCTGCACTACATAATAACAGACTTCAAAGTAATTATTTGGTTGCAAAGTGCTTGAGACAAGGAAGTGACAAGGTATGAGAAGAATATGGGGAACTTAATAAAAACCTATAAAATTCTAACAAAATTAGGCAGGGTAAATACAAGACTGATTTTCCTGATGACAGGGGAGTCCAGAACTATTGGCCACAGTTTAAGGCTATCTGGGTAGGCCTTTTAGGACTGAGATGAAGAGAAATTTCTTCACCTAGTGTAAGATGAGTCTGTGGAATACTCTATCATGGAAATTAGTTGAGGGCAAAACTTTGAATACTATCAAAAGAAAGCTAGATATAGTTCTGAGGGTTAAGGAGATAAAAGGGAGGAAGTGTAAACATAGCACTGAGGAGGATGATCAGCCATTATCATTTCAAATGCCACAGTAGGCTTGAATGGCCTATTCATGGTTGTATTTTCCATGTTTAAGAAGGTTTTAAGAGTCAGAAGGCCATGTGGTTCAGCTCCAGTACTGAATCTTAATTAGAGAGTTTAGACGTATCATTCATAAGACCATAAGACATAGGAGTGGAAGTAAGGCCATTCGGCCCATCGAGTTCACTCCGCCATTTAATCATGGCTGATGGGCATTTCAACTCCACTTACCCGCACTCTCCCCATAGCCCTTGATTCCTTGCGAGATCAAGGATTTATCAATCTCTGCCTTGAAGACATTCAACGTCCCGGCCTCCACTGCACTCCGTGACAATGAATTCCACAGGCCCACCACTCTCTGGCTGAAGAAATGTCTCCTCATTTCCGTTCTAAATTGACCCCCTCTAATTCTAAGGCTGTGCCCACGGGTCCTAGTCTCCCCACTTAACGGAAACAGCTTCCCAGCGTCCACCTTTTCTAAGCCATGCATTACCTTGTAAGTCTCCATTAGATCTCCCCTCAACCTTCGAAAGTTTGGTCTGTTGGCAGAGTTGCCCTGTCAAAGATGCTATCTTTGGATTGCATCTTTGAAATTGACAAATAAGTAAAGCCCCACCTACTCTCAAAGATGGGTGTAAGAATTCTTTTTGGACAAATAGAAGGAGAACTACAAAGATCTCCTGACAATATTTTTCCACTGAGCAACATCCCTGAACCAAATCGTCCTTTCCTTAATCATTTTCCTCCTGGTGGGATTGTCTACTGCACCCTTTGGTTGCCACATTCCCTATAACTTCATACTGACTGTACTTCAAAAATACATGACTGCTCTTAAAGATTCTTGAGACGTCAGTAAGTTGTGAAAGACTTTATCATAAACCACTGTTTTCCCAACCAGTTTGCCTGTCCTTCTACCCTTTCTGCTGAAAACAAGAACTAAAGTATAAATGCAAGTGTTTCTTCCTTAGCTGACAAGAATACACAATTCTTTATCAAGAAGCTGCTCAGTTCAACAAATGTTACCAGCATCAAATGCATAAATGTTTCTGACACCAGCAACCTCCTGCAAAATGTTGCCAGCTTATCACGAAATACTTTGCATTATGATTCAGCAGCTGCAGAACTGATTAAATCCTCTGAGATATATAAACATTGCAAAGTGGTCCTTGCTGTTGTCCGTACTATTCACAAACTGATTCATTACGCAATTGACAATCAATGGCCTGGCTCTCGTGACATTGTAAACCATTTGTAATCACTGCCAGCCTGCCACAGCTCCTGCACAGTTTGGTGTGACAAACCATTCCCTTCTCAGACTGATTAGGAGTCAGTCTTTTGCGTCAGTCTTCACAGTGGAAGACATGAGTAATATCCCAACAATTAAGGAGAGTCAGGGGGCAGAGTTGAGTATGGTAGGCATTACAAAAGAGAAAGTGCTAGAAAAGCTAAAAGGTCTAAACATTAATAAATCTCCTGGCCCCGATGGGCTGCATCCTAGAGTTCTGAGGGAGGTGGCTGAGGAAATAGCAGAGGCGTTGGTTGTGATCTTTCAAAAGTCACTGGAGTCAGGGGAAGTCCCAAAAGATTGGAAAATTGCTGTTGTAACCCCCTTGTTTAAGAAAGGATCAAGACAAAGATGGAAAATTATAGGCCGATTAGCCTAACCTCAGTTGTTGGTAAAATTCTAGAATCTATCGTTAAGGATGAGATTTCTAAATTCTTGGAAGGGCAGGGTCAGATTAGAACAAGTCAGCATGGATTTAGTAAGGGGAGGTCATGTCTGACAAACCTGTTAGAATTCTTTGAGGAGGTAACAAGTAGGTTAGACCAGGGAAACCCAGTGGATGTTATCTATCTAGACTTCCAAAAGGCCTTTGATAAGGTGCCTCACGCGAGGCTGCTGAGTAAGGTGAGGGCCCATGGTGTTCGAGGTGAGTTACTGGCATGGATTGAGGATTGGCTGTCTGACAGAAGGCAGAGAGTTGGGATAAAAGGCTCTTTTTCGGAATGGCAACCGGTGACAAGTGGTGTCCCGCAGGGTTCAGTGTTGGGGCCGCAGCTGTTCACTTTATATATTGATGATCTGGATGAAGGGACTGGGGGCATTCTGGCAAAGTTTGCCGATGATACGAAGTTGGGTGGACAGGCAGGTAGTGCGGAGGAGGTGGGGAGGCTGCAGAATGATTTAGACAGTTCAGGAGAGTGGTCCAGGAAATGGCTGCTGAAATTCAACGTGAGCAAATGTGAGGTCTTGCACGTTGGAAAAAAGAATACAGGCATGGACTATTTTCTGAACGGTGAGAAAATTCATAAAGCTGAAGTACAAAGGGATCTGGGAGTGCTAGTACGGGATTCTCGAAAGGTTAATTTGCAGGTTGAGGCTGTGATTAAGAAAGCGAATGGAATGTTGTCATTTATCTCAAGAGGGTTGGAATATAAAAGCAGTGATGTGCTTCTGAGACTTTATAAAGGTTTAGTTAGGCCCCATTTAGAATACTGTGTCCAACTTTGGGCCCCACACCTCAGGAAGGACATACTGGCACTGGAGCGTGTCCAGCGGAGATTCACACGGTTGATCCCTGGAATGGTAGGCCTAACATACGATGACCGGCTGAGGATCCTGGGATTGTACTCATTAGAGTTTAGAAGGTTGAGGGGAGATCTAATAGAAACTTACAAGATAATGCATGGCTTAGAAAGGGTGGACGCTGGGAAGTTGTTTCCGTTAGGTGGGGATACTAGGACACGTCGGCACAGCCTTAGAATTTGAGGGGGTCAATTTAGAACGGAAATGAGGAGACATTTCTTCAGCCAGAGCGTGGTGGGCCTGTGGAATTCATTGCCATGGAGCGCAGTGGAGGCCGGGGCGTTGAATGTCTTCAAGGCAGAGATTGATAAATTCTTGACCTTACAAGGAATCAAGGGCTATGGGGAGAGTGCGGGTAAGTGGAGTTGAAATGCCCATCAGCCATGATTAAATGGCAGAGTGGACTCGATGGGTCGAATGGCCTTACTTCCACTCCTATGTCTTATGGTCTTATAGTCTTTATCCTAGTCCAAGTGTTATGGATTTATCAGGAGTTAACTGGATTGGTTATTCCATTTGGAGAAGCTAATGACTTGTGAAGAAGTATTGCTCGGAGCTTACTTTAGGTCATAGAGCCTGGGAAAGTAAATGTTCACATGCAACGCTATAACTGACTTTGTCCTGAAGGTCATACCTCCTTTGACATATTTGCACTTGGTCCCTTCTGTTCTCTCAGAGATAGTAGGAACTGCCGATGCTGGAGTCTGAGATAACAAGGTGTAGAGCCGGATAAATGCAGCAGGCCAGGCAACATCAGAGGAGCAGGAAGGCTGACATTTCGGGTGTGGACCCTTCTTCAGAAACGGGGAGGGGAAGGAGTCTCTGAAATAAAGGGGGCGGTGCGTGGTAGTAGAAGGTGGATAGTGGAGCAGATAGGTGGGAGAGAAAATAGACAGGTCAAAGCGGCGGGGATGAAGCTAGTAAAGGTGAATACAGGTAGGGAGTTGGGATGGGAATTGGTCAGTGAGGAGGGAGGGGTGGATAGGTGGGAGAGAAGATAGACTGTTCAAGGACGCAGGGATGACAGTGCCTGTTGGTTTTGGGATGAGGTGGGGGGGGGCAGGGAGATTTTGAAGCTCGTAAAGTCCACATTGAGACCATTGGGGTGTAGGGTTCAATGGCGGAATATAAGGTGCTGTTCCTCCAGTTTTCGGGTGGCATCATTGTGAGACTGGAGGCAGCCCAGGATGGACATGTCGTCCAGGGAGTGGGAGGGGGAGTTGAACTGGTTCACGACTGGGAGGTGTTGTTGTTTGTTGCGAACAGAGAGTAGGTGCTCCACAAAGCGGTCTCAGAGCCTCCACTTGGTCTACCCAATGTAGACGAGGCCACATCGGGAACAGCGGACACAATACACTTCTGTTCTCTGCCTGTCTTAATTAATGGTGCCAATGCATTGACAATAATCTGTGACAAAAGACAATTAAGCGACAGCCCATTTCACCTGAAGGTATAGTAACGTAAAATTGAGGATTGAAACCTGAACAGTTCTGCTAAATCACCTGCATCGGGTCAGCAGATAGGCTGAACGGCCTCCCTTTGCACTCTAAGGATTCAATGATCTATTTCTTCATCTTGGCGACAGTGGAGGAGGTGTCATCGCTGAGAAGGCTGGAGCAGGACTCATGGTTATGGTAGGCCCGGAGCAGACACTCTAGTGATGTTGGCGAGGTGGCAGCTCCAGAGCCTGGGCCTCAAAGGGCATCGGCTGGACCCAGAATAGGGACTCCATTGCGACCTGGAGACCGGAACACCTCATAGAAACCACGGAGCCCTTACAGAAAACCTGAATCCGTGCTTGACTGGAAGGCTTGAGGGGTGACCTTATAGAGTTTTATAAAATCATGAGGGGCGTGGGTAGGGTGAATAGTGAAGGTCTTTTATCTAGGTGAGGAGAGTCCAAAGCTGGAGGGCATAGGTTTAAAGGTGAGGGGGAAAAGATTTAAAAGGGACCTAAGGGGCAATGTTTTCACACAGAGGGTGGTGTGTATGGAATGAGGAAACCAGAAGAAGCAGTGAACACTGGTGCAAGTACAACATTTAAAAGACATCTGGATGGGTACATGAATAGGAAGGGTTTGGAGGGATATGGGGCAAATGGGACTGGATTAATTTAGGATATCTGGTTGGCATGGACTAGTTGGGCCAAGGGGTCCGTTTCTGCGCTGTACATCTCTACGACAGCAAAGTGGAACGTTATTTCTTCGTTTTCTGCCTTTTTATTTTTCTGTCAATTGAACAGAAGATGAAGCTCTACTGAAGTAATTTCTTCTTATTCATTTTGTAATCTGAATTGGAGCTGGAGTGCGGCAACAAAACACTTTTCATTGTATTCTCCCAAATACATGTGACGATAAAATCATTCATTCATTCATTCAATATTGCCTCAGTGTTGCTGGGGTTATCAACGCTTAAGTTCTTTGGTGGAAAGTTTAAATGCAGGATAAAGACCCTACCATGATTCTCCTCATGAATTGATTACATGCAAACAGTTTTTATTAGTACATCATTGCTGCCCCTCACCTACCCAATCCATGGTCGTCAACTAATCTATCTTCATCTTAGATGCCCAAACAGAGTAAGTTACTTGAGCCAGACACCAGCAAGATAAAGCTTTCTCGAGAAGATTTGTAACTCAGGTTGTGGATGATGTTGTAGACTTGCTCATCAAACCTGTGTGTTTGGTTGCAAATGTTTTGTCACCCTGCTAGGTAACACCATCTCCGGTGAACAACCTTGCCAGCAAGATATCTTTTGGGTCAAGGAATGCTAAACACAGGAAGTCATTGACTAGTCTCTCACGAAAACCCCATCTGTTGAATTTTTTTTCTTCATTCATACACGGGATGATGACATTGCTGGCTAGGCTACATTCATTGTCCATCACTTATTGCCCAGTTAGGAGTCAACCCCATTGCTGTGGGTCTGGAGTCACATGTAGGCCAGCTCAGGTAAGGATGGCAGTTTCCTTCCCTAAAAGGACATTAGTGAACCAGATGGGCCTCCCCCCTCCAAATAATCGACAATGGATTCATAGTCATCATTGGACTCTTAATTCCAGACTTTTTTTTTAAAAATTGAATTCAAACTCCACCATCTGTCATGGTGGGATTCAAACCGAGGTCCCCAAAGCATTACCTGGGTCTTTGGATTAACAGTCCAGCGATAATGCCACTCGGCCATCGCCTCCCCAACTTGAATGGCAGCCTTTGAACTTCTATGAAGAGAGTGGCTTTTGTCAAACTGGCTCAGGACAAGCCACGGCCGCCAACCTCCATCTCCAGGATCTCAGTTCAAAGCCCTCATGACTTAGTGGAGAATCACAAACAATGCTGTACATTACTGAGCAATGTACCTGCAACCACGCCCCCACCCCCCAGCCTACAATCCAAGTACAGATGAATCTCCTTAAACTCAGAAAATAAGGAGACTATTGCCTGGCTCCAGGAATTTGCTCTCGCTACATAAATAAAACAGTGTATAAATTCTGGTATTGTGGGTTGGGCTGTCAGTGAGAGATCAGTAGGGCTAATTTTGACTCTCGCAATTGAGTAAAACTGGTGACACGCCTGTTATGCATCTATCTCCTTCTTCACTTTCATTGATTTATAACGCAGAGTATCGTACCGTTCCTGCTGCTATATTTGTTTCTCATGGATGTGGCTGTAGGTATAAGTGCACTGAAGATATGCTCCATTCAGGTAATCATCGTCAGTATAATAGCTGATTAAATGAAGAATATTATATATTGCAAGGAATGCTGCCAGCACACAGATTAATGCAAAAGTGCCTTCAAACTACAGGCTGCTTGTCAGTACTAACTGAGAGGTGATGCATCACTGCGTTAGAGGCCTACTTAAAATGGGTGCAGTGTTCAAAGCTCCCACTGCCCTACATTTGACTGGGGATGACTGCTAACAGTCAGGGGATGCCACTGATTTCAGGTTTCATTGAATGTGCCTCAGCAAATCCCTTTCCAGTCACAGCTTGCTGGGAATGATGGAAAAAGGTTGGCTGAGGTTTAGGAAGGAAGCCAGTGTCCAGATTTTCAGCACAGACATTCAGATCAGTAAAATTGTGAATGCCACATTGACCCTCAACCTGATACACAACAGGCTCCCACAGATGTATCAAGATCCAACAAAGCCAGCCAACGTTCTTAACAAGAGCAGGATATGACAATGAAACATTTACCCCTCTCTGCCCCCTGTATATTACTACTTTCCTGGCATATATTAGAATAATTTAACTGTCTCAGTATAATTATTGAAAAAGTCTTGCACCTCTCTGTAACTTGCTTGCAAGTGTGTCTCTTTATGGCTTTACTCCTAGTTTTAGGCCGAGCGAATGCACCCAGTAGTACAACAGTGAGTCTACTGTTTCTCAGCTGCTGCCAAAATAAAATTCTACCCTTGACCCCCTCGAGGATATTCTTTCTGCAGCACTGTAATGTTCACCTGAATCACTATTGCTACTGTACCCCCTTCCTCGCCTTTCCTGAGCACCTAGTATCCAGGAATTTGATATACCCAGTCCTGCATTTTTGAATCAAGTTTCCATTATCACGAGAGCATCATATCTCCATCTGTAGTTCAGCCTGCTTTTTTACTACTGTCTGTGCATTCAGCTACATGCACAAAGTTAATTTAGCTTAGTACATGTCTTCCTCCTTTCACTCCATCTGAAATCATGTATCTCTACCCCGCCCCTGGTGCCATCAATATTTTTTGGTTTTTCACTATAATATCACATCCTGGCCCCAATGCCCCTGTGAAGTTGGTTTGAACACTCAGTTATCAAACTAGAAAATTGCTTCAGTAGGATGAGAGATAAAAGGTACTGCAGATGCTGGAGAATCCGAGATAACAAGGCGTGGGGCTGGATGAACACAGCAGGCCAAGCAGCATCATAGGAGCAGCAAAACTTGACGTTTCGGGCCTAGACCCTTCATCAGAAATGGGGGAGGGGAAGAGGGTTCTGAAATAAATAGGGAGAGAGGGGGAGGCGGATAGAGGATGGATAGAGGAGAGGATAGGTGGAGAGGAGGCAGACAAGTCGAAGAGGCGGGGATGGAGCCAGTAAAGGTGAGTGTAGGTAGGGGGGTAGGGAGGAGATAGGTCAGTCCAGGGAGGACGGACAGGTCAAGGGGGCAGGATGATGTTAGTAGATAGGAGATGGGGGTGTGGCTTGAGGTGGGAGGAGGGGATAGGTGAGAGGAAGAACAGGTTAGGGAGGCGGGGATGAGCTGGGCTGGTTTTGGGATGCGGTTGGGGGAGGGGAGATTTTGAAGCTTGTGAAATCCACATTGATACCATTGGGCTGCTGGATTTCACATGCTTCAGTAGGATATTGGCTTCAGTTCTGTTCAGGTTACACTTCCTTGGGAACGAGTCATGACATCCCAAAAATCTAAAGCACCCTTTCCTGTCCATGTTTCCAACTGCATAATTGCCTTTCCTATCTCTGATTTCTTGGCTCACTGACACATGATACTGGGAGCAGTTTGATCTTTGAGATTGTTTCTAATTTCTTCGCTTACTCCCTAAATTCCGACTGAACATCTACTGATGTTGTTGGTCCTGATTTGGACCACACCAGCTGTCCCCTCTCAGAGTGCTCTTGCAGTCTGCTCATTGGCATCCTTGACCATGGCACTGGGGAGCTAAAGTACCCCTCTTGGATTCATATCTACAGCCTCAAATATCTATCTGTTCCCCGTTAACTGTTTCTCTAATCATCCTCCTCCACACCAGCCCCAACTATCGCTGAATCAGCTAGACTATCTCTACAGAGTACAGCCGTAGCAAAGTCTCTATTACACCAGGATTCAGAATGGAGTAGTGGTTGGAGTGCACTTTGGCAAACTCTTACACCGCCCTGTTATTCTGAATTGGCTGATGGCCACCAATTCACTCATTGCCTCAGACTCAAACTGCAGGATGAGCAGATCTATAGAAGCACTATTCACAATATTCTCATTCACACGGGTGAACTCCAGAGATGCCAGCTGCTGCTTGAGCTTCAAAACCAAATCTGAGCCAGGACATTTGCTATCTGGGACATGAGAAGAATCCTCAACTTCTCACATGAAACAGGATGCAACCACCTCAGGGCCAAGCCGTCCTACTGAAATAACCGCACAGAAGCTGGTATCCCATCAACAAGTCACACGTTATTTACATGTGCACAATACATAGTGTCTGATCAGCCAGCTCCAAACTAGCCCGTAGAACGAAGAGACTCTGACTGTCTTGTTTATATCTGTCAGTCAGGGGTCCCTAATTGGGGCTGCTAAGTTGAACCAATCAGGGATCTGAGTCAATGAGATCCACCTGACCTTTGTTCCAAACACTGTACCTACCGTGCATTTCATAGTTAGTTTATGAAACATACTGCTTAACTAAATAAAGATTCGCCGACTACTTACCAGTCAGCTGCTTCTCCTGGATAGATGTTAGTTTATCTTACAGGACAATTAATTGAAGTGTTTTTACTTAATTCAAAAATAGCTAAAAACAGAGTTGGAATTTCATTTTGCTGTAAAATGTAGGTTACGTTAGCTTTAACATCATCGATTATTTCATTGAACTCCATCCCCTTGATCCGATTGATTTATTGAGCATTGATTATAGTTGCATCTTAAGTTATAAATTGACTTCATTACTCATGAATCAAGTCAGTCTAATTTTATCATTAATTAATTTAGATGAATTTTTTAAAAAGCTTGCTCCTGTATTCACCTTAAGTGTGCCCTTGCCCTACTATTTCACTTCACAATTATCCTTTTGCTCTTCTCTCCCATTTGGCTTAGATTTATAGATCTGCTCTTTCCTTAACTTGACCCTGCTCCTGACCTGTCCCACAATCACCATGACATGAATCGCACTGGTTCAATCCACATCGGCTTCCCATAGATCCTGAGCTAGGAATCCCAGGGTCTTCTTGGAAGTAGCAGTTAACTCGGGTTATCGTAATAAAGTGGAATTGTACACTAGTTTGAGAACGCATAGTCCAATCACATACAAGTACTTTAAATTTAAACCAAACATGGGTATGAAGGGAGATTTGGCTAAGGCTGATTGGGCAAATAGACTAAATGGTATGGTACCAAATAAAAAGAACCATTTAAATAAATAATTCATGATTTTCAACAAAAATACATTCCATGAAAAACAAACATAAAACAAGAAACTTTTACCCATGAGATAACGATGTGTGGAGCTGGAGGAACACAGCAGGCCAGGCAGCATCAGAGGAACAAGAAAGCTGATGTTTCAGGTCAGGACCCTTCTTCAGAAATGGAGGGTCCCAACCGTAACATCAGCTTTCCTGTTCCTCTGATGCTGCCTGGCCTGCTGTGTT
>JAHRHZ010000004.1:30573702-30628097 GCA_024137785.1 Ginglymostoma cirratum
AACACAGCAGGCCAGGCAGCATCAGAGGAACAGGAAAGCTGATGTTACGGTTGGGACCCTCCATTTCTGAAGAAGGGTCCTGACCTGAAACATCAGCTTTCTTGTTCCTCTGATGCTGCCTGGCCTGCTGTGTTCCTCCAGCTCCACATTCCAGTATCTGCAGTTCTTACTATCTCAGACTTCTATGCATGACTCACTTTTACGGTCGGGACAGTATTAAGTTAGAAGAGGTTTATCATGTTACAACGAGCAATTGTAAATCTGAGGATTTTGCATGCTTTAGAAACCAGCAAAGGACTACAAAAAAGATGACCAGAAGAGGAATAATGGAAAATGACAGTAAATTAGTTAAGAATATAAGAGCAGAACATAGAAACTTTTACAAGTGCAGAAAACAAAGCTAAAATAAAGATTAGTCCTCAGGGCAGAGAAAGGAACAATAACACAAGGAATGATGAATTGGCAGAGGTGTTTATGAAATATTTTGTGTCTGAATTACAGTAGAGGACACAAGTTACATGTCAAAGTTAAAAGATAACCATAGGGATTAATCCAAGTGTGGAAGTTAAGGACATTACTACCAGCAGAGAAAGAAGATTGGAGAAACTTCATGGATTAAATTTCAACAAATTCTACTTCAAAGAGATAAAAGATGCACTGGTTATAAATTTTCCAAATGCCCTAAAGAACGATTTAATTTAGCAAATCTATGCAAGAAAAGGAAGGAGAGTGTAAACTGGGCATTACAGATGAATTCACCTGGTATCACAATTTGAGAAAATGTTGGACTCCATTATTAGTGAATTCTAAACAAAGCATTTAGACAGGGTCAACATAATTTTATGGAAGGTAAATCAGCCTTAAAAGAGGAGGTTAATGATGTTGTAACTAGCCAGAAAGATAAAAGAACGTTTGTAAGATTTGGATTACCACAGACATTCCAATGCTGGTTGTACAAAGTATGGGCTCAGGAATGTTGAGTGTAATATAAAGTCAAAGTCAGCATGTTCCAACTCTCTCATTAGAGAGAGATAGCTGTTGGTGCGTTTAACCTAGGGGTCACCATACCTCCGTCAAGGCTGAGATATTTTCCTAACCAAAGTGGTTAGAGATGTTACCGCACACTTCTGGAGCAGGTGGGACTTGAAGCTGGATCTCTGTAGCCCAGGCACTAAAGCTGTGCCACCAAAAACCCTCAAGTGATGTTGTGAAGGCAGGACCATCGTGGTAACTTTATTGTAATTCCTGCTGCTGGCATCACTGTGCATTGCAACTCAACCATCCAGCCAACTGAGGTAAACATAGACAAGGTTGGGGGGAGGTGGGGGGGGAGGTGTGGGCGGTGATCATTAACAAGATGATAAGAGTATGAGGTTGTTTCAATTTGAAATGCTGGTGACCAGTGGAATATGATGTGGAGGTGCTGGTGTTGGACTGGGATGGACAAAGTCAGTAGTCACATAACACCAGGTTATAGTCCAACAGGTTTATTTGAAATCACAGCAGGATGACAACAACATGAGGAAAATTGAAGCCTATAAGGAGACCAGGCAAGAAATGAAATACAGTCCTGAAGGAGATGAAAATGGTGAGGTCAGAGACAATACCAATGCCTACCTCATCATTCCCTGTCTCTGGGTCAAAATCCTGGAATTCCCTCCCTAAGGGCATTGTGGATCAACCTACAGCCTGTGGACTGCAGCTTTTCAAGGCAGCTCACTACCATCTTCAACAGAGACAAGGAATGGGTAATAAATGTTAGTCCAGCCAGTGATGCCCACATCCCATAAATGAATATTAAAAAAAAAATCAGAGCAATGGTTATGTAATTAAAGAAGTTGGAATTAAGTAGACAGAAATGTCGTATTGGTCAGGAAACAGCCTCACACGTTTTCACTGAAGAATAGGGAGATTTGGGTTTTTGAGACATGATAATCGAACTTAAAGAAACAAGACCAGCAACATCTGGTTGTCTGGCAGACAGCTGCTGGGACCAGCTGGCACATTACGTATTGCTCAGCAGGTTCATTGTTAGTCGTTCAGGATGCTCAACAGAATTAAAGTGGCAAGGATGTAAATTATTTTGTAATCAGCCAGTTTGGGAATAAAACTGCTCATTAAATTGCTCACCATGAAGGGTGCTACAAGTTGAAGCTCTTGGATTGCACAAAAGGTAAAATAAGAACTGCCATTTTCATGACTCCAGAATGCCCCAGAGTACAGTCAACAATCTTCATTTGAAACATTGTCACTGTTGAAGTGTGAGCAATTCTTCAGGCAATTTGTACCTAGCAAGATCCCATGAGCAGCACGGTGATTAAGACCCCAGGAAATCTGTTTCTTTCTTTGTGATGTTGGCACGGCCAACAGTGCAGGGTTCCCTCAGTCCCGTACTTGCAAAGAAATATTCTTAATTTGATTAAGCCACAGAAAGCACGATTGGTTTCATCAGTACATTGAAGTGCAGATTGAAGCAAAATCAAAGAGGTCAGTTGAGGCTATGTGTGGAATCTTATAGGGACCCGAGTGACATGGGCTATGGCGAGAAATGGGGCAGAACCACGAGAGAGGTTCAGTGAGGCCGATCTCCAGATTGGAGACAACCCCTGGAATCTAAATTCCTGGCAACAGAGCAAGATAAACAAGGTGAGGCAATGGTCTAGTGGTACTATTGCTCATCCAGAAGCTAAGGTAATATTCTGGGATAATAGGAACTGCAGATGCTGGAGAATCCGAGATAACAAGATGTGGAGCTGGATGAACACAGCAGGCCAAGCAGCATCATAGGAGCAGGAAGAGTCTAGGCCCGAAACATCAAGTTTTCCTGCTCCTACGACGCTGCTGGGCCTGCTGTGTTCATCCAGCTCCACACCTTGTTATCTCTAATATTCTGGGACTTAGGTTCAAATCCCACCATTGCAGATGGTGAAATTCGAATTCAATAAAAATCTAATTGAAAGTCTAGCAACGACCATGAATCCATTGTTGGGGGAAACCCATCGGAAATCTACCATCCTTACCTGGTCAGGCCCACGTGACTCTAGACCTACACCAATGTAATTGACTCTTAACTGCCCTCTGAGCAATAAATTCTGGATTAGCCAGGGGCACCCTCATGAACTAATTTTTTTTTTTAAGATTCTATGAAGAGGGATTATCACCTGTTAACAAGCTTATTAAATGCACAAAATTTAAAAAAGAGAACGACAGATGCTGGAAATCAGAAATTGCTGGAGAAACTTGGCAGGTCTGGCAGCATCTGTGGTGAGAGAAAGCAGAGTTACTGTTTCAGATCCAGTGAGAATACTTGAGAGCTAGTTTTCTCTACAGATGCTGCCAAACTTGCTGAGTTTCACCAGCAATTTCTGATTTTGGTATTAACTGCACATCTCACCTCATTAATAGGCAGCTTTCTACCATATTATCTGTTGTGACTGATGTAGAGATCCAACATTCTCGACATGGCACTCAAAATTCCTGGCAACTTCAGCTTGCTGCTAGCAGTGACCAGTCTAAGTTGGTCACCATATGATCACATTTCAGGGAATGATCTATGGGCACCCTTGCATTGGCATCTCAGAAATGTTAACGTCTCAGGATCCTTGTACCATCTCTCCAATTCACTGGCAGGCTTCAAAGAAAGCCCAGAGCTGCACTGCACAGTGTACTGGCAGATTAAATTGGAAGACTGCCGCGAGGGTGCACAGATGGGCCCCAGGCTCATGGATTAGACCAAATAACATCTCAGAGCCACTCACTTGCTCTTTTAGTTCTTACCTACCTACCTGCTCGTAGCATGGTGCCTCAGTGGTTAACGTTGCTGCTTCAAAGTGCTAGTGAGCCCAGTTCAATTCTAGCCTCCACTGACTGTGTGGAGTTTGCACGTTCTCTCCTTGTCTGTGCAGATACCCTCCAGGTGCTCTGATTTTCCTCCCAAAGATGTGCAATTTAGGTGGATTGGCCATGCTATGTTAGCCATTGTGCAGATGTGCAAGCTAGATGGGTTAGCCATGAGAAATGCAGGGCTAGGGGGATGAGGTGGTATGTTTTTTCCAGAGGGACAGTGCGATATGAATGGCCAAATGGCTTGCTTCTACACTGTGGGGATTCAACAATAACTAGCCTCCTTGCCTTTCCTATTAGTGCAATCATGTGACCAGGAAACTTGCTTTGCCGGTTAGTAGTCCTCAGCCAGAGAGGGGTACATCTTGCTGTATGGCAGAGTACCACATCAGTCTGGTACTGACAATGTGTGCCAGCAGTTTAAAGGGCAAACACTACATGAGCAGCAAGCAGGCAAGTTTGTCTCAAACCTTTAGGGGAGGATTTATCACTGAAGTCCATGGAGGTGCACATCAGTCAGAAGGTCCCTGGCACTATACATCCAGGGGATTGGCCACAATCAGGGCCCATTCAGGCTGCCCTCGCACAGGAGGCTCTGTGCCTCTGCAGTCCTGGGACTCAACATGAAAGGTGGCAGTGACCACACCCAGAGGGCAGGATTAAGGTGGAGGAGGTCAGCTACTTCTGGACGGCCCTGGGAAGAGCCTTGAGGGGTCTATGTGCACCTCCTCCTCCAGGTAGCTATTGCCTGGTCTCCCTGTGGGAAGGGGAGAAGACAGAGCAAGCTCAAGGTTACTCATCACCCTGCTCCATCCCTCCTGAAGGGGAGGCAACAGAGTGTAGGTAGGGGAGTCTATCCAGCAGATCCTGAGATGCTGGACTTGACTATCCATGGCAACCACTGTTAAGACAGGGAATAGCCATATCCCTCTGATAATTAAACTAAAACAAACCCCAATCTTGACAGGGATTAGAAGCTCCCTTCTAATAATTACCCCTGAAACACCTAGAGAAGCTCACTTTTCTCCTCAACCTGCTAAAAGAAAAAAAAAGTGGTTGAAAGAAAGAAAATCCCTGATCTCTATTTTAGATGCAATAGTAAACTATTTATTTATTTAACCCAACAATGAACAAAATTAAACAAAATCACTAAAATACCATCAAATGCCCCCCCAGACTACTAACTGCTCCCTGTGCTAATGGATGCTGTTTAAACAAAGACAAGTCCCACTAATATAAACCCAATTAATAAATTACAACTTCATCACTCCAAGTTCACACAGACTGTCTTCTGGAATTTTCTGTCATCTCCACTCTCTTCACAAATACCTTTCTTCTGTGAATTCTGCTATCAGAGATATTTTATCACTTCAGTGCAGACTTTGAACTAAAATTCCATGGTACCTTTGATTAATTAGAGGGGCTTTCTTTGCAGGCTGAATGGTGCTAACTCCAGCAGTTGGCTGTCCCCAGTCTTCCAAATGTCCTCATCTTATGCGCCCATAATGACATAATCAACTTCTTATAATATGATTGGTTTCAGGTTGTCAACACCACCAGATTTAAATTCAATTGGCTTTCTGTATCTAGGTGCTTGTTTTAAATTAATTGGCCGAATTCAAACTCATTGTCACGACATCAAAATAAGATTGCTATTTGGCCTAACACCTGTAAGGCTCGTTTGACACACTTATTTCACTTTTTGAGGCTCTCTGTACTGTCAACATCAGCTGCTGCTGACAGACATACATTTTTTAAAAATTTCTAAGTACAGACAAAGCAAAAATCTCTTAAAGGAACCACACATTTTAGCTTCCTGCCTTCCACCTCTCAATTACTCTGCCTAACTTTGTAACAACTATCAACCTGTTCAACAAGTCAAGCAGACGGGCATACATTTGAGGAGCTGGGTTGCCACAGGGCAGTGACAGTCCTGCGGTCTCTGGGCTTTAAGGGTCATAACCTCCCACCTCACTGTCTGCTGTCCGTTACACATGTGAATGAAGTCAGCCTCTGATCGCTGCCAACAGCACCGGGTTCTCTCTTGCCTGGCGATGAGTTAGTGCTGGTGTCCGGCAATGCTCTAAATGCCAGTGGCCTGGACATGTCATCCTCAAACAGCTGAGCAGCTGGCACAGTGACATGGTCACCAGATGGTGCCCCCAACTCTGCACCTAACATTGACATTGAGGAGTCAACAGGCAGAGGGGAAGCCTCATGGGTACCTGGGCACAAGTGAGAGAAGGTGTCGCAGGCAGTGGTGTGCAATGAATGAGACTGAGTCGCAGTCAGATGAAGGGAGATACTTACTTGGTTGATGGGATGTAGATGTCTTGGCCTGCCTTCAGGAGCAGTTCCTGTCTTCTCCAGCAAGGACCAGGAACCTCTCCTCACAGGAAGTGAGGAGCTGAATGCCTGTCATCCTGCCCCCTGTCCGGGATATTTCTGTCAGGGTTACAGCTGTTTCCTCCTGGAATAGGACACAATATTGAGAGTGGTAGACCACAAGCCTCAGTGAGAGCTGGGTGCAAAAGCTGAGGTGGATTGAAAGTAGCAGAGGACACCGGCCACCATTAAAAAAAAAGCACGAACCCAGGCAGGGACCTTGGACCAGGCTGGTAGTGGGTTTGCCCCCTGCTGATGGTTCTTTGTGAAGCAGTTGGCCCACCTCTGGACACTTCCATCCATCTGTACCTCTAGTTCCCTGTGTGAGAATTGCAGCATCATTTTCCCCTCCCCCAATGCCTTCAGAACCATTCTCCATCACCGAGCAGGACAGCTTCAGATTGCCAGTGTCTGTCCAGGCACACAGACGGCATGGGTGCCAGCGATACTGTTCTTTTTGGAGATATCCAGTGATTGGTAAATTCCTCTGGGTACAACAAATGGTAGGCTGGAGCAGGAATTGGGCGAGAAGGCTCCCTGGGTGTGGGGCAAGTTGTTAATCAGTGAAGAATGGTAAGATGCAGTGAGAAAACACTCTGGGTTCTCACAGAGAGAAACCCTCTATAACCTGAAGAAGCTGACAGCAAATAAAACAAAATAAGATTCTGACCAATACCTCAACTTTGCTCAGAACAGCATTTTCCAATTTATCCTTTGCTTTGATGGGTTCATCCTGACCCTGCAGAACAGGAAGCTCCCAGATACCAAAACCTAGGCTCGAGTTATTCGAGGATTAGGCTGTGGGCAGGTTTCTTTCATATGATTATTGCCCTTCCTCCATCTACAATCCTTTTGGGTTTCTTTAATATGTCAAAGGACACATTTAATTCATAGATCATTAGACATATCTTACAGGTATTATAAATAATGTACCATTTTGTCGACTGAGCCAAAATTGATAGCATCCCCAATTCAAGTTGATTCAAGTGGATTCAAGTTGACCCTCTAGCGTTGTACGGAGGGAGCACAGCACTGTCAAAGGTGCTGACTTTCATATTAAATGTGAAACCATTGAACCACCTGCTATCTCAGCCGAACATGAAAGATCCCACTGCATTATTTCAAAGGTAAGCAGCGGAGTTGTCCCTGGTATCCCGAGCAATCCCGAGTTTATCCCTTAATAAACGCCTCAAAAGTAGATTATTCAGTCATTTATCACTTTGCAGTTTGTGGGATCTTGCTGTCTGCAAATTGGCTGTCATGGTTACAACACAATGATGACAATTACGCTTCAAAAATACCCCACTGACTGTAAAGCATTTGGAGACATCCTGACGCTATTTAAATGCAGGCATTTCTTCTTCAGTTCAACGTCTGGTAGTGTACTGAGCTTAGCTTTTCTCTTTACAAATACACACAGACTCAGTGGGTACCTCTTGTCTTTCCTTTGGTCTCGTCTCTACACTTCAGGAATAATCTTTATTAAGCAGTATTCAAACCGACTAAATGTTAACATTTATTAGACAACATCAAATGATATTCTTCTGCAGAATGCCAGTGGAGCACAAAAGTTAATCTAATTTCTTTACAAATTAGAGATGAAGTGAAATCAAAATGAGGCAAGTTAATAATGAGGTTGCCTCATAAATTGAAAGGCAACAGGCAACATTCCTGCAGTCAATTCTCCACAAGAACGTGTAACATGTATAGTCTTTATTTCTGTGCTAGTGCTGTCTCAGTGACACCCCTGCTCACCGTTTAACTTCTGGATTAATAGGTTTTCCGTCTTTTCAGATTGAGCATCCAAATTGAGCTATCGATTCACAGAAATTAACCTTTGGATTTTTAGTTTTAAAGATTTAAAGTCTTAAAAACTCTCCAAAGTCTTTGATAATGGAGCTGGGATTGTTTTCTTCAGTGCAGGGTCTGACTAATGGAGAGGGGTGGGGTTTCGCTCATGGGCCCAAAGTTCTGAAGGGCTTTGAATCGAGGGTTACGGGGAAAAAGCAAGCAAGTGGGTCATGAGGAGTGTTGGATCAGCCAGGGATGCTGCGGAATGGCAGAGCAGGCTCAAGGGGCCCAATGGCTTCCCCCGTTCCTATTTCTCATGGTCTTCACCCTGCTCTGAGGGGAGCAATGCCAGCTCCAGTCCCTAGAATTTGACCTCCCTGCATTGCCACCAGATAACTGCATCCTGCTGAGGCTTTCCCAGTTCCCAGTGGAACCTCAGTCTTATCGACCTGCACTACTTGTGGAAGCAGGCTGTGGGCAAATTGGCTTCCCTGTCCACACCGCAAAAGTAGTTCTTCAGCTACAAAGCATTTTAAGACCGGCAGCCACGAGAGTCGCTATACAAATGCAAGTCCTTCTTTCTCCCACAACAACCAGGGGATCAAGCTGCAGGGCCTTACCCACTTTCAACAGGATTGGCACAGACACATTGTGAATCATGACCCCATCCACACACTACCAACATATGTCCCCCCATCGAACCATCCAGAGTCCAAGAAAACAGACTAAATCGTTAATCGATAAAGCCTACAGCCAGCAGGTCAATTCAATCTGCCAAATGTGTCCTGGTTTGCTTCAATAATGAGTTCTTTTTTTCATGTAATCTATTTTACTAATCAACCTGTTCAAAGGTTACACGCCTCTGGAGCAGGGGGATCTTGCACCTGGACCTCCTAGTTCAGGGGTCGGGAACATCACCACTGTGCCACAAGAGGGCCCCTGATAATTAGTTCATTGAAGACAGCAGTGGCCAGGGGTCAGTCAAAGCCAATTAAAACTCAAGTCCAAAATGACAATGAATCAACCTCTTAAAGGTTGTGCAATTTCCTGGTAATCTCCCTGTTCTATGTGACAATGCTGGGTGTCCCTTTTTCAACCCTGAACCAATTACAATCGATCGCGTTAGCTCCTCATACTGACTTGTGGTAGATCTTTGTTTTGGACTCCTGCTAATGATTTTGTTCAGGAACCTAAAGCAGAATATGTCCTTGACCAAGCAAGAGGAGAGTCCTAGAGAGTGCATTCCAAGCAAAAGTTTCCAGTTGTGTCTGAGGCCAAAATTCAAAGCCCAAATTTACTGAGCAGTAATGACTGGAATCAAATACCTCCATCATGTTATCATGTCATCTCCAATGATGGAAGGGTAATGCTCCAACAAATGGAGAGATACACATGAATGAAATTTGAGCTTGTCTATTCAATGTTGGAATATTTACATCACTGAGACAGAAGAAACACAATGACACTGTTATTCCACCTTAAAATCATCATCAAAATCATTCATAACACAGAAGGAGGTTATTCAACCCATCACATTGATACTGGTTCTCCATGCAGTAATCCAGTCTGTCCTACACCTGCCATTTGATCCCCTAGTCCTTCTAGTTTATTTTCTCCCAGCACCTGCCCTATTTCTTTTTAAGTCCTTGCTGGTCTTTGCTTCCATGGAGTCTGAGTTCCATGTCATTGCCCTATGGTGTATGAAAAGAATTCTTCCACACAATCCCCTCTGCATCTCAAGCCCAAAGCTGCCAATATGTTTCTCCCTGGTCCTTGGTCCAGTAGCTAATAAAAGAGACAATGTTTCCTTTTTGGCCTTACCTATGTCTGTCATTATTTCATCCACCGTCTATCAAATCTGCCTTCAGCCTCCTTTGCTGCAAAATGAATTCTTGAATAAAAAATATCAATCATAATTTTGCAGGATAGCTTTATTAATGCTGAAACTAAAGATGCAAAGACCTTCAGGAACTGCCTGGATCTCTTGTTTCAAGAAATCGCAGAGATTCTTCACAGTGCTCAGTCAATCAAAGCACAAATCATAGAATCATAGAATCCCCTACAGTGTGGAAACAGGCTCTTCGGCCCAACAAGTCCACACCGAACCTCAGAGCATCCCACCCAGACCCAACCCCCCAGCAACCCACCTAACCTACACCTCCCTGAACACTACAGGCAATTTAGCACGGCCAATCCACCTAACCTGCACATCTTTGGACTGTGGGAGGAAACCGGAGCACCCGGAGGAAACCCACGCAGACACGGGGAGAATGTGCAAACTCCACACAGACAGACACCCGAGGCTGGAATCGAACCCGGGTCCCTGGCGCTGTGAGACAGCAGTGTTAACCACTGAGCCACCGTGCCACCCCTTTTTGTTTCTGATGATGGGCAAGAGGGAGATGGCATGAGATAAAAGTTGCAGGTCACTTCATCACCGGTTTTGCTTTGGACACTCAGTAACAAGTGGAAAACACACCTTCATCATGGTCAGAGAAAGGTGATGTAAGTCTTTTCCAGGGTAAAGGAGAGTTTCCCGCTCTGAGGCAGATGAACTGTTTGCCAACAGTGTAATCTGATTTTGGTTTCAAATGGTCCATTCTAAGTTGACATAATGCCAAGACATTACCTATAAAAGGCATACAAGCCATATGGGATGAAATCATTATTTTCTTCAATCCACAGGGGCCGTATGCTGTAGCATCACCACTCATAATGTGCTGAGGTTGTTTAACTCGTGGACAAATCATGATCTTCCCTGGTCTGAGAGGTTCAATCCTCTGTCAGGTGATACTTGTCTCTGCTACCCTACAGCCCTCGGAGACAGTCCAGGTCCAGCCTGTTGTGTATTCCTCGGGTGCACTATTCTGCCTGTGGCATCAAATTAACTTTTTGGACTACCTTTCCTCTCTTTTCTTAAAAGCAATTTATCAGCTGTCCTCCTCATGTGGCTTATTATTACCATTTTCTCTCTGATGATGCTCTTTTTGAGCCAATTTTGGGAATCTTAGTAAAGATGGTGGTGAGGTTGCAGTGACATTGGCACTGGATGAGTAAACCACACTCTAAGGCTAATGCTCTCTAGGCATGGGTCCAAATCTTACCAACGCACTTACTGAAGTTCCCCTTCAGTAATATCCCAAATTTCACTCTGTGCTAGCGCTGACACAAATAATATCCAGAAGAAAGCTAGTCTCTTACAACCATGTAGTCATTGTTGACTGTCATTGAAGCCCCTTTAGCTGTTTAGGGAATGAAATCTACCAACCTTGCCTGGTTTGGCCTCTTTCTGGTTTGCTAATGCCCTATAGGGAATGATTTCTGCCATCCTTCTCCAGACTGGTCTGTATGTGACTTCAAAGCCAGAAATGTAGTTGACTTTTAACTGCTCTCTGAAATGGCCTGGAGAGTCAATCAGCTTGAAGGCAATTAGGGATGAGGAGCAGATGTTAACTTTGCCAATAACGGCATCTTTTTAATAACGACTGAGTAGAAAAACAAGCTGTTGCTGTTAGTCAGCCAGTGAGCAATGAAAAATAACAATCAACAGGATTGGCTTTGGAATATTATCAGTTATGCCGGGCAGAGATACGGATTATGTGATTAAAACTGACTGTGCCCAAGTCTTCATTATCACCTCCATTGTAGAGAAGGCATTTGCCTTTCTGGTGGATGCCTGATCCTATGGGCAGACATATTTTTGACAAATTCCAAAGTGAAGTAATATAGACAACACTAACAATGCTCTGGGTCAAAGTGGAATTTATATCAAAGCTGAAAGTACCCACAACCAAACAAAACAAATTGGATGAAGGGTCTAGGCCCGAAACATCAAGTTTTCCTGCTCCTATGATGCTGCTTGGCCTGCTGTGTTCATCCAGCTCCACACCTTGTTATCTCGGATTCTCCAGCATCTGCAGTACCTTTTATCTCGGAAGTAAGTCACTGATGATTTACTAAGCCTGTTGCAGTTTCACAAAGTTCTATGCTTTGTTTTTTCATTAGTAATTTAACTTTGAGAGTCCTTAATTGAACAGGGAATCTATCACTGACTCATTAAAGTATCATTTCAGCTTAAAACTCTTTCATTTTACTGGGGTTTAGGTCAGAACCCAGAAACAGTTCCTATTTCCCATCCTCAAAATGCCTGCAGTATTTGCAAGAATGAAGATATTTTTGATTGGATTTGTTTGAAGATTTCAAACCTTTGCTTGGAGCTGAGGCACACATGGGCTGGTATTGTTTTTCAATGACTATGCTTGTGTTCTATTACTCTGTAGAAATCTTCCATACCAGCATTATCATCCATCATTACTGTATATTTTATATCTTACATCTATACAGGTTTATTCAGAGTTTTTTTAATGCCTGCTCTATGCTTCAGCTTTTTAAAAAATATTTAATTTAGTTTAATCTAATTTCCCGAGCAGGTTGATCAGAAAAATAGGTTAATAAGAGATTTGATGGGCCCTCTTGTGGCGCAGTAGTAGTATCCGTACCTATGGACCAGGAGGCCTGGATTCAATATTAATAGTATCCCTGAACAGGTTGATGAGAAAAATAGATTAAATTGATAAAAAAAACAGATTAAATGGGCTCAGAGAAAATTGAATGCACTATGGAAAGAGCTGGACACCAGAGCTGAGGCGTAGAGCAGCCATTTTAAAAAATTGGATAAAACTTGCATAGATGTATGACATTAAATATACAATAATGGTAGATAATTATGTTGAAATGAAAGATTTCTGCAGAAGTAACTCCACTATTTAACAAGTTTATGGCTGGAGACCAACCCAAGTTGTTACTTTTCCGTATTATCTCCATGTCTATTGGTGTCCTTTGTGTACAAGGATCCGTCACTCTCACTTTGAAAGTATTCATCACCTGAGGATCAGTAACCCTTTGGAGTAGAGAGTTCCCAAGATTCACAACTTGTTTAGTGAAGAAAAGATAGACGCAGAGCAGGTGTTCCAACTTGTGGGGAAGAGATGTACTAGAATGAATAAATTCAAAACAGTCATGAATAAATCTAGATAACAAGCATGGGGGTGGATTTCAGGAAGAACATGTCAATGTCCTGACAATGAGTTTGCGTGTGGAAGGTGCAATCAGTTGGAGTTGTGGAGGCAGCACACCTGGATGCAGTTAAGGGATAAGTTTAGGCTACAAGGAGAGGTGCCCTTATCTCTCGGCTAGAGTGTCTGGGTTCAAGTCCCACCTGCTCAAGATGTGTGTCATATCAGGCCTGAAAACGTTGATGAAACATGTATATGAGAGAGAAAGGAATATGTGAATATGCAGATGAAGGGAGATAGGAGACGTCTTGTGTAGAGAATAAAGTTGGGCTGAACAATCTGTTTGTGTGCTGTAATTTCTACTTCAGTCACTATAGGTTATAACCTGAAGATGATTTCCTACTTTGTTTTCAGCTTGGGTAACCTGGAATAAAAATCCGCTTTCCTGTCCATTAGGTTTTTCCCAGGACAGTTTCATTTTGTGTTTTGTCAGCTTCCATTCTAGAGGACAACCAATAACGTGTGGAGACAATTGGCTGTCCTGATCCTCCATTTTGATGTATGCGGGATGGGTCAGTTCAGTGTGTCTCATTTGCTAGTTTTTCTTTCTGGGAGCACATATTACAAGTTGTCAAATGTAAGGCTGGGGACCTGTTGTACAAGGAAGCCTGCAGTACAAGGAGAACAGCCAAAGAGAATTCGGGTAGTACTTGGAGGTACAGTGACAGAATCACAGAAGGGAGAGCGCCCCAATTGCAGAGGATAATTCTAATCTCATCAGCACTGGGTGCAATTTTGATTTTGACTTTAATCTGGACATCTCCCTGAATTGCTGCTTCCCCATTCTATCACCATATCTACTGATGTCCCTTGTTTCCAAGCATCTGTCACTCTCACTTTGAAAGTATTCAACATCTGGGGGAATTAACTCATTGTGAAAGCAACTTTAAATTTTCATGATGAAGCCTCCAGTTACAATTGGCAAAGACCTGACCAGGTATTTGTGTTTGATCAACAAATCAAACACAAATCAGAAGATAAAATGGACTAAAAACTCACTGGAGAAAGTCTGATATTGACCAAGACCTCAATATTAGAAGGATCTGGGGGCATGTGCATCATTTGCTGGTGTGGGTAGGGAGAGGGCAGATCTGTGGGCCTAAAAGAAGCATCTCCCTTCTCTTGGCCCTCAGGCAACGATGTACGACATTTATCTCATGGAATTACCCATCCTTTGCCTCCTTTCACCTACTGGGTTTCCTGAAACTGGACAAAAATGATAAACTTCATTTAAAAAATAGATTGACTCTTTAAATGAAGGCAGGAAACTTCATTTTAGTATTTATGTGACTAACGTGCCTCCCATAAGCAGATCGTCCTCCGTATGCTCCACTATTGGTGACTGCATGCCCTCTACTTCTCTCCATAAACCTTTCCACCTTTCTCTCTCTCTCTCTTTCTCCCCTGTCCTTTATGATGCTAATTAGGCACTACTTTAGCCTCTCCCAGTTTCTCCTCATGTCACTCAGAGATAGTAAGAACTGCAGATGCAGGAGTCAGAGACAACACAGTGTGGAGCTGGAGGAACACAGCAGGTCAGGCAGCATGAGAGGAACAAGAAAGTTGACGTTTCTTCAGAAAAAGGGCCCTGACCCAAAACATCAACTTTCCTACTTCTCTCATGCTGCCTGACCTGCTGTATTCCTTTATCTCCATACTGTGTTGTCTCCTCATGTCACTGTCATTTTTTGTTTGACGATGCTTCTGTAAAGTGCCTTGGGATGTTTTACTAAGTGTTAGGCATTATATCAGTCCAGATTGTTTTGTTAGTGATTCAAGCTGCATCCACAGGCGTATTATTCCTACAGTAGACTGTCTCATTAGAATGGAATTGGAATATCTTAATGTTCGCGTGACACTGAGGTTGTATCTGGGAGTGCCTTTAAGCTTCTTTTTGCAGTTTTTAAAAATTCATTCTTGGGATGAAGGTGTCACCCATCAGCATTTACTGCCCATCCCCAATTGCTCAGAGGGCAGTTAAGAGTGAATCCCATTGCTGTGGTTCTAGATTCATACATAGGCCAGACCAGGTAAGTTTGGCAGTTTCATTCCTTAAAGGGCATTAATGAACCAGACATGTTTTTCCTAACAATCAACAATTGTTTCATGGTCATTATTAGACCCTTAATTCAAATTCCACCATCTGCCATCCTGCAATGCCACAGTGATGCCACCCGAAGGCTGCAGGAACAGCAAATCATATTCAGCCTGGGAACCCTGCAGCCCAATGGCATCAATGTGGATTTCACAAGCTTCAAAATCTCCCCTCCCCCAACCGCATCCCAAAACCAGCCCAGCTCATCTCCACCTCCCTAACCTGTTTTTCCTCTCACCTCAAGCCACACCCCCATCTCCTATCTACTAACATCATCCCGCCCCCTTGACCTGTCCGTCCTCCCTGGACTGACCTACCTCCTCCCTACCCCCCTACCTACACTCACCTTTACTGGCTCCATCCCCGCCTCTTCGACTTGTCTGCCTCCTCTCCACCTATCCTCTCCTCTATCCATCCTCTATCCGCCTCCCCCTCTCTCCCTATTTATTTCAGAACCCTCTTCCCCTCCCCCATTTCTGATGAAGGGTTTAGGCCCGAAACGTCAAGTTTTCCTGCTCCTATGATGCTGCTTGGCCTGCTGTGTTCATCCAGCCCCATGCTTGTTATCTCCACCATCTGCCATGGTGGAATTCGAACCCAGGTCTCCAGATTAATAGCCCAGCAATAATACCACTAGGGAACTGCAACATTTCCCCTGCAGAATTTCAGTCGATCTTCAACAAAGGATTATTTGCATTTTGTCCTGTTTTCTCATGTTCAAAGAATGAATTTGAAGTTAATCTGTTTTAGCACCTAATATATACCTGCTTCACGCTTCCCAGGAAAGTATTATGCATCAGAGAGTCATTCTGCTGCTAGGGGGGGTCAGACGCCATGAAATATAATGGGAAAACCGGATCAGGGCACTCTTGGCATCCAGGGACAACTAAAGGACATGATGCAAGCATGTTAAAATTGCTTTTAGACAAAACATACTGTGGTTTTTCTGCTATCAGCCGGCAATACACGTATCTCAGACAGTCAGCAGCAGCCATAAAGTAAAAGTCCATAATATTGGCTGTTTTGAACTCTGGCCATTGCAAATAAAAAATTCCACCACATGGAACAAGGCCACTTGGCCCATTCTTCCTGTGCTGGATCTTTGAAAGAATTTTCTGATTCAGCTGACTCTCCCACAAATTTTGCCTTTATGGGTAAATCCCCCCAATTACTGTTTGAAAATCACTATAGGATCTGCTTTTGCTACCCTTTAGGCAGTGTGTTCCACTGCAGGCCAAATTACCGCATGAAAGACATTTGGTTTATTTCCCTCACTTCTGTCTCCACTTGCCTGAAATCTCTGTGCCTGATCTCCCTGTTCATGGAAACAGTTCTTCATTGTCATTGTATCCAATACCCTCATCTTCACTTGTCCTTTCCTGCTATAATGGCGAAGAAATACAGCTATCATTGTTTCTCCACATATTGTCCTAATAAATCTCTTCTTCACTCTCTCCTGCCTGGCAACTTTTGATTTTTAGAAGTTTATTTATGTGCATTGCATATCCCGAAATCACACTCAAGCACAGTTAAGAATTAATCATATCGCTGTGTGTCTGAATTCAGAGGTAGGCCAGATTGGGCAGTTTCCTTCCCGAAAGGACGTTAGTGAACCAGATGAGCTTTTACACAATGGAAGATAGTTGTCATGGTCATCATTATTGGGACTAGCTTTCAATGCTAGGCATGTTAACGTGAGTTGTATTCCACTCGACAGCACAGTGGGATTTGAAGCCTCTGTGGTCTTCCAGTTGTGCAAACTCGAATGACTTTGCTGCTCCATTAGCATCTGCCTTAACAATTGCAGCAAGCTAACTTTGAGAACTCTAGTGTCTCCATGAGATTGATGCCTGAAGGAGTCTGATGAGGTTAGCACCAGTTAAACCCACTGTAAAAGCACTAAAAGTGAATCCAGTCCCGAAGAATCCTCTCCACTAATTTCCCTACCAATGATGCAAGGCTCAACAGCCTAAAATTTCCTGGGTTATCCTTGTTTTATTTTTTTGGTTTGATTTAATATTATCATATGAACCTAAGTGAAAAGTTTTGTTTTGTGTGCAGATCATTACCATACAGAAGGCATTAGGATAATTGAATCATTTATTGTCGCATGTATTCAGTGTATAAATACAGTGAAAATTGTGCTATACATACACGGAGCCATTCACATTAGCTTAGAATAAGATAAGAGAAAAAAACATAACTTGAGAGTCTAACTTTCCGTTCCACTGCCGCCTGTCCCATTCCAGGCTTTCCATGCCTCCACCAGAGTCCTGCTCCTGGCTGCCTCACCGGCCCCGCTCTCGCTGCTGCTGCTGCCTGACCCACTCCTGATCTGCTGCCGTCGCTCCGACCCACGCTCGATCACTGCAGGACACAACCCGTGCGTTCAGCTCGCACCACGTGGTTCCCGGTCGCGACCAAGTTCCTCCCCGACTCCTCAGGTAGGTAGTTAAAAGGGGTGGGAGACATAGAACGACAAAAGAGGGAGAGAGAAGAGGGGAGAAAAAAATGGAAGGGCAAAGAAAGAAAGCGAAAGAGAACTGGCAAGCAGAGCGGAGCTCTGAATGGAGCGAGTTACCTTGCCGAAGGATACAAATTTATGGCTGCAGCGTAGATGCACAAAAGAGTGAGATTAACATTATATTTGAAATTTGAGAGGTCCATTCTGAAGTCTAATAACAGCGGGGAAGAAGCTGTTCTTGAAATCTGTTAGTGCATGCGTTTAAGTTTTTGTATCTTCTGCCTGACGAAGAGATTTTAACCGGGGTGGGACGGGTCTCTTATTATTTTGGCTCCTTTTCCGAGGTAGCAGGGACTATAGATGGAGTGAATGAGTGAAAGGTTGACTTGCATGAAGAACTAGACTGTGTCGACAACTCTCTGTAGTTTCTTACCGTCCTGGGCAGAGCAGTAGCCTTCTTGAACAAAGGAACAACATTGGCTATTCTCCAGTTTTCTGGGACCTTATCTATGGATAAAGTGAATACAAAGATCTCTATCAAGGCCCTAACAATCTCCTACCTTGGCTCCCCCAGCATCCTGGCGTAGATCCCATCAAACTCTAGCGACGTATTTACCTTAATGTTTTTGAAGACACCCAATACCTCCTCCTTCTTAATATTGGCATGCCTTAGAGCATCAACAAATTGTTCTCCACCCTTTTAACAGAAAGTAAAGCTGCCTCTACATTTTTAAACTGAAATTAAAGTTCCCTCAACACTATCACCACCCAGCTCTCCCAGGACAGGTGCAGCACAGGACTTGATACAGATTAAAATTCCCCTACACTGTCCACATAAGACAATCTCAGGTATAGCATGGGGTGAGAGACACAGTAAAGATTTCTTTACATTAACCCCCATCAAATAATCCCAATACATGTATAGTAACAGGGTTAGAAATGGATTAAATCTTCCTCTACACTCTTAAACTGAAAGTAAACAGGGATTAAAGCTTCCTTGACAATATTCTCATCAAACAGTCCCAGGAGAGGTACAGCCTGGGGTTAGATACAAAATAAAGCTCATTCTACACTGTCCCTGTCAAACACGCCAAGGACAGGGACAGCATGGGGTTAGAAAAAAAGTAAAGCCCCTTCTACTCTTTTAAACTGAAATTAAATTTTCCTTGACACTGTCCCCTCAAACACTCCCAGGACAGGTACAACATAGAGTTTGATATAGAGCAAAGCTCCTTCCACTCTTTGTATTAAAAGGAAACCAGACACCTTCCCAAACTTACCATTAGCCATGCCTTTCTCTTCGGTGAATACTAATGCAAGGTATACTGAGAATACCAAGTTCAGCAAGATTTGAATTGAATCAAAAACAGAATTTATAATCCTTACGGTGACCGTGTAAACATGATCGATTGGTGTTAAAAACACATCTTGTTCACTCAAAGGAAATACAGACCCACAGCAATTAACTCTTAATGGCACTCAGAGTAATTATGGATGGGCAATAAATGCTGGGCCAGCCCATAACAAATAAGCAATTCCACAATAATGCGCATTAATCCTATCCCCACAGAGCCACCCCAAGCTTCCAGAGGGGTAAGAGCCCAGACGTGCTAGAGGGACTGACATGGAGGGTAGTAAGATTATTTATTATTCTGTGAGCACTGTTGCCAAACCTATCATCACTGCAGAGAGATTCTGCGTGAGCTTCCCCTCCATCAGTTATATTCACGGTTAAGTAATGAGAACTGCAGAAGAAGCAAAATGACTTAGAGGTTACCTTATGCGCATATCAATTTAGCTACATTTATGATTGAAGATTAGTCGATCCACCAGGCAAACATGGGAATCTGCTCTCTTACTCACTGCTACTCAGGTAAGCTAATTCATTAGTAAGACTTTCTTCCCCGACTCTTCCTTACCGCAATTAGCCAAGATCCAATAAAAGGAAGGGCACTAAGATTGCGCTGGAGGACCTGCTAGTCTTTTCAAACTTCCTAGCGACTAGTTATTAAAAAATAATAATGTATGAAAAATTGATTAAATGTTATTTGACTAATGATCCCCAGACAGCAAGGCACATTTCAATATCTTATAGCTTCCAGTCACCTTCACTTTAATTTGGCAGTTCATACAATGTGAGGCGTCACTGATTGCTTGATTATTTCAAATTTTTAATATTCAAATGAGCAGTACTCGGTCACCGCCCGCTTCTATCTCCTTCCCAAAATCCACAAACCTGATTACCCTGGTCGACCCATTGTCTCCGCCCGCTCCTGCCCCACCAAACTTATCCCCACCTATCTGGACTCCATTTTCTCCCCCTTGGTCCAGGAGCTCCCTACCTACGTCCGTGACACCACCCACACCCTCCACCTCCTCCAGAACTTCCAATTCCCCGGTCCCCAACACCTCACCTTTACCATGGACGTCCAGTCCCTATACACCTGCATTCCCCATGCAGATGGCCTAAAGGTCCTCCGCTTCTTCCTGTCACGCAGGCCTGACCAATCCCCCTCCGCTGACACCCTCATCTGCTTAGCCAAACTCGTCCTCACCCTCAACAACTTCTCTTTCAATTCCTCCCACTTCCTACAGACGAAGGGGGTGGCCATGGGTACCCGTATGGGGCCAAGCTATGCCTGCCTCTTTGCAGGTTACGTGGAACAATCCCTCTTCTGTAGCTGCACTTGCCCTAAACCCCACCTCTTCCTCCGTTACATTGATGACTGTATCAACGCCACCTCATGCTCCCACGAGGAGCTCGAACAGTTCATCCACTTCACCAACATCTTCCACCCCAACCTGAAGTTCACCTGGACCATCTCTGATACCTCTCTCTTCTTCCTGGACCCCTCTGTTTCTGTCTCTGGCACCCATTTCAAGCCCACCGACTCCCATAGCTCCCTAGAATAAACCTCCTCCCACCCACCCTCCTGCAAAAATGCCATCCCCTATTCCCAATTCCTTCGCATCCGCCACATCTGCTCCCAAGATGAAGCATTCCACTCCCGTACATCTCAGATGTCCTCGTTTTTCAAGGATCGTAACTACACCCCCCCCCACAGTGGTCGAGAACGCCCTCGACCGTGTCTCCCGCATTTCTCGCAACTCATCCCTCACACCCCCGTCCCCACAATAACAACCAAAACAGAATCCCCCTCGTCCTCACGTACCACCCCACCAACCTCCGGATCCAACGCATCATCCTCCGACACTTCCGCCATCTGCAATCCGACCCCACCACCAAAGACATTTTTCCCTCCCCACCCTTATCTGCTTTCCGGAGGGACCACTCTCTCCGTGACTCTCTTGTCTGCTCCACACTCCCCTCCAATCCCACCACACCCGGCACTTTTCCCTGCAACCGCAGGGAGTGCTACACCTGCCCCTACACCTACCCCCTCACCCCCATCCCAGGCCCCAAGAAGACCTTCCACATCAAACAGATGTTCACCTGTGCATCGGCTAATGTGGTATATTGTATGCGCTGTTCCCGATGTGGTCTCCTCGACATCGGAGAAACCAAGCGGAGGCTTGGGGACCACTTTGCGGAACACTTACGCTCAGTTCGCACCAAACAACCGCACCTCCCAGTCGTGAACCATTTCAATTCCCCCTCCCATTCCTCAGATGACATGTCCATCCTGGGCCTCCTGCAGTGCCACAACGATGCCACCCGAAGGTTGCAGGAACAGCACCTCATATTCCGCTTGGGAACCCTGCAGCCCAATGATATCAATGTGGACTTCACAAGCTTCAAAATCTCCCCTCCCCCTACCACGTCCCAAAACCAGCCCAGCTTGTCCCCGCCTCCCTAATCTGTCCTTTCTCCCACCTATCCCCTCCTCCCACCTCAAGCCCCACCTCCATCTCCTACCTACTAGCCTCATCCGGCCTCCCTGACCTGTCCGTCCTCCCTGGACTGACCTATCCCCTCCCTAACTCCCCACCTACACTGGCTCCTACATACCACCTTTACTGGCTCCATTACCACCTCTTTGACCTGTATGTCTCCTCTCCACCTATCGTCTCCTCTATCCATCTCCTATCTGCCTCCCCCTCGCTCCCTATTTATTCAGGAACACCCTTCCCCTCCCCCATTTCTTAAGAAGGGTCTAGGCCCGAAACATCAGCTTTCCTGATCCTCTGATGCTGTTGGCCTCATCCAGCTCTACACCTTGTTATGTCTTATAAAAGTACTGAAGACTTGTGCTCCAGAAGTTGCCGCACCCCTAGCTACCATGTTCCAGTTCAGTAACAACACTGGCATATACCCAACAATGGTAACAATTGCCCAGGTGTATCCTGTATGCAAAAACCAAGAGAGATCCACGCTGGCCAATTCCTCTTTCATCAGTAAAGAGATAGAGAGTGTCATCAAAAGTGCTATCAAGCAGCACCTGCTCAGAAATAACCTGCTCAGTGCCGCCCAGTTTGGGCCATTCAGTTCCTGACCTCATTACAGCCTTGGTTCAAACATGGACAAATGAGCTGAATTCCAATGATGGGGTGAGAGTGACAGCCCTTGACATCAAGGCAACATTTGACTGATTGTGGTATCAAAGAGTCTGAGGAAAACTTCAGTCAATGGGAACAGGGACCAACTCTTGTTGTTTGGAATCATACCTGACCCACCGGTTGTAGGATGTCAGTCACCTCAGCTCCAGGAATCTCTGCAGGAGTTCCTCAGGGTAGTATCCTAGGTCCAACCATCTTCAGCTGCTTCATCAATGACCTTGCCTCCATCATAAGGTCAGAAGTGGGGACGTTCGCTGATGATTGTACAATGTTCAGCACCATTCATGACTCCTCAGATACTGAAGCAGTCCATGTTCAACTGCAGCAAGATTTCAACAATGTCTATGCTTGGGCTGACAATTGGTAAGTAACATTGACACCACAGAAATGTCAGGCAATGACCATCACCAATAAGAGACAATCTAACCACCGCACCTTGACATTCAGTGGTGTTCTCATCACTGAATCTGCCACTATCAACAACCTTGGGGTTGCTATTGACCAAAAACCCATCTATACTAACCATATAAACACAGTGGCTACAACAGCAGGTTAGAGGCTAGGAATTCTGCAGGGAGTACTTCACTTCCTGACTCCCCAAAGCCTATCCGCGTCTACAAGGTGTGATTCAGGTGTGTGATGAAATTTTCTCCACTTGCTTGAATGGGTGCGGCTCCAACAACACTCAAGAAGCTGAATAGCATCCAGGACAAAGCAGCCCGCTTGATTAGCACCACATCCACAAAAATTCCATTCCCTACATCCCCAATGTTCAGTAGCAGCATGTGTACTATTACAAGATGCCCTGCAAAAATTTGCAAACGATCTTTAGACAGCACCGTCCAAACCCATGACTACGTCTGTATAGAGGGGCAAGGACAGCAGATACATCTGAACACTACCCCCTACACGTTCCCCTCCAAGCCACTCACCACCCTGAATTGGAAATATATCACCATTGCTTCAGTATCGTTGGATTAAAATCATGTATGTTAATGCACCATGTAGCTGTAGAAAGAAGGGGAAGAGGCATTTGTTCTTAACTGATTAATTCATTGCCTACATCTATATAAAGCAAGTATAGGCACTCTTGTGGTACAATAGTGGTGTCCCTACCTCTGAGCCAGAAGGCCTGTGTTCTATTCTCATTTGTTCCAGAGGTGTGTCATTACACATTTGGACACATTGACTGAAAAATATCGATAAAAGGAGATCAGCTGAGACTGGAGAGAAAGCCATGTTTTAGTAACCATTACGAATGATCATGAAATTGCTGGATTATTGTAAAAACTCATTTAGGTCTCCAATGCCCTTTCAGGAAGGAAATTTGCCATCTGTCCCTGGTATGACACTACATCAATATACACACCAAAGACTGAATGTATCAAACCGTGGCCCAAATAACAATGGAAATGATTAGACAATGATTCCCCTCCTAGCTTGGAAAATAGGCGACCAATTTCCTCTGACTGGTGTCTGAGCAGAAGTGCATGCAATATTGCGAAGTGACTTGGCTCTGAGCTTATCATTAACCTGAATTTGTGAAGTTAGCACCTTGGAGGAAATGGGTTAGTGGTAAATGTAATTATATAAATCAATGTAGGAATCAATGTCTCCTGGGAACAATAGATCTTGGCGGAAAATGATGCACAGGCTGATGACTCTTAAAAGGGTTAATCTTGGAGACTATATTAAGCTTCACCCAATTCAATTGTGTCAAACAATCTTGGGTGGTGACCTGAATTTTGAAGGGAGCAGACATGTCATCGATATCTGATGCCCTTTGTAACAATGTCTAACTGGCACGTTATCAAATTAAGATATACCTTATGCCAAATTATGTTGACCAAATTATGTTTAATTTCAAATTTAATGTTGACCCAGCTATTTGTGCAGCTTCTCTGCAGCTGCAACATTGTATTCCTGGCTCTGTTCTATTAATCTTATGCACCTTTTACGGTGTCATCTCCTGTACTGCAAGCAAAACAAAACATTTCACTACACCTGGATACATGTGATAATGAGAAACCTAATAAGCTGCACCTTATTAGGGTAAATACCTCTTCTTGTTCAGACTATGAGTCAGCTTCTATAGCACCAGGAAGTATATAGGTGCGTAGACCCAGACAAGGGGGGAGGATGTTGGCAGCATCCGCAAATACCACAAGATTCAGATCTAAAAAGAGCGACCACAGTTTCTCAGTTAGTATTGCTGCCTCTAAGTTCGAAGGATTGTGTTTAGTTCTCTCTCTATGCTGGTTCGGTTAGCACCTGATGGAGATTGATTTGTGGACTTATTCCCTATTTGATTGCAGGATTTCACCTACTGTTTCATACTCATAGCAAAGTGGAACTGCAATTGCTTTGACTGAAACTACAATTCCACACATTTCCTTTAGAAATGATAAGGAAATAGTTAACTTTCCCACCCTCAGCACTGACTGCCCAAAAAGCAATTGAAAAAGGCAGTAAATATCTCTGAGATTATTTGGGAAGTGACAAACTAGTTTTGCTGCAAACCCCACCTCTGACACTCATCAAGACTGACATTATCCATGTATATTTGTACAATTTTCCTATTGTTAAATATAACCTGCACCAAGCAAAGGCCGCATTGGATCGTGTCTCTGAATCAGAGTTGGTTTAATATGAATTCGAAAGGTCACATTTTGATCGTTATTTAATAGATCCAGTCCAATTTTCAGCAGGCTGCAAATGATAACCATTTATTCTCTGTCCCCTTCATTAGTTTCCTTGACTGGGACTTGTTAATTGTTGTCCCAGGATAGCAATCATCTGTCAAATACAGAGTAACCAACAGACAGGAGATTGAGCAATCAATGTTCTATTCATCCATGAAATGTGAGCACCATCCCAAATTATCCTGGAGAAAGTGGTGGTAAGCTGCCTTCTAGAACTGCTGCAGTAATTATTGTGGAGCTAGACTCATGGTGTTGTTAAGAAAGTCGTTTCAGGATTTTGACCCAGGAACAGTTTTCGACTGGGAGTGCGAAGAAGAGGGCACTAAGGCTTTAACTGTAGCTTAGGGTTTTCTCTGTTGGTGATGAAAATTCATTGATTATAAATTTTAACAACCTGGATTTTTTTGCAGAAGTAGTGACACTGACCTGACAGCAATCAATGATATCATTCCATTGAAATGGACAGCAACTTGTGGAAATCAATTCAATTGCCTGGAATCTCCATTTCCGTATTACTTACCTCACTGTAAAAACCCTTGAAAACGTTACAACTTGTTAAACATGTTACTAAAAGCATTCTAACTTCATAATTTCTGCTGAATATACTGAATCCACACTAATCTGAGAAGTTAATTTGTGAATTTTTTTTTCCATTATAATTAAAATATTCCACATATTTTTGACATTTTTACGACTATTAAAACTCTATTTCAGCTTTTCATTGAAAAGAATCCTTATAGGATGTGAGCTGCTGGCTTAGGCAGGCATTTGTTGTCCTTCCCTGATTGTACAAACTGATTTCAAGCTATTCCTAATCATTTATTTCGCTTTCTGAAAATTTAAATTGACGTTGACCGATATTAAGCATTTTTAAGATTGCAATAAAACCCTTGGGAATTCCCATCGTGCGATCTCTGTGGGGAACTTCCTTCATTGTTCCACTCTGACCACTGAAGTCCAGGCAAAAATGTTGTGTATCTCCCCTTTGGATGTATAAATCCGTGTATCAATTTTCAAAATGCAAACAGCGAGGTCATTTGTTGGCACTGACTCTCCCGCCTCCTGGTGGCGCTGCTAAGATGCCAGCCCTGTGATTGAGAGGGCAGTTCTTGGAAATGGCCCACCATCTCTAACAAGTTTCCAACCCCAGAACCACCCGAAGAACTAAGGTTACCCTGTTGGTTCAAGCAGGCTTGGCTCCCAATGTGGTGGGACTATCCTAGGGAAAAAAAAACCAACCAAAAGAAATGTGAAATCAACCTAATTGGACCAGTTTCAATGGAAGCGTTCAAAGTTTCGAAGAAAATGCACTTGCATCTGGATGGGTACGTGAAAAGGAAGAGTTTAGAGGGATATGGACCAAATACTGGCAAATAGGACTAAATCAGTTTAGAATGTCTGGTCAGCATGGACAAATTGCACCGAAGGGTCTGTTTCTGTGCAGTATGATTCTATGACTCGATGCTGGCCCCCTCTAAATAAGTACAGAGTGGATGGGATTGGGGAGGAGTCAATGCTCGATAACATCTTAACAGGGCTTGACGTGGTCTACAGGAGAAAAGGAAGGAGGACATGAGGCCAAGAGAAGTAACAATTCCTATTGCAGAAGAGAGGAGCCGAGGGAGAGCTGGCTGCAGGGAACCGTGCTTTGAGGGAGACCCCTTCACCAGGTGCCATATACTGGGCATTCCTCTTCATCAGACCTCCTTCACCAAGTCCTTCACAGCTGCACAGGAGAAACTTCTCTAACAGTTCCTGAGACATGCTGGAACTACAGCCATGTTTGTTGCTTTTAGCTCACCGTACACCTCCAATGGAAGCGGGAAACTGTAACGTGGAACAACTGCCTCAGTGCTAAACTTTCAACTTGCTGTTTCAGCACCTCCAAGCATGTTCTCTTCATGATAATCAACAAAGTGCGCATCGACTGCAAAATGGAATCAACCCCTCCAACGGGAGCGTCTTAACCCAGCACCTGGTTGGCATCTATGTCATCCTTTCACAAAACCGATACCCAATGAATACTAATTCATGGGGCCAGTGGCTAATATCGGATAGCAGCACTGTGGACGTGTGCGGTGTAACCCTTTTCTATCACTGACTGATGAAGTGACTTGGCTCTGTCTCCAGACCAGCAGTTCTAGGTTCAAGTCAAGCACTATTCTAAAATGGTGGACTGAGAGGAGTTGGATCTTGCAGCTGCACCTGAGATTGAAGGCTTATTTCTAGATTTACTTCCAGATTTCTTACCGTTATTTGTTGTGGAACAGAGAGATCTAAGGGTACAGGGATATTATTCTTCAAAGTTTGCATCACATGTAGATATGGTGATTCAGAAGACATTTAGCACACTTGCCTTCATTTTGCAGCCCTTTGAGTGTAGGAGTTGGGACGTTATCTTGAGGTTATACAATAACTTGAGTGAGGCGTCGTTTGGTGTATTGTTTCCAGTTCTGGTTGCGCTGTTATGGGAAGGATATTATTAAACTGGAGAGGGTTCAGAATAGATTTACCAGGTTGTTGCTGGGAATGGAGGGGTTGAGTTATCAGGAGAGGCTGGAGAGACTTTTTTCAGTAGGAGGTTGAGGGGTGACCGTATAGAGGTTTATAAAATCATGAGGAGTATAGATAAGGCTGGTCTCTTTTCCCTAGGGTGGGGGAGTTCAAGATTAGGGGACATATTTTTAAAATGAGAGGAGAAAGATTTAAAAAAGACATGAGGGGCATCTTTTTTATACAGAGAGTGGTTTGTGTGTGGAATGAACTTCCAGAGGAAGCGATGGGTGCAGGTATAGTTACAATGTTGAAAAGACATTTGGATATGTACATGCATAGGAAAGGTTTGGAGGGTTATGGGCCAAATGCAGATTGGTGGGATTAGTTTAGTTTAGGATTATGGTCAACACAGACTGGTTGGACTGAAGGGTCTGTTTCTGTGCTGTATGACTCAATGACCAGGATTGGTTGGCGTCAAAGGTACATTGGTAGTGAGGGCATGCAGATTGGTATTAACTGCAAGACAAAGGGCTCTCCTTAGATTAACCAGTTCTGGTGAGATGTTTTCTAGTTTACTAATTCTTGAAAACAGTTACCTTTCAAAAGGTCTTTAGTTAAATGAATCGTACCGTCTGCATATAATGACAACACTCTTCCTGGCCAGAACAGAAATACCTAAACACCATTAACAAAACAAAAACACAAGGAATTACAGATGCTGGGAATCAGAAACAGAAACAGAAATTGCTGGAGAAACTCGGCAGGTCTGGCAGCATCTGTAAAGCGAAAGCAGAATTAATGATTCAGGTCCAGTGACATGTCACATCCTGCTGTAAGTATGAGGATTGAGTATTCTTGGATAATGGGTGTGGAGCTATCCTCCGCTCACTGTAGTGTGTTGGAGAAATAATCCTACAATGATCAGGGCACTTACTGAAGTTTCAGTCTTGAATTGTCCAAACCCTTTTTCAAATAGACTCCTTTATTTAAAGAGACTATTCCCTGTAAGATAGACTGTCAGTCATGAATCGTACTCTCCCTCCCCTCCAACTCATTGGGTGCACAACGTTGTTGATAGCAGACAGAATGGTTCCCTGTTTCTAACACAGTCTCCGAATAACAGGGAAGCCACATGGGAGTGAGATGATGAGGAATTGTTTCACTTGGGCAGTAGTCAATCTTTGGAATTCTCCATCTTACAAAGTGGTTACTGAGTACAATTTGGATAGAGATCAATAGATTTCTAGATATTAATGAGATATGGGATAGCGTAGGATAGTGGTGTTTAGGTAAAAGCTCAGCCATGATCTAGTTGGATAGCCACAGCAGGTTGAAAGGACTGAATGGCCCATCCCTGCTCCTGTTTCCTGTGCTCTTTTGATTTTTCAATGTTTCCTTTTCTCCAAACTGTGCAGAAAACTGGTTTGTGTCAGAAGAATAATTGAAAAGTTTTAGCTATAGTAACAGAATCATAACAGAAGAAAAGATAGAAACTGCATTTGTGTAGTGCCTTATCATGCCAACAACCAGTCACAATTTTACAATTAATTGATATATTTTGAATATTATCACTGCGGCAGTTAAGGCAAAAGAAGCAGCCTATTTCTGTTCAATAAAATCCCATCCATATCATTACAAAACCATCACGTGCTATCTCAAGTTGACTCATGTACCAGCTTCAGGTATCGTCCAGCTCACAATTACGCTGCGCTTCTCTTACCAGGTCTGAAATGGTTTTAACGTTGTCCCGTCAGTTCTGCCTTATTGAATCTTGCCATGAGTTGCATTTCTGAAGGCTTCTGGATTGTTCAGCTCTTTCCACTGCTGACTCTCTGTATGAGTCATTCTCTTAAAGCTGCATCTGAAAGATTCTTCCAAGTTCACTGGAAATCACGCTGGGTACAGGGCAGGGGCAGATATCTTGGACAAATCTTCACCACTGTCCCCAGGACCTGCCTTTGGCCCCAGTCTAAGCCCTAGAGTTCTGGGCATTGATTATTGAACCCTGATGTACTGTGGCCGCCCCTGTCCAGGGCCCTGTAGCTATCTATCCTGCCAAAAGATGCAACTAAATCAAATTCTACCACACAGTACCATTCACCATGTTGTGTAACGGATCTTCACCATGCTCTCATCACCTTCCACAAATGGCTGTACAATTGCTCACCTGAAAGTGGATTTATCACCACCATCCTCCTTTGGGTTTGTGTCTACAGGTCTTCATCCTTGCCTCCTGCAGGTCTGGATTATTCTATGCCCCTGTCTTTTTGGGTTTGAAATCTTTCAATGTCAATGTGACAGTGTATTTTAAAATACAGCAGCTAACTATTGTTCTTTTACATAAAACAAATTCAGCAATCCATCCATTAAACCTTTTAGAAAAGCTATTTCATGCAAGTCCATTCCCCAGTTACCACAGACAGCACATTATTTATAAGACATGTGGAACAGATTCAAAACCATTAACTGTTATAAAGACTGTTAACTTTAATGAAAACTGACTATTACCCATATCACCAATCTTGCATTGATGAGCTCAGAGGAGACTCTCCTGATGTACGTGTTATTGGCTCTCTGAAACTTGGTTCTAGGTTCCTGCCAATATGCCAAGCTTCCTGAGACAGTGTTCAAACCAATGGATCTGTTCCTGCATCCGTCTTTCCTGAATGAGTGAATTAGCCTGATTGTGGCTGTCCAGTCCACTTTGTGACCTGTCAGCACCTATTAAAGGCCTAAAGCTTGATTCCTCATTGCAGGAGCTGTCTATTGTTGTCCTTGCTTTGGACACCAATTAGTCGATGTATTAAAAACACTTTACCCAAGTGCGCTTGTCAGTGAGGGAGACAAAGGGAAACACAATTTGATTTGCAGTTCAACTCAATTTTGTGAACAAATATTGCTTATTAAAACACTATGTGACCATTTCCAAAATATACATGTAGTTCTATCTTCCAGGAAGTGAGATTAACTTAAAACTCCCACAGTGCAGATAGAAGCCATTTGGCCCATGAAGTCTGCACCTACCCTCTGAAGACCATCCTCAGCAAGACCTACCCAACTACACCCCCATAACACCCACATGTCCCCAAACGCTACAGGGCAATTTAGCACGGCCAGTCCACCTACCCCGCACATCTTTGGGCAGTGGGAGGAAACCCACACAGAATGGGAGAAAACATGCAAACTCCACATGGGTAGTCACCCAAGGCCAGGATTGTACCGAGGTCCCTGGCACTGCAAGGCAGCAGTGCTAACCACTGACATAATCCATATGTCAGGCCTGATTTCTCTGGCTGTGGGTCAATTTAGAATGTCCAATTTTGGGCCCGTGTTCAATTAACCACACTATCAAAAGGCAGAGGGACTGGTACTTGTGAAAATACTCATCAATACAGCAACATTGTCACTTACATAACAAGGTGTAGAGCTGGAGGAACACAGCAGGCCAAGCAGCATCGGAGGAGCAGGAAAGCTGACGTTTCGGGTCTAGACCCTTCTTCAGGAATAGGGGAGGGGTAGGGGATTCTGAAATAAATAGGGAGAAAGGGGGAGGCGGATAGAAGATGGACGAAGGAGAAGATAGGTGGAGAGGAGACAGACAGGTCAAAGAGGTGGGGTTGGAGCCAGTAAAGGTGAGTGTAGGTGGGGAGTTAGGGGTGGGGTGGGTCAGTCCAGGGAGGATGGAGAGGTCAAGGAGGCGGGATGAGGCTGGTAGGTAGGAGATGGGGGTGGGGCTTGAGGTGGTAGGAGGGGATAGTTGGGAGGAAGGGACGAGCTGGGTTGGCTTTGGGATGCAGTTGGGGGAAGGTAGATTTTGAAGCTTATGAAGTCCACATTGATATCATTGGGCTGCAGGGTTCCCAAGCGGAGTATGACGTGCTGTTCCTGCAACCTTCCGGTGGCATCACTGTGGCATTGCAGGAGGCCCAGGATGGACATGTCGTCTGAGGAATGCGAGGGGGAGTTGAAATAGTTCGCGACTGGGAGGTGCAGTTGTTTGTTGCGAACTGAGCGCAGGCGTTCTGCAAAGCGGTCCCCAAGCCTCCGCTTGGTTTCCCCGATATAGAGGAAGCCACAACGGGTACAGCGGATGCAGTATACCACATTGGCAGATGTGCAGGTGAACATCTGCCTGATGTGGAAAGTCTTCTTGGGGCCTGGGATTGGGGTGCGGGAGGAGGTGTGGGGGCAGGTGTAGCACTTCCCTGCGGTTGCAGGGAAAAGTGCTGGGTGTGGTGGGGCTGGAGGAGAGTGTGGAGCGGACAAGGGAGTCGCGGAGGGAGTGGTCCCTCCGGAAGGCAGATAAGGGTTGGGAGGGAGAAATGTCTTTGGTGGTGGGGTCGGATTGCAGATGGCAAAAGTGTCGGAGGATGATGTGTTGTCACTTGCTATGTTTATCAGCGTGGAGATGGGAGAGAGAGCTGACCACTTGTTATTCCATGAAGCAATGCTGTGGGACCTTCAACATCCATCTGAGACAACAGGGGACACCTTAGTTAAGTGTCTCATCTGAAAAAAGGTCTCTCTGACAATGCAGCACTCCTTCTGTTCTTCTCCTGATAGTCAGCCAAGATCATGTCCAGAACAGATAAGATTGAGAGCGTACATTTCAGTTGGAAGAATAGGGAGGTTAGTTATCAAGTCCAGGTGGAGCAGAGGAACAGAGGGATTTCGAGTATCAATGAACTAAACACTAAAATTTGTGTCAAAGTTAAAATAGTCGAAAGAAAAGCAAACATATCTTTATTTGTACAGGGATAAATGGAGAGGTAGGGAGTGATCCTATACCTGTTATGACTGTTGGTTCCACTACAGTTTGAGACCCAGGAGTCACAGTTTATGGAAAAGAGGTAAATCTTTTAGAACTGAGACGAGGAGAAATGTCTTCATCCAGAGAGCGGTGATCCCGTGGAATTCACTACCCACAGAAAGTGATTGAGGCCGAAACATTTTGTGTTTTCAAGAAGCAAGTAGATATAGCTCTCATGGCTGAAGCGATCAAGGAATTTGAGGGGAGGGCGGGATTAGGATATTGAGCTCGATGACCAACCGTGGCCATATTGAATAATGCAGCAAGCTCGATGGGTGAAACGGCCCACTTTTGCTCCTATCTTCTATGGTTCTGGTGCATATTATGAGAAGGACATAGATTTACAAAAAAAGACTCAGAGAAGATTCACAAAGCTGCTACCAGAAACATGTAGATATCAACAGAAAGGAAATGTTGACTGACATCACTGATCTGGTGACCATTGTCTGAACTTGTGCACTCGCACGTATCGTTATAAACCACTTCATAAAAATTAAGATTAAAATTTTGCTTTGTATTACACTTTTATTTCATTTTCATTACATTTTTTCCATTGAGTGGTATTCATTACTCTTTGTTTAAGTCCATTTATGAGAGGAAGCACTAGGGATTAGAATCATAGAATCCCTACGGTGTGGAAGCAGGACATTCAAGTCCACCCTATGACTGTCCAAAGAGCATTCCTCCCAGACCCACCCTGTAACCCTGCATCTCCCTGGCTAATTCACCTAGCTTGCATGCTATGGGCAATTTAGCATGGACAATCCGCCTAACATTCACACCTCGAGGAGCAAACCAGAGCACCCAGAGGAAACCCACACAGACACAGGGAGAATGTTCAAACCCCACACAGGCAGTCACCTGAGGATGGAATCAGACACAGGTCTCTCATGCTGTGAGGCAGCAGTGCTAACCACTGAGCATCATGCCATCCCACGGTAGGAACCTTGGTTTGCATGTCTATAGATCCTTGAAGACACTGCTCAGGTCAGTAAAGCGGTTAAGGCCTATGGTGTAGTTGCCTTTATTAGACAAGGCGTTGAACACAAGAGCAAGGAGGATACAATGGGACAAAAACAGAAATTGCTGGAGAAACTCAGCAGGTCTTGCAGCATCTGTAGAGAGAGAAACAGAGTTAACGTTTCAGGTCCAGTCATTCTTCTGCAGAAATACAGCATCAAGTGCTGCTTAATTTCCAGCATCTGCAGTTCTTTGTTTCATTTAGGTTATGATGGAACTGTATATAACATCATCTATATCTACAACAGGACCACATCACAACTGAGGGCCGCTGCCATCGCAGTGTGTGAACCACGACAATACAATCAGCACAGGATCAGGGAAAACACAACAAAGTGACGCGATCTATGCACTTGTGCAGGAGAGCTGACCATGGAGACAGCGAGCCAAGTGCACTGGGAAACTCAATCCATACCTTCCTGACTCCTGGGAGAGATAATAGACAGAGTTGAATCAACAGAGTTAGAACATATTCCAAAACAGACTGACCAATGAAGCCTGTAATTCATTTCTTTCCCATTGCAGTAGAGAAGATCATTGCTGAGGCAGAAGATAAGGCTCAAACCATCCAGAAAATTGAAGAGGGGATCTTGTTAATGGAAGACAGTGAGCGAGAGACAGGAATACACAACATATCTGAGATGCTAGTGGTTTATTCAAGGAAGTTTAATGTGAGCAGGGAAATGATGGGGAATGTTGTGGGGGTACTGCTCCGAGGACAGATTCCCCCACTGTGCTCATAATTCCCTCGCAGGTCAACGGATGGTCCTCAATGCAATCTATACCATCGTTCCCATCCAGCCTGAGAAGGGACCAGCCTGCAACAGCACCAAGAGCGCTTAGAGATTCTGAAGATCCTTCCTGAAGATTTGACTGAGCCTGATGAACAAGTCCAGTTCCAGAAGTGTCATCAGATCATGGACCTGATTTACTAGAGCCTGCCGTGTGGTCAGCTGGATAACATGCTGCTCATGGTCTGTGGCAGCTTGTCTGACCAACATCTCAGCTGCACGCGGGTCACTTCCTTGGTCCTAGAAAACCTCTTCGTACAACAGAGACAATAACTTTAGGACCAAATCTCAGATGTCCTTCATGTGCTGGGGCTTCACTTGCAGTTAATCCCTCACCAGAAGGTGAAATGGTGGGTTCTATGAGGGATAACTGCTTTGACACCACAGAACTTGACGGCAGCTATGTCCCAGCTACTGCTCTGATGCCCCCACTTCCCTGGGGATAAGTTTATCCAGGATGTGTTGAGAGCGACAGCTGAGGATAGTGCCTATATGGTGAGTACCATCAAACATCTGACATACTCGCTCTGGAAGCACCAAGCTGGAGTTACCTGGACTTTCTGACATGCATTTGACATCATCGCATTAATGATTATCCCAACATGGTGAATTCTTACATCTCAGGCTGTGTGTTCTGGACCACCTCCACAATCATGCAGTGGCCTTATCAACATTTCTCACAAAGCAGGCACATCGCTTCCAACTCACCCGAAGGACCTCATGGTTCAAAGTACTAATTGGCAATTGCTGCTGTCCAGCCCCCAAATGAGGCTTCAGTACATCCGACTCTGAATATGGTCCAGACCCTTGTCTTCCTAACATCAACTGATCTGTGCCAGGTCGTCACCTGCAAAATACTAACAGGTCTTCTGAATATCAATTTTTGTGTAACACCAATTGTTGTTCTCAACTTCATCACATCTTTCAGATCCTCTTAGCTTTGGAACAGCATCTGATTTCAATCAGATCCTTGTCTTTCTAACAACAAGTGATCTTCTCAGATCCTCAATTTTGTATCAGCATTGATCTCCTCCAGATCATGAACACTGTAACAAGAATTGATCTCCTCCAGATCCTCACCTTTGTAACAGAAACTGATCCAAAAATATATGCCTTTTCATAATACTGGTCAATCTCATCCAAAGTCTCCAGTTCGTAAAAGCAATGGACCCGTCTCCCATCACAATATCTGTACATATTGTAAAGAAATAATTTTATTGTAAATAAATGTTCTGTTTCACTGTAAAATAAAGCGTGGCAACATTGAAGGAACTGCATGTGTCACATAAATGCTCTCTCCTTCTGGGAGTGGAGAACGCAGGGACCATCAGGCGTCATCTCCTCATGGGCAACAGATGAAGAGAGGACAAGGCTCAGGGCCTTCACTCGCCTTCACTGACCACATCTGCAGGGATGTGGAGGCGCCAGCGTTGGAGTGGGCTGGATAAAATCAGAAGTCACACTACACCAGGTTATAGACCAACAGGTTTATTTGAAATCACAAGCTTTCACAGCCTTGCTCCTTATTCGATGATGAAGGAGCAGCACTCCAAAAGCTTGTGATTTCAAATAAACCTGGTAGACTATAACCTGGTGTCGTGTGACTTCTGACACCTGGAGGAAGTAGCATTGATTCATTCAACTTGAGAATGGGGTTTCATAGCTTGGATGTGGTCACCTGGCATGTTCACAAAGTGTTTCGGACTGGCAGTGAGCACCAGTTAGAAAAAGGGAGGTAGTCAGAGGTTCAGGAAAGCCCCAGAGTGCATCTCACTCACAAAGAGATTTTCTGTGTTGGATAACAGTGAGAGTGACAGTCCCTCTGGGAAGTGCAGGCAGAGCTCAGCTGCTCTAGGTGGGGAGCAGAAAGAGAGGGAGAACAGTTGTGGCAGGGAACTCGGTCATGAGGGGTCTCACAGGTATTGCTGAAGCCCCAGGCTTCACCCCAGGATAGTGACTTGTCTTCCTCGGGCCAGGGTCAAAGATTTCACTGAACTGCTACAGAGCATTCTGAAGGGGGAGGGTGAACAATCAGAGGTGGTTCCCATTGGTACCAACGAAGTAGATGGTAGGAGAGGAGAGGTCTTGCAGCAAGATGTTAGGAAGCTATGAAGCAGATTGAAAAAGCAGGACCTCGTTCTCTGAATTACTCCCCATATTATGTACTGGTAAATACAGGAATAGGTGGATAGAACAGATGAATGTGTTGGAGTAGAGGTTGGGCTTTAGATTTCTGGATCCATTTCTTGGGAAGGTAGGACTTAAACAAGTCTGGTGATTTGCACCTGAAGCACAATAGGACTTCCAGGCTAATGCACTTTTGGTGGGGACTTAAACTAATTTGGCAGCAGGTTGGGACAATAGAGGCACTGTCGTATGTGATGCACAGACAAACATAGGAGAATGGCTAAGTCAGTCTAGAAACCATGTAATGTTCATCAAGTTAAGGCAAAAGGGATCAAGGCAAGGCTGGATGGCATTCATTTTAATGCAAGGAGTCTTGTGAGGAAAGCTCTGTAAACAGAGATAGTAGGAACTGCCGATGCTAGAGAATCTGAGATAACAAGGTGTAGAGCTGGATGAACTCAGCAGGCCAGGCAGCACCAGAGGAGCAGGAAAGTTGACATTTCGGGTCAGGACCCTTCTTCAGAAATGATTTCTGAAATGATTTCTCCATTTCTGAAGAAGGGTCCATTCCCAAAACGTCAGCTTTCCTGCTCCTCTGATGCTGCCTGGCCTGTTGAGTTCATCCAGCTCTACACCTGGTTATCTCAGATGCGTTAACAGCGTTGATTAGCACTTGGGATGCGATATTGCTAGGATGGAGACATGGTTGAGAGCGTGGCAGACCAACAACAAGATTGAAAACAAAAATTGCTGGAAAGCTAAGCAGGTCAGGCAGTATCCATGATGGAGAGCTTTGATGGGAATGTTTCAATCCTAGTTGACTCTTCATGGGAGCTGAAGTGAAGTGTGGAGAGGGCAGCATTTATGCTATAATGGAGGTGTGAAGTGCTGGAGGAGGAAAGGTGCTAATAGTGCAGATTAAGTGATCAGAATGTGTGAATGCCATAACAATGGCATGTCTGATTGCCAGACTGGAACAGATTGTCCCACTGGGGCAGGGGAAGAGGCCAGGGCATGGTGACAGGGAATGTAACCAGTAAATCTAAAAGAAAGGGACTGAATGGGAGTGTATTCACAATCTGAAGGTGTTGACCTCAATACCAAGCCCTGAAGGTTGTAAAGTGCCTAGTCTGAAGGTGAGATATTGTTCCTCCATTTTGTGCTGTGGTTCACTGGAACACTGCAGCAAGCTGAGGACAGACAGGTGGGTATGTGAGCAGGATGCTGTGTGTTAATGATTGGCTACAGGAAGATTGGGGTCATGTTTGCGCACAGACCGGAGCTGTTCTGCAAAGGGGTCACCCAGTCTGTGTTTGATTTCTCCAATGTAGAATAAGCCACATTGCGTACAGCGAAAGCAACAGATCAGGTTGGAGGAGGTACAGGTGAAATGCTGCTTCATGTAGAAAGACGGTAGACCCCTGGATGGTGAGCAGGGAGTTGGTGAAAGGGCAGGTATTGCACCTTCTGCGGGTACATGGGAAGGAGCCATGGGATGGAGGTGGAGTGGCGTTGGTAGTCATCAAATAATGGACTAGGGTATCCCGAAGGGAATGATCCTTGCGACATGTAAACAGGCTGAGTGAGGGAAAGATGTGTTTGGTAGTGGCATTCTGCTGGAGGTGTCTGAAATAGTGGAGGATGATCTTTGAATGCAGGAGCTGGTGAGATGAAAAGTGAGGACATTGGGGACACAATCACACTGTTGTGAGTGATGGGAAAGGACAAGGGAAGCATGGAAGCAGTTTAGGGCCCTGTCAACCACAGTGGGTGGAAAACCATGGGTACGGATGAAGGAAGCCATGTCAACAGCACTGGTTTGGAAGCTGGCATTATCCAAACTGATATGGTGTGGACGAAGGAACTAGGAGAATGGGATTGAGTCCTTGCAGGACGTGGGGTGGGAAGAGCTATAGTGAAGGTAGCTACGGGAGTCGTGGCTTTGTAGTGCATGGTGTGGACTGTTTATTCCCCGAAATGGAGACAGAGAGGTCAAGTAAAGGAAAGGAGATGTTGGAGACAGGCCATTGAAAGTTAGAGAGTGAAATTGGAAGCAAAATGAACACATTTTTCAAGATCTATGGAGGAGCGTGAAGCAACACCGAAACAGTTGTCATTGTCCTAAGATAAGAGTTGTGCGAGGAGGGCCTGTGTAAGACTGGAACAAGGATTGTTCCACATATCCCATAATGAGGCAGGCATAACTGGGACCCATGCTGGTGCCCATAGCCACTCCTTTGACTTGACAGAAGTGAGATGAATTAAAGAAGGAATTATTCAGTGAGACAACAAGTCAGCCAGGCGGAAGAGAGTGATGGTGGATGGGGATTGTTCAGGTCTCTGGTCGAAAGTTCTCTGACCATCCTGTTGGGAAATGGAGGCATAGAGGAATTGGACATCCACGGTGAAGAAGAAGCAGTTAGGGCCCAGGAACTGGAAATTGTCAACATGGTGGAGGGCAACAGAGGAATTGCACATGTAGGTGGGCAGGATCTGGACAAGTGGAGAGAGGATGGAGTCAGGGTTGGAGGAAATGAGCTCAGTGGGACAGGAACAGGCTGATATGATAAGCCTACAGGGGCAGTCTATTTTGTAGATTTTGAGCAGGAGGTAAAAGTCTGAGGTTGGGAGACTACTAGATCAGAGGCAGTGGGGGGAAGATCTCCAGAGGTAATGAGGTCAGTGACAGTCCTGGCAACAATGGCTCGATGTTCGGATGTGGAGTTATTGTGCAGGGAGAGATAGGAAGAAGCGTCTGAGAGTTGGCATTGAGCCTCTGCGAGGTAAAGAGCAGTGCACCAGACTATAACGGCACCATCTTTGTTGGTAGGTTTGATGATAAACTTAGGATTCAACCTGAGAGAGTGAAATGCGGCAATTTCAGAAGGGGACAGGTTAGAGTGGGTGAGAGGAGCAGAGAAATTGAGGTGGACAATGTCACAGTTTTCAATGAAGAGGTGGGGGGGCAGGTAAGAGGCCAGGGGAAGGCGTCCAAGGGGAGGGCGAATATTGGAGGCAGGTGAAGGGATCGGTGGGATGAGGGTGGGGTTTCCTGCCTGCAGTGGTGAGTGCAGAGACAGAGGTAATGGAAAAATAGTTCAACGGCATGGCGAGCCTATTCCATTTTATAGACGCTTCAGGCCAGAAGGCAGGGTATAAAAGAGCCAGTGTCACAATATTGGTCAAGGGATCAATTACTGCAATGGGGAGGAATGATATCTTAGCAGGCACTTCAAACGAGGCCATGTGAATAGAACTTAAAAGGAAAAATGGGGCAATCACATTGCTGGTGGTATAGGATAGACCCCTCACTAGTCAGAGAGTGATTGGAAGACTGATATGTAAGCAAATCTCAGAGAAGTGCAAAAATCTTAGGTAATACGAGCAGGGGGTTTCAATTAGCTCAATATTATCTGGGATACACAAGACACGAAAGGAAAGGAATCAGCAGAACTCTTAAAATGTGGACGGAGGGCTTTATGAACAGGATGTTTAGCAGGGATTTGACGAATTCTAAGGCTGGTGGATATCTGGAACTCACTGCCTAAAAGGTGGGAGCACTCAAAACAAGGGTTGCCCGGATACCATCCTTGACAGCAGTTATTGGCTCGGCACAAAAAGGACACGAGTCAGGTCTGTATCAACCGACTACTACCTTTATTAGTTTCATTAAAACAGGCATACAATTCACATCATTAGGTTAGGAAAAAATTAACAGTAATTTACACAAGGCAATAATTCTAACACTACCCACTGAGTTTGACCTTCCCTGAACAGTCAACAAATAATAATGCGTAATACCCAAGAATAGCAGGCAAGCGAGACTAGTTTAGTTTGGGATTATGTCCAGCATGGACTGGTTGGAAAGAAGGGTCTGTTTCTGTGATAACGCAGTGTGGAGTTGGAGGAAAACAGCAGGCCAGGCAGCATCAAAGGAGCAGGGAAGCTGACATTTCAGGTCGGGATCCTTCTTCAGAAAATGGGTGAAGAAGTGTCCCGACCCGAAACGTCAGCTTTCCTGCTCATCTGATGCTGCCTGGCCTGCTGTGTTCCTCCAGCTCCACATTGTGTTATCTCTGACTCCAGCATCGGCAGTTCATACTATCTCAGGGTCTGTTTCTGTGCTGTATGACTCTATGACTCAATGACTAGTCAAGTGACATGATTGTTATGCCACCATCTCCTACATACAGTTTCCAATAGCTTCTCATCTGACTTCATAAGATTTGACATTAATATTTCAAAATAATTTACTTGTAGCATGTACTGTGTTCAGCTCCTTTAAGGAGATAATTACACTGGTGTTTACTTCAAGAGACAACCTGTTTTTCTGATGAAGGGTTTAGGCCCGAAACGTCGAGTTTTCCTGCTCCTATGATGCTGCTTGACCTGCTGTGTTCATCCAGCCCCATGCTTGTTATCTCGGATTCTCCAGCATCTGCAGTACCTTTTATCTCTGATACAACCTGTTATATTTCTCTGGTTTGGGAACTAATCAATATATTGAAACAAAAATAGAAATTGCTGGAAAAGCTCAGCGGGTCTGGCAGCATCCGTGGAGAAAAATCAGAGTTAACGTTTCAGGTCCAGTGACCCTTCCTCAGAACTTCAGGCCGTACTTCAGAAGGATCACTGAACTCGAAAGGTTAATTCTGATTTCTCTACACAGATACTGCCAGGACTGCTGGCCTTTTTCCATCAATTTCTGTCTTTGTTTCTGATTTCCAGCATCCACAGTTCTTTCCGTTTTTATTCCAAGGGATTGAATCTTTTCTGATGGACAGTGACTGTGAAAAAGAATTTGATCAGCTCACTGGAAATGGCACTCAGCTCCTGTCGAAGTCTCCATCATTTTGACAATTGGAAATGAAGTATTTCTGGTCAAACAAATGTGTTCTTCACCAATGAAAATAAACAGTATACCCAGTCTATGAAGCAATATCAGAATGCTATTATTCTTAGATCTCATCAGAGACTCAGATATTCTGTTCCAAACACGCCAAGATTAATGAAACAATAATGTTCAGCCAGTCAATACATTGACCTATTTTCCCAATGCATCGCCATTAAATCTAAGATCCTTTCATTGTACACGGTTTGTTGTAGCTCAGTTATATCACTTCTGCGCACAGACAAAATTCACCTCTTTGATGAATAATATTTAATTTCAGACACTATATAAGATTGAAGAAGGAGATAGCGAAAAAAAGGGTAAACAGAAATGCAAAAAGATGTGAGGAGAATTTAAATTGAGTCAGTAAAAGGTTTCATAGTATCTGAAGAATATTACCACTTACATGCGCACCTGTAAAACCTTGGAATGCATTTTCTTTGTCAAGATAGAAATAAGATATAATCTGGATATTTAGGTTTTTAATCAAGTACGGTAGAGTCACAGAGTTATAGAGACGTACAGCATGGAAACAAACCTTTTGGTCCAACTCATCCATGCCAATCAGATATCCTAAATTAATCTCATCCCATTTGCCAGCATTTGGCCCATATCCCTCTAAACTCTTCCTGTTCACATATCCATCCAGATGCCTTTTTAATGTAATTGTACCAGCCTCCACCACTTCCTCTGGAAGTTCTTTCTGTACACGCACCACCCTCTGCTTGAAAAAGTTGCCCCTTAGGTCCCTTTTGAATCTTTCTCCCTCACCTTAAACCTATGCCCTCTAGTTCTGAACTCCCCTACCCTGGGGAAAAGACCTTGACTATTCATCCTATCCATGCCCCACATGACATTATAAATCTCTATAAGGTCACCCCTCAGCCTCCTATGCTCCAGGAAAAATAGCCCCAGCATATTCAGTATCACCCTGTAGCTCAAACCACCCAGATCCACCTCCTACCATATCCCTGCATTTCCCACTGAGACACTATGGGCAATTTAGCTTGGCTAATCCACCCTAACCTGCACATTTTTGGACTGTGGGAGGAAACCAGAGCACCCAGAAGAAATCAAAGCAGAAACGGGCTGAGCGTACAAACTCTACACAGACAGTTGCCCAAGGGCTGGAATCAAACCCAGGTCCCTAGTGCTGTGAAGTAACAGTGCTACCTACTGAGCCACCATACTGCTCCATGCTCATTGGAATTTAGAGGAATGAGTGGAATCTTCTTTAAATGTGTAAGATTCTGAGGGATCTTGATTACATCAATGCTGAGAGCATGGATATCCTCTTGGAGGACTCAAGATGTAGGGACACAGTCTCAAAATAAGGGGTCTTCCATTTAAGACATAGAAGCGGGGGATATCTTGTCTCAGAGGGTTGCCACTGTTTGGAATTCACTCCCTGGCAAATACTGGAGGCTGGGTCAGTAGTGATATCGAAGGCTGAGTTAGACAGATCTCTGGCAAGAAAGGCGAAGTTTATTGAGGGCAGACAGGAAAGGACATAATCAGATCAGACATGTTCTGCACAGCAGAACAGGGTCAAGGGGCTGAATGGTTTCCTCCTGCTCAGTCAGTGCTTGTGTTTTTATTGTGGAGACAGGCAGCGCAGGAACAAGCCATTCAGCCCCCAGTGAGAGCCAATGCTCTACTAAGGTCCCTTTGGGCTCTATACTGTGTAATCATATCCTTCTATACCTTTCTCCCTCACCTACAAACCCAGCTTCTGCTTAAATGCATACTTTTTATTTGCTTCAGCTACTCCTTTTCGTAGCAAGTTCCACCTTCTAATACTCTCCGCTAAATAAGTTTCCCTGATTCCTTTATGAGAATTAGGAACATCTCATGCTTATAAGTGATGGTTAAGCATTTCACCTAAATCATGTAATTTCCAAGTGAAAAAATAATTACCATTAATTTTAAAGCAATTTCTTTCTGAAATCTAGATTTTATAAACATGCTAGATTCAAACACAAGATTGAACAGGAGATAAAGAGAGTTTCACTTCTAAATATCACAAGCTACCATCGGGCACTATTACACAGAACCAAGGATTATTCTATTCATTGGGTTTTGGGAACCTTTGTATTTTACAAAATATCACTCATTTCTCCTAACCTTTAAAGATATACCTTGGATTAGAATCAAACTTTAAGAACACAGCAAATAAAGGAAAGGTCTTGGTTCCATATGACTAGCTCAGTGTTTGAAAGGTTATTACCTCCCACATAAGACAATGAAGTGATGGTATCTCTTTAATCCATCAGCCATGAAGATGTTTGAAGGTAAGGACTTTTGATGAGAATGATGTGCGGGCATTGAAGTAAAGGTCTTACAAAGACACAAAAGAGCCATCTCTTTCAGAATTTGAAGAGAGACTTTCGTTTTACAATTTCCTGCCTGACCCCTAGCAAATACATTACATTGTCATGAAATGTACTTTGCTGAATGCAAAAGGGTCCTTATTCACCTTGTATTGTAATCAGAGCTTTCCATGTTCTTTATCATTGGCATTTTACAATGCGTTTAGAGTGACAAGCAGTGAGTTTATACAGTAATACCATCAATGGAAACAGAGTTTCGCTCAAAAAAAATTAGGTGACAAGAATTTCAATGGATCAAAAAGTAATCTTTGTTCTGAAGTGTCATGGATACAAATCCCCTAAGGTGACAAAAATTCTGCTATTTCATTACAAACGCACGTCCTCTAGAAAATGCCACTGCAGGTGAAAGCAAAAGAGTTGGAGATTCTGAAAGCTACAGTTCTGCCTGTATTTTACAGCAACCGGTCAATGTGATCCTACGTCGGAGATAATTTCTTTGTTTGCCTGGTTTTGAACCTAGTCCTTTTTCTTAATGGACATGCCTGTCACATAGTGCTTATTGATCACTGCTGCATCTTGGGATAGAGGGACATGAAGTTAGTGCTGGTGATAAGTTTTGTTAGACTTGTGAATGTAATGCATCCTTCCCTTTAGGAGAATAATAGAATAAAACAGAAGGCAGTCTTTCAGGACTTACCCCAACCTGGTATTGAAATCCCAGTGAGTCTTCCTGTGCAGCAACAGATAGCCTGCTTAGAAATTTAACTGACTTCAGATTAATCTGTGGGGTTATTTGTAGGGGACGGCTATGCTGATGTCAGAGTTTTGAGAAACATCCCTTCTCTCGGACATAAATGCTGGGAGAGCTAAAATGGATTTGTACTGTTGGAAAGAGAGACCTGAAGTCAAAGCAACTTATTTTTTGAAGGGAAAAATGCCACTGTATAATTCAGCGTGGGAAGTAGTTCTTTTTTGAAGAAGGGGAGTGTTTTCCAATCTATGTCCTTGGCTCTATGGGACATTGGGTTGTAAACAGGTTTTCCTACATTCTTAAAATGCTTGTATTCTCAAAAACTTTGGGGTGCACCCACAGTCAGATTAAGCAGTGAGTTCCATGATTTGGATCCAGCAGCATTGGAGGAGCAGCAATTTAGTTCAAAGTTAGGGTGGTGTGAGCAGCTTGGAGGTGAGTTTGCTGATCAGAACATCTCAAAGTGTTAGCTGCCTTGTCCTCCTATGCGTGTTTCTCATGTGTTGCCAAAAGAGCCTTGATGAGTCACTGCAGCGTTGGATGAAACTCATTGCTGTTACTGAGTGGTGATGGTGGAAGGAACAGTGCTGAGGGTGGGGGCGGGTGGTTGAAATGATAAACAATTGATCTTCTATTACTTGGAAAGTGTCAATCCCTCTCAGTGTTGTTGCAGCTGCATTTATCCAAGCAACTGGGGAGCATGCCATTGCATCCCTGATACATACAGAGTGTAACTGGTTTTGTTCAGTGCCTGGTCAATGGTGATCTAACATAATATTGGAGGCAGGGTGACTCAGTAGCAGCTAAGTCATTGACAAGCAAGGAGGTGACTCGGTGCTCTGTTGTCATAGACATGTTGATCAGAATTCTTCCAAGCATTGTCTGTCAAAAGTGGCCCAGCCAATAGCTCTGTAATTACCAAATTTGACTGCTTTGAGTTCAAATATTATTTGAATGATCTCAGCTGCCAATCCAGTGCAATATAGAGGGATTGTTGGAGTAGCTGACTTTTAGATGCCCACATCCCATGAGTGAATAAACCAAACTTTTGTTGCCCTCTGTGCTTCCTACTCACTCGCTGAGTTTACCTCACCACGTCTCCAGTTCAGGTATCACCACTGACAGCTCTCACATACACTTTGATCATTCTCAACCCCTCCGTTTTTGTAATTGCTGTAAAGACTGTCCCAAGACCAGGCGGAGAGAGCCATGACTTGCAGAGGGACAGGGTGGAGGATATTAGGTTCCTCACACCCTACAAGGAGAAAATTCTTGAGCTGGCTGAAAAAAGAGCTTCACCCCTCATTTGGGTACGGGGAGATGCCAATGGGTGACAGATCCAGTCAACTTTGTTGCGTTGTGCCCTTCTCCCATTACCATTAGAATGAATGAAATCTTAACGTATGCCAGCCTTTATTCCTCTGACACAGCTAATTCCCTCTTTTCTATCATTCGGGCACTTAGTGGAATCCAACAACACTTTGCTAAGGATGGACCAGCTTCTGGAGACTCTCAGCTCCGCCCACACCTCTGAGGGGTAAGACAGTGAACCATCAGAGTTTACACTGGCTTGGCCTCACCCCCACATTTTACCAGGTCAGAGACTTTCACACCAAAGGGTCCTTTTCTATCTAAGACTCAGGGATGAGAGGCTTGACACAATCTGGTGAGCACATTGCTGTCACATCACCGCTGATCAATGAAGGAATGCCTCCTGGTCTCTGCCACTTAGAGGGCTGTTCAAGGTTTGGGGAGAGTTTTTCTCAACATTAAGAATCTGATTCTTTTGCATTCTCAACTTATTTGTCAACTAGCTCATCCTTTCTCCCCCAGTGTCACAGCAGAGAAGGGAAAGTCCCATCCATTGTCTCTGGTCAACCTGTGGAATTCTCTGCCACAGTAAGTGGATGCAGCCAAAACATTGAATGTTTTCAAGAAAGAGATAGTTGTAGTTCTTAAGGTTAAAGGGGATCAAAGAGTGAGGTGGGGGAGGGGGGAGAAAGCTGGAACAAGATACTGAGTTGGATGATCACCAATGATTATATTGAATGGTAGAGAAAATGGATAGGGCCAAATGGCCTACTGCTGCTCCTATTTTCTATGTTTCAGCCCCAGGCAGAAGATGCACTCCTATTCTTTGTCATAATTGACTTTGTCAAACTTCAGAGACAGGCATTGGAACATCAGGCAGGTTTGCTAGAAGCACGCGGTGGCCTGGAATGAAGGATGGAGGAGGTACATAATGCTATCAGGTACTGTGCTGGCTCTGGCATGTGGGAACCCCACTGAGCCTTCTGGCCCTTTGACTTTCCTTGCAGGACCTTCTGCTTGAAGCACATTCAATGTGTTTACCCTCTAAGCTGCTGGCACAAGTTGCAGTACTGACGTTGATATAGGTCAGTGTAATACAATGACCAGTTCACCCCCCAGTCCAGTAGGTTGACAGTTCAAGCTTCCCACAGGCATAAGATGCCTGCTTCTCCCTCTAAACTGAAAATCAAGCTGAAGACCGTAACTTATAACTGAACACCAAGGACATTGTGTATTTATATTAACGGTAACGTAGCTACACAGAGACTTCAGTCTCTAATTCAGCACTAAGATCAGACTGTGTTAGAAATGCAAGCTAACAGCCATAAGCTGAGCATGTTCATGTCAGTGCTAAAGCATTCTGTGGAGATATGTGAGATTTATGGTTGACCTTGTGTATAGTCCAGAAGCATGCACATCCGCTCCAAAGTGTTAAATACCTGAAGTGGGGTCTGAGTTGATTCTGTGAAAGGACATGATAATATGGCGAGGCTGGTGGTCTTCAGATGCTGAAAGGGACAGTGGCCATGGAGCATACAGCAGCATTTATCTGAAGGAGTAAGCTATATGAGTGACTGTGAGTGCCGCAGCTCACAAGTTCCCACTCAGATATGCCTGTCACAAATCTATAGTCCCTAGTGTCATTCTGGACGAGAAGAGAATTGGAATAGTGATGTGAATAGGGTGAGTTGCAGTTTGGATGAGCTGCCAACCCCTGGGAATAAGTTATCTACCACTCACGGGTGAGGTTCTAAGCTGCTGTTCAAGGTTTGGGGAGAGTTTTTCTCAACATTAAGAATCTGATTCTTTCGCATTCTCAACTTATTTTGTCAACTAGCTCATCCTTTCTCCCCCAGTGTCACAGCAGAGAAGGGAAAGTCCCATCCATTGTCTACAGATGCTGTAGATCAGGCTGAAGATTTACTTCTGACATCAAAGCATCTTCATTGGTCATAATTCATTACCAACTTCTGAGAAGGAATTACAAGAAACCAGACAAGCAAGAAAAGCAGATGTAAGAAATTCTCTCATGGACATTGGTTAAACTAGAGTCCAAATGACCAACCGTTTGGAATTATCACAAACAAGGAAACATTTCACCATGGTAAATGATCTTCTTATCATTAATCACAGGCTGGTTAACATGGAAGTCTGTGAACTAAGAAATTCTTCATGAAATCCTTGGAGATCGCTTGAGAAAAACCAAACATATAGCTCATATAAAATGGTCTATATAGAAACCATGAATTTTGAAAGCAATTGAAAGTATATCATTGTGACGTTCTGGTGCAATCAATAGTCAGTCACCAAAGAAACTCTTATTATTTTCTCACCTCCCAGACAGGCCAAGGCAAAGTTTGTGATGAGATTTCTTCAACATTTAAGGGAAAGCATTCGCAGTCCCAGCAGGCTACTATTCCCATAAGCTAGAAGTTACCAGACTTCACACTACCATAGCTGAGACAGTGATCAAATGGCTGAAGAACACCTTTTCCATATTTGGGTTTCCACTTGAGATTATTTTAGACAATGGTCTACAATATGTGAATAATTACTTTAAGAGATTCAAAACAGAATCCAGAATTAATCACATCATCAGCTGTCCTTGTCATCAACAAGCCAATGAAGAAAATAATGGAGAGAGAGTGATGAAAATCATGATGGTGTTAGTGATTAAGAATAATGACTGGGGTTCAGCTTTACTGAATTACAGAGCAATGCCTGTGAATCGTAGCTATGTACCATTGGTGTCTCTATTGGACAAAATGTTAAAAATGCAATTCCTGTAATGGGAATGTAATTCCTTATATTGTTCCAACTCTAGTAGGGATATCCAGAAGGAACAGAAAAACATTAGTAATACTCAAAGCAGCAGAAAGAACAAGCATGACAGCAAAAACGTTGGGATAATGAAAAAAGAACTGCATCGATTGCCCCACAATTGCGTCACAGAAATGGTTGAACCCTTGATCAGTATTGATAAGAAAAAGATCAGCGCAATATTACCAGAGAGAGCTGACCAGTGGAGATTAGACTTTTGGGCAGAGGGGAGATGGTGAAAATGTATTAGTTTAAAGAGAGAGAGTTCAATAATGTTAGCTTAAACGTTGAGAAAAACTTGGTGGAAGGTGTAGGACAATAAGAATGGGTATGACAATGAGATGTTGATGTACCTTATCTCAGTGACAGTAACATCATGTACAACTAACTATGCAGAAAGGACTGAATAGTCTGTTCTGATAGAGAGCAGTAATATGTCCAGTGGTGTAAATAAAAGGGTTTGTATAGTCAGATAGCAGTCACTCTTAGGCAAGAGAAGCTACTATTTTTTTAATTCATTAATGAGGTGAGGGTATCACTGGCAAGGCAGCATTTATTGCCCATCTCTAATTGCCTAGTGGACAGTTCAGAGTCAACCACAGTTCTTTGGGTCTGGAGTCACACATGGGCCAGACCAGGTAAGCTTCCTTCCCTAAAGGACATGAGTGAACCAGATGAGTTTTTCCTAACAATCAATATTGGATTCATAGTCATCATTAGATTCTTAGCTCCAGATATTTTATCAAATTCAAATTCCACCATCTGCCGTGATGGGATTTGATCCTGGGTCCCCAGAGCGCTATCTGGGCCTCTGGATTAATAGTCCAGCAATAATACCACTAGGCCATTGCCTCTACTACAGGTCACCTACTGTCAGAAGGCCATGAACAGCAAAGTGTCCAATCTACTTAATCAGATTGAAGCCACAAGCCTCATGACATCACAAACTACTCACTAAAACTCCTTGCAAACTCTACAGTTCATTTTCACATCGAATAACCAAAAGATGCAGTGGTCAATGAAATATTGTGGTCAATTGAGACTTTAAAGAGCTCTGTATCTTGATAATCAGCGATTTCAAAACAGTAGGCGGGGCTGCAAATTTCTACAGCCGCTACCTCACTATAATTTGGGAGGCGAGCACAATGACATTGTATTACAGACTAGTGCCCACACTGTAGAGGGGAATAGAGAGAGATGACACTCTATTGCTTACCCTAGACTGCAGTGGCTTAACAACTATCCATCCCTCATGATGCCACACAGCGTGATGGCACAGTGGTTAGCACTGCTGCTTCATAGCAGGGTTCCATTCTACCTTCGGGGTACTGTCTTTGTGGAGTTTGTACATTCTCCTGTGTCTATGTGGGTTTCCTCCCACAGTCCAAAGGTGTACAGGTTAAATGGATTGGCAATGCTAAATTGCCCATAGTGTCTAGGAATGTGGAATGTCCTGGTTAGGTTAGCCGTGGGAAATGCAGGGTTATAGGGATAGGGTAGGGGAGGTGGGTCTGGGTGGGATGCTCTTCAGAGGATTGGTATGGACTTGATGGGCTGAATGGCCTGCTTTCACACTGTAGGAATTCCATGATTAGGCTTTTCCGTAGGAAAACTTTTATTAGTACTCTGGATGAAATATTACAGAAATGACCATGTCCCTGTTAATCCCTTTCTCTTGATAAAAAGAACCAAGATATCATTGTTCCTTGCTTCAAAACCTGGCATTAGCTTTGCCTTCTCCACCGAGGAGGCTAAGGTACCTCTTCTTCCAGACATCTTCCAGATGTCCTTGTGTTTTGTACTTTACACGGCTGGGGTTCCTCATCTACACAACGTTATTTCACCCCAGAATGGCTTTTTCTGGGGAGATTGGAGCGGGGGGCATGAATGATGGACTGAGGGGTGCAGGGAGGCAGATATGTCCAGGAATCTCCACTGCTGGGCACCTGACTATGAATTTCATGTTCTCCATTCTGTAGAGATACACAAAATAATAATGAAGACCTTTAGAGCTAAAGTGCCAGCGATAGCCCAGGTGGTGGAGCTGTTTCTGAGTCAGATAGTTGTGGGGTCAAATACCAGCCCTGAGAACCCGAGCGCAAATTTCAAGCTGAGATGTAAGTTCAATACTGAATGAGTGTTGTAGTGCCAACTCTGTTGTCCTCTGAAACCGAATCCTTTAGTTTGTTCCTTGGGTTGGGAAAAGGCTCCAGTTGAAAAGGAGCATGGCAGTTTGTTCCTTTTACTGTCTGGTACTCCTCCTTCAACCAGCAACACCCGACCATTATCATATCCGTGTTTGTGGGAGCTTCTTGTACATCAGCTAGTGGTCACCTTTCTTATTCTGCATGAGCAGTTATACTTCAAATCTGGTTGATTAGCCATAATGTGCTCTGTGGCTTCATAAGGATGTAATGAGGGCTAAATAAATGCAGGTCCTTCTCTAACGAGGGAGCAGCCCCAGGACGACGGAGACTTTACCTTTCGGGGTCAGCTGAAGTGATAGCCTCAGAATTGATACATAGAAATTCTCAAATACTCAGCCACTTTAACATGGAAGGAAACTACACAAGCCATGCATGGAAAATAACATGACGCCCAGGTGACAGGGTAACTGGAGCTGTTAATGGCTTGCTGGCTGTGCACTCCATAGGCTAATATTAGGCCACTTACACTACACAGAGAGCACTTGTCTCTGCACTTGGCTGGCACTAATTAGCATCAACACATGGTTTCCATAGCAGCTGCTGTTAGAGCATTCAACCTTGAGTAACATTGTGGGGATGTCTTTGAGGCTAGGGATTTTCCAATCATTACCAGTGTCACTTATCACCAAGAATCTCCCGCAGCAGAGCTTTCAGGTTTTGTTCCATTCGAACCTCAAACTCTCCTCCAATCTTAGCTCACTGATGGGCTTTTTCAAGCCATTCACACTATGACCATCCTGGATAGTTGTACAAGGATAGATTGAGTCCCCTGGGCCTCTCTTCACTGGGAGACTGAGAGGGGAGCCGTATTGAAACATATAAAGTTCTGACAGGGCTGGACAGATTGGAAGCAGAGATGATGTTTTTCCTGATCCAGGTGCCGGAATAAGGGGTCACGCCCTCAGGATACAGAGTAGACCATTTCAGATTGAGATTTCTTCACTCAAATAGTGGTAGAGGCTCTGGAAGTGAAGTCATCAAATATGTTTAAGAAAGAAACAGATTTCTAGAGACGCAAGGTGTTAAGTCATATTGGGAGAGAGCAGGAGTATGGCATTGAGATTGAGTTTGGAATGTACTTTATAAGGAGCCTTGGTGAATTTCTACATCACAACTTGTGGCATTGCTAGGATAAACTGCAACAACTCATGGGTCTCTATGGATGGTGCCATCCAAATTCAGCTGCTACTGTTTAGAAGGTCTGGCAGATAGAAACATAGAAAATAGGAGCAGGAGTAGGCCATTCAGCCCTTCGAGCCTGCTCCACCATTCAATGTGATCATGGCTGATCATTCAACACAGTACCCTGTCATTGCTTTCTCCCCAAACCCTTTCATCCCATTAGTTCTAAGGACGGTATCTAAACGCCTTCTTGAAAACACTCAATGTTTAGGCCTCAGCCACAAGCTGTAGTAGGGAATTCCACAGACTCACCACACTCTGGCTGAAGAATTTCTCCTCGTCTCAGTCCTAGATGGCCTACCCTGAACACTTAGACTGTGACCCTTTGGTTTTGGACTCCCCAGGCATTGGGAACATTCTTCCTGCATTTACCCTTCTGTTGGCTTGCATGACCCTCATTTTTCTAAACTCCAGGGAACATAAACATAACCAATCCAGTCCCTCTTCATACATCAGTTTGCTATCCCAGGAATCAGCCTGGTAAACCATTATTGCACTCCCTCCATTGACAGAACATCCTTTCCTTTGATAAGGAGACTAAAATTACACACAATATTCCAGATGTGGTCACGTAAAGGCCCTATACAACTGCGGCAAGATATCCCTGCTCCTGTACTCAAATTATTTCACAATGAAGGCCAAAATACCATCTGCCTTCTTCACCACCTGCTGCATTTCCATGCCTACTTTCAGTGGCATTGTCAAGCAGTGATGGGCACATCCTGAACGGATATGCCTCTGCCACTGAGCAAGCGCTGGTGCTGTCGGGGATGAGGTCTTTAAGCCAACATTAATGGACTGTGAGCCAGTCAAGTCATTGACAAACCCTAATGGCCCAGACCTAACCAGGGAGAAGCTGCAAGTTGGTGAGTATCCTCACCAGCAACCTCCCAGTCAATCAAATACCTCCCCATCCAACAAAATCACCTCAGGGGGTGGGGTGCAATGCTGAATTTCAAACTCCTCACTATCAACAACACTGCCAATCTTCAGGTCAACTGCAAACTTACTAATTAAGACTTCTACATTCAGATCCAAAGTGTAAATGTACATAACAAATAGCAAGAGTCCCAACCACTGCTGATCAAAAACATCAAAACACAAAAACAACTCTCCACCATTATCCGAGATAACAAGGCGTGGGGCTGGATGAACACAGCAGGTCAAGCAGCATCATAGGAGCAGGAAAACTTGACGTTTCGGGCCTAGACCCTTCGTCAGAAATGGGAGAGGGGAAGAGGGTTCTGAAATAAATAGGGAGAGAGGGGGAGGCGGATAGAGGATGGATAGAGGAGAGGATAGGTGGAGAGGAGGCAGACAAGTCGAAGAGGCGGGGATGGAGCCAGTAAAGGTGAGTGTAGGTTGGGGGAGGGGAGATTTTGAAGCTTGTGAAATCCACATTGATGCCATTGGGCTGCAGCGTTCCCAGGCTGAATATGATTTGCTGTTCCTGCAGCCTTCGGGTGGCATCACTGTGGCATTGCAGGACGCCAAGGATGGACATGTCATCTGAGGAATGGGAGGGGGAGTTGAAATGGTTCGCGACTGGGAGGTGCAGTTGTTTGTTGCGAACTGAGCGCAGGAGTTCTGCAAAGCGGTCCCCAAGCCTCCGCTTGGTTTCCCCGATGTAGAGGAAGCCACAACGGGTATAGCGGATGCAGTATACCACATTGGCAGATGTACAGGTGAACATCTGCCTGATGTGGAAAGTCTTCTTGGGGCCTGGGATTGGGGTGAGGGAGGAGGTGTGGGGGCAGGTGTAGCACTTCCTGCGGTTACAAGGAAAAGTGCCGGCCTCACCCTCAACCACTTTTCTTTCAATTCCTCCCACTTCCTACAGACAAAGGGGGTGGCCATGGGTACCCGTATGGGGCCAAGCTATGCCTGCCTCTTTGTAGGTTACGTGGAACAATCCCTCTTCCATACCTACACTGGCCCTAAACCCCATCTCTTCCTCCGTTACATTGATGACTGCATCGGTGCCGCCTCGTGCTCCCACGAGGAGCTCGAACAGTTCAGCCACTTCACCAACACCTTCCACCCCAACCTGAAGTTCACCTGGACCATCTCCAACACTTCTCTTTCCTTCCTGGACCTCTCTGTCTCCATCTCAGGCAACCACCTAGAAACAGATGTCCATTTCAAGCCCACTGACTCCCACAGCTACCTGGAATACACCTCCTCCCACCCACCCTCCTGCAAAAATGCCATCCCCTATTCCCAATTCCTTCACCTCCGCCGCATCTGCTCCCAGGATGAGACATTCCACTCCCGCACATCTCAAATGTCCTCATTCTTCAAGGACTGCAACTTCCCCCCCACAGTGGTCGAGAACACCCTCGACCGTGTCTCCATCATTTCCCGGAACACATCCCTCACGCCCCGTCCCCGCAACAATAACCAAAAAAGAATCCCCCTCGTCCTCACATACCACCCCACCAACCTCCGGATCCAACGCATCATCCTCCGACACTTCCGCCATCTACAATCAGACCCCACCACCAAAGACATTTTTCCCTCCCCACCCTTATCTGCCTTCCGGAGGGACCACTCCCTCCGCGACTCCCTTGTCCGCTCCACACTCCCCTCCAGCCCCACCACATCCGGCACTTTTCCTTGTAACCGCAGGAAGTGCTACACCTGCCCCCAAACCTCCTCCCTCACCCCAATCCCAGGCCCCAAGAAGACTTTCCACATCAGGCAGATGTTCACCTGCACATCTGCCAATGTGGTATACTGCATCCGCTGTACCCGTTGTGGCTTCCTCTACATCGGGGAAACCAAGC
>JAHRHZ010000004.1:30633097-30653601 GCA_024137785.1 Ginglymostoma cirratum
GTCTAGACCCGAAACGTCAGCTTTCCTGCTCCTCTGATGCTGCTTGGTCTGCTGTGTTCATCCAGCTCTACACCTTGTTATCTCAGATTCTCCAGCATCTGCAGTTCCTACTATCACTGTAACTGTTTTGGTGTTGTGTCGAGTTTGGAAGGATACAGATAGGGAACGTTGGATATACTGGCAAATCACTAGAAACACCAACATATTCAAGAAATACAGAAGCACAGAAATCTTGCAGCACAGAACCTGAACCTTGGAAAAAGAATAAAGTTTGGAGCTGATGATATCTCACACACACAGACAAATCTTAGGAAAATTTTTGGTGAAGGATTGATGTTGATGGTAGATTTGAAAAGGACAGGACAATGTGTGATGTGAGTGAACCATTTACAACTTCAGCCAGAGTGTGTAGGAAGGAAATAGAGCTGGGGAAATAGAACTTTGGCCACAACAGCAGAAGAGTGCAAACAGGTAGGAGAGTCCAGAACTAGAGGGCACAGGTTTAAGGTGAGAGAGGAAAGATATAAAAGGGACCTAAGGGGCAACTTTTTCACACAGACGGTGGTGCATGTATGGAATGAGCTGCCAGAGGAAGTGATGGAGGCTGGTACAATTACAACTTTTAAAAGATAACTGGATGGGTATATGAATAGGAAGGGATGGACCAAATGCTGGTGAATGGGACTAGATTAATTTAGGATATCTGTTCGGCATGGATGATTTGGACTGAAGGCCCTGTTTCCGTACTGTACAACTCTATGACTCTATGACCTCATAGAAAAGTGAACTGAGAGAGATCTAGAAAGGAAATGTAGGAGAGAAGCTGAGACTCACTGTTTGTGTAGCAACACTAAAGGGAGGCTAAGGACATTGGAGAGGAGGTGAAGAACCAAATGCCATTGAACAGGCCCAGATCAGTGAATTAACTTTTTGAGTGTGGTTCCTCTGTCAGGAAATCTGCAACATAACATTAACCCTGAGTAATGTGAAAACAAGGCATATTGGCTGTTAACCAAGCCACAGGCACATTGCCAACTATCCTGCAAGTGAGGGAAATTAGATCACCCATTGCTATAACCCGTTGCCAAGCCCCAGATAGTAACAAAATATAAGAGCAGTGATTCTGTTCTTGGCCTTATTCGCACTCCAATGATAAGATTTTCTTTTATCCACATAAGCAGCCCCTTCCCTTTCAATTACCATTCACTGCCCAGATGCAACGTCTGAAGTTGGCAGGATTACCAGGAGCTCTTGTCAAATTTGATAATGCACAACTTCTGCTAGATGTAGTTTCTTAACAAAACAGGGCTGTTTCTGTTTTAATAAGTTAATGTCTTTCACCTTTACAAACAGCTAACATGTAAAGTCAAAGCCCAGAACAAGTGTTTGGTCTTACAGATAGCTCACCATCTGCACACACTGTTGGGTCACTAATCCTCAAAGAACAAAGAACAAAAGGGAAGTACAGCACACGAACAGGTCCTTCAGCAACCCCCCATCCCACCCCCAAGCCTTTGCCAATCATCATACCCTGACTAAATCCTTCTCCCCTTATTCACTCCATATCCCTATATTCCCTCCCTATTCATGTAACCTATCCAGATGCCTTTTAAATGTTGCCAATGGACCCACTTCCACCACCTCTTCTGCCAGTGCGTTCGAGGCTCCTACCACTCTCTGTGTGAAAAACTTTCCTAGCACATCTCCCTTTAAACTGTCCCACTCTCAACTTGAACCTGAGCGCCCTTGTAATGGAAACTTCAACCCTGGGAAAAAGCCTCTGACTATCCACCCTAACCATGCCTCTCATAATTTTGTAGACCTGTATCAGGCTTCCTCTCAACCGCCACTTTTCCAGTGAAAACAATCCTAGTCTTTTTAACCTTTTCTCATAACCAATGCCCTGGAGACCAGGCAACATCCTGGTGAAACTTCTCTGCACTCTCTCCAAAGGTTTTATATTGCTGCAACATGATTTGCCAACTCTTATACTCCATGCCCTGGCCGATGAAGGCAAGCATACCACCTGCCTTCTGAATCACTTTGGCCACCTGTGTTGCCACACCCAGATCCATCTGTATGTTAATGTTTCTAAGGGTTCTGCCAATTACAGTATAATTCACAGCTAAATTTGATCCACAAAAATGTATCACCTCTTATTTGTCTGGATTAAACATCATCTGCCATTTCTGTGCCCAAGTCGCCAATCTATCTATATCCTGTTGTATACTTTCACAATCGTTGGCACGATCAGCAACCCCACCAACCTTCATGTCATTTGCAAACTTACTAATCAGACCATGTACATTTTCTTCCAGATCATTTGTATATACTACTGACAACAGAGGACCTAAGACTGATCCCTGTGGAACATCACTAGTTACTAGTCTCCATTCTGAAAAACACCCTTCCACCGCTACCCTCTGTCTTCTATGACCAAGCCAGTTTTGTGACCAATCATCCAGCCACTCCGAATCTCATGTGATTTTCATTTTTGTACCAATCTTCCAGGAGGGTTTCCTGACAGTGTGTAGATAGGGCAATAAGAGGCGAGGCCACATTGGATTTGGTACTGGGTAATGAACCAGGCCAGGTGTTAGATTTGGAGGTAGGTGAGCACTTTGGTGATAGTGGCTGCAATTCGGTCACATTTACTTTAGCGATGGAAAGGGATAGGTATATACTACAGGGCAAGAGTTATAGCTGGGGGAAAGGCAATTATGAGGTGATTAGGCAAGACTTAGGATGCGTAGGATGAGGAAGGAAACTGCAGGGGCTGGGCACAATTGAAACGTGGAGCTTGTTCAAGGAACAGCTACTGCGTGTCCTTGATAAGTATGTACCTGTCAGGCAGGGAGGAAGTGGTTGAGCGAGGGAACCGTGGTTTACTAAAGGAGTTGAATCTCTTGTCAAGAGGAAGAAGGAGGCTCATGTAAAGATGAGGCGTGAAGGCTCAGTTAGGGAGCTTGAGAGTTACAAGTTCGCCTGGAAGGACCTAAAGAGAGAGCTAAGAAGAACCAGGAGGGGACATGAGAAGTCTTTGGCAGGTAGGATCAAGGAAAACCCTAAAGCTTTCTATACGCATGTCAGGAATAAAAGAGTAACTAGAGTAAGATTAGGGCCAGTCAAGGACAGTAGTGGAAAGTTGTGCATGGAGTCTGAAGGGATAGGAGAGGCGCTAAATGAATATTTTTCGTCAGCATTCACAAAGGAAAAAGACAATGTTGTCAAGGAGAATACTGAGATACAGGCTATTAGACTAGATGGGATTGAGGTTCATAAGGAGGAGGTGTTAGCAATTCTGGAAAGTGTGAAATTAGATAAGTCCCCTGGGCCGGATAGGATTTATCCTAGGATTCTCTGGGACGCTAGGGAGGAGATTGCAGAGCCTTTGGCTTTGATCTTTATGTCGTCATTGTCTACAGGAATAGTGCCAGAAGATTGGAGGATAGCAAATGTTGTCCCCTTGTTCAAGAAGGGGAGTAGAGACAACCCTGGTAATTACCCACTTTACCCACAACCAGCGAGCCTTACTTCGGTTGTGGGTAAAGTGTTGGAAAGGATTATAAAAGACAGGATTTATAATCATCTAGAAAGGAATAATTTGATTAGGGATAGTCAACACGGTTTTGTGAAGGGTAGGTCGTGCCTCACAAACCTTAAGGAGTTCTTTGAGAAGGTGACCAAACAGGTGGATGACGGTAAAGCAGTTGATGTGGTGAATATGGATTTCGGTAAAGCGTTTGATAAGGTTCCCCATGATAGGCTATTGCAGAAAATATGGAGGCATGGGATTGAGGGTGATTCAGCAGTTTGGATCAGAAATTGGCTAGCTGTAAGAAGACAGAGAGTGGTGGTTTATGGGAAATGTTCATCCTGGAGTTCAGTTACTAGTGGTGTACTGCAAGGATCTGTTCTGGGCCACTGCTGTTTGTCATTTTTATAAATGACCTGGATGAGGGCGTAGAAGAATGGGTTAGTAAATTTGCGGATGACACTAAAGTCGGTGGAGTTGTGGATAGTGCGGAAGAATGTTGCAGGTTACAGAGGGACATAGATAAGCTGCAGAGCTGGGCTGAAAGGTGGCAAATGGAGTTTAATGCGGAAAAGTGTGAGGTGATTCACTTTGGAAGGAGTAACAGGAATACAGAGTACTGGGCTAATGGTAAGATTCTTGGTAGTGAGGACGAACAGAGAGATCTTGGTGTCCATGTGCATAGATCCCTGAAAGTTGCCACCCAGGTTGATAAGGTTGTTAAGAAGGCATACGGTGTGTTAGGGTTTATTGGTAGAGGGATTGTGTTTTGGAGCCGTGAGGTCATGTTGCAGCTGTACAAAACTCTGATGCGGCCGCACTTGGAGTATTGCGTACAGTTCTGGTCGCTGCATTATAGGAAGGATGTGGAAGCATTGGAAAGGGTGCAGAGGAGATTTACCAGGATGTTGCCTGGTATGGAGGGAAGGTCTTATGAGGAGAGGCTGAGGGACTTGAGGCTGTTTTCGTTGGAGAGAAGAAGGTTAAGAGGTGACTTAATAGAGACGTACAAAATGATCAGAGGATTAGATAGGGTGGACAGTGAGAGCCTTTTTCCTTGGATGGTGGCGGCTAGCACAAGGAGACATAGCTTTAAATTGAGGGGTGATAGATATAGGACAGATGTCAGAGGTAGGTTCTTTACTCAGAGAGTAGTAAGGGCGTGGAATGCCCTGCCTGCAACAGTAGTAGACTTGCCAACTTTAAGGGCATTTAAATGGTCATTGGATAAACATATGGATGATAATGGAATAGTGTAGGTTAGTTGGGCTTCAGATTGGTTTCACAGGTCGGCAGAACAGCGAGGGCCAAAGGGCCTGCACTGCGCTGTAATGTTGTATGTTCTATGTTCAATGTGGGACTTTATCAAATGCCTGATTAAAGTCCATGTAAACTACATCTACAGCTCTTCCCTCATCAATTACCTTTGTCACCTCTTCAAAAAATTCGATCAGGTTGGTGAGACATGACCTTCTCCATACAAAACCATGCTGCCTGTTGTGAACGAGTCTGTTTTCTTCCAAATGTGCATATATCTTGTCTCTCAGTGTCTTCTCCAAGAGCTTCCCTCACCACAGATGTCAAGCTCACGAGCCTATAATTTTCTGGATTATCCCTGCTTCCTTTCTTTAACAAGGTAATAACATTGGCTAATCTCCACTCCTCTGGGACCTTGTCTGTGGTCAAAGAGCATGTGAAGATATATGCTAATACCACAGCTTTTTCTTCACTTGCATCTCACAGCAACCTGGGATAGATCCCATCTGGCCCTGCGAACTTGTCTACCTTAATGCAATTTAGGATACCCAAAATATCCTCCTTTAATATATTGACATTCTTTAGAGTATTCCCACACTCATTCCTGACCTCAACATTAGTCATATCCTTCTCCTTGGTGAATACTGATACAAAGTACTCATTAAGGATCTCTCCCACTTCCGGCGCTCCATGTATAATTTCCCCCCTTTGTCCTTGAGGGGGCCTACTCTGTCCCTTGCTACCCTCTTTCTTCTGATATATGTATAAAAAGCCTTGGGATTCTCCTTGACCCTGTTTGCTGAAAACATTTCAGGCCCCTCTTAGCCTTCCTAATTCCATGTTTAAGTTCCTTCCTACTTTCTCTATATTCCTTGACAGCTTTGTCAGTTTGTAGCTGCCCAGGCCTATCGCATGTTTCCTTTGTCCTTTTGACCAAGTTTACAATTTCCTTTGACATCCATGGTTCCTGGATCCTGCCATTCCTATCCTTCAGTTTTGCAGGAGCATGCATGTCCGGCACTTTAAACAACGGGTCTTCAAAAGCCTCCCACATGTCAAATGTAGACTTGTCCTCAAATAACTGCTCCCAATCCACATTCCCCACTTCCTGTCTAATTTGGATGTAATTGGCCCTCGCCCAGTTAAGCACCCTCACCCGACAGCCACCCTTGTCTTTGTCCATGACTACTCAAAAAATCTTATGGAGTTATGATCACTAAGCTAAAAATGCTCTCCTACTGAAACATTGGTCACCTGTCCTGGCTCATTTCTTAATACCAAGTGTAGTGTGGCCTCCTCTCTAGTTGGATTGTTAACATACTGTCTCAAAAAGCCCTCCTGGACACATCTAACAAATGGGTCTCCAGCTGAGCCCTTGGGCCTAAGGGGATCCCAGTCAATAAGAGGAAAGTTGTAGACAACCACCACAACCACCCCACTTTTCTCACACCTTTCCAGGATCTGACTACATATCTGCTCCTCTGTCTCCCATGGGCTGTTGGGCGGTCCATACCAACATTGTGATTTCACCCTTGCTATTCCTGAATTCCACCCATTATGCCTCACTGCAAGATCACTCCGATGTGTTTTCCCCAAACACAGCTATGAGATGCAACTCTTCCATCTATTTTGATTCCCTTCCTGCCCTGCCTAAAACACGATTTCGTGGAATATTAAGCTGGTAGCTCTGTCCCTCCTTTAACCACGTCTCTCATTCCCAGTTTCTCATGTTGGCTCACCCTTTTATTGTGAGAAATTGTACCGCACCCCCCCCCTCCCCTCTACCCCCTTTATTGCCCATGTATTTAAATACAGGATTGACCATCCCACACTGTGTGTTGGCAGCATCAGACTGTGTCGAATCTTTGGTTTGCCACATGCTTTTGCCCAAACCTTTCCACCTGCATATATCAGAAAGTGCAATTTACTGAGTGATGACATGCCGCAGGAGACTGTCCATGAATTCCTAGTAGGGTCGTTTGCAATTCTCCATTCAATTTAGGAGCAATATCCTGAGATGGTCCTTCTCAAAGTGACATTCACTGTGCCAGTCAGTCCTGGTTGGTCCTGTTGCAAGAATGCCAATAAACAACAACAGTTTTATCTATTCATTCATGACTATTATATGATCTTTGTAGGTTACCTGAACTAAATGAGTTCCCAGGAGTCCCTCAGTAATTTGATCAACTGTGCAACTAGTACAACAGAGCGAAGACAAAATTGGAGTGTTTCATTCAAAGCTGTCTACCAAACAAATGGAACAGAAATGAGCTTCTTTATGCTGGAAATGAGCTACATCTATTTAGATTTAAATAGCGATCACAACACAACAAGGCTTAAGAAAAATCGAAAAACATGTAAAAATTGAAAAAAGTACCAATTGAAGGAACAAATTGGATTGAAAACTGATTTTAAGCGATTAAGAATGTAACTAAAGAAAACAAAAGCGAAAAAAATTGCTGCTTAACAAAGAAATGGACCAGCAGATAGAAACATTTAAAACCCAAAAGGAATATAACCCACGAAGAAGCATGAATGAATTAATCAGTAATGACAAAGTATATGTGGGTTATCTCCAGGTGCTCTGGTTTGCTCCCACAGTCCAAAGATGTCGCAGGTTAGGTGGATTGGCCATGCCAAATTGCCCATAGTATCCAGGGATGTACAGGAAGGTTGGATTAGCCATGGGAAAGGCAGGGTTAAAGGGATAGGGTAGTGGGTTGGGCTGTTCTTTGGAGAGTCAGTGTGGACTTGATGGGCCGAATGGCCTGTTTCCCTCCTGTGGCATTCTTTGAAAATAACAATGGAAGGGAATGCTACGAAATGAAAGAAAAAGGCTGACAAAAGAGACACAAAAATAAAGGAAGTCAAATCGGAATGATAGTTGGAATCTTACTAGGGTCTAAGAGACATGGGCTATGGAGAGATTTCTGACAGAATCAAATGAAGACCAGTGCAACCCATCTCTCCTGTTTTTGACAAGTGGCATGACGAGATTCACACGAGGCAGCAGAAAGTGGCCAATTGATGATGCTTAATGATTGTTAAACACCTTGTTAATGCTACAGACGCATCATCAATATTCGACTTTCTATATTAACACATTCACCACACAAGTTGACATCAGGAAAACGTGTGAAGAAAACCATAAATTGTACTCGGCTGATGCAGCTTGCTGTTTATTCCGACAACCTCCATTATTTTTATATTCATTCATGGGATGACGGCATCGCTGGCTAGACACATTTATTGCCCATCCCTAATTGCCCAGAGGGAAGTTCAGAGTCAATCACAAAAACAAAATTGCTGGAAAAGCTCAGCAGGTCTGACAGCATCTGTGAAGGATAAAAACAGAGTTAACGTTTCGGGTCTAATGAACTATATTCTGAACTATTATATGTATATATTCTGAAGAAGGGTCATTGTTTTTGTTCCTGATTTACAGCATCCACAGTTCTTTCATTTTTTATCAGTGTCAACCACGTTGCTGTGGGTTCTGGAGTCACATATAGACCAGACCAGGTGAGGATGCCAGCTTCCTTCCCTAAAGGACATTAGTGAATCTGACCTACATCCAAGCTGCAGTTCAGGAAATAAACCAAGGCCACCAGGCATAATGCACCCCTCATCCACAGATATTGGCATTTAACATCAATACAGGGACCTTCGGTGAATTTCTGCAGTGCATCTTGTAAATAGTGCACACTGCTGCTACTGAGCGTTGGTGATGGACGGAGTGCATGCTTGTGGATGTGATGCCTCACAAGCAGCTGCGTTTTGCTGGATGGTGTCAAACTTCTTATGTGTTGTTACAGCTGCACCCATTCAGGCAAATGGGGAGTATTCCATCACACTTCTGATTTGGGTCTTGTAGATGGTGAACAGGCCTTGGGGTGGGTTGGTGGGGCAGAGCTCAGGAGATGAGTTATTTCCCACAGAATTCCTGGCCTCTGATCTACACTGGTAGCCACTGTCTTTATGTGTTTATGTGGCCTGTCCAGTTGAGTTTCTTTTCAATGGCAACCCCCAGTTGATAGTAGGGGATTCTTTGACGATAATGCCATTGAACATTGAGGGGTGATGGGTGATTCTCTCCTTTTGCAGATGATCATTGCTTGATATTTGAGTGGCATGAATATTACTTGCCACTTATGAGCCAGGTCTGGCTGCACTTGGACACAGACTGCTTCAGTATCTGAAAAGTCATGAATGGTGCTGAACATTGTGTGTCATCCGCGAACATCCCCACTTCTGACCTTGTATGGTGGAGGGTAGGTCATTGATGAAGCAGCTGAAAATGATTGAGCCTAGGACACTACCGTGAGGAACTCCTGCAGAGATGTCATAGAACTGAGATGAACAACCTCCAACAGCCACAACCATGGTTCTAGGTATGACTCCAACCAGTGGAGAATTGGATTATCACCAGTTGGGTGCCAGTACTGACTGGGGAATGTTCAGTGGTCAGCCCTGAAGGGCCAGCACCAGCAGTCAGGATGATTTGTATCATCAACCAGGGAGCTACCCGTGCAGTGGTCAGGGTCTCTTCGATTATGTCCGGGTGCTGCTTATCCAAGTCAGTCAGAGAGACGCAAACCAGAGAAAAGTTAGAAAGTGACAATAACCATGACAGGGACTAATGAGGTGAATTTCAGATTTCTTTAAGGGGAAACTAGATAAGGCCATGAAGGACAAATTAATTAAAGAGCATGTTAGAAACTTGGGTGCAGGAGTAGGCCATTCGGCCCTGGTAGACTGCTCCACCATTCGGTAAGTTCACAGCTGATCTTGCTGTGTGTTCAACCCCTCCTTCCTGTCTGTCCCCGCTATAACCCTTGACTCCTTTGTCAATCCAATCTCCACCTAATTCTGTTTTGAATAAAGATTGTGTGGGTCAGATTAGGACGGTTAGAGGAGGCTGGCACGGGACATAAACATCAAAGTAGGCTCGCTGGCAGAATGGCCTTTTTCTGAACTGTGAAAACCCTTTATTACAGTTTAGGACCTCATGTTTCAAGATGGCCGCAGTTCAGAGGTCACGGCGTGCTTTTAAAACTGGACTGAACCTCCTTGCCTGTCAGTGATGAAGGAGGCTACAGCAATGTTAACTCTTGAATGCCATCATCAACCAGTTTCCAAGCAAGTGGATGGAAAAATAAATACATAAGATTTGACAGGGCAGCCACGCTATGGTTGGCCAGTTGTGATTGGGGGCGTTTGGGGTGGGGCTTCCTGCTTTTGGCTGGGGTTAGGAGACCTTCCCTTCTCTTGTGGTGCTCAGAGGAGCTCTTCTGGATTGGCCATGTCTATTCCGAAACCCTAACCAAAGGGATGCTGCAGCCATTTTCTACCTTAAGCCATGGGTTAAAATAGAAGCCAAGGCCCAGGGACATCATGTTTAAAGCAACATTTTACTTGTTTTCCTGCCTTGCTTCTGTCAGTGAATTGGGGTAACATCTGCCCCACAATTCAAACCCCAGAATTCATAGTGGTAAATTTCACCAATCCTGTCACATTGGGAGTGGCGGAGCAGTCATAGAATCATAGAAACCCTACTGTGTGGAAACAGGGCCTTCAGCCCAACAAGTCCTCACTGACCCTCACAGCATCCCACACAACCCACCTAATCTACACATCCCTGAACAATTTAGCATGGCCAATCCACCTAAACTGCACATCTTTGGACTGTGGGAGGAAACTGGAGTACCCAGAGGAAACCCACGCAGACACAGGGAGAATGTGCAAACTCCACACAGACAGTCACCTAAGGGTTGAATCGAACCCGGGTCCCTGGCGCTGTGAGGCAGCAGTGCTAACCACTGAGCCACTGTGCCCCCCAGTTTGACCTCCCTACTTACCTCCCAGCCCTCCACTCCCACCCAATTTAATACTTAGTTGGCTTCAATAGGGAGGTAAGTCACGTGGCCAGCCATTTCTCAGTTTGCCAGTTTGTTTAAAATTAAGTCAAACCTTACTTTTCAGGCATTGTAATTAAGAGGTCACAAATGAGAGGTGCGGTGTGGTTTAAAGGTGAGAAACATCTTTAAAAAAGCTTGCATCAGAAATCCTGTCATTTGCTGTCAATCTGCTGGATCTGCACTCAGTTTTCAACAGGAGCTGGCCATTCAGTCCATCAAGCCGGCTCTGCCAATCAATTCAGCCACGGTTGATCATCTACCTCATTGACACTTTCCCACACTATTTCCATATCCCTCAGTGTTCATAGCCTCCAGAAATCTGTGGATCTCTGTCTGAAAGCTGACCAATAACTGAGCTTCCGCAATCCTTTTGGATTGAGAATTCCGAAGACTTCCTGCCCTCTGAGTAAAGCAATTCATCCTTACCCCAGCCTGCTCCTCAACGCTCGATATGTCTCCTGGTTCTAAAGTCACAGTCCAGGGGAAACATCCCGGCTACATCCACCATCTCACACTCTGTAAGAATTTTATGAGTTTCAGAGAGCTTACCCCTCAGTCTCTGAGATTGCAATCCGAGTATCTTCAGTCTGTCCCCAAAAGACAATCCTGCTATCCCAGGGATTAGCCTCCTGAATCTCTGTTACCTTCCCTCTATTGTAACTATATCCTGCCATAGATAAGGAGATTAAAACTGTACATGACACCCCAAATGTGTTTTCATCAAGGCCCTAGACCAATACAGCAAGGTGTCTTTACTGCTTTACTCAAAGTCCACTTGCAATGAAATACCATTTGCTTTCCTTATTGATTAATTAACAAGAATGCCAATATTTTCCAACACCTCACCACTTAAGATACGCTCTTTCTGTTTTTCTTCAACCAAAGTGGGTAACTTCACCTTGATTCACATTATGTCCCATCAGCCACGTTCTTGGCTATTCATGGAGTCTGTCCAAATCCACTTAAAAACTCTTTGCATCATCTTCAGAATTTACACATGACTATTTCAGGCCATTATAGCCTTAAAGAAATTTTCACCCTATTATGGAACAGTGCAAAGCATAGGTAGAAAGGTATTTTGTGCCATCGGCTGACATATAAGGTCGGTGATGGTCTAGCGGTATTATCCGTTCCTCCAGGGATGCAGGTAATGTTCTGGAGACCTGGGTTCAAATCCTGCCACAGTAGATGGCGGAATTTGAATTCAATAAAAATCTAGAATTAAGAGTCCAGTGATTATCATGAATCCATTGTTGATTATCATAGAATCCCTACATTGGAGGAGGCAGTTCAGCCCATCAAATTTACACCGACCCTCTGAAGAGCATCCTACCTTGACCCTCCCCATGGCTAATACACCTAACTTGGACTGTGGGAGGAAACTTGTATAGGCACAGGGAGCACATGCAAACTCCACACAGACAGTCACCCAAGGCTGGAATCAAACCCGGGCCCCTGGTGCTGTGAGGTAGAGGTGCTAACCACTGAGCTACCATGCCACAATTCTTAGGGGAAAAACCCATCTACTTCATTAGTGTCCTTGAGGGAAGGAAACTGCCATCTTTACCTGCTCTGGCCTACATGTGACTCCAGACCCACAGCAATGGTGTTGGCTGTTAGCTGCGTCTGGACAATTAAGGATGGGCAATGAATGCTGGCTTAGGCAGTGACACTCTCATCCTGTGAATGAACACTTGGTCCCATCGTACCCTGGACCTTAATTGTGCCAGTAGTGGGGAGCTGGTTAAGAGCTCACTCCGGCCTGTTTGCAGAGGCCTATAGGGATTTTCCAGGTTCCTAGATAGGTTAGCTTTGCCTGCCTGGAACCAGCTGCAGCCACAGGCCGCTATCCTACAGTGACGAGGCTGCTTTGAATTTTCCTACTCAAATTTCAAAAGCTAAGAGGGATGTGTACCCCATCCTCAATTATTGAAACTGGGTAACAAGCATATTTTAGATTCCTATTTGAGGCTGGTGACACTGTCCTGAAGCCTGGAGGCAATATCCTGCCATTTACTGAAAAATTTCTCCTTGTGTATCAAAGATCAGAAAGCTCCAACCCTTGTCAAATGGATCATCCTTGAATCTGCCTTGAGCAGTATATAGGACGTCCTGCTGTTATTCCACAACTAATTAGTTGACAATAGCTTATTGGTTTCTAAACAGTCATTACGCTTGATTTCTATAAATGATAAATTGAGACTCATTTTTGTCAGAGAACCAGCTTTATCGACAGGCTGAGGGAACAGAATTGATCACCGAATGGATTATCAACCATGCGAGAGCCCTTCTCAAGTTAGATACACTGACAGGATGAAATAGGATAGCTCAACATCACACCGCTGTTACAGTCTGCTGGCTTTGTTGGAAATTTAATGCACCCAGGTTTGTTAAAGGAATGACAACCTCAGTTCTAAGACCAGCAGGTACTGAAACATTGTCTTATGTTTATGTGGCATCTACAGAGATCATCTCAAGGCAATTCACAGAGATAATAACTGCTGACCAGCAGTAGATGGGGATGGGTGACTTACACGTCTAAAAGCCCCAGTTGTTGTAGATAATTAAATATCCAACTAACCTTCTCCACTTCAAGGAGGACACTCCAACGTCTCTGGTCAGCTTCCCCCTCCAAAGTAGTAACAAGAAAGTGTGGCTTTACAGTCAACCAAGGAATGTTGTCAGTGATGATTACAACTTTGAGGACCTGCTGTCTTCGCTGTAGAAGGCATTCTTGAGGATCGTTACTGGATATACTTGATGTTACCAGATGGCCTACTCCTGCTCCTATTTCTTATATTTTTTTATTTTCTTATGCGCCATCAAACATAAGGAGAGTGGAGGTATCCCTGAAATTAACCTTGACTCAATTGGCAGCTTCTTTGCTAGGTTTTGGTTTTGAATCCCGCTCATTCCAGAGATTTATGCATGTAAACTAGCTGACAACTGAAAGGTGTCATAGGGATCCAGTCAGATCTGCCAAGGAGTGGAGATCCATTTGATCCCTGCAAGTGACCATGCAGATCCAGTCTCACCATGCAGAGAGCATTTGGATTTCTCCTTGCTTCCTTTAACCATCACTGCTTATTTCAATACTGCACATGTTAGCCTTGCTATGCACATATTGCTTATTACATTCCTGATGCCGCAGCAGTGACCACACTGCAAAAGTTCTTCACTGGTTATAAAATTCAAGCTCATGAGAAACACTACAGAAATGAGCAGGGTCTCCATGGAGTTTAAGTGAGACTGTAAGATTAAGTGACTTTTTGAGGGAAAATATTGGCCAGATTTCCTGGGCTGAATGCCTACTTCTAATGATGTACCATTCAGTGCAACTAAAATATAAAACGGATGCACTTCCAATGCAATGTCTAACCGATAAAATTCATAACTTATATAGTTTTTGCTTTTAAAAGATGAAAAAATGAGAGGGCACGGATTTATAGGGATGTACAAATGAAGCTAGGGTGATATGACAAAAAGAAACATTTTCATGCAGCACGTACTTATTGCATGAAATTCATTGCTTGGAAATATTGGGGAGGCAAATTCAAGAAATGTGGGGCAGCGCAGTGGCTCAGTGGTTAGCACTGCTGCCTCACGGCGCCAGGGACCTGGGCTTGATTCCATCTTTGGGCGACTGTCTGCGTGGAGTTTGCACATTCTCCCCGTGTCTGCGAGGGTTTCCTCCGGGCGCTCCGGTTTCCTCACACAGTCCATAGATGTGCAGGGTAGGTGGTCTGGCCATGCTAAATTGCCCGTAATGTTCAGGGATGTGTAGATTAGATGGGTTATAGGGGGATGGGTCTGGGTGGGATGCTGTGAGAGTCGGTGTGGACTCGTTGGGCTGAAGGGCCTGTTTCCACACTGTAGGGGTTCTAAGTCAGTCTAAGAGTCTAAGTTAATCCACATTAAAATAGGATATAATCCTGGCCTGAACAAGGCCACATAGTCACCACAGTACAAAGCAAGAATGAACACCACTAGTAAGGTTGCTAACATGAGTATGACATATTCCTGGAGGTTTCATCACATGACCGCCCATGAGGGCCTGTCCCAACACTGCCACTAGTTGACCAACTTGACACTCCTCAGCCAATCAGAAAGCAATCAGTCCTTTTGATGTACAATTCATCACTGCGTATACGACAGCCTATTAGCCATCTCCTGCATTTTTACAACTAATAGATGAAGAAACTGGGAAAAAGGATTACACAAAACGTTGCCTTTGATCCCTACGGCTTTCCTTCCTGGTTGTTTGTAGCGATGTTTAGTGCAATCCTGGAGAGGTCATAGCCCTAATTATCAATCAAGCCTGTTATTTCTGGTTCCAAAAGGGTTCATGCACACATGCATTTAATAGTGTGGGATTTGCATATTTCTGAAAAGGAAATATATTATCAAATATTTTTGTCTTGGACTCATCAGGGAAATTCACAAGAATACGAGTGTAAGAGGAAAATTGACATTTGTGCTCTATGGAAGGAGAGTGCTAATTTGATGGCAAGTGGACTGTCATCAGTACAGGAAAAAGACACAAAGAACTGCAGATGCTGGAAATCAGAAACAAGATGAGAAATTGTTGGAAAAACTCAGCAGGTCTGGCAGCATCTGTGGAGAGAAAGCAGGAGTTAATATGTCGCATCCTGTGACCCTTCTTCAGAACTCATTTTAATGCTCTGACAGAGGGTCACTGGACCCAAAGTGTTAACTTTGACTTCTCTCCACAGATGCTGTCAGACTTGCTGAGGTTTTCCAGCAATTTACATTTTTTGTTTCTGATCAGTACGGGCATGCTTGTGAATTTTCCTGATAAGTTCAAGGCAAAAATATTCAATAATATATGTCCTTTGCAGAAATATTCAAATCCCATACTATTAAATGACAATGCACATTAACCCTAACTTGATATTCTTGCAAATTGTCGTGATGAGTGCAAAGAAAATGCTTCAATAAAATATGTCTTTTTTCAGCAAAGAGTTAATCCATAGTTGATAGTTACAAAGCATCACCCATTGAGGAAGCACCAAATATTTAAGAATTTGACATAAAATGTCTATCTACATCAGCCCAGATCTACAGGCGGATTGTGAATCACACTCCAATGACTCTACTTAAGGATGTGCTGCACAGTGAACTCAATAAAAGAGAAAAGCAAAATGCAAATATCCAAGATACTGCAGAAAAAAATAACCAGCTAAAGCCAACGCCGACCACTATAAAGATTAGATGTGCATCAGCAAAGATCACTGTGAACGAAATACAGGAAGTTCAAGACACAAATACAGACTGTCAGCTATCAGAAAGTTAATCCCTGTCAACTACTTTCTACTCAACAAATGACCATTCTTACCATGTCCTAGAAGAATAGCGAATCCTCCGCATCATCTAAATTCATAAAGTCAAATTCTCAGAGGGGAGATGGGGTGGCGATAAATATAAATATCTCAACAAATATATAACAGTCAAAGCATGAAGGAAGAACTACTTGGGATGGGGGAACCGTTGTAGATGAATCTGAAAGGGTCTGAGAGGGTGAATAATTCATTGTGTGTGGTAGACATCACCCACTCATGCTGTGGGATGATGTCGTGGAAACTTGGTTACAGTAAAGAAGGAGCTGGTAGGAGGTAGCACTGGGAACAGTGCACTTCTAAAGGTCTCTGTAGCACTATAGACCATATTTGTATCATTTGTAAATAGCTGCAGTAATGCAATAAATTTTAATTAACAAATCGGTTCTGGTTAGACCAGAAATCCACAATTTACTACTTTGGCCTTAAAGAAATCCACACGCCCAGGTAATATTTTGGGGACCCAGATTCACATCTTGCCATGGCAGATGGTGGAAGTTGAATTGAATAAAAAAGAAATCTGCAATTAAGAGTCTAATGATGACCATGAATTCATTCCCAATTGTCAGAAAACTCATCTGATTCACTAATGCCCTTTAGGGAAGGAAACTGCCATCCTTACCTGGTCTGGCCTATGTATGACTCCAGACCCACAGCAATGTGGGCAACTAGTGATGGGCAATAAAAGCTGGCCTAGTTAGCAACTCCTAGAATCGATGAATAAACAAAAAAATCTCAAATAATGAACAAATGAACAAATTGTCTCATGGGGATGCGATGGCCTAGTGGTATTATTTCTGGACTGTTAATCCAGAGACCAAGATAATGTTCTGAATTTGAATCCTCTCACAGCAGATGGCGGAATTTGAATTCAATGAAAAATATCTGGAATTAAGAGTCTGGTGATAATCATGAATCCATTGCCAATTATCGGAAAAACCCATCAGGTTCACTAATGTCCTTTAGGGAAGGAAACTGCCATCCTTATCTGGTCTGGCCTACATGTGACTCCAGATCCACAGCAATACGGAGGACACTTAACTGCCCACTGGGCAATTTGGGATACATAATAAATGCTAGCCAGTGATGCTCTCATCCTATGGATGAATAAAATAAAACAACAAAGCCATTACCCAAACTATTAACTTTCAAAGATTTTGTACAAGCTGCTTTCCAAGCAAGTCATTAGAACTCAGGACAAGTCAAAAGCCTTAAAATCGTATTTACCTGTGTCAGAAAACGACATTTCATTAGAAGATATCAGAATACTAAAGTAGTTAGAATTCAATATTGTCTCCCTTTGAATGACATAATAATCATTGTCTGGACCCGTGTCCAATACACATGGTGCACTGCTGAAATTGATGGTGGGTTTAACCAGGATCAAGGGCTTTTTGTGATTACACTAGAGGGCCTTAAGCTTTTTATCAACTCTGCACAGGCTATTAAAGCAATGGCCTTGCTGTTTGCACAATGAAGAGTCACAGATGCTAACTGATTAAAACAAACAATCACCAGGAGAAACATACACCCCTTATTGAAGGGTCAGTCAGCAGAATAGCGAGCAACTCAACATTGTAATTGGGATTAGCAGTGAGTTTTTTCACATGCATCGACTGGTAACACATTCATGGGCAGAAATGCTATTTTACTCCAGAGGTACTGGAGGTCATCATTTCAGAAATATATACATGATCAATATTGCAATATTGTGGAGCTTCACTGATGTTCTTCTCTCTCTATGCTGCAGTTGATTAACTTTTTTTTTCCCTTAACTTTCACTCAAGAGACTAAGGTTCAACCCAAGGGCAACAGAAGTTGGCATTGTGGAGGCAAATTTGTGTCCGTACATTTTTAATGACTACACTGTGCCAGACATGACCTGTCCCAAAATGAGTAACAACATGCTACAGTAGCCACTGTTTAGATTCAGCCAATTGCCATCAGGGCAGAAATGAAAGAAAAGTTATCCATTAATTCCTAAATGGATTAAATCTGATGGATTGACGTTAGGTAAACTGGCAGTTATACTCTACCCATGTCAACTAGCCCTCACCTCAGGAAGCACAAGTGTTTGTACGAAGCAGGAAGGTGAGGTGCGTTTATACATGTTGTCCTGGGTATATGAATAAACTTCTTCAACCAAAATAGGCACACGTGAGCTCAATGAGCAACAAGAGGTAAATGTCTGAAATCTGAAATCACACCACTGATCAAAGTGAATAATATCCTGTTCCCAATCACCATCAGCTCTCCATAAGACTTCAAGAAATAGGAGTAGAAATAGGAAATTCAGCCCATCAAGTCTGCTCTGCAATTCAACGAGATCATGCCTCATCTGATACTCCTCAACTCCACTCTCCTGCCTTTTCCCCATAACACTTGATTCCCTGACAGATTAAAAAACCATTTCTCAGCCCTGAATATTCTTAATGACCCAACCTCGTCAGCCTTCTGCGGTGAAGAATTCCACAGATTCACTACCCTCTGAGATGGAAAGTTTCTGCTCATCTCTGTCTTAAATGGGCAACCTCTTACTCTGAGGTTCTGCCTTCTGGACCGAGGCTTTCCTGCAAGGGGTTACAACTTCTCCCCATCTACCCTGTCAGTCTCCTCAGAAGCATATTTGGTTCAATAAAGTCTCCTCTCATATTTCTAAATTCCAATAAGTACAAGCCCAACCTATTGAAACTCTCCTCACAAGAGAATTTCTCCATACCAAGGATCAACCTAGTAAACGTTGTCTGGACTGCATCCAATGCCACTGTATCTTTCTTTAGATAAAAGGACAAAAATTCTTCACAGTATTCCTATTGTGATCTGCCTAGCACCTTCTATAGGTTTTGCAAAACGTCCCTCATATTATATTCCATTCCCTTTGAATTAAAGACCAACCTTCCATTTACCGCTTCCTATTACCCACTGAACTTGGATATCCTTCAATCACTGATCTTCAAGGGGACTTCCTAACGGATGGAAATAATCTCTGACTAAAAGGTTGAATCAGGAAAAGAAGCTTCATCTGTTTATCATTTTCACTGATCTTTCAGGTTTACTACTTAAGATTCCCAACAAGATCAATGGTGTAGGAATGAGGGGAAAGTTGAATAGCCCGCATGCAATCTTTAATTACTGAAAACTCATGCTGTGCATACAGTGAAAGCAAATTTCATCTGATACTTTTGTTGTGTCAAATGTAAAAGGAAGTGGATATGTATTGTGGTGAAATAGTTCCTCACTGGGCTTCCATTTCCCTTTACAACAAAGAACAAAGAAAATTACAGCACAGGAACAGGCCCTTCGGCCCTCCAAGCCTGTGCCGATCCAGATCGTCTATCTAAAACTGTCGCCTATTTTCCAAGGAGCTGTATCCCTCTCCTCCCTGCCCATTCATGTATCTGTCTAGATACATCTTAAATGATGCTATCGTGCCCGCCTCTACCACCTCCGCTGGCAATGCGTTCTAGGCACCCACCACCCTCTGCATAAAGAACTTTCTACACATATCTCCCTTAAACTTTTCCCCTCTCACCTTGAAATCGTGACCCCTAGTAATTGAGTCCCCCATTCTGGAAAAAAGCTTCTTGCTATCCACCCTGTCTATACCTCTCATGATTTTGTAGACCTCAATCAGGTCCCCCCTCAACCTCCATCTTTCTAATGTAAATAATCCATTATTCTTCCGAATATGTACCTTGGGCGAAATGTTGTACTATTGTAGCGATCTCAGAAAAAAAGCACCATACCTTTAAGACAGATTGATAATGTAATGATATGTGATGCTCTTAGACCATAGAACCATAGAAATGAGACAGCACAGAAAGGGGTCCTTTTGGCCTATCTTATTCATGCCAACCTAAAGACACCCAGATGCTCTTTCTAATCCCGTCTCCCTGCCCATGGCCCTTAGCCCTGCAGCTTACAGCACTTAAGGTGCAGATTCAGGTACATTTTAAAAAGAGTTTAGGGTCTCTGCCTCCACCAACTCAGGCAGCGAATTCCACATACCCTCCACCTCCCGTGTAAAAAAGTGTTTCCTCATGTCCCCTCTAGTCCTTCTGCCACTTAGCTTCAATGCCCCCTGGTTTTTGAACTCTCTGCCAAGGGTGGCGGGTTTCTCTTGTCTACGCTATCTCTACCCCTCACAATTTAGTATACCTCAACAATGTCACCCTTCAGCCTTCCACTTTCAAAGGAAAACAACTCCAAACTCTCCGATCTCTCCTTGTAGCTACAATTCTCCAGCCCTGATAACATTCTAGTAAATCCTGTCTGCAATCTGTCCAGAGCAATCACGTCCCTTAGGTAATGTGGTGACCAGAACTACACACAATACTCCAGCTATAGAGAGATAACAAGGTGTGGGGCTGGATGAACACAGCAGGCCAAGCAGCATCATAGGAGCAGGAAAGCTTGACATTTCGGGATGAAGGGTCT
>JAHRHZ010000004.1:30654001-30667783 GCA_024137785.1 Ginglymostoma cirratum
ATGCTGCTTGGCCTGCTGTGTTCATCCAGCCCCACACCTTGTTATCTCAGATTCTCCAGCATCTGCAGTTCCTGTTATCTCTGATACAATACTCCAGCTGTTGTCTTGCATAAGAGGTCCCCTTTTTTTCTCTTTTTTCTTTAAGTTAGTTAGTAGTGAATTAGCTAGTTAGTTAGTAAGCCAGTCAGCTGTGCATATTGTGGGCTAAATCAGCATATAACCCAGACTGGACATGTAAGGCTGAGATGTCATATCAATATGCATAATTAGTAGTTAGTAAACTTTCAGTACATACAAGATTCTCTGTGGTCTATAATGCTTGGGATGACGCATAGAAAACCACACATTGAAAACTACATCATGAAGTATTAGGGAACATGAGGAGAAAGAACCACAATATACTGCATCTAATTTTACAGCTATTTCTCTACCGTTGGGGCCAGTTTGTTAGATACATTCAAGAGGGAGCTGACATGACCCTTGCAGTTAAAGGGATCAAGGGGTATGCAGAGAAAGCAGGAGTGGGATGCTGAGATTGCATGATCATCCATGATCATATTAAATGGTGGTAATGGCTCAAAGGACCAAAATGGCCTACTCCTACACGTATTTTCTATGTTTCTATTTGCTTAAAATGGTGTAAACGTAAAGCTGGTGGGAAGTGATGTGTTATTGTTCATTCAGGGAGTCTGACTTCCTGTGGTAACTTGCGTATTAGAGCCTGGATAGTGATAGTGAAATGAGACTCCATCTTTCTTTCTGTCGTACTCATTGGTTTTTGGAAGGACTCACAAGTGAGTGGTCAAACTCTTTCACCACAGTTTTAATCCAGCCTCCTTAGCCCTCAAGATCTGGGGTGGGACTTAAATCACCAGCCTCCAGCTCAGAGGCAGTAAAGTCCTTGTAGATTCACATAGCTTAAGAAGAAGTCAGGATTTTCCAATTTCTTCAACTTATATATCTTAAGAGGAGATATAAATCAGAATATCATCTTAGGAAGGTAGTGCAGCAGTGACAGCTTCCCTCTCAACATTGTACATGAGTCTGAAAGGGTTAATGCTGATTTAGCGCTATAATGACAACTCATGGTGATGATGACAGGAGGACTGGAGAGGACGGTCATTAAGGATCTTAAGGAATGAGATCTGAGACTAGGTCCTTTTCCTGGTCTCTGTAATAAAGTACACCATATCTTTGTAACATGTTAATAGTTGCAGCTAAGTGATAAACCAGCTCTTACAGAAACAAAAAAGGGTCCAGATCCAAAACATCAGCTTTCATGCTCCTCTGATGCTGCCTGGCCTGCTGTGTTCATTCAGCTCCACACTGTGTTATCTCTGACTCCAGCATCGGTAGTTCTTGCTAATTCTTACAGCAACAAAGTTGCTGGCAAAGCTCAGCAGGTCTGGCAGCATCTGTGAAGGAAAATCAGAGCTTTAACGTTTTGGGTCCTCAGAACTGTTCACCGGACCTGAAACGTTAACTCTGAGTTTTTTCTTCACAGATGCTGCCAGACCTGCTGAGCATTTCCAGCAACGTCTGTTGTTGTTCCTGATTTACAGCATCCGCAGTTCTTTCGGTTTTTATAAACCAGCTCTTGTTTGCTTCCACTAAGAAGTGAATCGACACTCTGCAATCTATCTGATGATTTACTCATCTCCTTGTGCAAGTACATCAAGCTGTCATTTGTCCTGCTATTGAAAACAAGTGATGATCCTCCTCAGCTCCTCTTTGACAGTGTCTTTCAGCAGTAGTTCTCTGTCAGATTTTCACTCCACTGAAACCAATCGTATCAGCAATAAAATTAACCAGAGTCCAGCCAGATAGTGTTCTGCTCAAGAGCTACACCCACACCTGACAATTATGTCAATGCAGTATCCTCTGGGCACCTGGCCTTTAGTGTATGGAGCTTCAGGATATTATTATGGATCTTCTTCTTTTTGTTTCAATGCTGTAAATATAGTTCCAGGTTGGTCTACCTGCTCTTATCCAGTTACACCATTTTAAATGACCAGCTCAAATAGAATTGAGATTTCCACAACACTTGCATTTGTGAATAATAGGCTATAGAGGGGAGATTGTGGAGTTCAAACATATTTAGTCTTAAGGGGAATGTCTTTAGAGTCATAGACTCCCTTCAGTGCAGAAGCAGGCCACTGAGTCTACAAGGACCCTCCAAACAGCATCCCTCCCAGATTTATCTCCCTACCTTATCCTTGTCACCCTACATTTCCCATGGCCAATGTACACATCTTTGGACTGGGGGAGGAAATCTGCACGGTTGCAGGGAGAATGTGCAAACTCTACACAGTCACCTGAGGGTGGAATTGAACCCAGCTCCCTGGCGCTAGGAGATAGCAGGGCTGACCACTGAGCCACCATGCCACCCCAAGTGTGTTGTGTAAGTTTACTTTAAGTTTGCATTAATTAAGTGTTTTGCCCAATAATATTCGGAAAGCACTTAGAGTTAGAGACTAGTTGGGGAGAGATATGGTGTTAGGATGTAATGATCCTGCGATATTAACCAAGTTATAGTCCTACAGGTTTAGTTGGAATCACAAGCTTTCGGAATTTCACCTGAAAAGGAGCAGCGCTCCGAAACCTTGTGATTTATAATAAACCTGTTGGACTATGAGCTGGTTTCGGGTGACCTTGTCCACCCCAGTCCAACGTCTCCACAGCATTCTGATAAGTGGTTTCACCCTGTAGAGCTTGGGCTCTCCAGCTCCGCAGCTTCACCGTAACTTCCAGCGTTACAACAGTTATGACCTGAGCTTGTCATAAAACTGTAAGGATCCACTTGAGAACATAATGAAACAGGCCAAGCAGATAGAATGCAGTGATCTGAGTCATTGAACTGTTGGAACGGCCATGTCCCCTAAGAACCCTTTCTGCGAGCAATGAAAAAGCCACAAAGAAAGACTGCCCACTCTCTAAACAGGAAGCTCAAGGAAAACAGCAATGGTTTGTTTGGCGGTCTGCTCGCGCATTGGAGAAATGACCCAGATCCAGGTTGCAGCCAATAAACATAACCATTGACCCACCTGCTTCCAACCTCAGCACTGGTACTGAGAAAAATCCAATCTCTGATGAATGGCAATCCCAGCAAAATATCTTTGTTAAAATGACATGACCCACTCACTGTTAAGTATATCGACATATTTTTTGAAGTTTGCGTCACATATAGGAAGGGTGGTTAAGAAGGCACTTAGCACGCTTGCCTTCATTGCTCAGACTGAGTGTATGAGTTGGGGCATTATGTTGAGGTTGTACAGGACATTGGTGAGGCGTCTCGTGGAGTACTGTGTGTAGTTCTGGTTGCCCTGTTATAGGAAGGATATTATTCAGCCAGAAGGGGTTCATAAGAGATTTATTAGGATGCTGTCAGGAATAGAGGGTTTGAGTTATAAGGAGGGGCTGAATAGGCTGGGGCTTTCTTCACTGGAGTGTAGCATGTTAAGAGGTGACTTTGTAAAGGTTTATAAACTCATGAGGGGTACAGATAAAGCGAATGGCAGATATTTTTTCCCTAGGGTGGGGGATTTCAAAACTAGAGGGTATATCTTTAAGGAGAGAGGAGAAAGATTTTTAAAAAAAGGAATATTTTCTTTACACAGAGAATGGTTCGTGTGTGGAATGAACTTCCAGAGGAAGTGGTGGATGTGGGTACGGTTATAATTTTAAAAGACATTCAGGTGGCTCAGTGGTTAGCGCTGCTGCCTCACAGTGCCAGGGATCCAGATTCGATTCCAGCCCCAGGTGACTGTCTGTGTGGAGTTTGCACATTCTCCCCATGTCTGTGCGGGTTTCCTCCGGGTGCTCCAGTTTCCTCCAACAGTCCAAAGATGTACAGGCTAGATGGATTGGCCAAGCTAAATTGCCTAGAGGGTTCAGGGATGTGTAGATTAGGGGGATGGGTCTGGGTGGGATGCTCTGAGGGTCAGTGGGGACTTGTTGGGTTGCAGGGCCTGTTTCCACACTGTAGGGTTTCTATGATCTATCATAAGTACATGAATAGGAAATATTTGGAGGAAACTGGGCCAAGCACAGGCAGGTGGGCACTAGGTTAGTTTGAGATTAAGATTGGACTGGTTGGTCCAATTTCATGCAGTATAACTCTATGACACACTTATACCATTGGATCTTGTATCAGCACTATGTACAGAATTAGACAGGAAGAGCTTGCGATGCCATAACTCCTCCCTTCAAACCAGACATTATTTCAGTTTGGAAATAACTTCTTATCTTTTTATTGCGGCTGAAAATTCAGCAATATGTGAACACTTTCATATAGATCGCAGAAGCTTAAAAAGGCAAATCACCATCAATTCCTGTAGCAATAGATGTGGGAAAAACACAGGCCTTTCCACTGAAGCCCATATCTAGACAATTTATTTTGAATTGTGCAGCACTGCACAGTCAACATAATGCGACATAGCGTACATATTGTGGAATATGATTGTTAACCATCTGAGGCAACGTTTATGGTCAAATATCTGTCAATAAAAGTATATATACAACTGGGAGTTGCTCAGTAGCGGCCGCTGGTCACGTCCTGGTAAATAGTTCCAGTGATGCCACTTGCTCAGTTTAAGAAATTCTTCTAGTTAGACCTGAAGTTACTTATCTAGATCACACTGGGTTAAGGAAGTTCTGGAGGAAGGGACAACTTGAAGAAATTAGTAGCAGCAATAGTGTTTAACCTCACCACACAACACTTCCCAAAATAAAAGTTCCCTACCTTCCAACAACTATGGTTATTTTCTAATCAATCTGTTCAGAGATGTTATAACACATCTCTGTAGAAGGTGAGACTTGAGCCCAGATCTCTTGGCCCAGAGGCAGAAACACTACCACTGCACTGCATGAACCCATTCACAATCTTCCAGGATTGTCAACAAATCTGCAGAGATTTGGGGCTGCGCGGTGGCTCACTGATTAGCACTGCTGCCTCACAACACCAGGGACCTGGGTTCGATTCCAGCCTCAGGCAACTTTCTGTGTGGAGTTTGCACATTCTCCCCATGACTGCATGAGTTTCCTCCAGGTGCTCTGGCTTCCTTCCACCATCCAAAGATGTGCAGGTTAGGTGGGTTGACCATGGGAGATACAGGAGTAGGGGGTTGGGCCTGGGTGGAATGGTCTTTGGAGGGTTGCATGGGTACAATAGGCCGAATGACCTTCTTCCATGCTGTAGGGATTCTATGATTAAACAAAAGAGGGTGCCAGAGAAACTCAGCAGTTCTAGCTGCATTTGTAGAGGAAAGAATCAGAGTTAACAATTTGAGTCCAGTGACCCTTCTTGAGAATGAGATCTCATCTTGTGGACCCTTCAGATTAGTCAAGAGGCCAAACAGCTGATAATTAAGAATTAGCCAATCAGATAATGTACAGTAGACATCCGATTGGCATGAGAAGGAGGTACACCACAAAGTTGAGCGTATTGGTTGACAAATATAGGGAATGTGGTAGGGGTAGGGTGAGGGGAGGTATGGTCGTGTCTCAAAAATCCCAGGGATACACTCAACAAGGGTCAGTACCCATTGCCATGACTGAGGAAGCCTATAACCTGATGTGTCTCATCAAGACCAAACGTGGCTGACAAACTAAACATAACGATGAGAATGAAGAAACAAAAAAGGGTTTTCACTCCAATGACTTGTAATTTTCTTCACGGCAGCATCTGAAGTGAATCGCTTTGTAACAAAATGACTGTTGAATCAATCAGTTACTTGTTTCGCTGCTGATAATGCGATTTTGCGGAGAATTTCATTATTCTGGCTGTTCATGGGACACGGCGGCTACATTTATCTGACTGGGAGCAACATGAAAATGATCAAATGCTTCGCTCTATGATCAGTTTCGCAATGATAGATTGTGACAATTGGTAGGTGTGTAAAATAAATTGTCGCATTGTTAGTTAGAAATGAATGGGAGCTGCTGCAACAAGTTATAACTTAAGAACCAGACGGGTGATAAACGATGACAATCAGTAAATAACAATTTATCCAATGGGGGACAAGTTGAGAAATTCTTCAGATATTTGCAGTGGAACTGTTATTGAAGTATTGAACAGGCTGAGGGTTTGTGCAGCAAGCTCTGATCTTCGCAGGGGTCGATCTGCGCACTAAAGGTGCTTGCAATTTAGCCCTGTCTGAGATGCAACAACAGCCTGCATTCATATCGCATCTTTCACGCAGGGTAAAACTTGCCTGGGCATTTAAACGTCAGCTAGCAGCAGTGGAATTCAAATCCATGCCCCCAAGAGAATTATTCTAGTAGTTTTAACCAATTGTAGATTGCATACCCATACTACCCGCGGCAGCATGGTGGCTCGGTGGTTAACACTGCAGCCTCACAGCACCAGGGACCTGGGTTCGATTCCAGCCCCAGGTGACTGTCTGTGCAGAGTTTGCACATTCTCCCCATGTCTGTGCGGGTTTGCTCTGGTTTCCTCCCAGAGTCCAAAGATGTGCAGGCTAGGTGGATTGGCCATGATAAATTGCCCGTAGTGTTCAGGGGTATGTGGGTTATAGGGGGATGGGTCTGGGTGGGATGCTCCAAGGGTCAGTGTGGACTTGTTGGGCCGAAGGGCCTATTCCCACACTGTAGGGATTCTAATTCTACTCACTACTATACAGCAGACTGATTGAATCACACCAGTGATCAGAAATAAAAGTATTACTGAGACAGAAAGGTACAGTGTCAAGAATCAATTTAACTGCCAAATGAGGAGTGTTTAGGCCCAAAATGTCAGCCTTCCTGTTCCTCCGATGCTGCTTGGCCTGCTGTGTTCATCCAGCTCTACAGCTTGTTATCTCACATATCAGCAAGCTATGTTTTCTTGAATCTCCATGTTGAATTTAGATTAGTCCTGGTCTGCACATGACCTAATTCAGACTCACCTCATGGCTCAATATCTCTTTTGGTGTCCTTTTAATCACTGTTCTCTCCCTCATTCCCTTTGTTCATTGTACATTTTTTTCTACCTGTCTATTTGTCAAAATTCACTCAGTTCATGTCTGTCTGTTGTATGTCGACCTGCACAGGGAGACAGCCACGGATGCAAAGTGTTTGGAATCTTTCTGTCATTGCCGGATCACACTTGAGAAAACTCAACAACTCTATATTTGTCAGTGGCACACTTCAACATTCTGTCCCAGAATTTCTAACAAACAGGCCCTCTGTCCAACGAACCCCCATACCACCGCCATTGTCCCAGTGCCGCCATATTCAACTACTCAGCCCCCTCACTACTGTAAGACCACAATGAGATGCATGAACAGGCCTCCAACACATCCAGACCCTTTTTCAATTCCTTTCATATCCAGATCTCTCCCCACCCTTGAACTGTTCTTCCAGGTACCTTTCCAAGTTTTCCCTGTTCCAAAACCATGATTGTTTCTCCAAGTTCCCTCACTTCCCTCTGTACTCTTGTCACAAACCCGCTGGGGGCCACATTTTTATTAGCACTGACCCAGGCAATCTGTTTTCAGTGTCCAGTATAAACCTAAATATCGTTACTGCCTCCTACAAAGCACTATAATGGTAATGCAAATTATGATAGGAACATAGAAACTGATAGCAGGAATAGGCCATTCAGTCCTTTGAGCCTGCTCTTCCATTCAATATGATCATGGCTTGTCCTCTATCTCAATGACATAGCCCTGTTTTCTCCCATATCCCTAGAGGCCTGTACCATCTAAACATTTACCCATCTCTTTCTTGAATATATTCAGTGGCTTGGCCTCTAGTCTGTGGTAGAGAATTTCACAGACTCACTATCTTTTGAGTGAATAATTATCGCAGTCCTAAACGGTCTGTCCCAAATGCTCAGACCAAGGAGATCAGTGAGATCATTTAACAGAAAGAAATGAAACTAGAAGAACAAAAAGAGGTTTTAGAATTTACACTGGAGAACAGTATTTAAGAACCTATCATATACAGACGTAAATTAAAGAGCATTTCAGTATACCAAGGATGAAACAGATTTAATCAAAAATAAGGAGCCATTGAGCCTCAGACAGAATGCATGTGGAGATAATTAAAGCCTAGAGATACTAAGGAGAAGTGTTCTGAGCTGTCTGATGAGCAGTACTAGTCTATACCATAGAGTAAAGCATCACAGCATCTAAGGAAATCTCCAGAGGCAGGATCCAAAGTTAGATTGTAGCTCACGGGATACAACCGAAAAGTAGGAAGATTCCAAAGGAAGAAAAGAACTTTGAAAGACTTCAACTAAAATAACTGGAAAAGAAGAACATTCCAAAGGTCAGGAAAAGAGCTTAAAAAGATTTCAAGTGCTGGACAACAAAGTGAAAAGATTCCAAAGGGTGGGCAAAGAGTCTCAGACAACTTTGAATCAACATCACAAGTCAGTAATACTCTGACGGTAAAAATACGGAAAAGGAACAGTTTGACACTTGTCAGCATGGGGCAATGGTCCACAGGGATGACAGCTCGAGTGGAGACCTTGCCTGTACTTCAACAATTCACAAGGTCAGAAGCCCCATGCTGAAGCCAGAAATAGGAACTTTAGAAGCAGACTTTCAGCATTGCAGAGCTGCAGTAGGCTTGAATGCAAAGGACTAGCATTATCGTGGCACTGTGACTTAGTGGTTAGCACTGCTGCTTCAGACCACCAGGTACCCAGGTTCGACTCCACCCTTGGTGCCTGTATGGAATTTGCACATTCTCCCTGTGTCTGCATGGGTTTCCTCCGGATTCTCTGATTTCCTCCCACAGTCCAAAGATGTGCATATTAGGTGGATTAGCCATGGGAAATTGCCCCGTAGTGTCCAGGGATGTGCAGGCTAGGTGGATTAGCCAAGGCAAATGCAGGATTACAGGGATGATGTGGGTCTGGGTGGGATGATCTTCAGATGGTTGGTGTGGACTTGATGGGCTAAATAGTCTGCTTCCACACTGTCACGATTCTATCATGTCATTCCATTTTAAGTACTGTAGGTCCTTTGGCTGATGATGTTCTGGTGAGATAAAGGGTGTAGGAAAATATTATGAAGCATGATTAATTTAATAAAGAAAATGACATATACTTTAGTCCCCAAAGAAATTTAGTCATTGGGTGAGATTCAGCCAGTGATCTCAATGACTGGAAGAACTGATACAGGTCTTTCCAATGGACTTAGCAGAATGTTGTGGATACAGAGCATTGAAGGATGAATAAAAATAGCATCATTGTCAGAATGATAGGTGCAAATACATCAGACTTTCGTCAGTCCAATGAGGAAACAGACAATGTGAACCACCGCACCAACAAAAATTGAAAGTCGAAACTGATCAGATCTATGATGAAACATCAAGGATTCTTCTGACATAGTCCAGATGGATCAGCCCCAAAATGGCATCATATCTTCTCAAAAGTCCACCAAAATTCCTTGACCATATTTGGTTGTTCAAGATGAGGGTTAAATCAGAACCACTAGTCCCCACAATGGGATCAGAGAGCTAGAGATGTAGGTTGTTGGGACCCTTTAAAGAGTATTGTAATGTCACACCACCTTCAATACGACGGCAACAAATAAGATTTTCTGTAAAAGGAAAATCTGAAAATAGTACTGACAAAGTGTCGCAACTGTTCAGCTAATAATGATAAAGGACAAAGAGTTAAGCCAGGTTAAGGAGAGTTAACATAGATTCTGGATCACTAACTTCAAGGTACAAGGGTTAGAACTGAGTTTAGCGTAGGCGATAATCTAATGGTATTATCACAATACTACTAATTCAGAGACCCAGGTAACGTTCTGGGGACCTGAGTTCAAATCCCAGCAGGGCAGGTGGTGAAATTCCAATGCAATAAAAATCTGGAATTAAGAGTCTAATAATAACCATGAGTCCATGGTCAATTGTCAGGAAAAAACACCTGGTTCACTATTGTCCTTTGGGGAAGGAAACTGCCATCCTTGCATGCTCTGGCCTACATGTGACTCCAGACCCACAGCAATGTGGTTGACTGTCAACTACCCTATGGGCAATAAATGCTGATAAAACACACTTCTACCTACATCTGCACAAGCCTTCTGGGGCTCACCTGAAAATCATCTAACAAATCCATTCTGCTCCATATTACCCTCTTAATAAGGAGTGTGTGGCGTCAGATATATGTCAGATAAATTACCACAAGGACTCTTTCCAATTCTTATACATGTACTACAGAAAGCATCCTATCTAGATGCATCACAGCATGGTTTGGCAACTGGTCTTTCCAAGACCAAAAGAAACTACAGAGAGTTGTGCACGTAGCCCAGTTCATCATACAAACCAACCTTCCATCTAATGACTCCATCTACGCTTCTCGCTGCCTTGGGAACAAAGCCAAATTAATCAAAGACCCCTCCCACCCCAGTTATACTCTCTTCCACCTTCTTCCATTAGGCAGTGGATTTACAAGTTTAAATACACGTACAAACAGGTTCAAGAACAGCTTCTTCTCAGTTGTTATCAGATTTTTGAACAGGCCTCTCAAATGTTAATGTTTACCTCTCTCTCTGCACCTTCTCTGTGGCTGTAATGCTGGATTCTGCACTCTGTTCTGCTATCCTGATGCACTTTGTATGGGGCGATCTGCCTGTTTAGTATGCAAAACAACACTTTTCACTGTATCTCAATGCATGTGACAACAATCAATCAAACTCAAACTCCTTTTTGATGTCCATTTGAGTTCCAAAACTATCCCAGAGGTATCAGGGTCCTGTGACAACCCAGAACTGCTCTAAGATTTTTCAAACTATACTTCTTGTGTTTTGTGCCATGGCCAATCTCAATGTACCTTTAAGAGACAGGCTGATGATGTCATCAGTGCATCACAACATGTGGCCTGAGTGCATAAAGACCTCAGACTCCATGTGACTTCAAATTACCTGAAGCATGACACTCTACTGGAAACATGATCTTCCATTGTAACCTAATAGCTTAATACTAGAGCAGACATTTATGTGTCTGAGGAATGTAATGCTGGTACTTGCTATGGGTGGCACAGTGGCTCAGCGGTCAGCACCACTGCCTCACAGTGCCAGGGACCAAGGCACAATTCTAGCCATGGGTAACGGTCTGTGAGAACTGTCTGCATGTGTTTCTTCCTACCCTCCTTCCTTTCACTTGGCAAATAACCAACTACCCATTTGGTTTATTCCCATCTCTGATGAATGCCCATTAACCTGAAATGTTAACTCTGTCTCTCTGTCCATAAATAAATCATAGAATCCCTACAGTGTGTAAACAGGACCTTCAGCCCAACAAGTCCACACCAACTTTTAGAACATCCCACCTAGACCCATCCTCCTAATCTACACATCCCTGAACACTATGGGGCAATTTCCCATGGCCAACCCACCTAACTTGCACATCTTTGGACTGTGGGAGGAACCCGGAGCACCCGAAGGAAACCCTCGTATACACGGGGAGAATGTGCAAACTCCACACAGACAGTCGCCCGAGGGTGGAATTGAACCCGGGTTCCTGGTGCTGTGAGGCAGCAGTGCCAACCACTGAGCCACCATTCTGCAGCCTGGACGTTGAGTAAGTACATTAAATGAGAAGCAGAATGTTGTGTGCTTATACCTAACCCTCCATATTATTTTCTCATCCACTCATGAGATGTGGGTGTCTCTTGCCTGGCCAGCACTTATTATCCGTCCCTAGCTGGCCTTTAGAAAGAAGGTGGTGAGCTATCTTCTTGAAGTGCTGCAGTTCACATGTTATAAATTGACCTACAATGCCCTTAGGGACGGAATTCCTGGATTTTGATCCGGTGACAGTGAAGAAATGAACATGAAACATCCCTGTCCAGCACTAGAGATGAATTCAGGAAGGAAATCTGCCACCTCATCCTGTCTGGCCTACATGTGACTCCACATCAATGACAATCTCATTAGTTATAAACTGAAGTGACCAAACGAGCTATTTAATAGCAATAACAATAATATTTTATTGTTACACATATTTATGAAAAGTCAGGAAAATGTAAAGAAGTTGCCATAATTAATCCAGGAGGATTTATGTTTTAATTACATAAATTATTAAAAGAAATAATGCATGCAAAGTTAAGACAAACTTCATTTTTTGTTCCAACTACGGCTGCTTGGTTTCTCATGTGGCTACAGGATGCGCTTATAGCCGCCAAAGCTGTCCCTGACGCAGCGACACTAAGGATGAAGCATGCTAAAGCAGCACCCACTGCCACTGACCCCTGACTGGGAAATGTCACCTCTGCCAAACCATGGAGTCAATGCTGAAGGAGGGCACTATGGAGGACTCGAGCAGTGAGGCAATGTGGGCAGAGCTCAGAAATAGGAAGGGTGCAGTAACAATGTTGGGACTGTACTACAGGCCTCCCAACAGCGAGCATGAGATAGAGGTACAAATATGTAGACAGATTATGGAAAGGTGTAGGAGCAACCCGGTGGGGGTGATGGGAGATTTTAATTTTCCAAACATTGACTGGGATTCACTTAGTGTTAGGGGTTTAGATGGAGCAGAACTTGTAAGGAGTATCCAGGAGTGTTTTATGGAGCGGCATGTCAATAGTCCAACTCGAGAAGGGGCCATACTGGACCTGGTGTTGGGGAATGAGCCCGGTCAGGAGGTTGAAGTTTCAGTAGGTGATTACTTTGGGGATAGTGATCATAATTCCGTAAGTTTTAGAATACTCTTGGACAAAGATGAGAGCGGTCCTAAAAGAAGAGTGCTAAATTGGGGTAAGGCCAACTATAGCAAGATTCGACAGGAGCTGGGGAATGTGGATTGGGAGCAGCTGTTTGAGGGTAAATCCACATTTGATATGTGGGGGGCTTTTAAAGAGAGGTTGATTAGAGTGCAGGACAGACACGTCCCTGTGAAAATGAGGGATAGAAAGGGCAAGATTAGGGAACCATGGATGACAGGTGAAATTGTGAGACTACCAAAGAGGAAAAAGGAAGCATACATAAGGTCTAGGTGACTCAAAACAGGCAAAGCTTTGGAAGAATATCGGGAAAGTAGGACAAATCTGAAACGAGGAATTAAGAGGGCTAAAAGGGGTCATGAAATATCTTTAGCAAACAGGGTTAAGGAAAATCCCAAAGCCTTTTATTCGTACATAAGGAGCAAGAAGGTAACTAGAGAAAGGGCCAGCCCACTCAAAGACAAAGGAGGGAAGTTACGCGAGGAGTCAGAGAAAATGAGTGAGATTCTTAATGAGTACTTCGCGTCAGTAGTCACCGAGGCAAGGGACATGACGGATGTTGAGGTTAGGGATAGATGTTTGATTACTCTAGGTCAGGTCAGCATAAGGAGGGGGGAAGTGTTGGATATTCTAAAAAGCATTAGGGTGGACAAGTCCCCAGGTCCAGATGGGATCTATCCCAGGTTACTGAGGGAAGTGAGAGAGGAAATAGTTAGGGCCTTAACAGATATCTTTGCAGCATCCTTGGGCACGGGTGAGGCCGCGGAGGACTGGAGAATTGCTAATGCTGTCCCCTTGTTTAAGAAGGGTAGCAAGGATAATCCAGGTAATTATAGACCTGTCAGCCTGATGTCAGTGATGGGGAAGCTGCTGGAGAAGATACTGAAGGATACGATCTATTTACATTTGGAAGAAAATGGGCTTATTAGTGATAGGCAGCATGGTTTTGTGCAGGAAAGGTCATGTCTTACCAACTTGATAGAGTTCTTTGAGAAAGTGACAAAGTTGATAGATGAGGGAAGGGCTGTAGATGTCATATACATGGACTTCAGTAAGGCGTTTGATAAGGTTCCCCATGGTAGGCTGATGGAGAAAGTGAA
>JAHRHZ010000004.1:30668183-30731225 GCA_024137785.1 Ginglymostoma cirratum
TGTTATCTCAGATTCTCCAGCATCTGCAGTACCTTTTATCTCTCTACACCTTGTTATCTCAGATTCTCCAGCATCGGCAGTACCTATTATCTCTGATATTATTTTCTAATTTTCTCTGTTTTCTGTTCCCTTGACTTTCTATCTTTTTTATTTCTCACTTTCCACATAATCCATGATCATGTTGGAGGAAGGGTATTATTAAACTGAAGAGGATTCAGAAAAGACTTACCAGGATGTCGCCAGAAACGGAGGGTTTGCTTTGTAAATAGAGGCTTGATAGGCTTTTTTTCACTGGAGGTGGAGGGGTGACCCGAAAGAGTTTTATAAAATCATGAGGGGATTGGTTAAGGTGAATGGCAAAGGTTTTTTTTTCCCTAGAGTAGGTGAGTTCAAAACTAGGGGTCATACTTTTAAGGTGAGATGAAGAAGATTTAAGTGTAAAATGAACTTCCAGAGGAAGTGGTAAATGCAGATACAGTTATGTGAGAAATGCATTTGAATAAATAAAGGTTTGGAGGGACATGGGCCAAGCGCAGGCCGGTTGGACTGGTTTAGTTGGAAACAAGTTGGTATGGACCAGTTGGGCCGAAGGGTATGTTTCTGCGCTGTATGACTCTATGACTCTATGATTAGTGATTGGAATTATTAGTCTGCTCTCACCCTCACTCTTGATTTTCATGTCCTACTGGACTGGGAATGGGATGGGGACAGTCGATTCATTAAGTGACAGCTGTAAATGTGCCTGTTTTTAACCCAGATGTCGCATTACTGTCTAATTTCCCAGTTTCCTGACCAATTAACATTTGCAGGCATCATAAGAATATTTGATCGCGAAACAGTTGATCATTCAATTTCTCCAATTTACACCACCAGACCATAGCTGACCTGACGTGGCCTTTACTCCACTTTTCTGACAGCCTCCTCTTTAATCCTTGAGCTGCTGCTGATCAAAAACTGTCAAAGTCAGCCTTGAATATACTCACTAACCAAGCATTCCCTGTCCCACGGGGAAGAGAATTCCAAAGACTAAAGACTATGGGTGGCATGGTGGCTTTGTGGTTGGCACTGCTGCCTCACAGACTCAGCAACGTGGGTTTGATTCTTGAGACTGTCTGTGTCTGCACATTCTCCCAGTGTCTGTGTGGGTGCTCTGGTTTCCTTCCACAGTCCAAAGATATGCAGGTTAGGGTGGATTGGCCATGCTAATTTGTCCATAATGTCCAGGGATGTGCAAGCTAGGTGGATTACCCTTGGGAAATGTGGAAATGGGACGGGGGCTGGGTCAGGGTAGGAGGCTTTTCAGAGGGCCCGTGCTGACTCAATTGAACAACTGGTCACGCACTCCACTGTAGCAATCCTATAATTCTACAGACCCTCTGAGAGATGAAAACTTAAATGAAAGATCCTTTAGTTTATAATGGTGTCCCTGACTTCTGGTTTCCATTTGGAGACAGAACATTATGATGATGGATGTGAGAGGAGCTCAACTCCAGTATTTCAAGGCAGATTTCAAGCATGGCACTTGGTAAATTCTGACACCAGGAGAGAGAGACAGCAATTGACCAAATCGAGTCTACCCACTCAAAGGCTGAAAGGAATTTTCAGGGGGCTGCCCTGGTCTTGACGCTAGAGTCTGCAAGGACTCAGAGAGAGACCCTCTCCCCTCATTGCTGGACATAGCATTGCCAGTGAAGCAGCGAGGGGATTGCTAGATACTGCACTCATGCTCAAAGGCAATAGTGTGACTTTACGCTAATACATTCAATGCTGAAAACATCACTTGAAGTGGCTATGTAAGGCAGGAAAGGTAAGTTCACCTCTGACCTTGCAAACAGTGGGCCACCACGGTTTTATGTCCAACCTTGGCTAAGTGGCGGTGTGTTTTGTGGTGTTTTCTGATCTGTATGTACATGTGAATGATGTTTTTGTTGTGGTTCCTTGTATTGTAGGATTTCTGTAACTTTTTTCTTTATTTTCTCTATTTTAGTACCTGAGATTTGTACGTAAGATGGTGTCATGTGTTGGCGACACTGTATGTTTTTCACAGTACTCCTGTTCTTTTGTAATTTGAGTACGCGTGACAATAAACCTAATCTAATTCTTGGATGTGCGTGTTGAGATATGTGTGTTGGATATATCTGTTGGTGTGCTTGTTAGGATAAGGGGGAACTGTAGCTGCATGATATGGTCATGGGATAATGGTCAGCATCACAGGAAGTGATACAATGTCATATGATCTTGCTATTTCCCTTGTACTGTCATGGTGGGGAAAAGCCATTCCTTATATAAAATTAAAATATTGCTCACATCTGTAGAGTTGGGGTATGTTCTGTATTAACACTGTGAGACTAAGAATAGCATTTGACAGCAGCTAATGATAGAACAATTATGAAGAAGTCATTGGCAGACCAAAGCCTTAGCAAATATCATGCTGGGTCAATCCCACAGCAAAGCCAGGTGGTGAGCAGGTCAGTATGCCATTCTATGCAATTGGTAACTGTCTAAGTTATATCCTAGTCAAGCAGAGGAACAATAAAGAAACAGTTATATATTAATGAAGTAACAAGGGATGAGGAAGAGTCACTCGACCCAAAACATTAACTCTGATCTCTCTCCACAGATGCTGCCAGAACTGCTGAGCTTTTCCAGCAATTTCTGTTTTTGTTTCTAATTTACAGCATCCGCTGGTCTCTATTTAATAAAAAAAAAACTTGATGCCTACTTCACCCCGGGGAGTCCTGGGAGCTGTGAAAAGTCAGAATATGCAGTATGCTCACTAATAGTTCATGCTACTATAGACTAGGAGCTGAAGCTGACATATTCTCTGAGAGCAACCGAGCTAGATGGGAGATTAGGGAAAAGCCTAGAGGCAGTTTTAGCTTAGTGAAGCTAGCTGCCAGTGGAAAATCTAGAAGCTAGAGTTATTCTTCTTTTTGAGTACTGGAGTGCAATTTCAGAGTCCAAGCTTAGTCAAATACTAGGTGTGTGTGTGTGCGTGTGTGTGTGCACGCACACATGCATATTGCCATGTATTTATTTGTATGTGTATGCCAAAGGAGTGTGTCCATGGTATATTTCTGAATGTAAACATATGTGTTCTGCTCTGTGTTTAGGAGAGGTGATGGTCTAGTGGTATTATCACTGGCCTGTTAATCCAGAACCAATATAATGTTCTAGGGACCTGGGTTTGAATCTTGCCATAGTAGATGGTGGAATTGAATTTAATAAAGGAAAAAATAAATCTGGAATTAAGAGTCTAACAGTGACCAAGAATCCAATGTCAATTGTCAGATGATCCCGTCTGGTTCACTAATGTCCTTTAGGGAAGGAAATTACCATCGTTACCTGGTGTAGCCTACATGTGACTCCAGTCCCAGAGCAACATGTTTGACTCTTAACTGCCCTCTGGGCAATTAGGGATGGGCAATAACTGCAGGCCCAGCTGGTGATGCCCACATCCTGTGAATGAATATTAAAAAATTACCTTTTGGGATTGGTTAGTGAGAATCAAATGAGGTATATTTGCATGTCTTGGCGGATATTGTTGTCTTTTTGAATGGCAGCCTGGTTGCATGTGTTTTTGTGTGTGTACTGGTGAATATATGTTGGGCTCTGGGCTAGAATGTGTGTGTCTTTGTCAATCGTACATCTACATGCGAACATTAATAAAGCAGTGAAGGGAAAGGAGGTAAAAAACTGCACAAGATTAATTTGCCTGTGATGTATTATAAGTGGCAACACCCTGTCAACGACAGCGAGTGAAAAATCACGCAGTACTCGAACCAATGTGCTTATCATCACAAATTCATAATCACTGCTCCTAAAGATTGTGACCTTGTCATTTAAACCATCCAAAATGGAGCAAATGAGGGGAAAGATACGTGGAATAAGCAGATAAGTTATTCAGCACTGTAATTATACAGAAACCTGTGATGTGCCAGTTAAATGTATGCATGCCAAACGAACGTGGCTAAAATAAGAAGGAATATTTGATTTGAATAGTTGGCTCCTTGTTCCCAAGGGAAGCTTATTGATAGATCGGAATTAACAAACTGGAGGCTAATGTAGTCAGCCTATCTGCAGGGGCACAGTATATCTTTTGTTTCTCATTCTCTGTATTTTCCAAGTTAACCAAATACCACCAGATAAGTATTGGGAAGATCAATTTTACTGCCTTTGGTTTGCAACACAAATTCCGCCTGGGGTTTTACATATGGAGGAAGAGATGACACAGCCAGTGATATTATGGGAATCCAAGTCAGATTTGGTTGCCCTCAACACCATCTTTTCATTGACCTTAGGACCAGAAGCTAAGGAGTGGCACATCTCAACAAAGCAGGCAATCCATTTTTAAAGGACCAAGTGAGCACCATTTGACATTGATATTGGCACAGTGCCAATAGTGGGGCCTCCCCTCCAAGTTGCCACATACAGAGGCTGGCAGCTAAACCTGCACTGCGTCTCAGCATCAGCCCGGTAGGAGGGTAAGCCTCACTAGGTAAAGACGTGATCCTCCTCCCAACTCCCCAAAGTGTCACACCCACAGTAGAGGTGGCCTCCCTGGAAGGGTTAGCCCTCCACAATCAGGTCAGTGGATTAAGTTTTAATTTTGTTTGCTTCGCCCGGTAGCCGAGGTGACTTCCAGATCTCAGCGGATGGTTTGATGCAGTACCTGAGGTCATGACCTTCTTGGCTCCAACATCGTCAGAGGACCTCCTGCCATCTTTAATCAGGAGGTAATCTTGAAAATGGTCATTTTGCAGGCTGCCTGCAGTTACATTGCCAATTCAGCCCAGGTTTGAGACTGCACTATCGCCGTAACGTAGTGACTCAAATGCCTCGTATAAAATCAACTCTCCATTCTCCAGCCATGGACGCTATCTTTCCTGTAAACCACCTGGAACACCATGTAATTCTACTTATTTGCACTTCCATAACATTTGCCACTGCAGCTCTGCCTCAACTCATCTGTTACTGAAACCCTTGCCCATGGCATTGGTACCTCAAGACTTGACTGTTCCACACATTGCCAGCTTGCCTTTCATATGTACCCTCAGTGAACTTGAGATCACCTGAAATTCTGCTGTCTATCTCTCAGCTCCCAGCAAGCCCCATTCCACTATTACCCCTGTGCTCAGTGACAAACATTTGCTTCCAATGCCTCCATCTTAAAAAATTCTCACCTTTCTTTTCAAATCCCTTGTTCCTCCATTATCTCCTCCAGCCTTACAACCCTCCAAGGTATCAGTGCTCCATTAATTCTGGCTTCAAACATCCTTGATTTTGGCAGCTGGTGGCTGTGCCTGGAATTGCCTAGGACCTAACCTCTCGAAGTTTCCCACTCTGTCTCTCCCCTTCTCTTTCTGTTGTTTCTGTTAAGATACTCCTTAAACCTATCTATTTCATCCAGCTTTCAGGTTGGATATTATAGGAAGGATGTGGAAGCATTGGAAAAGGTGCAGAGGAGATTTACCAGGATGTTGCCTGGTCTGGAGCGAAGGTCTTATGAAGAAATACTGAGGGACTTGGGTCTGTTCTCATTGGAGAGAAGAAGGCTAAGAGGGGATTTAATAGAGACCTACTAGATGATCAGAGGATTAGATAGGGTGGACAGTGAGAGTCTTTTTCCTAGGATGATGACATCGGCTAGTACGAGGGGGCATAGCTGCAAATTGAGGGGTGATAGATTTAAGACAGATGTCAGAGGCAGGTTCTTTACTCAGAGAGTGATAAGGGCGTGGAATGCCCTGCCTGCCAATATAGTTAACTCAGCCACATTAGGGGCATTTAAACAGTTCTTGGATAAGCATATGGATGATGATGGGATAGTGTAGGGGGATGGGCTTAGATTAGGTCAGCACAACATTGAGGGCCGAAGGGCCTGTTCTGCGCTGTATTGTTCTATGTTCTATGTTCTATGACACATCTATGAAACTACTTGAGGTTGTATATTGTAAAGGCGTCATACAGATGGATATTATTAAGCTGGAGAAGGCTCAGGAAAGACTTACCAGAATGTTGCCAGGAATGGAGCATTTGAGTTATGAGGAGAGGCTAGATAGACCGGTACACTTTTCACTGGAGCGTAAAAAGTTGACAGTTGACCTTATAGATGTTTATAAAATCATGAAGATTATAGATAAGGTGAATGACAGATGTCTTTTCCCGAGAGTGGGGAATTTCATTTTTACAGTGAGAGGCAAAAGATTTAAAAAAGACATGAGAGGCAAATATTTTTACACAGCTTGCATGTAAAATGAACTTCCAGAGGAAGTGATGGATATGGGTACAGTTACAATGTTTAAAAGACATTTTGATAAGTACATGAGTAGGAGATGTTTGGCCGGATATGGACAAAGAGCAAAGTAATTGGGAATAGTTTAGTTTGGGATTATGGTCAGCATGGACTGGTTGGACTGAAGGGTCAATTTCTGTCCTGTATAACTCTATGGCTCTATGTTTTTGATGGCGTTCTAGAGTGACCCTTTTAATTATCAATTCTTTTTATGATTTGATATGCACCCAATCCCATGAGTTAGGCCCCAGGAAGAGAAGTTGCCTACAATAGGAATTAAGTTTTAATGCTATGTAGATACACTGTAAGTACAGTAGGGTGGTGTATTGTCAATACTTCCACTGAAGATAATCCTAACAATTCAATAATATTTAGTACGAGATTCAGAGCAAGTGAAGGTCTCTTTGATATCAGTAAGAGATGTTGAACACAGCCATATTAAGACTCTCAACTCCAGAGGAAAGCAGAGGGATTTTTCTGCCACTGTATAATCCTGAAGATTTGTACGTTCCTTTGGAGTAAGATGTTTTCAACATACTTCTAAATTATTCCCAGAGCAGAGCAATCATTAGCTGCCTGATTCCGAAAGAATTAAACAGGGCCACAACTGACAATTAGAGCACAGTGAAAGGATCATAATTGGTGCAGCAGGATTAGGAGTGAATTGATTCACAAAGATGCGAACACCGTGACTCCAGAACGACAGCACGCATTTACAAAGGACTGTACGTCCACTCCAGGGGTTCACTCAATCAAAGCAGAGATTGGAGTATTAACAAATCTCTCTCTATCAGCATCTTCTAAACCCGATCCCAGCAAATGACAAGAAAATGGGTTTGCAATTTGCAGTTAAGCAGTTGCTGGCATGTTAATGCAAAGTGTCTTGGAGTTGGAGCTGATGCAAGGGTGGACAGTATAATTTCACACTGTGCAGCATTGACAGAAAGCAGCAAGAGGACAATATGCAAATATAGGTTTTGAGACCATTAGCATCAACCACATGGAGCAAAGATGAGTGAAAAGAGTGAAGAAACATTTGTTCCGGTCATTATAATTCTTTTGAGATGGCCTGAAACATTTCAAACAGAAGAATTACACAGAAACAAAAGCTAGTCATTTTAGTCCCATGGACTTCTTCCAACATACAATGAGATTAATCTGGAACCTAACTCCAAGCATTTTCAAGAGTTCCCAAATCCCTTAGTATCCCTGCTTGGTAAAACAGTTCTCAATCTCAGATTTAAAATGAACAATTCATCTTTTTTTCTATCATTTACTCACAAGATATAAGCATCACTGGCTGGATGAGTAGTTACAGTCTCATAGAATCACAGAAAATAGGTGCAGGAATAGGCCATTCGAACCCCTCCCCCCTCTTCCCCCAGCACCGAGCCTTCACCATCATTAAATTTGACCATACAATTTCAGTATGCCACTCATGCTCTCTCTCCATAGTGCTTGATCCCTTTAGCCACAAGGGCCACATCCAGTTCCCTCCTGAATATATCTAGTGAACTGTGGTAGAGAATTCCACAGGCTCACAACTCTCTAAGTGAAGAAATTCATCCTCATCTCAGTGCTGGATGCCCTACTCGTAGACTATGATCCCTAATTCTGGATTTCCCCAATGTCAGAAACATTCTTCCCACATCTAGCCTGTCCAGTCCCATCAGGATTTTATATGTTTCTGTGAGAACCCCCTTTTTCATTTAAACTCCAAAGAGTTCAAGCCCATTCGATACAGTCATTTTTCATATGCCAGTCCTGCCATTCAGGAATCAGTCTGGTGAACCAGCGCTGGACTCCCTCCATAACAAGAATGTCCTTCCTCCGACTAGGAGACCAAAACTGCAGACAATACTCAAGGTGTGACCTCACCAAGGGTCACCTGGGGGTGTGTTAAAAGTCAACCATGTTGGACGTGGACCTGGAATCACATATAAAGGGTAAAAGATGGCAGATTTCCTTCCCTAATGATATCAGTGAACCAGATGGAACTTTACAACAAGGGTTACCATTAGATTAGCTTTTAATTCCAGATTTTTATCAAATTTAAATTTCACCATCTACTATAATGTGACGACGGCAGTCTATGTCTAATGGTAATAACACTTAACATCACCATCACCCCTTCTATCGATTGTCAGTGATGGAAGAGAGTTCCAAATCTCTCCCATCCTTCATATGTAAAAACTTTTCCTTGTTTCACTCATAAAAGATTTGACACTAATGTTAAGTCCATACCCCCCTCCTAGACTTGAAACAGAAATAGTTTTTCTCCCCTATTGACCCTATCTGTTCCACTGAATAACTTTAAAACTCCAAATAAAATCAGCCTTTATCCTCTGTTCACTAGGTTGTGTAAATACATTTTGCAGTTTAACCATCTGAGCTATAGTACCTTGCTGGCAAATCTACACTGCATGCCTTCCAAGGTTAATACATCTTTCTAAATTAATTTAAGGATCACTGCAAGTGAAAAGCACACCCAATTTTAGATGCAAGGGAAGAAATAAGAAACAAAATCATATAGTGTGGAAGTGCACAACAAAGGGCCTGGATCTGATATCATCAATACACAGGCTATAATATGGAAAGGAAAGCACGCGGAAATTAGTGCAAATAACAAATGAAGTGCAATTTTGAAAGTAAAGCCTATGGTATTAACTGTAAATAAGACACTACACATCAACCTGATGAATAACAGGAATAAGTGATGTGTTCACATATAGCCCAGCTCGTCCAATATTCCTGGGCACTGAAAGCAGGTCAAAACACAAAACATCCCAACTAGCCCAATTAAGGTCAAAAATATAAAGCCACATTCAAAGTGACTGCCTGAAAACGTTATTTGAAGTAAAAATTGAAGATACTGAGTGTCGCCCCATTGATCAGCGAAAGGTAGGACTGAGATCATCAGTGGTAAAGGACTTCTGAAAATCCCGGCAACTGATATCGAAATGCTTCACCTTCAAGAGTAATATTTCTGCCTTTTGGGAAGGAGGGAGCGATTCATTCTGGAAATGCAACAGGGAGCCTATTGATTTATAATTATTCTCCTCAGGTTGTAATGTTGAAATATCTTCAAAATAATAGGGAAAGAGTAACTAACAATTCTGTCAATGTTGGGTAAGTCCTGATTTTGGAGCTTTCCATCACAGGGTTTGTACCAGGATTCACACCTAAACATGGAAACCATAAAATTCAAACTGGACTAGACAGGGTAAACACAGAATGCATGTTCCCAATGTCCAGGGAGTCCAGAACTGCACAGGGTAGGCCATTTATAAGAGAGATGAGGAAAACGTATTCATCCAGAGGATGGTGAGCTTGTGGAATTCTCTGCCACAGAAAGTGGTTGAAGCCAAAACACTGAATATTTTCAAGAGGGAAATAAATATAATTCTTAAGACTAAAGGGATCAAGGGGTATGGGGCAAAAGCAGGAATAGGGTAATGAGTTGAATGATCAACTATGATCACATTGAATGGTGGATCAGGCCTGAAGGGCTGAATGGCTTATTCCTATCCTATTTTCTATGTTTTGATGACAAGCCGAAATGAGGTGTCTCTTTTTATTCACTTATTAAAAGTGGGTCTCACTGGCTACATTTGTAACCCATCCACAATTCCCCTTGACAAAGTGGTGATAAGCCATGTTCCTGAGCTACGTCTTGAACCATGAAGATATTCCCTCAGAGCTCTTAGGATGGGTGATCCATGGTCATGAGTCATAATCTGTAGAGAACTGCGACATATTTCCAAGTCAGGGTGGCATGTGACATGAAGGGAAATTTGCACTTGGGAGTGTTCCCGTGTATCACTGGCTCTTGACCCTCTGGGTGGTAAAGGCTGTGAGCTTGGAAGGTGCAGCTGTATGAGACTTGATGTATTGCACTGCAGCTCAGTGTCTAATCAATAGTGATGCCCAGAATGTTGTTGTGGTTGACCCAGTGATACGAATACTACTTACAGTCTGAGAGTTGGTTAGATTCCTCCTTGTTGGAGATGGTCATTGCCTGGTTCTTAAGTAGTGCAGCTGTTACTTGTTATTCCTCACTCTGAGCCTGAATACTGTTCCAGTTTTGCTATATGCAGGCTTTGGCTGCTTCAGTCTTGGAGGATTTGCAAATGGTACTGAGCACTGGAATCTTTAGTTAACATACCCACTTCTGACCTTATAATGGAGCGGCTGTCATGGATGAAGCAGCTGAAAATGGTTGGGTTTAGGACACTACCCTGAGATGCCTTGGAGCTGAGATCATTATCATCCAACAACCAGGACCATCTTAAATAAAAACTGAAAGAACTGCAGATGCTGTAAATCAGAAACACAAAAAGAAATTGCTGGAATAGCTCCGCAGGTCTGGCAGCATCTGTGGAGAGAAGTCAGAGTTAACGTTTTAGGTTGAGTGACCCTTCATCAGAACTGATGTAGCTAGGAAAATGTTGGTTTATGACAACCGTCTTTTTTTGAGCCATGTTTGACTCCAAGCAATGGAGTGATTCCCTGTTCCCATTGATTTCAAACTTGCCAGGACCCTTCATGTCTCACTCGGTCAAATATTGCTTTGATGTCAAAGGTAGTCACTCTTATCTCACCTCTGGAATTCAGCTCTTCCGTCCATGTTTGGCCAAAGTTATAAAGTGCTTTAAGGACTGAGTGGCCTTCGAGAATGAGAGTCCCTGCAAAGCCTAATTTAGGTACGGAGTCATACAGTGGACATAACGAGTATGAGTGACAATCCCAGGAATACGTTAACATACAAGTTCATTGAATATAACAATAATTACAATAACACAATGGTTTTCAAACAATTAGCAATGATAATATATAAAAAGAAGTAAGATGAAAGACAGAAGGAAAGTAATGGGTTGCAGGGTTGTAGGGAGTGGGCAGGAAAGTCGAGCTGAGGCTGAGATGAGATCAGCCACGATGGTATTAGATGAGAGTAGCTTCAAGAGGTTGAATGGCCTACTCCTGCTCTTAGTTCTTATACGGGTAGTTCTGTTATAATGCATCCTTCGTTAACGCAAATTGGCTATAACATGATTGATAAATAGTGAACGCTGTCTGGGTAACACGAACTTACTACTGTACCGGTATAGCGATTTTCCATACTGATTTCCCTATAACACAGTTTTGTATGGCGATTTTCTGTAGCGTGATTTCTAAAGCGTGAGGTCATACAAGAACACGACTATCACATTATAGGAGAACTATCTGTATTCACAAGTTCTGAAGGATAACTTTGTTGAAAGGAAGGAAAACATTGATAAGAGATGAAGAAATGCAACTTTATCACTTACACTATATTGGTCTGACAACAATAACTCCCATGCTTGTCAAGTCTCTAAAAGTGGTCAATGTGACCTTTGGCATATATATAGCTTTACACATGTTGGGAAGTCGGGTGCGTGGGGGAATTGTTGGTTGGGGGGAGGGAAATCAGTTACTCTATTGAAGTCCCTTCCCTCTGCAGTGTCCAGTGGTTCCCTATTGGCCACATAGCTGCACCAGTGGATTCCGGAAGCAGCGTGCCCTTTAACCCAAATTTCTGGCACCATTCCAGCCTTCCGAATCTCCTATCCACAGTTTCTTAAAGCCAAGAAGTCTGAACAGAGCCTGAATTTTGTGTCCCACAAACTTAGTAAAATCCGCATGCTTCGCTGACCTCAGGCTGTTGACCTAACTCAATGATGTCTCTCAAATGTACGCAGTCCATCAATCAAACTCCACCTCATTGACTGCTCCATGTAAGGCCATTCATTGGCCTGTCATGTAGTTCAAGACTCATCAGCGTCAATACAGTGAGGACAATTCCTCTTTTCAGACAATTAAATAACAACTTAGCATCAAATCTCTTGAAGCAGAAAAATATCCATTGCTGGATATCGTTGGAATCTGTGCCTAGAAAACACTGATATCAATCACAAATGATTAATCTTTACTTAATCCAAGTATAACCACTGTTAGGTTTAAATCAAAATTTGCAAAGTAAGAATTCCATTCAGTATGCTTAAAGGTCAAAAGTGAAGCAGCAATTAGATACAAAAGCTAAAAATTGAAAAATCAGTGACTTCTGTCTGCAAGTTGATATACTTGGTGGAATCCAAACTGAGTGTCAGTGAGCAGGTATTTTTGAGTAAGCACTGCTTAATAACATTGCCAATAACACCCTCCATCATTTTTCAGATAATTGAGTGCAGACTGATGAGGTGGTAAATAACCAAATTGGATTTGTCCTGCTTTTTGTGAACAGGACATATCGGGATAATTTCCCACCAGATTTGTACAGCACAGTTATAGTTGTACAGGCAGAGCATGGCTAGGGGTAGTTAGCTCTGTGGCACCTGCATATTTGCATCAGAATATAAGCCAGGACATAAAAGGCAGGAATTATAAATTCAATTTAAATTATGTGCAGAAAACAGAACATGAATGGGGAGAATTTATTTTTCAAACCTCCAACTCTGTTTTTTTCTGTGAAAATAGAACATAGAACTGCACAACACAGTTCAGGCCCTTCGGCCCACAATGCTGTGCCAAACTTTTACCCTAAACCTAACGTCTATCTAACCTCCATCCCTACCTTATACTATCATTCGAATGCCTATCTAATAGCAGCTTAAATGACCCTAACGAGGCCGACTCCACTACCCTCTCCGGCCATGCATTCCATCACACTCACAAAATTTGAATTTCAATATTTGAGGAGTTTGTTTAACAGTAATTGCCACATTTTTAGGAATTCATGCTGACTGCACCAGCCAAAACCTTTCATCCAAAATTAGTAAGCAACGCGGCAACTGCACCCCTTTATTTCTTCAATATGTATTGGCAAGGATTGCAACAGTGCTCCCTGTCGAGGGGAGAGGTAACATTGACAACAAATTCCTGACTTCTGTATCTAAATGTGAGGATCTCACAATTTACTGACTGACTTATCCCATTAGATTAGTGAGTACAGTTAATCTCACTGCAGTTCACACTCACTGGAACAGAAATGGGCTCACCAAATGTGGACTGGGGAATGAATCTAAATTTGATTTATTTCAAAACTGAAGAGAGTCAAAGGATTCAGCTAGTGAGTGCTGACACAAGTAAAAAGTTTCTTCTGTTGTCACAGCGTTGGCAAACTGACCTCAGTTTGATACAGAACTAACAATTCCCAATTCCAAAGAGGTCAGGAGGTACGGTTGACAGCTTGTTGCTGAAATCAATAGTGTGAGTAATTTCCTGACTCCAGTCCAAACCTAAGTGGGTCATTTTTTGTTTGCACTTAGCTTTGAGTTAGTACCTAGTATTACTTTCATTACTATATTTTAATAATATCAATATTATCCCACCTCAGGACCTCTGTCTCTCATTCTGAATCTCTTCTTTCTGTCCCCTGTCTATTCCTATTTGCCTCCAACATCGATACATGGACTAATAATTGCTACATAATCTGACCTATGCAACTCTAGCACAGGAAAAGGACATTCAGCCCATTGCTTCCATGTCAGTCAAAAACAACAACCTAACTATTCTAATCGATATTTTCCAGCGCTTGGCCCTCGTCTTGTACGCCTTGACAGTGCAAGTGCACGTTTAAATATTTCTTAAGTATAATGCAGATTTCTACCTCTACCGCCCATACAGGTAGCGAGTTCCAGATTCCTTTCGTTTACACATAGAAATGTATTTTTTGGCCTTTGATCACGTGTTATTTACAGGAAATTACTGTGTGAAATTTGGCTACTCTGTTTTATCACATTTTATCAGTATCTACATCTCAGAACTTCTAGTCTGTCTGGAAAGTGCTTTGGGCATCCCAAGATCATTTAAAAAAAATTCCACAAAGGTTAAGTATTTCAAGACTTTTTTTTTTCATTTTTGTTTCAGTCCTCAAGCCATGTAGCACCTGGGACCCGATTGACAAGTTACACTTCCATTTCTACTTCACACCCCTGTAAAGCTAGTAATATTGCTGGAGGGTACTGGCCAGATCCAGAGGGACTGTGGTCCTTACCAGGCCATTAAGCAGCATGAGCTGACTGCTGTCAGTCCCTGTTCCTGTTATTTTTCAGCGTTGGAGCTTTTGGCACAATTTCTGATCCCCATGGTGTTCTCTGCAGAAACATAGCTGCTGGCAATACATACTTCCCTCTGCCAGGGAGGAGATCATTGTTTCTTTTTTCATGCTGTAACTTCTGGGAGAGATCCTTTACTCAGAACTGTTTGTACTCTGCACCATACAGCTCACAACCACACTTTGATGTACAGTTTTGTCCACTTCACTGTAAAACCCTGTATCTCTGCATCTTAAAATTGGCCTTCTCTGTAAGTTTCCTGCAGCCCCCAGATCCTACTCAAATGCTAGGCAGATCTTCAAACAAAAACTGGACCCGTTCATTGAGGTTTGTACAGTTGTCATTTATTCCTCTGCTTCAGCTCCAAATGAACGGCTTCTAATTGGAAATAGCTAAGTCTGATTCATCTTAATGCTGTCAAATGTTTTACAGCCATGTTTTAGCTGCCTTTTACAGCTGTAAAAATCTGCAATGAACTCATCTCTCCAGGTCACAGTTCACCTACAATGGTTCTGCATTTTATATGTGTCATAGCCTTCAGTTCTTTGGCTAAATTTTGTTTGTAAATGTTTTCTTTAAGGTATTACCATGTAAAAGTCATATCTTTGAGACTGCACTTTGTTGGCACAACGTTAGGGCTCGACGCCGACATAGGGTAACACATTTGTGAGGGTTCAAAACCCATGCTGAAAATGATGCTGGAATTGGGCACTGGTCGTGGTCCTGAATTCAGCAGTGACGCCCCTTCCCCAACCCCACCCAGACTCTCCACTGTTTTTTCTGACATTTAAAAAAGGCAAGAACATTTGTAAAAATGACCCACTAGACTGTACCCACTGGCCCCGCTCCCAAAACTAGCACAAGGCAAATGAAAAATAAATCTCTGTCAACATTTGGGGTCATTTTATGCACACATGGTATGATAATCTATAGACATTGGGGTCAAAGGCCAGAGGTCAACTTGCATGTCAAATCAACGATTATTTGTATATAAGTGTTGAACGGTAACCATAAAGAGAGAATTAAAAGAACTGATGGCCGCTGACCTTAGGCCTTTAGATTTGCAGCTGATCAGAGGTCTAATAATTAATTGTTCATCACTGTACCATATAAGAGAAAACCACAATTGCTATTGCACCAATTTCAGCAACTGATCTTGGTTTCTCTGACCATCAACTATCTCAATCTGATTTAGAGACTTGGCTTTGCGGCATTGTAGGTTTATCTGGCAAATGATCTGTTGTTACAAGGAAACAAACAGGCTATATGACCAGTACCCCTGGACCAAAAGAAACCTAGCCTATCGCACAAAGCTGCTGTCATGGTGCTCCTTTGTGACAACATTAATGCAATTGTCACCGACTGGATTTCCTGTAATACATGCGAGGAGAAATTCATCCGGGAGCGAATCTTCTGTGGCATTTAAGGTAAATGAAAACAATGGGAAGTGTTAAGTTTTCAAGGCATTAAGCAGCAATTATTTTGTGGTATCTTTGACAGTGACATTAAATTAAACTATGAGGGCAGACTGCATTGAAGATTAAGAAATTATCTAATTGAAGTGTTAAGCTGATTAAAAAAGTCAATAGGATAGACAGAGAGAAACTATTGTCGAGGGAATCCACAGCTAACCTTAAAACTAAGGTTTTAATTTTTAAACCTTAAAATTGGACCTAGACCATTGAGGGATGCTGTCCTGGAATCATGTTCTCACTCACCCCCCACAAAACTGTTGAGAGTGGGGTTCAAGTGAAAATCTCAAAACTAAAAGGGATAGAGAATGACTTTAGGACTAAGATGAGTAAATGGATTTATGGTATAGCCGTAAGCTCAGTGAATGATAAATCAGGCTTAAGGAGGTGACTGGTCTCATCATGAATCTAATTTGATTCTAATTTGTTGGATTATCTACAACTTGATTTTGGGAGATCGGATTATTACTTTTATATTTATAAAGGAGAAGGAGGCTTAGAATAAGGAATTTCAAACAGAGTGTTGTGCACATCTGAGATCTGAGCTGTATATTTCCCCTGCAGTCGCAGGGATGTGCTGAAAATTCCTAGGTCAGGGAATATGTTTGACGCCCCTGGATGGAAGCAGCAGCAACGAGACTGGAGAGATTCAGCACCAAACAGGACAGAGCTCAGTCTGCAACTGTGCACAATGCCAGGCCCAGCACTGCCACAGTGTGTATGCACACAGTGCAATTTGCAGGATGCAACTCCCCACCATCACATTGACAAACCCACAGCCTGCACCACCGAGAAGGACAGGAAGGGACAGTGCATATTTCCATAGAGCTTTTTTGTGAACTCAGAGACCCCCAAAGTGCAGTGCAGGCAACATAATGTTCAGTCACTGTGGGAAGCAGAACAGGGAACTGGTGCACAGCAAGATCCCACAAGCAGCAACATGAAAATGATCAGATACCTTGTATGCAGTGATGTTGGTTGAGCGATGAATGTTGGTACTAACTCCCAGAGGAGTTCCCTTTCTCTTCACTTGAAATAGGGTCTTTTACCTTCACATGAGAGGACAGACAAGGGCCACTGTTTATGTCATTCGAAAAGCAGAGCTTTGGAGTGCCAGCCCAAACTTGTGTTCAAATCTCTGGAGTCCACAGCTATCATAGCCAGAGGCAAGAGCATTGTTGCCGAGCCACATGTACTGTGATAACAGCAGTAATATAGTGAGTGCATCATCACTGCAAGCCAACGCGTCAGCATCACTTGGATATGTCCTGTTGTTCCTTCCTCATTGTAAGCTTCAATTATCATGGGAAATCATCTTTATCACAAGGACTTCCACGATTAAATAAAAAGGGGCACTACTTCAGGACATATACATAATGAACATTAAGTACAGCCTGAGAATAAATGAAGGAAATAGGACATAGGATATACAGTCATTTGGTACAGCAAACTTGCGTATCGCTTTTGTCGAAGCTTTTCATATGGTATTCATCAGGACAATTTGCAAGAATGCCAATGTAAGAGGAAACATTATTAATGCCGTCTGAGAGGAGAGTGCTGATTGGTTGGCAAGTGGACTGTGATTGGTAGAGACGTTGCCATGGTATTCTTGTGATGATGAGTGCGAGTTGAAATTGTTTGACAAAATGTTTCTTTTTTGCAATTGAGGACCATCAACGTGTGAATCCTGACCTCACTCACTGGACGTGACTGAGTGACTTAATATTTGGACAAGTGACTTAAGATCCCAACAAAAGGTTTTAAACTGGTCTGAAGGAAAAAGCCTCTGCCATTTGCCAGGTATGGAACTACAAATACACGCCTGAACTGAAAGAAAATAATTTCCCCCCTTACCTTGACTCCTTCCCCAACAATTCTCCATGAAATATAGAATGATACTATCTGAAGCCCTTGGATATTACACCAGACATCTACCACAAAGCCAATATCATTACTGAAATATCGGGCCATGTCTGGGTTCCTTTTCCAATCCTTTCTCCAGTAGCTTGGGTCTGCCCAAGGCACTTTATTTAATCCATGCAATGACAACTGCTGTTTTGGGTTTCTTTAATTCTTTCCTTGTCTAAACAAAAGCTCAAACCAGATCTCAAAGTGGCTACAAACTACCCAATGTCCTTTTGTTTTGCTCGTATTATTTTACATCCACTTAAGTTCAACCTTTAAATTATTTTTATCTCCAAACTGGCTAATAAAGTAGGCATTTATAGATGAATCTCTCCTGAACAACTGTAGGTGATTTACATGAGGAACACTTGCTATTTATAGTTTTTATAGATAAAAACAGGCAATAGGGAAGAACTATGAGAACTGGAGCATTGTTCCATTATGTCAACACAAACCTATTATGTTTCTTTCTTATTGAAAGTGCAAAGCAACGAAAATGTAGTTCCCATTATGATTTTTAAAGCTTTTCTTGTCAGTGAACAAGAAGAGCTAAACATTTCTGTGCTGAGTCTCATGTACTTTTCTCACACAGGACAACAGTGAAACAACTGCTCAGCAATTCTAGCACACTGTTGTCTTTAGAAGATGCAGCCATGTCAAAAACTCACAACTGCAGTTGTAAACCAGACATTGCATCTGACATTAGGAATGAGATGATGGTCCATGGAGGCAGTGAATTTGAGCGACTAGAGGAGTTTATATATTGCGATAGATAACAAGTAAACTGAAAGTGACATCTGATGGCTTTATCCCACATTAACACATTTTTATTCACAATGTCCTTCTTTCTATTTACATCAAAGTCTTACATAGTTTTTATGAATTTGTGTGTTGACAAAGGGTTTCCTTCAGTTTGATTGGCATTTTTTTTTGTCTAAGTAACCACACTTACATAGATTCAGTTGACAGGACATTTTGACAGGAGTTATGGGAATTCTCTTTTCTGATGTGTTTGATGTTTCACTGTTTTGTGTCAATCCCCCTGTGTAGATTCCTGTACTACACTCAACTATCCTCTGAGAGAGCGTTGAATGCCTTTGCCAGTTACCATCACGACTACAGTTACCATAGACAGGCAGAAATTTGGAGTTGAGACAATTAACTGATCAGCTGTGATGTTATTGGATGGTGGAGCAAGCCGAAGAGGCCAAGTAACATCCTCTTCCTCTTAAATCCTCCATTACTATGTTGTGACATATTTGGAGTCACTGTAGTATGTAACAGGATCAGTCAGGTAGACTTCGTAGAATATGAGCGCCTGATTGGGGCTGTTAATCTGGTCCAATCAGGGAGCCCTAGCTGACAGGAAAGAACAAGAGTATCAGAGGTTATGTTCACTCTGAGAGCTGACTCTGAGGGAGCTGGATCAGTATCAAGGACTTTCCATGTGTAAATAAACAGTGACTTGGTGACAGGGTACCGGCCACTGGGGAGTTTTTTCGGTCATCATGTGAGCCCATTAAATTAATCATTACCATTTCACGACTTTAAACAAGTATTGCAAAATTTAGAATTTTAAGTACACCAAAGATAACTTGGCAACACAAACTTTCTCACCATTAAACAATGATCTCATGATTCCTGATGGACGGATTGTGTGTTGGGAAGTTCTTGGGATTACCAATGAGAGGAAAATGGGAACATTGGCTATTCCGCCTACAGGGAATCAATGGAGGCTTTCAAATCAATCTACATATCCCTCAATCTTCTTCTGCACCATAAATACACCTCGTTGTTTTATGAATACCGTTTTTTTTCAATGATTTCCTTGATAATGTGCCAATTAGTTACTCAGTGAAAGAGCTTTGATAGTTTCTGAGATTACTTCTACAATTAACCCACAGGAGCAAAAAACACAAAGAGACAGTAGATGTGGTGGTTAAATAATTGATTATTTATTCGGCAACAGAAGGGGTAGTAGAGCAAGAATCAGGATTATAAAGTGCACAGCTCACTGAGTATTAATTTAATGGTATACCACTCTATTCAAACTCTCAAAGAATTGCTTCACTTCATTCCAATCAGCTACCTTCCACTCTGTGATATCTTTAGAGATTACCTTCAGTAAACTGATTCTAATTATATTTTCTTATTTCCATGTTTTCCATCTGCCTTCAACATAGTAAAATGGCATTATGCTTACAGGAGGGTTACTCGACTAGCTGTGGCACCACCCATACAAGGTGATATAAGGACAGCTGAAAGATGTAGGTTTTAAGGACGAGAGAGAGTTTCAGAGGCAGACAGCAGAAGCTATCCGTTTGCCATGCCTGAGATCAATAACTGTCATAGTTGACAAAGCCCAAAGTCACATGTCACCAGGTTATAGTCAAACAGGTTTATTTGAAATTGCAAGCTTTCAGAGCACTGCTCCTTTGTCAGGTGGCCACCAGCACATCATGTCATAGTTGAGGAATTAAAAATTGAACCCTCTGATCAATTTGAGTCTGGTATATGTATTGAACCCAATTCCTGGTTTGTTGAGTGTCCTCTATAGAGAAAGCATTAACTTCCTCACCATGTGATTTTCTGCCCATTAGAAGAAATTCCCCAAAATTCACACCATGCAAGTTCAGGCTCCTGATTGGACTGCAGAATTAACCAATAGCAAGGGTGAAATTGGTTAAATGCAGTCTAATTGGTGGATGTCCACATTGGCAATGGATTCCACCTTCCAGTCAGTGTAGACATAGTGTTAAGGGCAGCCCAGTCAATGCTCCCCCTGCAACCCTGCACCACTTTACACCGATTGTGTAGCCCTTGACTTAGTCCTTCCCTCGAACCTGTCTCAGAAAATGATTTGTAATGAGGCTGAGCAGAGGATGTAGCATTAACTTAAAATGGAAGTTGCTTGGAGAGTTCTGATTGCTTCTCTGATTTGATTCAACCAAAAAGAGTAGACACTGACCTATTTGCTCTAAAACCAGCCAATTGACAATCCATTGTGCACGACTTAGTTACATTGGCACTGGGCCCGCTTTTAAGCAGCCTGACCTATTCACCAATTTACATTCTGATCAAAAGATCAAAACGAACACTTTGCTGCTCACTGATCTTTATTCTCAACGTAACCCTGCCAGAAATCTCATTAACGTGTTCATTAGTACCAAACTGATGGATTTAAACCACACCATTCTCAATTCTTGATTGCAATTTCCCCTTCTGTCTGCTGAAATCTTAGCAGTTGCTGAAGAATGAATTTACTCAGGAGCTCTGGTCAATCTTTCTGTGGCTAATTGTTTCCAATGGTGTAACAGTCAGTAAACAGAGGGCGTCAATAATTGGCAGGAGAACCAGCAGAAAACTGAGGCTGTTTTGTTTTTATGCAGTGATTGATGCAATCTGGAATGAACTGCCTGAAAGGGAGGCAGAAGCAGATTCAATAGTAACTTCCAGAATGCAGTTAGGTAGCTGATCACCCACCCAATTAGCTGGGGGCAGGCGAGGGCCGTAGTCGGAAGGCTGTTTAAATTACAGGGTTTTAAGTAAAATGCACCTACCTTTTTTCACTGAATTTTTGGAACAGAAATCAGGCCTCAATCAGGCCACACGTTCACCACTTTTTAAAAAAAGAAGCAAGGGTTTAAAGAGACTGAGGGACTGGCAGGTGGAGTTTAATTTGGATAAATGTGAGGTATTGCATCCTGGTAAAACAAACAAGGGCAGGACTTATATAATTAATGGTAGGGCCCAGGCTAATGTAGAATAGAGACATAAGGGTTCTGGCACATAATTCTTTGAAATTTGCATCGCATGTGGATAGGGCAGTTAAGAAGGCATTTAGCACGCTTGCCTTCATTGCTCAGACCCTTGAGTAAAGGAGTTGGGACGTCATGTTGAGGTTGTACAGCAAATTAGTGAGGCGTCTTCTGGAGTACTGCATCCAGTTCTGGTTACCCTGTTACAAGAAAGATATTATCAAGCTGGAGAGAGTTCAGAAAAGATTTACGGGAATGTTGCTGGGAATGGAGGAGTGTGTGAGTTATAAGGAGAGGCTGGATATGTTGGGACTTTTTTCACTGAAGTGTAGGAGGTTGAGGGCTGACCTTACAGAGGGGTATAGGTAAGGTGAAGGGCAGGTGTCTTTTCCCTAAGATGGGGACTTCAAAACTAGGGGACATATTTTTACGATGAGGAGAAAGATTTAAAAAGGACATCGGGGCAACTTTTATTACATAGAGTCTGGTCCATGTGTGGAATGAGCTTCCAGAGGGAAGTGTGGATACAGGTCCAGTTACAAGATTTAAAAGGCTTTTGAGTGAGTACATGAATAAGAAATGTTTAGAGAGATATGGGCCAGGTGCAGGCAGGTGGGACTAGTTTAGTTTGAAATCTTAGTTGGCATGAATTGGTTGGACTGAAGGGTCTGTTTCCGTGCTGCATGACTCTATGAGACGTCAGACATGTGCGAGTTCAGTCAGAGCTCTGCGGAAACCATTGCTACTTCTTGTGCAGTTCGGCTGCCAATGCTACTCACAGATCCATCATGTTCTACGTGGGTCATCCACAATTCCAGCCAGTCCCCTCCCAGCAATCGATTCACACTTTAGGTGCATTTTATAAAAGCTGGAAAACCTGCACAGTTGAGCCAACAGCCAGACAGAAGGATACAGCAGCTAACTTGGCAGTACCCCACGTTTCCTTTAAATTGAGGTGTAAAAGAGCTCCCTCATGCCACGTAATATCATGTTCAGTTGTTTGAGGTTGAGACTGAAGGAAGGCAATCAGCCGTAACATTGCTGGCGCAAAAGCAGCCTTGTACACTTAATGACATTACATTCTGCCTGTGGCCATTAGCCAAATTCTTTTGATGGCATCTGAAACACTACCCATTAGATGTGAGCAATGCATTGTAGACAACAGTCTCAAGCCTTTGAAGGGTATACTGAGTCAAGAAATGACTTACAGAGATCAATCTCCTACTGTGTTTCAACAGAGAGGTCACAAGATGTTTGACAGTCAGATATTGATGGTTAAAGGTTAAAATGTAATGTAGAAATGATCGTTTTAAAAATAGGACATGTGCAGTATTGATCCTGTGTGGCTCAGAAGTAATAACCGTGGAGAAGTATAAAAAAAGGCATTCAAAACATTTTTGAAAATCTTGATTTTTAACGGAAATTATGATCAATATTTCTTAACCTTCAGTTGTACTGGAATGACTTACATGAATTTTCGTTCTGAAGAGTAATATTGGAATCAAATGTTAACTCTGTTTCTCTCTCTACAGATGCTGACACTGTTTTATTTCAGATTTCCAGCGTCCACGGTATATTGCTTTTATTTTTTTTTAATCTGTTTTGGCCATAGGTATGGGGATCTGCTTTTCTGTTCTCCACAAGCAGTTTCTCAGCTCCACATTCCCTGCCTTTTGTTCCGCTTGTCATGCTGTATTTTACGTCTGCCTTTTCTCAGTGTTCCTTTGCTATCCCTGTCGTGCAGCTTGGGATCAGTTCTGCCTGCCCTCATCCAGCTTTAACCTGATTGTATTAGTCCAGAAATGGTCTGGATGAGACTTCTCAACACATCAATAGCAATGGCCATTTTAACGTACGCTTCCCGTCAGGCAGTCAGCACAGGAGAGCTTCCTGCTCAGCTAGAATTCTGCCTTCTTCACAGGGCAATGGCCTGTCCCCACATTAAAACACTCCTCAAGCAGCTTCTTGTCACAAGCAAGTGTCATCCAAAGGACATACACTCACAGACATTAAAATACACTTAGTAAAAGCCAAAAGAGCTGCAGATGCTGGAAATCTAGCCAACAGCTCCGGCTCAGGCTTGCTACAGTGTTCCAGTGAAGGTCAGTGCAAGCTGGAAGAACAGCACCTCACTTTCCACTTGGGTTATCCTGCAGCCCTCTGGACTTAATATTGAGGTCAATAACTTTAGGCTTTGTCCTTAACCTAACCCCCACATACCAGGCCTTGTTATCACATCATCTGCTATTACACACTACCTATTGTTAGCCACTAATAGTCCCATTAACACCCTCCTAGGCTGATCATTATCCACTACCATGTCTGTCCAACTGGTCTTGTCTCTCTTTGGGCTCTATCCCACTCATGGTTTACTCCTTATCCCACCCACCTCCCCCCACCCCAGCCCCATTATCTGTATATAAACCAACACTTTCCTAGCTATCATCAGTTCCGAGGAAGGGTCACTCGACCAAAATGATTGCTCTCCGCAGATGCTGCCAGACCTGCTTATCTTTCAAGCAATTCCTGTTTTTGTTTGTGATTAATATACACTTTCCAGGAAAAGAGGCTCATTCTAAATTAGTAGGTATGAGTAATGACCAAATATTGTTTGATTAAATACAAGTTCCTCTAAGCTCAGAAATGAATGGAGCAACACCCTTTGGTTTTGATACACAGTAACCTTTAAAATTCAGTCATATTCTATCTGAAGCAAATGTTTTAATCAGCTGTGGATAAATTTAAATCCTCATTAAGAGATTCACCGTGCGTGGGAGTTAGATCATGACTATGTGATAATGTAAAATGCATAATAACCAATTAACAGCCTGTTTTACAGATATTTATTTCTATTAAAGAGAATGGAAACAACTATTGGGAGGGATGTCAAATAGGCATCTTGTTTCATGATCACCTGGTTTAGAAAGTTAAAATGAACGCATTCTTATGGAAGAAGCAGTTACTCAGTTTAGTCACTGTGAGTCATTAGTGGGTGGTTAATAATGAACATCATTGTGTTACAAGGACCAAGGTCACTTTTACCGGGTAATGGAAAGGGAGGAAGCAGCATTACTTAAAGCCAGTTTGTCGAGCAGCTCGCACCCAGCACTAAATCACTGGTGTTAATGTTTTTGCTGCGGCACAGGAGAAACAGGGATCTGTGGTCAGAGGGGTCTTTGTTTGTTTATTAATAATTTTTTCACAAAGTGTGAGTGTCGCAGACAAACTCTTCATTTATGTCCACGAGGTATGCAGCTTCATTTAAAATTCAACCGCGTTGCCATGGGTCTGGAGTCACATGTTGTCCAGACCAGGTAAGGATGACAGATTTCCTTCCTTAAAGTATGATGTGGAGGTGCCAGTGTTGGACTGGGGTGGACAAAGTTAGAAGTCACACGACACCAGGTTATTGCCAAACAAGCTTATTTGAAATCACGAGCTTTCGTAGCACTGCTCCTTTGTCCAGAGCAGTGGTCCAGAATCTTGTGATTTCAAATAAACCTGTTGGATTATAAGTTGTTTTTAATTTATTCATTCTAGGGATTTGGGCATCACTGGCTAGGCAGCATTTGTTGCCCATCCCTAATTGCTCAAGGGGCAGTTAAGTGTCAACCACGTTGCTGTGGGTCTGGTGTCTCATGTAGGTGAGACCAGGTAGGCATGGCAGATTCCTTCCCTAAAGGGCATTAGTGAACCAGATGGGCTTTTCTTGACAATCAGCAATGGTTTCATAGTCATTGTTAGGCTATTAATTCCAGATTTTTCATTGAATTCAAATTCCACCATCTGCCATGGCAGGATTCAAACCTGGGTTCCCAGAACGTTCCCTGGGTCTCTGGGTTAACAGGCCAGTGATAAGACCTAGGCCATCACTTCCCCACTGCTCCAACCTGATGTCTCGTGACTTCTGACTTTGTCCTTCTTTAAAGGACATTGGTGAATCAGATGAGTTTTTACAGCAATCGGTGGTAGTTGCCGAAACCACTATTATTAAGCCTAACTTTCAATTCCATTTTTTAAAAAAAAATTATTACTTCATTTAATTTCCATGCCTGGATTTCAAACTGTGCTGTTCAAGCAGTCGCCTGGGCCTGATAGATAACTAGCCCTGTCACATTACCATTGCACCAACATCTTACCATCCCGTTGCCTGTCCACTTTCCAGCTTCTTTCCAGCTACCGCCTTTCCTGCTGGGTTTGGGTATCACAAACATAGGCAATCTCCATTACCCAGAAGATGAACTTAGGATGCATAGTGTGCACACTATTTGAGAAAATGTGTACAAAAGCTGCTGAGGGCATCACAGCACCAAGATAGAAACTGTTACCGATCCAAATCTGAGAACCATAGTGGAGATTAAGGTATTACCTGATAAAGTCATGGAGTCGTCAAGTTCTACACCATGGAAATAGCCCCTTCAGTCCAAATCGCCATGCTGACCAGGTATCCTAAATTAATCTAGACCCATTCACCAGCATTTGGCCCTTATCCCTCTAAACTCTTTCTATTCATATACCCATCCAGATGCTTTTTTAATGTTGTAATTGTACCAGCCTCCAACACTTCTTTTGCAGTTCACTCCATACACGCACCACCCTCTGAGGGAAAAAGTCACCCCTTGGGTCCCTTTTATATCTTTCCTCTCTCACCTTAAACCAATACCCCTAGCTTTGGACTCCCCTACCCTGGGAAAAAGACCTTGGCCAGTTCTGAGGAAGGGTCACCAGACTCGAAATGTTAACTGTTTTTTTCTTCACAGATGCTGCCAGACCTGCTGAACTTTTCCAGCAACTTCTGTTTTTGATCTTGGCTATTCACCCTATTCATGTCCCTCATGACTTTAGTTCTTATGGAGTCACAGGTATAAGCTCACACCTCAGCCTCTAACACTCTAGGGAAAACAACGTCAGCCTATTCATCCTCTCATACCACATACCCTCCAACCCCAGCAACGTCCTTGTTAATCTTCTCTGCACCCTTTCAAGTTTCACAATATCTTTCCTAAAGCAGGGAGACCAGAATTGAACCAGAATTGACCAGAATTTTCTGATGAAGGGTTTAGGCCCGAAACGTCAAGTTTTCCTGCTCCTATGATGCTGCTTGACCTGCTGTGTTCGTCCAGCCCCGTGCTTGTTGTCTCCGAGACCAGAATTGAATGCAGTTTTCCAAAAGTGGCCTAACCCATGTCCTATACAGCTGCAACATGACATTCCAACTCTTTTAGTAAATACAATGACCGATAAGAGCAACTGTACCAAATGCCTTCTTCACTACCTTATCTACCTGTGTCTCCACCCTCAAGGAATATAAACCTCGCCTCGAGGTCTCTTTGTTCAGCAACATTACCCAAGACCCTACCATTAAGTGTATAAGTCCTGCCCTGATTTGCTTTACCAAAATGCACATTTATCTAAATTAAACTCCATCTGCCCCTCCTCGGCCCATCAGCCCTCTGATTGAGGTGCCATTGTACTCTGAGATAACGTCCTTTACTGTCTACTACACCACCAATTTTGATGTCGTCTGCAAGCCTCAACAACAATTTTATTTCGTGAGCACAGGGAAGATACAAATATTCTGGTTGGATGTTTCCTGAGCACTTTATTCCCATTCGCCCAAGTTGCAAGATTTGTATAGTTTTTATAGAGTTACTCAGTCCATTTTGGCCTGACCTTTCTTACATGGTACAGCTACACAACCTGCCTGGACACACCGATAGCCACACCCCTGGGTCACATGCGTGCACATGATCGTGTTCTTCTAACTGCCGAGTGCTGTGATTTCTAGCAATGTTCCACCAAAACCACTTCTGCCAAACTTATTCTAACGACAGCCTCAGAAATGTGGCCTTTACTATTCATACACACCCATTTCATATACTATTAATATACGCACAAACAGTGATTCAATGCTTTCTCAGTGTGATCACACTGAAACTATCTTTCAGTCCTTAGAGTCTTGATTCCTAACCAGCCCAATCTGACCCACTTCATAAGGGTCACAGGGTAAAAGCTACAATTCAAAGTGAACCAATCTTTGCCCTTTCCTTAACCACAAGCATCGGCATCATTAGCTCTCCAATCTTTCCACTATATAATCACTCGACAAAATAGAGACAATCCAGAGCTAGAGTCAAAGCTGTGACCCTTATTCTAAATGATTTAATGCCAGATTGACCAAAGCCTCTAATTACTAAGTACGGGGTTAGTCCCATGTGACAACAGAAGCTGTACTCTGCTTCTGAGTGCCAGAAATCACAAGAGAATGTACGACCTTTGGCCCTCATTAATGAGCCTTCCTAACTAATTGGGATGAATTCTATTCACAACCTACTCTGAGGGAATAGCTGCTCAGCAGTCTGACCACATTGCCTTGTCCTCTCAGACTAATCACATTTCAATCAGTGAACGTGGGCATGCCATAAACAATTTTAGAGCCAGCGTTCAAGCCATGTTATTGTCAAGATGACCTGAGGCAGCTCCAGAGGTTGTGAAAACTGAAAAGTGCACCAGAGCTTTCACTTTCTGTGAATTCTGTTCTTAAGAATGAATCTAGCTGCGGACAGAATTTAGTGTATTAATTTGAAAGCTCCAAGGGTAGAATTGGGATGTCAATATCTCCTCAAAGAATCATAGAATCCCAACAGTGTGGAAACAGGCCCTTCGGCCCAACCCACACCAACCAACCCTCAGAGCATCCCACCCAGACCCATCCCCCTAATCTACACATCCCTGAACAATATGGACAACTTAGCATGGCCAATCCACCCAGCCTGCACATCTTTGGACTGTGAGAGGAAACCCACGCAGACAATGTGCAAACTCCAGACAGACAGTTGCCCAAAGATGGAATTGAACCTGGGTCCCTGTCAATGAGGCTGCAGTGCTAACCACTGAGCCACCGTTCCGCCCTAAACAGTAGTCTGCCCTGTATCCTGATTCAGAGAATTCATAGAATCCTTACAGTGTGGAAACAGGCCCTTCGGCCCGACAAGTCCACCCCGCCCCTCAGACCATCCCACCCAGACCCATCCCCCTATAACCCACCTAATCTACACATCCCTGAACACTACAGGCAATTTAGTATGGCCATCCAAGCTGGGACCACAATCAACACCAACCACAGAACAATGCATGAGCATCCCCATTTAACCCATTCATTGCTCCGTACATTTATACAATCAAACTGAGGGCGAATCCTGTATAAACTGATGGGGGAAGATGCCATATAATGCATAGCAGGCACATTTACTGCCCCACTGCTATGCAGATGTTAAACATACAAGAGAACTCAGGAACTGCTGGTCAAGAAACAACGAGATTCAACGTTAGCACAACTTTTGCCATTCTGATGGCTGCTACGAAACATTGATAATGGAGATCCTGACTAATAACAGAGCTCAATGTCAATTAATTCCTTTGAAGCAAACCCCTACATGCTTGTGGAAAACCTTATGGTAGAGAGCTTGTGGAACAATGGCCATGATATATGAGAAAAGTTGGATTAATAATAGGGGAGTAGGTCAAGGGACAGAACCCCATAGAAATAGTTCAGAAATAAAATGTTTGTTAAAGCAGGAATGTAGAAATATCGATAGTAGGAGCAGGAGTAAGCCATTCAGCTCATCAAGCCTGCTCTCCTTTCAAAATGGTCAGGACTGATCCATTATCTCAGTGCAGTTCTCCTCTCTCTCCGTAGACCTTAACACCTTTATCTTCTAGAATTCTATTTCTTTTTCAAATACGTTCAGTGATTTGGCCTCCAAAGACTTTTGTGGCAGAGAATTCCACAGACTCACCACTTTCCGAGTGAAGAAATTTCTCCTCTTCTCAGCCTGGAATGGCCCATCACTGAGACAATGAGTCAGGTTCTGGGCTCACTAGTTAGGGAAAACATTGTCCGTGAACCCAGTCTAATTAACCTTGCCAGAATGTTATGCCACAATCAGATCCCCTCTCATTCTTCGAAACTCCACTGCAAACAGGCCCAGTCCACCTAATCTCCCCTCATAGGACAAACGTGCCATCCTAAAACTCAGTCTGGTGAACCTTCTCTGCACTCCCTCTACGTCAAGTGGATCTTTTCTTAGGGACAGAGGCCAAAACTACATGGAGTACTTCAGGTACAGTCTCAACAAGGCCCTGTACAGCTACAGTAAATCTTTCCTCATTCTATATTCAAAAAATCTATTCGGAATGAGGTCCTACATACCCCTTGCCTTCCTAAATGCTGCCTGCACGTTTTCATGGCTGATATACAAGGGTGCCCTGCTTGTTTTATACATGAACCTTTCCCTATCTATCGCCATTCCAATAATACTCTGCTATTCTGTTTTTCCTAACAAAATGAACACTTATCCACTTTATGCTGCACTTGCCATGTGGTTGTCCATTCACTCAAATTGTCTAAATCATTATGAATCCTTTTTACATCCTCCTCACCACTAATGCTAACATGTCTGTGTCATCAACAACTTGGAAACATTACATTTAATTCCCTCATCCAAATCATTGCTATAAATTGTGAGTAGCTGGACCCAAGCACTGATCCCTGTGTTCCCCCACAAGACACCACCTTCTGCTCTGAAGAAGACCTATTTATTCCTTCTTTCTGTTTCCTGTCTGCCATCCAAACCTCAAACCATCCCAGTATATTACCACCAAGTCCACATGGTTTGATTTTACACAGTAGCCTCGTGCTCGAAACTTTATCAAAAGTTTTCTGAAAGTCCAAATACACCACATCCACTAGTTTTCCCTGATCTTTTCGAATAATTACCTCCTCAAAGTAATTCCAATGGGTTTGTCAAACCTGATTGTCCTTTACGATTCCATGTGCCCGAGCAGTTTGATTCAAACTATTGACAGCAGTTTCTGTCAACACCGTGACAACCACACGGCAACTGAGGACGTGCACTCACTTAGAAACACGCATGCGCATCGTTCCAGCCGCTCGATGTCATTGCGTCAGGCCCAACATCCGCACTGCACATGTGCAACGTTGAAAAGGGATTCAGAAAAAACCTTCAGGTTAGGGCAGGGATGTTTTTAGATGGTGGCAAGATCAGATATGGAGTTCAGAATTGGATGTGTGGGGAAGGATCGGATGTTGGAGGAAGGAATCAGAAATGGGAGGGGAAGACTGTATTGGTGATAATCAGATTGGGGGGATTTGGACCATTTGGGGAGTGGGTGTGTGGATAGGGGAGCTTCCCCCATTCCAACTGACCAACGTGTTTACTCCATCACACCCCAATCTGTTCTCCCCACTCCTTGACCCATTTTCCCTCTGTGTCTCTCACCCCCGCCCAGTCTGCTTCCCTCCCAGGTGTCAATGCTGTACCTTGCCTCTTCCCAGGTCCTGATCTACTGCCCAGTCCCAATTTCCTTCTCCTGAATCCCTCTGCATCTCCGGAAACCACGAGTGAAATTAAAGTGGTATGTAACATGCGTGTGCTGGTCTCAGCAAACACAATCAATATCTTACAATAGAGATAACAAGATGTAGAGCTGGATGAACACAGCAGGCCAAGCAGCATCAGAGGAGCAGGAAGGCTGATGTTTTGGGCCTAGACCCTTCTTCAGAAATGGGGGAGGGGAAGGAGATCCTGAAATAAATAGGGAGAGAGGGGGAGGCAGATAGAAGATGGATAGAGGACTAGATAGGTGGAGAGGAGACAGACAGGTCAAAGAGGCAGGGATGGAGCCAGTAAAGGTGAGTGTAGGTGGGGAGTTAGGAAGGAGATAGATCAGTTCAGGGAGGACAGACAGGTCAATGGGGCAGGATGAGGTCAGTAGGTAGGAATTGGGGGTGGGGCTTGAGGTGGGAGGAGGGGGTAGGTGGGAGGAAGGACAGGTTAGGGAGGTGGGGACGAGCTGGGCTGGTTTTGGGATACGGTATGGGGAGGGGAGATTTTGAAGCTTGTAAAGTCCACATTGATACCATTGGACTGCAGGGTTCCCAAGCGGAATATAAGGTGCTGTTCCTGCAACCTTCGGGTGACATTGTTGTGGCACTGCAGGAGGCCCAGGATGGACATGTCATTTGAGGAATGGGAGGGGGAGTTGAAATAGTTCGCGACTGGGAGGTGCAGTTGTTTAGTGCGAACCGAGCATAGGTGTTCTGCAAAGCGGTCCCCAAGCCTCTGTTTGGTTTCCCCGATGTAGAGGAGGCCACATTGGGAACTGCGGATGCAGTATACCACATTGGCAGATGTGCAGGTGATTATCCAATTCATCATCCTCTGACACTTCCGCCATCTGCAATCTGACCCCACCACCAAAGACATTTTTCCCTCCCCACCCTTATCTGCCTTCCGGAGGGACCACTCCCTCCGCGACTCCCTTGTCCGCTCCACACTCCCCTCCAGCCCCACCTCACCCGGCACTTTTCCCTGCAATCGCAGGAAGTGCTACACCTGCCCCCACACCTCCCCCCTCACCCCCATCCCAGGCCTCAAGAAAACTTTCCACGTCAGGCAGATGTTCACCTGCATATCTGCCAATGTGGTATACTGCATCCGCTGTACCCGTTGTGGCTTCCTCTACATCGGGGAAACCAAGCGGAGGCTTGGGGACCGCTTTGCAGAACACCTGCGCTCGGTTTGCGACAAACAACTGCACCTCCCAGTCGCGAACCATTTCAACTCCCCCTCCCATTCCTCAGACGACATATCCATCCTGGGCCTCCTGCAGTGCCACAACGATGCCACCCGAAGGTTGCAGGAACAGCAACTCATTTTCCGCTTGGGAACCCTGCAGCCCAATGGTATTAATGTGGACTTCACAAGCTTTAAAATCTCCCCTCCCCCAACCACATTCCAAAACCAGCCCAGCTCGTCCCCAACTCCCTAACCTGTCCTTCCTCCCACCTATCCCCTCCTCTCACCTCAAGCCCCACCCCCATCTCCTACCTACTAACCTCATCCCGCCCCCTTGACCTGTCCGTCCTCCTTGGACTGACCTATCCGCTCCCTAACTCCCCACCTACACTCACCTTTACTGGGTCCATCCCCGCCTCTTTGACTTGTCTGTCTCATCTCCACCTATCTTCTCCTCTATCCATCTTCTATCCGCCTCCCCCTCTCTCCCTATTTATTTCAGAAACCCCTTCCCCTCCCCCATTTCTGAAGAAGGGTCTAGGCCCGAAACGTCAGCTTTCCTGCTCCTCTGATGCTGCTTGGCCTGCCGTGTTCATCCAGCTCTACACCTTGTTATCGCGGATCTAAAAGTATTTTGTTTTTCCTATCACTCTATAAGCTTATTGTCTTATCTTCAATTATAGAACCGATGTTATTGTTTAACCAAAATAACTAGAAAGATGTAACAACTGGAATGCTAACACCAGGCAGAGTGCACAGTGAAGCAGCAGTAATGGCAAGTTTTAAATACCGAGGATGGGTTACAGGTGTGACAGGTTGGCAGCAGTTCACAGCGTTAGGTTGCTAGTTCAACAGCAAACTCACAAATCTACCAAGAGGGACACATTTCCCTGTAGAATACACACCTTTAGGTCTGAAATCACAGCGTGTCTCCTCCAGTAACAGCAGAGTGGCTGAGTAGGTGCCTTCTGTCGTTTGTGACATAGTTCAGCAACAGACTGATTGTTGAGGGACTCCAAAGTCGTTCCTCTGCTCAGAGTGTGAGGCAGGGATTTCTCTCTCATGAAGAAGTAGCTCCAGGCGTTATGAGGGTCCCTCTTGCCAGCTTCCTTCCCCGTGGTTTCAGATTAAACAGCAAAATTCCTTTGGATATTTTTTCTTCCAAACTTCCCATATTTCCTGCAGTAACAGACAAGTTTCTGAACAGTAAATATCTCAGCCTTAATTTCTGGGATATTTTGCTAACTCCCTGAACACAGCTGCTAGCCTCGTTCAGTAATGTTCCTTCACATTGTCCCTGATATTATCTGAGCATTTTTGAATTTATTACGATAACCGACTCTAGGACTCTGCCTTTCCTTACATTCACCATACAAGTCCCTTTCCCTGATTATAACTTGTTTGATCTCAAGATTGTCCATCATTGTACTCTCCTGTTTCAATGTTCTGCAGTAATAATATCTGTGCATTGCTACTGCCTTCACTTTAAGTTCACCACTGCCATCCCCTGTAATTGAGACTATAGCTTATGTATAATACACTAGACGTTGTTAATGATAGGGGATAGGAATTGTACTGTAAGTTAATCTCAGTACTCAGAACTGCAAACTCTTCCAGCTTCATTCACATGGTTTACAACATGAATCAGAATTCCAGAAGCAACCAACAGTTTACAAGCCACGAGAGTCTATTTTTCTATCAGTGCAGCACAATATGACAGACAATGCCGTATATTGTAGCTTGGCTGTCTTAAAGACACAGTTAGCAATAAATCAAAGAATAAATGTGTTCTGGAACTGATGTTAATCCTGTGATATTTTTACTGTAGCTTGGGGCAATGCAGAGTTATACTGTTAGCTTCAAAATCATATTGCTTTCACAAATCTGTGGGCAGCTTTCTGTGACCAACCCAAGTGAGGACCACACTCCCTTTCCCCAAACAGAAGTTATCTAAATTTTAATATTTACAACAATCGAATAGCTGGAATAGCTGGTTTTATTGCTGACCAGAAAGTGCATTTAAAATAATGTTTAGAAAGTTCCTATAGCTGACCGTGGAACTTTCTAAACTCTCATTGAAATTCAAACCATGCTTTTGCTGCTGAGAAATCTGAAAGGGGACAGGATATTCCCTTTAGAAGTAACCCTAATTGGCTTAACGTCATGTATAATTACCTGCATCTACACGAATGCGTTGAAGATTTTACCCTACAATTTCAGCAACAATAATAAAACATCCATTCATTTTGTGCCATTAATGTGATAAATAGCAATTTGGAGGGAGAAAGGTAATGCTGAAGCAGCTGAATAATTAGATGGAGAATTTGCATTTAATTAGCACTTTTTGAAAACTCAGAACTGTCCAAACTGTCCTAAAGCCAGCGGAAATTATATTGTAGAATATACAACAATGAATTTGCATGCAGCAAACTCCCCAAATACTAATCCAATCACAACCAGATTTCTAATTTTTTTTATTCTTTCGTGAGATGTGGGTCTCACTGGCAAGAGCAGTTTTTTTTACCAGCCCTGATTACCCTTTCAACTGAGTGGCTTGCCAGAGGGCAGTTTAGAGTCAACCACATTGTGGTGGGCCTGGAGACACGTACAGGCCAGAGCAGGTAAGGACAACAGCTTTCCTTCCTTAAAAGGCAGATTGGGTTCTTACAACAACAATCAATGATAGTTTCCTGGTCACTATTACTTTGACTAGCTTCCAATTCCAGCTTTTATTCATTGAGATCAAATTTTACCAGCTGCCATGGTGGGATTTGAACCTGCATCTCCTGAGAATGAGCCTGGTCTCTGATATTATCACTACACTACGTCTGTCTGCCTCCATTCAGTGATTTCTCATGACAGTTTAGTGGCTAGGACACCAGGGAGAGCTCCCCTCTCTATTCATATTGTCCCAAGGGAGCACAGGTAGATCTTCAGTAACAACTCTTGACAATGTAGCATTCCATCAGCTCTGCATTGAGATGTTAACCTGGATTATGTGATGAATGAATGACGAAGGCATCCTTGCCTTTATTGATCAGGGCATTGCGTACAAGCATTGGGATGTCATTTTACAGCATTATAAGACTTTGATTAGGCTGCACTTTTTGTATTCAATTCTGGTCACCAAATTACATGAAGGATGTGGAGGCTTTGGGAGAGGATACAAAGAGGTTCACCAGCACGCTGCCTGGATTAGAGGGTATGATCTATAAGGAGAAGCTGGACAAACTAGTGTTCTTTACTCTGGAGTGGCATAGGTTGAAGAGAGACTTGATAGAAATCTACAAAATTATGAGATGCATAGATTGGGTTGACAGGACCTTTTTCCCAGAGCTGGAATGTCTAATACTTAGGAGGCATGCATGTAAGGTGAGGGAGGAAGATTCAAAGGAGATGTGAGGGGCAAAGTTTTTACATGGAGGGTGATAGGTTCCCGGAACACACTGCCAGGGGTGGTGGTGCAGGTAGATACGATAGGGGCGTTGAAGGGATTTTTTGATAAGCACATGCATATGCAAAGAATGGAGGGATAAGGACCCAGGGCAGTCAGAAGGGATTAGTTTAATTTGGTGTCATGTTCAGCACAACAGTAAGAAGGACTCATTCTTGTGCTGTTCTATGTTCTATGTTCTAAATAAGTCTCTGGGGTGAAACTTGAACTCACAATCTTTTATTTCAGAAGTATGAGAGGTACCAACTGGGCAATGACTGACATTCCAAAGCCTGGTGTAAGACTCAAATTTGAATTCATTTTCAAACCAAGGAAGAAGTGACCAGTTTAAAGGAAGGCAGCACAGTGGCACAGTGGTTAGCACTGCTACCTCACAGCGCCAGGGACCTGGGTTCAATTCCACCCTCAGGTAACTGACTGTGTGGAGTTTGCACATTCTCCCTGTGTCTGCATGGGTTTCCTCTGGGTGCTCTGGTTTCATCCCACAATCCAAAGATGTGCAGGTTAAGTGGATTGGCCATGCTAAATTGCCTGTAGTGTCCAGGGATGTGTAGGTTGTAGGGGGATGAGTCTGGGTGGGCTGCTCTGAGGTTCAGTGTGGACTAGTTGGGCCAAAGGGCCTGTTTCCACACTGTAGGGATTCTATCTATCTAAGGGTCAGGGGTTTCAGAGGCTGGAGAGGTGCAGTTCCAACATATTGTGATCAGATATTCATACATGTCAAGCTATAACACTTAAAAAAAAATTTTTGCCACTGAAATGGAAGCTTGAACAAAGATAAGTTCCAGGGCATTTCAAGTGACTTTGTTAAATTCCTTTTGGATTTCTGAATGTTTACTAATGTTTCAAAATCACATTTTGTGATATAGTTTTCTCTAATATTTGTGAAAAGTAACATCCAACAATCTCCCATGACATACAAAAACAAATAGCTACAACAGTGGAACGCTGTTATTGTGGAACACTGTGGAACACAGTGGAACATCATCTTATCTGAAGATGCTGTTACGCTCAATAATCCATCATCTAACTAGTGTGCCTCAGCAACAGGATATAACACGGCGTAGAGCTGGATGAACACAGCAGGCCAAGCAGCATCAGAGGAGCAGTAAGGCTGATGTTTCGGGTCTAGACCCTTCATCAGAAATGGGGGAGGGGAAGAGGATTCTGGAATAAATAGGGAGAGAGGGGGAGGTGGATAGAGGATGGATAGAGGAGAGGATAGGTGGAGAGGAGGCAGACAAGTCGAAGAGGCAGGGATGGAGCCAGTAAAGGTGAGTGTAGGTAGGGGGCTAGGGAGGAGATAGGTCAGTCCAGGGAGGACGGACAGGTCAAGGGGGCAGGATGAAGGTGGTAGGTAGGAGATGGGGGTGGGGCTTGAGGTGGTAGGAGGGGATAGGTGGGAGGAAGGACAGGTTAGGGAGGCGGGGACGAGCTGGGCTGGTTTTGGGATGTGGTAGGGGGAGGGGAGATTTTGAAGCTTGTGAAATCCACATTGATACCATTGGGCTGCAGGGTTCCCAAGCGAAATATGAGATGCTGTTCTTGCAACCTTCGGGTGGCATCGTTGTGGCACTGCAGGAGGCCCAGGATGGATATGTCGTCCAAGGAGTGGGAGGGGGAGTTGAAATGGTTCGTGACTGGAGGTGCAGACATTTGTCACGAACAGAACATGGCTATCCTGATACTGTTCTTAAGTAAAGTGAGTCCAACTCGAGCATGCACCAGCCCAACCCCGCAAAAAAAAAGTTTCTGTTTTTACAATCCACTTTTCCTAAGGCGGATGTGTCAGACCAGATGCTTTCCCAAATCTAGGCATTGCACTCTGCAGTAAAAATCCACTCCTTTGTGCTTTTATGCCACACGATGTAACAACCAAGCAGGTGCTAATTGAGGATGGCCCAGATATTGAAAACAATAATTACGTGGCTGAGGAACGTGTGGAGATCGTGAGCATGAGAAAACGCAATAATCCCATCCAGCCTGTCCCTCACTATCATGAAATAACTGTCTGCGGTATCCAGAACAAAACAGTCTCCCGGGAGAGGCAAAAGAAATAGCTACAAAGAATTCAAGTTAATTTCAAAAACTAAAAAGTGGATGAAAATCTCCTCTCCAACCCCAGTGGAAATAAACCCAAAGCAATCACTTTGACCCGTACCAATGTTAAATGGTTCCTACCATGATTCGAACCGACCCAGGGCAGAGTGGGGATGGCAGCTAATGGGCCCAAAGTGAAGAGAGATAACAAGGTGTAGAGCTGGATGAACACAGCAGGCCAAGCCACATCAGAGGAGCAGGAAGGCTGACGTTTCGGGCCTAGACCCTTCTGGGCCCAAAGTGAACATGGCTTCTGGTGGGAACAAGTGGAGCCCAGGCAGATCATGTGGAAGTCTTTATAGAAAGACTATAATGTCTATCTTTTTAGTTTATTTCTTAATTTCCTAACTTATACGTATACTACATATATCTGTAATGTAGGGTAACGTTTTTCTTCATTTTCTCTATTTCTTTGTAACAAAGATTTGTAACTCGGTACTTTGTACCTAAGATGGTGCATGTATTGGCAACGTCGCACACTGCACTGCACTCCTGTTCGTTTGTATCTTGAGTACATGTGACAACAAACCTAATTCTAAACCTCCACCCGAGCTCAAATCAGGTTCAACTCTGGCTTGACAAAATTTTTGGTTGCCCAAAGGTATGGGCCTCAGTGATTACCACCATAACTGCCGTCCTGTCAAGGGGACTACCCAGACTATATTGAACATATTACTGCATGGAACAGACAAGGTAGGTGATATAATATTGCTGAAAAAGTGTTTAACCTTGAGCTCATCAGAACAGAATTACAAGAAAACCAAATCCCAAAGAGAACAGCAACTTATCCATTATAAATTAGGATTAGGGTTACCTACTCTAATGGGTTGTGCTATGGAACAGAGGTCAACCCTCCCCCTCCTCCCCCCCAACTCTGATAACTAAAACTGAAATATCCAGAGGAGCTCACCATGCCTCATAATCTATTAAGGGAAGTGTGTAAAGTGGTATAACCTGCCTCTCACCTCGAAATCTGTTATAAAGGGGAGGTTAAATGAAATGAACACCCAGCAGTCGGCCTATAACCAATCAGTAACAATTTATTTGTTTAACTCTTAGAGTGAACAAATTAACAGAATTACTAATAAACCGAACAATTCCCGTTTAACTACTAACTAGTCCCAAATAAAAGAAAATTCTAATGGTATGCTTTTCCAATAAGTACAAGTCCCACTTATATAAACCAAATTCATAAAAACAAACAATTTAAAACTTAATCTCTCGAGATTACAGCCAGGATACTTCTTTCAGAATGTTTGGTGCCTCCTCTGCTGTTCTTCAGTCAGGAATGCCTTTCTCTGTCAAATTCTTGTGTCAGGAATATTAGCTAACAGAGTTGCTGTGTCTCCAGTCAGATGATGGTCTTCTGAGATCTCAGAGAATTCTGTGAGAGCCCGTGGTTTTCTCTTTAGGGGTGCTGGTTGTTAACTCCAACAGATGACCTCACGTCAATTTTCAAACACCCTCTTCTTTCATATCTTTGATGACCTGTCAATTTCTTACAATAGGATTGGTCCTAGGTTGTCAAAATCATTAGATTTAAATTTAATTGGCTTTTAGTCTCTAACCGCCTGATTTAAATTAATTGGCTGACATTTGAACTGGTTGCCGTAATAACAAAACAAGGCTACTGCCAGGATTGCTAGTCATACAGCTTTTTGATACAAATGTTTCAATTTCATGGACTCTCTGTATCTGCTGCTGCTTGCAGACTTTTTTTTAAACTCCAAGACCAGAAAAAGCACATCATCTTTTAAAGGGACCTCACACTCTTTCCCCCGATCATTTTACAAAGGGATTCTAATTTCCTGCCTTCCAATTCACAAGTACTCTACTCAGCTTCTCAAAAGTTGGCAAGTGATTGGTCAAGGCATTGCCATGGAGAATGCACCAGAGGAGAGTTACCCACCAAGCATCTGTTCAAATTTAAACCAGGCAAGCCAACCTCTGATCGGTCTTGGCATTGTCAAAGGAAATGTACCAGGGAATGACTGACAGCCAAGCTGTTGTTTAGTCGAAGGCGGCACATATGCAAGACCAAACCTTTCAACATGTAGTCTCTTTTCCCAACAATACTCAAGTTCATAAACTATTTGAACAGTGCCGATGAAGTTTAAAGGGAAGTATAAAAAGTACAAGGGAGAAAGAAACAGAATGCTGTGTTGATAGGGTGAGATAACCAAGGATAGGAGGATGCTTGTGTAGAATTTAGACATAAGCAATTAAAATATAGCAAATAAAAAAGAGCTGACCCCAAGGCTGCCACTAGCTTCTCTGGGAATTTTAGTGTTAGCGCTTGAGGCACACGTCTCCACCGTTCTGCAATTGGGGATTTGAACCCAATTCCATTTCAATGTTGGGCTGAAAGGCCTGTTTCCATTTTATAAGTTCTATCCAATTGTTCTTTGGACAAGGCCATGAATCCTGCACTTGTGCCCATTCTTTGTACATACCAACCTAGGAAGGGCATCTACTGAACAATGTATTGCTGATGTCTTGCCCATATACAATACAGCTGCTGAAAGGGATCTAAGTTTGAAAAGTGAAGGCACTTCATGTCAGGTAAGGATAGGATGTAATAAAATTTCGCGCAGTGTTTCAAGTAAAATATCACCTTGTTATCCTCAACAAGTTTATCAAATCTCTTCAATTTGCTGCTCAACAGGTCACCGGTGACAACCACTGTATGTGAAAATAAGTGACTGTACGATAATTATGGAGAACATGTTTCAACAAGGCTTAACTGTGTGACGGCCTGTGCTGGACTATACATTGCACAGAAAACTCACAGCACCATCAGTGATGGAGACAGCCTGCTTGGTGTCACATCTCACCCTTCAACATGGACACGTCAATATGAGACAAGCATTAGGAAAGGTCAAGAGTGCAATTGTTCATATCCTTCACCCTTCCTAGAATAGGGGTGAATGCCTGGCACAAGAGACAGACTCAGGAATGCTTCATAAGGTTTGAAGGGGCCTACATCTTATTGTCCACAAGAGACGTAAATTGGCCTTCTTCTCTCCCAGGAACCCCATTCTGAAACTGCTGGTCCGAGACGGAGTGAAGTTACTGTTTGGGCCCTTATAACAGCATTACAACCTAATATACCTAGTTAAAGAAGCACACCACACGGTCTTCCATCAAGTCATTCTCTACGTCTAGTCAAAAAGGTTGTTTACTATCTGGACACTTCAGGAAGGCAGCGGGAGTACAGCAACCATGTAACAACCTTCATTTTATCTGCAACATAACCAGCACCCTCCCTACAGAGGCAGGTTTAAAATCAAGGCCTACGCACTCAGGATGCAGATTACGGCAAAGTAGTTCTAAAAATTAGCAATGTTAATGACAAAAATTGTACAATGGGGTGTAAGCGCCAGGGAGTCTCCAGTCATTGTCACAGAGACAGTAATAACCAATATTTATGCAGTGCCTTTAGCTGGCAAATTGTCCCCGGAAGACACTACAGGGTTAATGTATGAAACAAAACTTAACACCGTGTCACAAATGGAGATACCAGAACAAAATTAATACAGATCAAAATTCACATAGGCTGGAGGATGCTACAGAAATAAGAAGCGTTGAGGATATGGAAGGATTTGAAAACAAGAATGAGAACTTTAGAATTGAGGCCTAGTTGACCATGACCGGTGTAGGCCAGCAATTGCAGTGTTGGCCGATGAGTTAGCACATGAGCAACTGCTGAGGGAGCATTAGTATAACCAAGTTTCGAGGGTGAAAATGTAGAAAGTGGGATTTCAGCTGCAGATGAGCTGAAGTAGAGATGGAGTCTGATGTCCTTGTGAAGGGGAAGATAAGCAATCTTGGTCATGAAGTGGCTATGAATCTTATCTTATTGTCAAATATATCTGCAGGCAAGTATATCTGCAGGTTAATGGTCTGGTTCAGCTTTGGGGAGTTGCTAGAGACGGAGAGAGAGTGACAGAGAGAGAGATAGAGAGAGAGAGAGATGGAGTCAGGCATTAGGGAACGGAATTTACAGCCTACAGCGAATTCTTTAGCCTTCCCAATATTCAGTGAGCGGAACTATCTGCTTACCTAGTCCTTCACAATGAACATGTATAGTGTGCAGATCAGAGGCAGTCACATTAAAAGAGCTGGTGGAGAGATGGCATCAGTGTACAGCCGGAAAGGGAGACTGTGCTTTTGGATGGCGTCGCCATGGCAATGAGAAATGGGCTGGGGGTCAATGATTGACTCTTGAGGGACACCAGAGGGGGATTTGGGAAGAGAAGCCGTGATGGCCGATTCAGATAACAGGTGATTCAGCATTTAAAATACAGCCAGATCTGGGCAGGTGGAAGATGAAGGAGAGCAGTTGGAGAAGGATGGTGTTACCCATGAGTCAAAGAATGCAGACTGATTGAGATGGGTGAAATGGGATAGCTTTATAGCCTGAATACTACTTGCTGTTATGTTATGCTGTCCATACCCTTTCACAATTTGTTTGGATGCCCCCACCCCAACATATATTCCAGCTGTGGCTGAGTTGTTAGCACTCCCGTCTTTGAGGTGCCGCGTCCAAGACATGCTGCAGGGCTTCTGCCAAGGCTGGCTCTGCAGTGTCCTTCTGAGGAAGTGCTACACTCTCAGAGCTGACAGCTTTCTAGTTAAGCTGAAGACCCTATCTAAAGAAAAGTCACACTGGACTTGAAATATTAATTCTGCTTCTCTCACTAAATTCTACCTTTCATTCCCCATATGCCTATTGGGTGGATGTAAACAATCCCATGGCACCGTTCTGAAGGAGAATTGAAGAATGATCCCAAATTCTTTGCCAACATTAATCTCTTAATCTTTTATCACATTACTAAATGTGGGATCTTGCTCGGTACTGATTGTCATTTCAACAATGACATCATTTCAAACAGTATTTCATCCAGTGGTTGTGAAACGTTCCTATATAATCATCGTAGAACTTTAGTGTAGAAACAGGCCATTTGGCCCATCGAGTCCACACCAACACGGGGAACATGTGCAAACACCAAACAGACAGTCACCCGAGAGTGGAATTGAATTTGGGTCCCTGACCCTGTGAGGCAGCAGTGCTAACCACTGAGCCACCGTGGTGCCCTATTGGGCTCCTTTTAGATTAGAATGGCATCTTAACACCAGATAAATCCTGGCAATATTCCCTGAGAGAGAGTAAACACAACATTCTCTGTGTTCACTGTGATATCTGCAGCGTAAAATTATTTTAGTGTTTTCAGCATGATTCTGAAGGATCTTCTTTGTAGTAAATTGGAGTTTCATGGAGCATTCGGTGTGTATTGCCTCAAGAGCTGTGTATAAAGGTCCTGTGGCAACAAAAATAAGCTGAGAGGTGACAGAATAGAGGATTTTCACAATGCCCTGAACACTCTAAAATTTTAGAAATATTGACATTGTTGAGACATGGTGGTCAAATTGGAAATATTTGTTTGAATAATGTTAGCTGAAGGATGAATATTAGCTGCAATAGCAAGGGAGAATTCTCTTGTTATAAAAACAGGGGATGTTTTAAAAAACTCGGCAGGTCTGGCATCACCTGTGCAGAGAGAAATATTTAACATTTCGATATGACTTCTTCAGAACTGGATTCTGCAGTTCTCCTAAAGATGTAGTGCTGCAGGGATTGCTTGTGTCCTACAGAATGAACAGACTGGGTTTCAGGTTAATGACAATTGAAAACAAGAAATGCTGGAAATGACAGCAGGTCAGGCAGCATCCATGGAGAGAGAGCGAGCTAACGTTTCGAGTCTCGATGACTTTTCGTAGAGCTGACATGAAGCATCCGAGGGCCTGGGAAATGGAGGGGATGTTTCAGGACTCCAGGGGCCCACTGTGGTCAGATCAAGGGCATGGATTCCCAGCTAGAAGCACCATCAAGGCCTGGATTTCAGTCCCTGGTGCATTCCCTCAGTGCTGCCTTGGCAGAATTAGCCTAGATTTTTAATAAATCAACTTTTGTTCAGAGGAGACTTGAGCCCCTATCTGTCCTAGAACTATCTGCTGAACCCTCTCATGTGTAGTAGACTTTCCTTCACACAGAGCCTAAGTCTAAAAGACAGGTTTGCTGAAAATGGTGCATCTGATTGAGGATGGTTTTTACTCCAGGAAATATTGTCATTTAATTCAGTCAATGTCAGTACATCTTGCTGTTCTCTGGCATAACGCTGTCTTGCTCACTGTCACCATTTGTTATGTTTGACACGGCCTGTCAATGTGCAAGGCGGGTTTCATGGTGTGTAGTGATGCAGTTCCCCTCTCTACTAGTTTCGATCTCCCAATGTGAGCTCACTCACTTCTGAACAATGTTTATGCTATGGTTCATAGGTCCCGGCATGAGGCATAGGTTTCAAATCAACAGCGGCAGAACAACTGAGCTTTAAGGTACGAGAAGAGCAACAGAACAATGCGGGAGAAGGTTGGAGAAAAGATGGGAACATGAGAGATAAACACAATCAGAGAGAGAGGGACAGAGAATAGAGACAACAGAGCAGATTCTATTTTACTAATCCAACTTGAGTGGGCAGTTATGTTAAATCAGAATCTAATCAGAGCTGAATTATTTTTAACTTAAATATTTGCACACATAACTTATCCGTATTTTATTAGAAATGTTTCCCATGCTCAGCATACGGATGACATAGTTTCTTTGACCTCAGGACAGAGACAGCAAGTTGGCATTCTCAAACGGTTCTTAGAATCACAGAAATCCTACAGTGAAGAAGAAGGCTATTTGGCCCATTGTGTCTGCACCAGCTCTGAAAATGAGTATCGTTACCTAGTGCCAGTCTCCTGCTTTTTCCCCCATATCCTTGCACATTCACTTTATCTAAATAACCACCCAATGCCCTCTTGAATGCCTCAATTGAACCCTTCTCCACCACATTTCCAGGCAGTGCATTCTGTACTCTGACTACTCACTGCATAGAAGAGTCACTGGACTAGTAACGTTAACTCTGTTTCTACCTCCAGAGGTGCTACCAGACCTGTTAAGTTTCTCCAGCTATTTATTTTTGTTTTGTTTAAGAGGTGAGTAGTTGGTGAAGTTGAGCTACAGGTCACCCACCATCCAGCTGAATGGTGCAACAGCCTCAAGAGCTGGCCTCACACATTGACAGGCCGTGTCAAACATAACAAATGGTGACAGTGAGCAAGACAGCATTATGCCAGAGAACAGCAAGATGTACTGACATTGACTGAATTAAATGACAATATTTCCTGGAGTAAAAACCATCCTCAATCAGATGCACCATTTTCATTTTCTGATGTGACAGGTCTCTGAGGGGGTTAGCTGACCTCATCCAAGGCAATGGTCAATGGATTACAATTGTACTCACTTTGCGAAGCCAAACAAAAGTCAGTTGAAGTTATTGTTTCAGGAGATAGTTCATTGACACTCAATGGAAATGTCAGTTGATGTCTGACTGGTTCTAATGTCCCCGGTGATTGAGTACCATGAACATGTTGGAAGGGGATGACACATAAAAACTGGAAGGAATGAGTGAGCTGCTAGTTCTGGCAATTCTGTACCTGGCAACCCAGTAGACACTGAGGAGAGAGGGAACTTTATCAAGGGATACAAGAAAACAGCAGAAGTATTCTTCGTCTGGTTTCAAAAACCAACAAATTTAAGCACATCAAACTGCCACATGACATACTGTGCTGGACATTGATCAATGGAAATAGAATGAAACAGGCTGGAGTAAACTAATGGCTAGATACAACATCTCCACAAGGCTGCATATATTTTTGGAATTACACGCAAAAGGTCACTAGGAGCTGATTATAGAATGGATCCATCACAGAAAATGATGAAAAGGATTTCCAACAGTAAAACACTGTGTCTAAACATTTGAAATGAAATGAATTCCATGTTCTAGCATGGAGAACGAGACAATATATTGATCTCTTTCATACAAGAAAAGTAAATTAAAAAAGAGAATTGCAATGTCTTTTACATCCGTCCCACATCTGCAGGTGTCAGTGAAGGGAATGATTCTCAAAAGAAGCAAAGAAAAGGGAAAATTACATCCATGTAGATTCCTAGTATATTGTTTGGGAATTGTAACTGAATGTAACTGAAATATAGATCCCTTAAAGTGTAGATCAATGAAACAAATGCATGTGTGTGTTCACAATGTCGCTGCATTAAAGAGGCTTTGCATAGTATGTCTAGTAGAAATTGATTAGTCTTATTTTCCCATTGTTCATGATGTCATCAGTTTGATGCTAATCATTACAGTTTGTGCGCACATAGCCAATTGACACATGATCGTATACAGACCTACAGTCATATTTATGGACTTTGTCATAAATACACAGGGTCATAGACACTCACGGTCATATAGATACATAGGTCATACACATGCATATAGTCATATATAGATGTTGTTATGCACACATATAGTTACATACACAGACCTGATCATGTACATACACTTGGTCACATATAGAGACCTGGTCATCTGCACATATATAGTCAATACAAATTGAAAGGGAGGGTGTTCTCTTAATTTATTTTGACACATAAAAACCACAAAGAGGAATTTGGAAGCTGCATGCATATGTTTTTTTTAAGTATATATGAGGGAGATACTCTTCCCCAATAGGAAAAATGAATCTCCAGGAGCCATTAAAAACCAGAATGCACTGTGGATGCTGGAAATCAGAAACAAAAACAGAAATTGCTGGAAAAACGCAGCAGGTCTGGCAGCATCTGTGGAGGGAAATCAGAGTTAATGTTTCAGATCCAGTGACTCGTCACATTACGTTCTTTCTTCATGGATGTTACATCATGACTTGGTTGAATAGTAGTTTAACACCAGGGCACATGCAGAGGAATTAAACAGACTGTCAACTGCTATACTTTTATTCTTGTTTTGACACGACCCCTAACCTTTACTTATTGGAACATCCTTTCTGTTATAGCCCCAGTATGTTGGCTTAATGTCTTAGGGTGGCATATCTGGCCTTCTTCTCAAGGGAAAGGAACCATATGCTAAGGGCCTAGCATCATCAGTACAAGGGTGTTATTGTTTCAGTATCCTCTGAGATTCGTTCACACAGCTGAGAAATGACCATTTGTTTTAACCCAGAGATAGCAAGAACTACAGATGCTGGAGTCAGAATCAATACAGTGTGGAGCTGGAGGAATACAAAGGAGGTATCAGAGGAACAGAAGAGTCGATGCTTCGCGTCGGCGCCCTTCTTCAGGACTGGGGAGGGGGAAGGGAGCTGGGAAATAAATAGACAGAGGAGGGGTGGGGCTGGGGGGTGGTAGGTGGGATGGTAATGGGTGAGTGCAGGTAGGCAGTGGTGGGGATTGGTCAGTGAGCAGGGTGGGGAGGATAGGTGGGGAAGATGATGGACAGGTCGTGTCAGGTCAAGGAGGCGGGGATGAGAGAGAGGGTTGGACGTGGGATGAGGCCAGGGGTGGGGAGATTTTAAAACTGGTGAATTCCGTGTTTAGACCATAGGGTTGTAGGCTCCCAAGGCAGAATATGAGGAGTTGCTCCTTCAGTTTGCGGGTGGTGTCATTGGGGCACTGGAGGAGTTTCCTTTCTTCTCGGTTTGTTCTGCTAATATGTCTAACTCCAAACAACCTTAACACGTCGGATTAATTCATCCATTTTTCCTAAGCCATGTCACTTGCCCTAAATACTGTCCTACCTAAGATTTATTTGACTTTTATTTTAACTGAATTTTCCCTTTCACAGATTTATGGTCATTTACACACGTCTGCTCAAATACACAGACCTGTTCATATGCATGCACACAGTCACATACACACGCCTGCTCATGTAAACACATGGTTATGTACACATATGATCATATACACATACCTCCTGCTGCTGTTTGCAGCTGCTTGCAGCAGGAGATTAGCTATTACTTCACACTGCTCTGCCTTGTGTCATTTTTGCATACCCACTGTAACTCATTTGAAACTGCTCTTTAACATCCACCATCCAATTGTGCATAGGTTAGCTCCTCTTTCTCAACGCACACTCAAACCTTCATATGTAGCTAGTTGCACGGTTACATACATGCTCAGGCATATGCAGCAGAGGTTCAATAGTTAAACAAATGTTTCCCTTGTTCTTAAGCTTGAACAAATAAAAATGGCTTTCCAATAAAAGGTTGAGAATTTTGACTTTAGCTACAGGATAATAATTTGGAAGATTTTAATGACACTATTAGCATCTTTTGCTTGAGCTAATTATATTTACGCAAAGGGGCATTGCCTCTTTAATGCATTTAAGCAACCTAATCTTGATAAATCATTGTTCAAGGACACTTCTAATGTCATGAGATTTCAGGCAGGTAATGGCGAATCTCCTTCACCGTCTATTTTCGGCATCTGTTCCCATTACTCTATCACTCTCGGTTCAGTACTATCACAGGATAGTTTTGGAGATGGGGAAATTTCCTTGATCTCAGTAATCACTTTGTATTTATCCACTGACAACCAGTTAACAAATGTTTTTTAGGAACCTATCATACAAAGTTTTTTTTAGTCTTCTCATTCCTCAAATTTATGGCAGCGGTAGGATAACATTCTTTAGCTTGAGAAAATGGTTGTTTTTTTCCTTCATGTAAGAGAGCAAGAAGTAGTAGGAGTAGGCCATTCAGCCCCTCAAACCTGCTCTGCTGTACAGTAAGATCAAGGTTGAATGAAAAGAGTGGCTTTGCTCTGTGCTATAAATATTGACAGTGGCCTTAGCACCATTTTATTGCCTGTCCCTTATAATCAGTGATTCCCTGGATTCCCTTAACAATTAATGTCAATCCTGAATACTTTCAATGATCCAGGCTCCACTGCTCCTCAAGAAAAAAATGAACCTTGAGAGAGAAATTCCTCCTCAGTCTTGTCATAAATGAGAGACGCCTTAATGCTATGTAATGACCCTTAGTTCTAAATCACTATTTCCTAACGGGAGGAAACAGTCTCAGAACTTACCCTTTCAAGTTACATAAATATTTTCAGAACCTAGGCCAATTTGAATATGCCTTATAATGTTCAGATGGTTTGCTAGTGACCAAGCTTTATAAAGATTTTATTTTACCCCGACTCCATATTCTAAATTTTTCATTTAAGAGAAAGATTAATTTAAGTAGCACAGAGCAAAGGGAGTGCCGGACTCTCGTGAAAATCCATCTTTTGAACTGTTGTTGATAAGGGAAGGAAATCCGTTGTTCTTATTTTATCTCGATTTAATGTGTGTCCAGGTCCATGGTGATGCATTTGACTTTTCAGTGGGCCCTCTGAAATCCTAGCTATCTACACTATTGTATTCAAGCAAATGATTGACCACCCTCCCCGTAATTACAGGCAGGCAATAAATGCTATCACAAGGAAGATATCATTTAGACCTTGCTAGCAATGCATATACTTTGTGAATAGAGGAGAGAAAGTAGCTTGCCGTAAACAAGGAAGATGTATTGCACAGCAAAACCTGTTTTCGGTATATTTCTTTATTAGGCTTGAAATGACTGAAAAGACATCAATAACCCTGCTGGTATTTCGACTGAATCACTTGGGACTGACAGTATCACAGCAACTGAAATCCAGCCAAAGTTTCATTCATAGAACCTAAAGGGTTAATCAAACAAAGGGTATTGTATATGCTGCCCGTTGTACTTTCTAAGTGTTTAACTTCTTTGGGGGTGAATGTGGTTTAGAGTGTGTGAGGGTAGCCACCAACATTCCCTCAAAGCTATGCATGGCAAGGTTCTGCCAATGGTGCTGGGTGTCAACACACCCGGAACACATCCGGAAATCACAGCTCCGTATGGATTTCAGAGGCCTATGCAGCTGGAAAAAAAATTAGAAGGAATACAGGTAGCCATTCTCTGGTCTAAGGAAAGCAGTAACAGGGTGAAATGTTAGTTATAATAACAGTCCCTACATGACTAGGAAGACTGTTGGGAGGACTTAGCATTGGGCCTGTCTCCCATTAGATCCTACTTTACTCTGCTGCTAGTTTTCTCAAAATTATCTCAAAGAGTCTTGCTTACAATACTCAATCAAAATATCTCTTTTCCATCAGAACGTTGTCTTGCTCTCAAGAAGCATAAAAATAATCTTACTGTCTACTTGCAACTGCTGTCGGATTTGATCTTGAGAATCAGTTGGAATTGGAGCTGTAAGATAGGCATTAAATAATTGCCCTGCTGTTTTAGCATGGGTCAATACGTCATACCTCCTGAATTTAAACCAGGAGTACTAGGGTTCAAGCAAGGAACACTCAACAAAACTGCACTGTCAGCTATGACTGTTCTAAACTGAGGCATGGTCAGCTCTCTCAGGTAGATATGAAAGGTAATGAGGAAATGTTCAAAGAACAGCAGGAGAGTTTTGTCCTGATATTCCAGCGCGGTTCAGATTTTGTTCACTGTGGCGTCACCCTAATCTATGAAAATCACAGTCGGGTCATTGGTCAATGACATTAAATGTCGGAGTTGGGATGGCTGTTCAGGACCTTGGTGAGGCTATTTTTAGAATACTGTGTACAATTTTGGTCATTCTGCTAAAGGAAGGATGTTGGTACAATTAAAAGGGCTCAAAAAAGATTTAAAGGCTGTTGCTGCTACTAAAGGTTTTGAGCTATAGGAAGAGGTTGAATAAGCTGGGGCTTTACTCCCTGTAATATTGGAGGCTGAGGACTGACCTTTTAGAGGTTTATAAGATTAGGAGGGGCATGATAGCGTGAATAGGTAAAGTCTTTTTTCCAGGGTAAGGAAGTCCAAAACCAGAGGGCAAAGGTTTAAGATGAGAGGGGAGAGATTTAAAAGGGACCTAAAGGACAAATTTTTCACACAGAGCATGGTGTGTGTATGGAACTTTCTGCCAGGGGAAGTGGTGGAGGCTGGTACAATTACAATATTTAAAAGTTATCTGAATGGGTATATGAATAGGAAGGTTATAGAGGATATGTGCCAAATGCTGGCAAATGGGACTAGGTCAGATTGGGATGTCTGGTCGATGCAGACACGTTGGACCAAACGGTCTGTTTCCATGCTGCATGACTCTATGACTCTAAATGGCTGTAACTACAATTCAAATGGCCCAACTATTGTAAAACATTGAGAAATCCTGGGCTAGATTTTAATGCATGGGCATACTAGAAGTGGTGAATCCCAAAATTGGGAACATAAATATTAATGCAATTAACTGTAACTGGCATGATGATATGTTCATTGTGATAATTATCAGACTTATGGTTATATGGCACATTCAATGTAATAAAACAATCCAAGTCCCTTTCCAAGCTTCCTTATAAAGCCCAACTAGGTACAAAGCCTCATTAAAAGCTATTTAGGAAAATAAGAAAATGCTTGGTCAAAGAGGGATACTTGAACATGTGTCTCAATGAAAGAAAATTTGATACAGTGGTAGACATCTTCAAAATGACACATGACGAGTCAGTGGAATGGGCAGGTCGATGGAATTGAAATCTAACATGGAGAAGTGTCAAGTGATTCATTTTCACACAAACATTAGAAGGCAATATAACATTTTGGTCCGTGATGACCTTTAACTGGGATGTATAGTCATAGAGATGTACAACACGGAAACAGACCCTTCGGTCCAACTTGTCCATATTGACCAGATATCCTAAATAATTCCAGTCCCATTTGCCTGCATTTGGCCCGTATCCCTCTAAACCCTTCTTATTCATGCACCCATCATGATATTTTTAAATGCTAAAATTGTACCAGCCTCCACCACCTCCTCTTGGCAGCTCATTCCAGACACACACCACCCTCTGCATGAAAAAGTTGCCCCTCAGGTCCCTATTAACTCTTTTGCCTTTCACCTTAAACCTATGCCCTCTAGTTTTTGACTCCCTTATGCTGGGGAAATGACCTTGCTTGTTCATCCTGTAATGTTTTGGAACTGTTCCAAAATGTTTGGTGAATTAGCAATTGTTTCTAGAAATGAAAATGTCTCTTAAATAACTTCTGTCACTTTTTAAGGGATCAATTATCATTTTGGGGTTCTATGAAATGCATTGTCCATGTGACATGGTGACCATTGACCTGGAAACAGTACCAACAGGAAATATAGAAGCAACGTAGTTAGACACATAGTAGAGAAGGAAAGAGAGCTCAAGGCAAAAGGCAATCAGGAAGCTGAGTTGCTTATTTCCTAAATGGAGTTATAGCACATGTAGAAATACAGACTTCAGGTGGTGGCTGTGTTCTTGAAGGATAACATCTGGAAATGGGACACCTATGTGCTAAAACTGGATTAGACATGCAGAGTGGGCTGTCAGAAAAATCTGTAAAAGTGAAATATTGCTCAAAATTCATTACTTTCTTTCTGTTTATTCCCTGGCATGGCTAGCATTTGTTGTCAATCCTTAGTGGCTGACATGAAGGTGACACTTTCTTGAGCCACTACTGTCCATCTGCTGTAGGTACACTCACAATGCTGTCAGGCAGACAGTTTCAGGATTTTAACCCAGCACGCTGAGGAAAGGGTGATATCATTCAAAGTCAGAGCAGTGTATGGTTTGATGGGGGACTTGCAGGTGCTGGTGTTCCCATGTCTCTATTGCCCTTGTCTGAGCTGTTCTCTTGAACCGCTGCTGTCCATCTGTTGTAGGTACAAGAACAGTGCTGTAAGAAAGTGAGTTCCACCCAGTTCATTCCTCTTAGTCATCACAATGGCTTGATACAACTCAGTGGCTTGCTTGATCATTTCAGAGGGTATTTAACAGCAACACATTGTCATGGGTCAGGAGTCACACATAGGTCAAACAAGGTAAGGATAGCAGATTCGTGTACAGCCCATGAACAGGTCCTTTGCCCCACCATATCTGCTCTAACCATGATGCCATTCTAAACTAACCCCATCTGTCTGCATATGGCCTATGTCCTTCTATGCCCTGCCTGTTCATGAGTCTATCTAAATGCCTCTTAAAGATTGGGCATAACAAGTCAACATCCTTTGAACCTGGGTTGGTCCCTTGACTTGATGATAATGGTGGAGTGGGGAATGAGGTTGCAGGTTGTGCTGGTGTAAAGTTCTGCTGCTGCTGATGGTCCACAGTGCCTCATGCATGTCCAGTCTTGAGTTGCAAGATCTGTTCAAAGTCTGTCCCATTCAGCATGATGATAGTGCCATACAACATTATGGGGATTACTCTCAATGTGAAGTCGGGACTTCATCTCCACAAAGATAGTACAGTGGTCACTCTTACCAAAACTGTCAGAGACAGATGTGTCTGCAGCTAGCATATTGGTAAGGAGGAGGTCAAATATGTTTTTTGCTTTTGTTGGTTCCCTCACCACCTGTTACACACCTGCTCGACCAGTGGTGACATTGCCAAGCCAGTCTTGATAGTGAATTTTGAAATTTCCTACCTACTGTACATTTTGTGCCCTTGCCACTCTCAGTGCTGCCTCTAAATAGTGATCATCAACTGAGGGAGGACAGTACGTGGTAATCAGCAGGAGGCTTCCTTGCGCATGTATAACTTGAAGGCATGAGACTTCATGGGGTCCAGAGTCGATGTTGAGGACTTCCAGGCAACTTCCTCCTGACTGTATACCACTGTACCACCACCTCTGCTGGGTCTGTCCTTATATCTATGTCAAAGATATTTAATTATTTATTAAAGTATTCATTCATTGAGTATGGGCATTGCTGGCTTTCGAAGCAGTTAACAGTGAATCATATTGATGTGGGTCTGGGGTCACATGAAAGCCAGACTTGGACATTTGTGAACAAGTTGGGTTTTTAACATCAATGGTGATGGTTTTGTGGTCACCATTACTAAGATTGGCTTTCAGTTTCAGATTCTTTAGTTGAATTTAAACTCCACCAGTTGATCAGGTAGGATTTGAATTCATATTCCCACAGGATTATTGTTGAAATGTGATTCTCAAAACCAACACCCACATCTGTTTCCTCCCAAAAAGAGCATGTGATAGTCCTAACGACTAAAGCCTTCCTGTATACAGACTGCCCCCTCTCGCTAACAATGAGGTTGAGTTTCGGAATCAGTTGCCAGCAAGAAGTAAGAGGGTAGGGATATGGGCAGGTATGGAGGACGAGCTCCTGGCAAAGATTATATTCAGCATAGTGTCTAGTACGTCTGACAAACAACAATAACAAAAAAGGAGACAGGTAAGATATTAATTAAAATTCTATCTTATAAAAAGCAATAAACCACACGGTAAAAATTATTTCCCTGGAGTTTAGAAACTGGATTTATTCCCTCTGTTCCATCATTGAGTGAGATCATGGCTTCTTGTACGTACTTTAGCCCCACATCCCTTAACACCTTTGGTGAACAAAATTCTATCAAGCTCAGATTTAAATTTAACATTGATCTTACATCAATGGCTGTTTATGGATGAGAGTTTCAAACATCCACTACACTTTGTATGTAGGACTGTTTCCTAACTTCACTTCTGGAATGTCTCACTGTAATTTTGAGACTATCACTTCTAATCCTAGACTCCCCAGCATGGAAACATTGTTTCTGTCTATCAACCCTAGGGGATCTCCCTAATATCTTGAAATCATCTTAGCATTCAAGGATCTAAATTCCAGGGAGTACATGCTAATTAGTGCAACCTCTCTTTGTAAAACTACACTATGCCCTCTCCCAAGGCCAATAGATCCTTTCTAACATTTAAGGCCCAGAACTGCTTGCAGTTCTCCAGATGTGACCTTACCTAGCTTGGTCAAGTTAGAACCCAGGGACACTGCCTCAGGATAAGAGGCTGAAAATATCGAAGAAATCTCTTCACACAAAAGGTTGCTTAGCTTTGGAATTCTGTACCCCAGAGGCCAGACAACTGCTGACAATCTCTGTTTGAACTCAGTTCCGAAGAAGGGTCACTGGATCTGAAATGTTAACTCTGTTTTCTCTCCACAGATGCTGCCAGATCTGTTGAGTTTCTCCAGCAATTTCTGTTTTAGTTCCAGATTTCCAACATCCATAGTTCTTTGTTTTAGTCTAGAATGCTGGTAGCTGTTTCACAGTTCTCCATTTCAAATGCAAAGTTGGACTAAATCATATCATGATCATTATGAAATAAACATTCAGACCCATTAAGCGGACTTCTCTATTCAGACAGAGGTGGCAATGTGGAACTCACTACCAAGGGAAGTAACTACAATGAACAGTGTAGATGAATTTAGAAGTATGTAAATACATGAGGGAAAATTGAATGAAAGGTTGTGTTGATAGACTTACATAGGGGATAATGAGATTTGGCTGGAGCATAAATGCTGACATGGACCAATTGTGACAAATGGTCTGTCTCTGCGCTGCATGTAATTCTGTCTTGCATTTCAGTTACAGTAAATCTGTGTGTACCTCCACTACATGGACCACTGCAGCTCACCACCACTTCTCAAGGAAAAGTAAAGGTGGGGCAATAAATGTTGGCCTTATCAGTGATGCCAACTGCATGAACAAATCTAATATAACAAGTTACTGAGGAGAAACCTGTCAGCAGCTCTGAATTGCTAGGAATATCCCACTGAAGTGAAATAGTAGAGTTTCTGAGAATGATGCTGAGGAACCTCAATCCAGATTATTAATCAATTGCTGCGTAAGTAGAGTTTGCAAACAGTGCAACACTCATTGCCTCAAACTAATATTATTTGCGCTGCGAACAATGGGAATCAAAGACCTTGAAGAAAAGAGCTAGATCTCATAAGATTGCAGCACAAGACTGCCTGCCCATTATAACAGGACTGGATAAAGAATCCCATATGTTCAGTATTGAATTATTAATGCAGTTATGAGCAGCTGCACACAAGCATTCATGACCTTGACTATTGCACTGAGACGATCCCTCTGCTCCTGGAGCAAGGCAAAGTTTATTTTTAAATTTCTGTAGACCCATGGGCTTCAAAAAAGATGCCTCTTGACACAGACCTATCACTGAAATGAGGTGAGAGGTCTGAAGTTCAGCAGAATGGGGCTGGCAGGTCGAGAATGCTAGTTTTAGAATTCTCCCCCAATTAACAGGTCCCCATTTCTCTCAGTAACTGTAGAGGCGATTTTCCAAGAGTCTTTAACTCCAGCACTGCTGCAGGGTCTTATAAGATCTCATCCAGTGCATTGAAGAGCAGAAACACAGAATGAAATGTGAAAATGGTTATAAAGACCAGCATCTATGTTCCCGTATTATCCTCAGGAAGGTGTTCACACACTTAAAATAAATGGAACAATGGAAATGATAGAGACACTTGGCATGTCACAATATTAACTAATATTTTTTGTACTAAAATTGATGACAGCTATGAAACTCTTCAGATGTCCTGAACATATATATTGTATTAATAAACCCACATTACTACAATACACATATACAATATTTGGTCAAACCTTCGGAGAAAAAGTAGTGCTGCATGAATACCATTAAGAATAAGCAAATTGGCTCATGGGTTCACGGGATTAAATGCTATTTCACAAATTGTTGATCTCCAGAATCTCCTGTTTGACATACAGCATTTGTCATTATTGGCATCACCGTATACTCCAGCTTCGGCTCAGGCAAGCCTCCAGTCGTGTTATTTTTAAGAATTGATTGAACTTACACTACCCAATAAATTTCAACTGGAGATTAGGCCTTGTAAATAGCAGTGAAAGTGCCCTTTCAATTACATGTTTATTATTAATATAATGCCAATCAGAAAGGAAGAAATTTGTATTGTGGAGGCTAATTTTGAAGCAGCAAATTATTGTTAGAGAATTTATAAAAACCTATGGTGATTTGCTGATGGAGGGCACATTTATTCCTTTTGGCCCACAAGCTGTGCTGGCAAGATATTCACCTTTTCCGCGTCAGAACTCTCACTTCCATTTAGCTGCTAGCTTTCCCAAGCTTTAGGAAATAACATCTGGCAGTGTTAAACTAGGAAAAGAAATTAAATCTGAGAAACACAACATAACTTCAACGTTTAAGTGGCCGAACTGTCTCCTGGGAGTGGGTTATTTCTCCATTCCCCATTGTTCTTCAAGAAGTGGTTAGGGCCAAAGGCTGGATTTGGTTCCGTTTTGAGATTTTTAAAAGTATACACAGCTGACTAGAATCAAACTGATTTGATTCTGGTCATTGAAATTCCTCTCTTTATTTCTCTTTCAGAACCTGATTTGAATGTAATTTTCCATCTCCTCCATCTCGGTCCTATTCAGGTCAAGCCTGCATTTTATTCCCTTCGCGTTCTTAGCATGGATGCATGCCTGAGCTACCTTGACCATTCCCACCTTTAAAGCTACTGTACTCTGTGACTATTGGCTCCTCCTGGTGTTACAAAATGGACAGGACCTACTGAAAAAATTGCTATTGAATGATTACATGGTGAAGTTCTTATGACATTGAAAAATTTAGGACACCCAACTTGAAAATTCCAAGAGGAAATAATGGAACTTTTTTATTGAACAGGTTTTGTAGATTCAAGCAGACTCCCTGTGCTGGTATATATGTGCCCAATAACAATTTTCCAAAACACTCTAAGTTAGCTCCATCCAGCTTCACTCCAGCAAAATGCTTATTCTTTTCTCAGAGGCAGATTTTGTCAGGAACTGTCGTCTCTTAGTATCCAGTTCTATTAGTTATGATCACTCTCTAGAATCGGGCTTTATGGAATCATAGGATCCCTTCTGTGTGGAAGCAGGCCATTCAGCCCATCAGGTCCACACTGCCCCTCCAGAGAGCGTCCCACCCAGAGCTATTCCATCCCCCTAACACTGCATTTGCCATGTCTAACCCACCTAACCTAAACATCCCTGGACACTATGGGCAATTTAGCATGGCTAACCACCTAAGCCTGCACTGCTGTGGACTGTGGGAAGAAACCCGGAGCACCTGGCAGAAACCCACACCGACACAGGGAGAATGTGAAAACTTCATACAGTTGCCTGAGGCTGGAATCAAACTAGAGTCCCTGGCACTGTGAGGCAGCAGGGCTAACCTCTGAGCCACCATGCTACCTAGTAGAATCATAAAATTCCTTCAGTACAGATAGAGTCCCTGCAGCCCATTGAGTCTGCACTGACCCTCAGAACAGCATCTTCACCCCTGTAGCCCCATGGCTATATTGACCTAGCCTGTACATTCCTGGACACTGCAGAGCAATTTAGAATTGCAGGGTGTCTGTGTTGCCGTCACTGTCCAATGATTGGTTTTATTTAGAGGGTAGTCACCTTTTGCCCCTTCATGAAATGGCAGATTTCCCATTCTTTCTATGCTACAGATCATTATCTGGTTGTTGGCACAACTCCTTAGTTTTGATACCACAACATTACCATTTGATACCAGAACATTACCATTTGCAATGGTCTTCCATGTTGGAACTGACTGGTACAATGTTACTTCGAATGCTCACACACAAGTTTAGACTTTCAGGTTAAAAATGAAGGCTAGCAATACGTGTCAAACCAAAATCCTGCAATAAGTCAATGTCTTCAGAGAAGGAAATTAGATGGGAGAAGGAGAAACAATGGGAACAGTGGGGGAGGTGGGGGGGGGAATGATAAAATGCTGGTAAACTTGTCCAACAATTTACAAAAATGTCACCTGGTCAGCTTAAAAATTCTTGCTATTTAGTCATGTTTCCAGGCCTGGAGAAACCCACCAGCCTCCCGTTCCCCTAAGGTCTAAGATGATAATGACACTAAACTGGTTATTCAGAGGCCATGCTAATGTTCCAGGGTCATGTGTTCAAATTCCACGAGAGCAACTGATGGACTTAAATATCCAAATGATTAAGGACATTTGAAATTGAAAATTAGTTTCAACAATGGTGACTATAAAATTATCACAATTTGGAGGTTCCGGTATTGGACTGAGGTGGACAAGGTCAGAAATCACATGACATCAGGTTACAGTCCAACAGGTTCATTTAAAATCACAAGCTTTTGAAGCACTGCTCCGATGTCACCTGATGAAGGAAAAGAGATCCAAAGGCTTGTGAATTCAAACAAACCCGCTGGACTGTAGCCTGGTGTCGTGTGATTTCTGACTTTATAAAACTGTCACCAATTGTTTTAAAAGCCCATCAGGTTCACTCATGTCCCTTAGGGAAGTGAATCAATCACCCTTACCTGGTTTGGCCTACATGTGACTCAGATCACAACCAACTATAGTGCAGCACAAATGCTGGCCTTGTCTGTATGCTCACTTCCCATGAAAGAGTTTAAAAATGGGAATTCCCTCATGATGTTCAACGCCTGATCAGTGAGGAGTCGCTGAGCATCTTGTCTTGAGAATTCAACTCTTTAATAGCTACATGGCTGGCACAGTGTGCTGTCTTCAGCCCTTCATTTCCTGCAATCAACCTCATCGGTTCAGAAATAGAAGCATCGAGACTCCAAAAACAAAAAGGAATTACCTCAGCTTCTATCAGTATTAGTGACAAGAGATGTTATTTTTATTCGCACGCTGTGGCAGGCTAAAAATAATTTGTGAAAAAAGAAGTATTAATGACATAAACCAAATGGTCAGCTCTTTCTGGGCTCATGTGGCTTGCGAACTCATTAGCTTTAATCATTTCACTGAAGTGTTCCTTGTGTTTTAGAAAGAAGGCAGCTAGCTAGTGATTATAGCCGGCATGTAATCCAGGATTTCATCTGGTCATTAAAACGTGCTTGAACATTACTCTCACCATCTTCGGTGAACCTTGTTAATTAAGTCACACGTTTGTCATCACCGCTTCCTTCCCACGCTCCTGCTTATCTCTCTTTTCTTGGAGTTCTTTGCTTCCTTGTATCAAACACAATGTTGTGACTCATCTCACCTCCAGATCTCCATTAGCATACTCTGCCTGTGGTTTAAAGGGCAGCTAGCTAACCACCTCCCTGCATACTGCCCCTTGTGGCCCTGTCAGAATGGCATGGTGTATGAAAGAGCCCAGTGCATCTGCAGTGGGGAGAAGGGGCAAATCTTCTACTGCCCTTCCCCATGTCACAGGTGTGTCAGGGGCATTTACTAAGCTACTTCCTCAGATAGTATCAACAGAAATTTCAGTAAAGGACTTACTCGACTCGCCAGGGAAAGGTACTAGGTCTCAGAAGACATCAAACACCTTCAGCAAGAGGCCCAGTCACTCAAAGAACAATACTTGATAAACATAATATTATTTTTATGTACCATGATTTGGTCTTTCTTTCAGTTTCAGGGCAGCGTAAAGCTTTTCTGAGTTTCCTCCAAGCAGACAGGAGCAAGTAAAATTACAAGCATAGACTGCCCATCCTGAGTGAATCGCTCGCCCCTCTACCCCTCACTTTGACTAACTCGACCACAATGGTCAGTCCTGTCAGAATGATGGACCTATTGAATACTAGCTCTTGTTGTATCATTCAGATGCTGACCTGCCAGATTCAAGCTTTCATGGGCAGGAAAAGCCCAGGCAGGAGACGGTTCTAGTATGGAGGGCACAAAGGAATTCCGGACCATTGGGCCTTTATCATTTAGAAACCCAGTCAGTTGAACTTCTGTGGCATTGCTCCTGGAATTCTGGAGCTTCAGTTTCACCTGGGCTGCAAGGTGATTACATTTCTTCACAAGTCATCGTGTTCAATCACTCCTCCTCCCATACCCTCGCAGAATTTTGGCAATCACAGACTTCCACTGTATTACTTCATGGAAGTGTTGAAGTGGTTTATCATTGTCTTCTCCAAGACGGTTGACCCGGAATCTCTCCCACGTTACCATCATTGAACGGGTTTACAGGGTAAATGTATCTGGCCACAACCCTCTTGAGGCCATCAACCTCTGAGGTGAGACTTGAACTCAGAATCTTCGACCCAGAGGTAGCAGCACTGCCCACTACACCATAAGACCTTCCTTGAGTTCACTTACAGGCCATTAATTGCTGGAGTCAACATCAAGTTTCTAGCCAAAATTATCTGGCTCGAAATAATTGGCTTTCCGAATCGATTTGTGTGAGACAGTTATGCCAATACAACTGCCATTGCTTTGGGAATGTCAGATCGCATCTTACAGCACAGTAGGCAATTCAGCCCAGTCTGCCTGTGCTGACCCTTTGAAAGACCATTACAAATATTTCTGTCTCTACCTCTGTTCCTCAAGCCCTAGCACATTTTTTCCTTCCAAGTATGAACTCTTCTGGAAGCTAGTATTGTACGTGGCTCGAGCATTTCCAGCAGTCAACAAAAAATCTGAACAGGGTGAGATTTTAACTCAACTGAGGAGGTGGCATGGTGACTCAGTGGTTAGCACTATTGCCCCAGAGTGCTAAGGACTGGGCTCAATTCCAGCCTTAGGTGACTGCCAGTATGGAGTTTGCACATTGCCCCAATGTTTGCGTGGGATTCCTCCAGGTGCTCCGGTTTCTTCTCAAAGTCCAAAGATGTGTGGGTTAGGTGGATTGGCCGTGCTAAATTGCCCATAGTGTCCAGGAATGTACAGGTAAGGTGGATTAGCCATGAGAAATGCAGGGTTAGAGGGATAAGATGGGGTGTGCGAGTCAGGTTGGGATGCTCTTTGGCGAGTCAATGTGGATTTTTTGGGCAGAATTGCCTGTTGCTACACTGTAGGGTTTGTGATCATTATAGAGGTACAGAATCACTTTCTTGCTTTTACACTCTATGCCTCTATTTATAAATGGAAGGTTCCCACAAGCCTTTTTAACTCTTTTAACTTGTCTTGCTACCTTCAGCAATCATGCACATGAACCCCAAGGTCCCTCTGCTTCTGTATTCCCCTCAAAGTTGTACAATTTATGCAGTCCCATTGCGAAGGAAGGTGAAAGGTTAATTTTTGGGATCGGGGATGAATTGTTTTCATTGCAGTTTGATAGGTTCCAGGATGGCTAATAAGGTGAAGCTCGATGTGCAGATTCTGTCACGTGTGGAGGAGGTGGAGCTTTAAGGTTTGTTTGGTGTGTTCCCTCCTCCAACTCTTCAACTTCACGTCAGATGTACTCCCACTAAATGAACGATGCTGGATGAACATTCTCTATTTTGGTCAGCCACAACAGGGCTGTCCATATGTTGGGGGTTTAGTGGTGGGATATTCTGCTTCTTCAGGGAGGTTTTCAGGATATCCCTATAGCATTTCTCCTGTAGTCCTGAAAGTCTCCTGCCACAGTCAAGTTGGGTTCAGAATTAGGAACATTGTGGCAGGTAACTCATCCCCTGGCTCCCCAAAGCCTGTCCACCATCCAGACAGGAGTGTGATGGAATACTTCCCACTTGCCTGGATGAGTGCTGCCCCAACAACACTCAAGAAGCTCGACACCATCCAGGACAAAGCAACCCATTTGATTAGCACCACATCCACAAGCATCCACTCCCTGCACTGCCGATGCTCAGTAGCAGCAGTGTATACTAACTACAAGATGCACTTCAGAAACTCACCAAAGATCCTCAGACAGCACCTTCCAAACCCACGACCACTTCCATCTAGAAGGACAAGGATTACAGACATTGGGAACACCACCACCTCTAAGTTCCCCTCCAAGCCACTCGCCATCCTGACTTGGAAATATATTGCCGTTCCTTCACTGTCGCTGGGTAAACCTCCTGAAATTCACTCCCTAATGGCATTGTGGGTCAAGCCACAACATGTGGACTGCAGCGATTCAAAAAGGCTGCTCACCACCACCTTCTCAAGGCCATGTACGGACAGGCAATAAATGCTGGCCCAGGCAGTGACACCCACATCCCACAAATGAATTTAAAAAAGGCAATTGCTTTGGGAATGTGGTTTTCGCCAGACAAGTTTTCCTCTGTCTTTATTTGTCACTGAGGCTGCTCCCATGCTTGCAGTACTAACTGCTCCTGTTTAGAGCTGACCCGAGCAGCTAGGAAATGTCAGATTAATACTCTAGCATTTGCTCAGTAATCCTTCAACGTGAGCAAAAATGTTTTCTGCTGTGAGCATGTAAAATCGGCCCTGTCATAACTCAACTTAGAAAGAGCAAACACTTTTGAGAGAGGCTGCCAGACTGCAAACTGTCTGTGATTTATTACAAGAAATGGAGTGTATTACCTCAATGTTGTGTACACTAACAGGCCTCGGGGATGCCTATGTCTAGGAATAACGGAAACGTTTATTTTCATTGATGAATCCCATGCCAAGGATATGAGGGAGAGATGTAAATTCATACAATCTCTGCGTGTTCCTCTCAATGTCCCGCGCCCTGGGTCAGATACATTTCTGCTCTAGTTCGCTCAGTTTACATATGAATGGATAACACCCTTGCCTCAAATTCAGAAAGTTGTGGGTCACTTGACCTTGCAGAACTCCACGTTTGGGACCCTAGCAGATAAAGATGAACTGTATTTAAATAGGGATAATAAGTACTGCAGATGCTGGAGAATCCGAGATAACGAGGTGTGGAGCTGGATGAACACAGCAGGCCAAGCAGCATC
>JAHRHZ010000004.1:30745687-30802934 GCA_024137785.1 Ginglymostoma cirratum
GTTATCTCAAAATGGGTAGGTGTTCATTTGAAAAAATGTTAAAGGAAGAATAAGTGACATATAAATGTTTGTCTGCTGAAAGTCCGGAGTGTTGGTTTTAATTCTGGGAGGACGTCCTGTGGGACATTTGTGTTCAGTGGGACACATTTCCCTTCTCCTCATTGTGTGGAGTGTGTATGCACGCTAAATTCTTCCCCAACTCTCAGCTAGGATGAAGATGGTTGCAGCCAACGATAGATTAAACAAGGGGCTCTGCTCTTCGAAGGAAGATTATTCATGTTGCTCCATCCTCCAAGGGAAGATTATTCATGTCGCTCTGTCCTCCAAGGGAAGATCATTCATGTCACTGCTTCCTCCGAAGGATGGTCATTTGTGTCACTCGGTCCTCCGAAGGACAATCATTCATGTCGCTCTGTCCTCCAAGGGATGGTCATTCGTGTCGCTCTGTTGTTGAGGAAAAAGGTGATAATACAAAGCCAAAAAACTTGAACAAGAAGAGTAAGTCCTTATCCACCACAAAAGGAACATCAGGTCATGAAAGAGAAGGGTCCAGACCTGAAATAATAGGAACTGCAGATGCTGGAGAATCCGAGATAACAAGGTGTAGAGCTGGATGAACACAGCAGGCCAAGCAACATCATAGGAGCAGGAAGGCTAGATCTGGATGAACACAGCAGGCCAAGCAGCATCATAGGAGCAGGAAGGCTAGCTGGATGAACACAGCAGGCCAAGCAGCATCATAAGACCAGGAAGGCCTTCCTGCTCCTATGATGCTGCTTGGCCTGCTATGTTCATCCAGCTCTACACTTTGTTATCTCCAGACCGGAAATGTCAGCTTTCCTGCTCCTCTGATGCTGCTTGGCCTGCTGTGTTCATCCAGCTCTACACCTTGTTATCTCAGATCATGAAAATTAGTTATTGTTTGCTGCGTAGTGCACAAACCTTGCCACTTTTTGACCTGAAAAGTTCACATCACTTCACTCTGCACAGGCTAAGTATCTCAAAAACAAAAACAGAAGTTGCTGGAGAAGCTCAGCAGGTCTGGCAGCATCTGTGAAGAGAAATCAGAGTTAATGTTTCAGGTCCAGTGGCCCTTCCTCAATATCCAAAGCATCTCAAAAACTTGATCAAAGATTCAGCAATCTCTTTTACTCTGCTGTCAATGCAATGGCTCCATGAGTGATATTTTTCACTATCAGGGTATCTCCATCCATCCAAACTGCCTAGCACACAATTGAGGAACACTGTCTATGAAATTCTGAGCCAGTGCAGTGCCAGTGTTGGCTGTCCATCCCAACATATGGTTGATCGAATTAAGCAACATATGCTTCAAAATAGGCAGAGAACAGATTTGGGCCATAGAACCATAGAAATGAGACAGCACAGAAGGAGACCAAAAGATACCCAGAAGCCATTTCTAATCCCATCTCCTTGCCCACCGGCCATAGCCCTGCAGCTTACAGCACTGAAGGTGCATATCCGGGTACTTTTTTAAAATAGTTTAGGGTCTCTGCCTCCACCAACTCAGGCAGCAAATTCACACACCCTCTGAACTCTCTGCCAAGGGAAACAGGTTCCTTTTGTCAACTCTACATCTACCCCTCATAATTTTGTATACCTCGATCCCATCAACCCCCAGCCTTCTCTGTTCCAAGAAGAGCAACCCTAACTGATCCAATCTCTCCTCTTGGCTACAATTCTCCAGCCCTGGCAACATTCTGTTAAATCTTCCATACGCTCTCTCTAGAGCAGTTATGGCCTTCCTTCAGTGTGGTGATCAGAACTGCACGGCAGTGCTCCAGTCGTAGCCTCAATAGTGTTTCATATACTTTCCTCAATATAACTCTACTTTTGTACTCCATACCTCTGCCAGTTAAGGGGAACATTCCATATGCCTTCTTTACAAGCTTATTTACCTGTGTAGCTACCTTTAGGGAACCTGTACACTTACACACCAAGATCTCGCTCTTTATCTAGCCCTCTCAGTATATTCCCATTTATTGTGTATTCCCTTTTACCATTTGACCTCCGTAAAGGCAATGCCTCACACTTATCAGATTTGAACTCCATATGCTACTTTCCTGACCACTGCCCCAACCTAGCCATATCAATCTGGAGCTTGCAGCTGTTGTCTACACTATCCACTACACAGCTAATTTTTATGACATCTGCAAATTTCCCAATTGTACCTTTCATTTTTAAGTCCACATCATTAATGTACAAAACAAACATCAGGGGTCCCAATACCAAGTCCTGCGGAACACCCCTTGAAACAGGCAATCGCAAAGGCAGCCATCAACCACCACTCCTTGTTTCCTGTTATTAAGCCACCTTTGGATCCAATTCAACACATTACCCTGTGTCCCATGGGCTTTTCCTTTTTTGACCAGTCTGCCGTGTGGGACTTTTTCAAATGCTTTACTTAAATCTGTATAGACAGTATCCACTGCACTATTCTCATCGGTCCTCCTCGTCACTTCCTCAAAGAATTCAATCAAATTTTTAAGGCATGACTTTCCTTTAACAAAGCCTTTGCTGACTATCCCTGACTAGACCATGTCTTTCTAAGTGACAGTTTATCCGATCTCACAGAATTGATCCTAACAATTAGCCTGCCAGTGAAGTAAGACTGAAAGGCCTATAATTGTTCGGCATTTCCATTGTACCCTTTCTAAACAATGGAACCACATTTGCAGTCCTCTCATGCACTGCACCTCACCTGTGTCTAGTGAAGATTGGAACATAATTATCAGAGCATCTGTTATCTCCTACCTGACCTCTTTCAACATCCTGGGGAACAATCCATCTGGCCCTCATTATTTATCCATTTGCAAGGATACCGACTCCTCTAACATTTTCTCTCTTGTTAAGATTATTTTCTCTAATATTTCACACTGCTCTTCTGCAATTACTATAACCAACATCATCCCTTTCTTTTGTGAATATGGGGGCAAAAAGAATTATGTCAAATTTTTCCCAAATCCTTTGCATCTTCACACAAGTTCCCTTCTTCATCTCTGATAGATCCCATTTCTTTCCTTAACTATCATTTTGCTTTTTTATACCAGTAAAACATCTTTGGGTTTTCCTTTATCTTTCTTGCTAATATTTTTTTCATGCCCTTTCTTTGATTTCCTTACTTCTTTTCTTACTTGATCCCTGTACTTTCTTTACACTTTTAGGCTATCCGCAGTGTTGCATTTTTAGTGACTATCAAAAGCTTTCTTTTTCTAATTAATCTTTCACCGTATTTTTCCAGACAACCATGGGAGTCTAGATGTGGCAGTATCCTTGTTATTTTTAGAGGGCACATGTGCCCTAAGGCTCTCACATTTTAGTGCCTCGCACTGGTTTACTATCGACTTATCTGTTAGCTGCCTCGTCCAGTCCACTTCAGCCAAATCACTTCCCAGTTTTGTAAAATTTGCCTTCCTCAAGTTTAAAATTCTACGTGTGATTTATGACTGTCCTTTTCCAAAATAATGTTAAGTCTAATCTAATTATGGTCACTATCCCCGATATGGTGACCCACTGTCACTTCATCCAATTGCCCATCTTTATTGGATTCAAAAAATACACGTTTGTAAAACTCAAAATAAAGTATCTATTGTCATCTGTAAATCTGGAAATGGGCAGCACTTGTTGAACAATCCAGTGTGTGCTAATCACAACCAATTTAAGATAATCAGTTGAGAATGTAACATTGGTTACTTCCTCTTGCTGGAAACAGTATAGATTTGTTGGCATGAACCCGTTCTCTGTGAATAAAGGAATATATTAAAGTTATGCAACTTTGTTTGAATTACTAAAACTTGGGGAGGACGGCGGTCCTTCAAATGCCTCCTCCATGCCTCACCTAATTAGAATTGACTTGCCAACCAATCAGCATCCTTTTTATCCCGCAATCGAAATGTTGTGATCATTTGAAATTTGGCATTCTTGCGTCTGTCCTCATGGGTGCAAGAGGAAAAGCTTCAGCAAGAAGTCTCTCTCTTTTGAGAAGGAAGGATAATGTTAGGAATAGGGGAAACAAGGAAAAAATAAACAAGGAAACAGATGTCCTCTGGCCACTGTCTGTGAATGACACTCTAAAAATACTGGCCAGATTCACTGCAGTAAAAACAAAGCACAAAGATTTTAACAGATTCTAAAGTAGCCTATTCCCAGAAATTATGATGGGCTCATTTTGTTACGTTGCTATCACCTCTTTGTTCGACCAACCTACAATGAGAAGTCCAGTTCCTAATGATCCAAAACAAACGATATTCAGGGCGTGTATTAGGATAACTGTGGTACAGTGATCCAAGTGCACAACTATTCAAACTTGAATAAAATCTGCAAACAGACCATGCAGCCCATTTCTCTATTCTACCGCATCTTGGTTGACCTGTACCTCAACTTGACACCTTTACCAAATAAACTAAATCGAGTGACCTCAGGTCTGGGTGTGCCAGTACACCCAGAGCTGGTTTTGTTTTAGGAGAAAATGTTCCAGATTGACATCGCCTTGTTGTTTGAGGATACACAAAGGTCCATTGGGAGGACAAGAAAATGAACTTCTGAACCTTCACCAAACACCTGCTCCAACAGAACAGCAGTCATATGGAACCAGCTCCACAGGTGATAACACTCTCCCTGGATGTTAGCTTCTGAAGCAGATCTCCCGGAAGAGACATTAATAAAAGGAATTTTCAAATGATTTTTTTTTCAGTAATTCCTCAATTATACACAATATAATTCACAAATAATAACATTATGGACCAGACCAAACCCCCCTCAAAATATATTAAAATGATTGCCTAGACCCCAACTTTTCCTTATTTTAAAAGTCAACTGTAAGGTGTTGTGTTCTCATGATGTGTTCGATCGGTCAAACTTGAAACAAAGCATACGTTATCCTTCCTCCAGTTAAAATACAAACAAAATACGAGCAAAAAGATTAGCTCATCTGTAACTCTATCGAAATACTTAACTATATATGTTAACTATCATTAATTAGCTGTAACATCCCATAACTACAACCTTGGCAGAGGCAAATTCAGTAATATCAATTGTCTCACTTGCAATGTTTTTCCAGTCCAGGAGGAAAGAACGTCAAGAGAAATCTCTGACAGAGAGAGATCTCAAACATTTTGCTGTAGCATGGAGAGAGGCATAGCAGCTTCTAAACCTCAATAGCTACTGAAAGTTAAACTGAAATCCTGGTTCTGTGGGAGATTGACCCCACCCCTTCAGACTAATTCTATTGTTCCAATTTTGAAAGAACTCCAAAGCCTCACAAGATGTTTACTTTACTTGGTTGGAATTGTCCACTCCAACCTTCTGTCTCAACCTCTGTTCGTAAAAAACCCAGGACAAAACCATAGTATCATCACGGTACACAAGAATGCTGTGTAATTCACTATCATACTGTGGATTGCAACTGCCAAGGCTCCATCTCTCCAACGTGCCTCATGCCAGCCATACCCAAGATCACCACCTCACCAGCCACACCATGCCAGCTGGGTCATAGGATTTGGCAAATCCTGATAGAAGCACAGCTCAAGGTTCAGTCACTTGGCATCCTGGCTGCAATCTATCCGACCGTGTGATGTTTGGTCATAGTGAAATTGGGAAGAGGAAACACTGAATATGGGGAAGGAGGAGAGATTGAGGGAGAGGAAGAAGGGAGACTAAAAGTGGGGGAAGAGGATAAACCAACTGTTAGGAAATGGAAGAGCCAAGGTTGAGGAAGAGGATAGATTAGGGGCCGCCAAGACAAGAAATTGAGGGAAAGAATAAGGGCAGGAGATGAAAAGAATTAAAGTTCTGAAGAACTTTAGTGCTTCCATACCCAAACTACTCACAGAATGGTACAATTATCTATTATTACTGGTATAAAAACCGAAAGAACTGCAGATGCTGTAAATCAAAAACAAAAACAGAAATTGCTGGAAAAGCTCAGCAGGTCTGGCAGCACCTCTGGAGACAAATCAGAGTTAATGTTTTGGGGTCGAGTGATCCTTCCTCCCTTCATACTGTGTTCTTGGCTTATCCTGCCTTGTACTCACTCTGATGTCAATTGGGGCAAAATGCAAATGTAACCCCATCACAGGAAACATTTTTCACTAGCTTTCATTTCAAGCATCCATTGCCAAGCTGAGGTAGATCACAACATCGCTGCTGTGTGCTAGGTGGGATTTCTCTGCCCCATTGATAAATTCAGTTTCATTAGATTTCTGTCACACTTCCCTTAACAAATGCTCAACTAGATGTCTGCAAATGTTTGAAAGCCCTGGGGTGAATGACCTGATCTAGAATTAATGTGATGATTCATGTGAACAATACATTCATCACTGGAATACAAAGGGGGCTAAACTGTGTTCCAGTCACGTAAAGCCTTGGTCACAATCTAGCCAAGGTATTTGTTCAGTTCTGGGCTGCACTCCTCAGGACAAGCATGTTAACCTTAAAGGTGATGTGATCGAGGTGTTTAAAATGTTCAGATGATTTAGTAAAGGAAATACAGAGAAATTGTTATAACTGGTGGAAGAATCTAGGATAAAGGGGCCACCATCATAAAATAAGAGCTAAGTCACACAGGAGCAACATCAGGAAATGCCTTTTCACCAAATGCTTGCAGAAATTTGAATATCTCAACCCAAAATGAAGCATTTGAGTTATAATAATAGACCAAAAAGGCTGGGCCAGTTTTCACTGGAGCGTAAGAGGTTGAGGGGTGACCTTCCTGAGGTTTGTAAAATCATGAGGGACACAGGTAAGGTGGATAGCAAAGGTATTTTCCCTAGAGTGGGGGATTTCAAAACTAGGGACTATATTTTGAAGTTGAGAGGAGAAAGATTTAAAAAGGACATGAAGGACAACTTTTTTTACACGGCGTGGTTTGTGTGTGGAATGAACTGCCATGGCAAGTGGTGGATGCAGATATAGTTACAACATTTAAAAGACATTTGGATAAGTTCATGAAAAGGGAAAGTTTCGAGGGATATGGCCAAGCACAGGCAGGTGAGACTGATTTAGTTTAGGAACACGGTCGTCATGGATTAGTTAGACTGAAGGTTTTGTTTCCATGCTGACTCTTAAAAGCTGGGAGGATTTCAAAATCGGGAACGTTAGAGTTTTGTTAGGTAGGGGCTGAAGAGACATGGAGCAAACAAAGCCAGGAAAGTAGTATAGTGATCTAATTTAGTTGTGGGAAAAGCTGGAAAGGCTGATTGCTTCCTATTGTTTATGTTATTCCTATTTTCCCAAAACCTGCCCCATTTTCTGATCTTTTATAATACTGTTGAACCTCTTTTGTGTTTCTGACACCTGAGATTTTTGTCTTCTTTTGACATCTTTCACTATCATTTGCTTTCGACAATTTCAATCGCTCTTGAAAATAATCTTTCAGGCATCACTTGATCGAATTAGCACTGAAATGCAATCTTTCAGCTGCCAGTTTGTTGCATTTGCACTGAAGAGCTCTGCCCTCCAACTCCGTATGATTCAGCACTCCTCCCTCTCTCCCTACCTCTCCCTCACCTTTGATGGCTTGCATTGCTCTCAATGAGCATTGCACATCAATTAATCAATTGGAAACATGGGAGATTTACTGGTGCTGGCTAATAGATGCAAAATAATATATGGCAGGTGATTTGGTGATCGGAAAAATAATTATTCTGGAAATAGATTTAAAAAAATTGATATCCCAAATGGTTGTCAACTGACCTCATTCTCACTAACTGTCATCAAATGGTATATCCCCCTTCCAAACCCATTTTGATTTTGTCCCCTCCTGCTCTCCGTACCTATCGCTCACCTTAGCATTGACCTCAATGAGCTTGCATGTTAATTAATCAATTGAAAAACATGGGTGATTTACTGGTGGTGGTTAATAGATGAAAATTTTCATAGGTGGTGGGGAAAGCTATCCACTTGTGTCTGAGGGGCTCTCCTGTAGTACAGTGGTAGTCTCCCTACCCCTGCACCAAGACCTAGGTTTGAGTCCCACCTGCTCCAGAGTTGTGTAATAACTTCTCTGAATAGGTTGATTAGAAAAATAGGTTGCTTGCAAGTGATTGGGCTTCTGGATAAAAAAGGAAGGGCAGAAACAAAAATTGAAATGGTATATCTCATATTCAAGCGTTCGCAGCTTACCATCTGTTGATTTGCTTCAGTGTTTTTAGTTGAACAAATGAGATATTAAGAGAGAGTTTAGCAAAGATCCTCAGCAATTTGATATGCAACCATTACTATTTTCTGAGTCCTAAAGGTTGAGTAACTGTGTCTTAAGAATTCTAGTGTATATTTCTTTCTTTGTGGGTCTTTGAGACATTAAGTATGTGTTGACAAATTTTTAATGATTACATTAAAATGTTTTATTATGTGAGTCAATCTTAAATTACATTACGGTGATGGTTACAACGTTACAATATAGAACACACAATAATTAAAATATTCAATTTGCCTGTGTACAGTTAAGTATATATGTTCAATACAATATGTTCTTGGAAAATACTCTTGGCTAATTAAACAGTGAACATTCAAACCAACCTAAAAATAAGCATGATATGACACAAAATCAGACATGAGAAATCCGTATTGGGCTGCAAGAGGCTTACTGAAAAGACAAAAGAGATGGAGGCATTTTGGATCTCGCGGTTTACATCTTCGCAGCAAAGTGACAACTTCGAGACAGCAGTTTGAGAACTGGACAGAAATGGTGAAGCCAACTCTTACCTAGATTTTTAATAAACTTCGACATCATTTAGGGACAAAACTGGAAGGCTGTGGTCTAGTGGTATTATTGCCAGACTATTAATCCAGAGACCCTGATAATGTTCTGGGTAGTAGGAACTGCCGATGCTGGAGAATCTGAGATAAAATGTTGTGGAACTGGATGAACACAGCAGGCCGAGCAGCGTCAGAGGAGCAGGAAAGCTGACGTTTCGGGTTGAGACGCTTCTTCAGAAATGGGGGAGGGGAAGGGGATTCTGAAATAAATAGGGAGAGAGGGGGAGGCGGATAGAAAATGGATAAAGGAGAAGATAGGTGGAGAGGGGATAGACAGGTCAAAGAGGCGGGGTTAGATCCAGTGAAGGTGAATGTAGGTGGGTATTTAGATGGGGGATAGGTCAGTCCAGGGAGAACGAACAGGTCAAGGGGGCGGGATGAGGTTAGTGTGTAGGAGATGGGGGTGGGGCTTGCGGTGGGAGGAATGGTTAGGGAGGTGGGGACGAGCTGGGCTGGTTTTGGGATGTTGTTGGGGGAGGGGAGATTCTGAAGCTTGTGAAGTCCACATTGATACCCTTGGGTTGCAGGTTTCCCAAGCGAAATATGTCCTACAGACAAAGGGGGTGGCCATGGGTACCCGCATGGGCCCAAGCTATGCCTGCCTCTTTGTAGGATACGTGGAACAATCCCTTTTCCAAAATTACACTGGTCCTATCCCCCATCTCTTCCTCCGTTATGTTGATGACTGTTTCGGCGCTGCCTCGTGCTCCCACGAGGAGATCGAACAGTTCACCCACTTCACCAACACCTTCCACCCCAACCTTAAGTTTACCTGGACCATCTCTAATACCTGTCTCTCCTTCCTGGACCTCTCTGTCTCCATCTCTGGCCTCCACCTGGAAACCGATATCCATTTTAAGCCTACCGACTCCCACAACTACCTAGAATACACCTCCTCCCACGCACCTTCCTGTAAAAAGGCCATCCCCTATTCCCAATTCCTTCGCCTCCGCCGCATCTGCTCCCGAGATGAGGCATTCCACTCCCGAACATCCCAGATGTCCTCATTTTTCAAGGACTACAACTTTCCCTTCCACAGTGATCGAAAATGCCCTCGACCATGTCTCCCGCATTTCCCGCAACTCATCCCCAACACCCCCTACCCGCTATAATAACCAAAACAGAATCCCTCTTGTCCTCACATACCACCCCACCAACCTCCGAATCCAACGCATTATCCTCCGACATTTCCGCCATCTGCAATCTGATCCCACTACTAAAGACATTTTTCCCTCCCCACCTTTATCTGTTTTCTGGAGGGACCACTCTCTCCATGACTCCCTTGTCGGCTCCACACTCCCCTCCAGCCCTACCACCCCTGGCACTTTTCCCTGCAACCGAAGCAAATGCTACACCTGCCCCTACACCTCCCCCCTTACCCCCATCCCAGGCCCCAAGAAGACTTTCCACATCAAACAGATGTTCACTTGCACATCTGCCAACGTGGTATACTGCATCTGCTGTACCCGTTGTGGCCTCCTCTACATCGGGGAAACCAAGCGGAGGCTTGGGGACCGCTTTGCGGAACACCTATGCTCAGTTCGCAGCAAACAACTACACCTCCCTGTCGCGAACCATTTCACCTCGCTCCCCCACCCCACTCCCCGCACCCCCCCCACTCCTCAGACAACATGTCCATCCTGGGCCTCCTGCAATGCCACAATGATGCCACCCGAAAGCTTCAGGAACAGAATCTCATATTCCGCTTGGGAACCCTGCAACCCAAGGGTATCAATGTGGACTTCACAAGCTTCAGAATCTCCCCTCCCCCAACAACATCCCAAAACCAGCCCAGCTCGTCCCCACCTCCCTAACCATTCCTCCCACCTCAAGCCCCACCCCCATCTCCTACACACTAACCTCATCCCGCCCCCTTGACCTGTCCGTCCTCCCTGGACCGAACTATCTCCCATCTAAATACCCACCGACATTCACCTTCACTGGATCTAACCCCGCCTCTTTGACCTGTCTGTCTCCTCTCAACCTATCTTCTCCTTTATCCATCTTCTATCCACCTCCCCCTCTCTTCCCTATTTATTTCAGAATCCCCTTCCCCTCCCCCATTTCTGAAGAAGGGTCTCGACCGGAAACGTCAGCTTTCCTGCTCCTCTGATGCTGCTTGGCCTGCTGTGTTCATCCAGCTCCACAACGTTTTATCTCTAATGTTCTGGGGACCTGGGTTCAAATCCCACCACGGCAGATGGTGGAATTTGAGTTCAATAAAAATCTGGAATTAAGAATCTTATGACGACCATGAATCCATTGTCGATTATCGGGAAAATCCCATCTGGTTCACCAAAGCCCTTTAGGCAAGGAAACTGCTGTCCTTACCTAGTCTGACTTGCATGTGACTCCAGACCCACAGCAATGTGATTGAATCTTAACTACCCTGTAGGCAATTGTGGATGGGCAATAATTGCTGGCCTAGCCAACAACACCCTCACGAATTAAAAAAAATACAAATTCATTTTTCCTTCAGTATCATTACACATTAAAACTAATCACTGGTACACGTGGTAATCGTAGATACACTAGACTTGAGCCCTACTGTTACATCAGATAGGAACTAACATATCATTTCTTGTGTATTCATGTCCATGTCAGTCTTTCCAGTTTAGTTTATTCTAACTCTTCCCACACTGTGGCATTTATACTCAGTGATGTGCAGCTCCATGACATCACCTCAAGATTGCTCCAGGGCCCTGAAGGCCTTACATGACAGGAGACACCACAGAGACCACCCATTGCAGTAGGAAGCCATTAATAAAGCTGTGTCGAAGAGAGGGCCAGTTGAAGGCAGAGAATGTCCAGTTTGGCCAGGGGATGGCCGCTTAGGGTCAAAGGGGAAGCCATGAGGCTGGAAAGAATCAATAGGACAGAAACAGATTTTGATGATAATTCTGGCCTCCTTTGCTTGGCTCAGCAGATGGTGAGCAGACTCTCTGATCACCGACAGTGTGGTCACATCTGGGTGCGAGTAAGTACATTGTCTCTGGCATGCATGTATCCTTGCCAGAGCCTGTGTAAACCCCACCAGCATTGAACCATTGCACTGGGTCTCCTCAAGCTAATCAAAGTAAGTGATATGCATTTTTCCTCAGTATCATCATTCCTGCGTCTTCGGTACGAGGTTGGCGCTCACCTGGAGGATAATGTTTGTGTTGAGGCAGCCCGGACAGTGCCAATTTGATAACTGCCTGCATACAAGATACCTGTGCCTATCAGGACAGTTACTATGAAGCATAGAATGAGTACTGGGGACACCAGGGTGACATGGTCCACATGCAATGGGGAACCCACACACTGCAGCCACACGAGATGAGGGGCACGAGTGGGTCTGAGAAAGATCCAAGTACAATTTCATGGATAAAATAAACAATGACATTCTGGCTTCCTTAATCATAGAATCCCTACAGTTTGGAAGCAGGCCTTTCAGCCCATAGCATCCACACAAATCCTCCGAAAAGCATCCAACCCAGATCCATCCCCCTACCCCATCCCCATATCTCTGCATTTCCAATGGCTAACCCAGCTAGCCTGCACATCCCTGGACACTACGGGACAATTTAGCATGGCCAATTCACCCTAACCTGCACATCTTTGGACTGTGGGAGGTAACCCATGCAGACATGGAGGTAATGTGCAAACTCCACACAGTCGTCCCCCGGGTCCCTGATGCTGTGAGGAAGCAGTGCTAACCACTGAGCCATGGTGCAACCCCCTTTAGTTGATACAGCATTACCTTAGTGCACTTCATACATCTCAGATCATCGGCATCATCACAGACTCAAATGTATTTCCTGTGTTTTGGAACCATGGGCAGAAGAAATCTGCTGTCTTGCCACGTCTGTGACCCATGAGCATTAGGCAGACCATGGTTATGTGTAGAAGCTACTAGCTGCGTTTACAGATCATAAGGGACCTCCTGCTAAAGCCATGCAGCAGTGACAGGGACAAAGTCTTGACCCCAATCCTCGGTTCCGACTGTTAAGCATGCATATATTTACCCATAATATAAAAGCATGTCCATGTGTTGTACGGGATGTGCTCTTTGGGGAGACCCATAACTAAGTGGTGATGTGAACGCACTCAGTTCTGGGACACAGAACCTATGCATCATTTCTAGCTGAAAGAAGGTTGTATCATTTCAAGAACCTGTACAGACAAAATGACTAGCCTCAGCATCCTTGATATTTTCCCATAACTGCCTTCCCCACCATAAAATGTAGCCAGGCTGCAACATGTAGGAAATTCCTTCAGTGCCCTTTGATTTGCTTACATTCACAGATGAACAGCAATCCCCTGTGAGTTAAACAGACAACAGCACGATATTTTTCTAGAGTTTGTGAGACAGCAGTACACAAACAAAAGGAGTGTTGGTGATGAATGTGCTGGAATGTAACTGTACGACCAACATGAGATGGTCACCCGCTATGTACCAGACTGACTTCACTCCCCTAATTGGAAGCCTACAGTTATTTAATAACTGATGGTTCTCGTGTTCTGAAGTTTTTATGGTTTTTCATCATTTTATGGCCTGTTCAACTTGTTTTGTTATCATTTTATAGCTTATTGTGTTGATAATTTTATAGTTTCCCTTTTACTGTTTTTGTTATTCTTCTGTTTGCACAAATTTTATAGTTTTCATTGTTGTTTGTACAGTACTTCTGGCTTTATAGATATTATGCAAGGTACATTTTCCCACTAAATTAAAAGATTAATACATTCAGTTGTTTGAATTGTACAGTAAACTCTCCATTATTGGGTATCCAAGCATCTGGAAGTCTCATGCAACAGGCAAAAACTTCAAAGAAAATTTGCTATTTTTTTTGAGGTTTCTTCAAAAATGTCTTTTTGAACTTGGTGCACAGCTCTGTTGATGACCGTAATGAAACACTATCAGTTTCCAGAACCAAACAAGTAAACTACGCTTCCTTTCTGACATTAAGATTTTTCCATTAACAAACAGCAGTGTGACTACTTCTCATGCAACCAGCAGATTCATGTTCCACTATCCCCCATTTCCCCATACATGCCTCTTCATTCTTCTTTAAAAGAATGAGCAGGGATCTTTTAGAAGCATATAAAAATATGAAGGGAATAGATAGGACAAAAGCAGGGAGGCTGTTTCCACTGATGGATGAAACTAGAACTAGGGGGCATATGCTCAAAATACGGGCAAGCAGATTTAGGACTGCGTCGAGAAGGAACATCTTCAACCAAAGGGTTGTGAATCTATGGAATTCCTTGCCCAGTGAAGCTGTTGAGGCTACCTCGTTGAATGTTTTTAAGGCAAAGGTAGGTAGATTTTTGAACAGTAAATGAATTCATGGTTACAGTGAGCGGGCGGGTATTTGAAGCTGAGTCTCAAAAAGATCAGCCATGATCTTATTGAATGGCAGAGCAGGCTCAATGGGCCAGATGGCCTACTCCTGCTCCTTTTTCTTATGTTCTTATGCTGCATGCAGTCACTGTAATTTCCTTTCTGTACTTTCTTTAGGTTTTATTCCAATGCGTGGATTGCTATTTGCAGTCCATGTCAATTGAAGACTTTGAAGGCTCCAATGGTGCCTTTGAGAGCTGCTTTTGTGAGCTTTCATTGAAAGTTTCTAGATATATGTTTGAATGTTTAGATGACAATGAGTGCTTATTCGATGCCTAAGGTATCCCATATCTCTTTGATATTTATGAATGTTATCATTCATTCCAAACAGGAACATTTGATAGCTGCACTAGTTCTAAAGAATAATGAAAGCAAAATCAATGTTGAAATTTTCACTTGGGGCTGCTAACATGTGTTGGCAATATATGTGCAGAACCAAAACCAAAAGAAGGCAGGGTGACTATACATGAGTTATAACACAGAATTCTTCAACATCTCAAGGGCTATTTCTCACATAAGTGCAATGAAATGTACCCTGCAGATATTGCAATCTCAAGGTATTATGTCGTTTTCACCACTGAATTGTAACAGAGCTAAACACATGTTTTCTTGAGAAACAGAGTGCAGTAATGAACTGATTAAAAATCATGCTTACTGTATTTAACTTAGAGTTCACAATAATAGCAGCAATTTAACACCTGGCAAGGAAAGCAAAGAACACTACATGGCTATTGAGGCTTTAAGCATGAGTTGAATGATAGCTGACATCTGACACAACACTCTGAATTCTCACACACTGCAGACATAACACATTTTCATCTGTTGAGCTAGTCTTAGATTTCCTACAAATCCAGTTGGATCAGGAGCTGACCTATGGATTGTGCCAACATGTGACATAGAGGCCTACAGTTTGGTAGGTCAATGCCATCTGACTCATCAAAAAAAAACAAAGAACTCTGGATGCTGAAGATCTGAAAGAAAAACAGAAAGAGCTGGATAAACTCAGTAGGTCTGGCAGCATCTGTGGAGAGAGAAACAGTCAACGTTTTGAGTCCAGTGACCTTCCTTCAGAACTGGCATGCAGTTAGGATCAGAATACTAGGGAAACCCATTTATGAAAGGGAGAAATTCTCTGGATACATTAACCAACTTTTGGAACATAATGTTACTTTTTAAATGTTTACAACAGGCTGAAAAAAAATCGATAAATAAAAATCACATGTTTTTGACCTTGTGAGAATTTGATTGTCACAGAACTTAGGACCAAACATTGTACATTAACAAATGTTGTTAACAAAGTGCCTTGGCTTCATAGTTACAAGCCTTACTGGATTATTGTGCCATTAACATCCAACGTGCTGCGTTCAAACTTCCATTTCAAACGGTCCACATGTGTTAACCTTAGCTCAGTTGACTCCTACATCAGAATCACAAAGATCATGGTCCAGCCTAGAGCAGAGACATGTAATTTACGTTGGCTCTGTCAGAGATACAGTCTTTCAGTTGAGACATTAAACTGGGGTTAGTCTCCCCACTTTGTGGAATGTAAAAAGTCCCCAGAGGTAGGGAGGTTGTCCCTGACATTATGGCCGATACTTAGCCCTTGACCAACCCCACTATTTATTGCTTTCTGTGGGAGCTTGCTGTGTGCAGCATTTTCCTGCTTTACAACAGTGACTGCCTTTAGAAAGTTACTGTGAAGCATTTTGGGGCACTCTGATGGTGCTAAGTTTATAACATTTGCTTGATCTATATGTGCTGTGATACCTAATTTCCGCTGACCTGCTGATTGCCAAATTGCAGCCATATCTGTAAGGTGCAAAGTGATACTGCAAAAGTCTAGATTTGATCCATCAGATCTGGAATGCGTTTACAATGTTTACAAACCACAAGCCTGCCATGCAAATTGAACACGGTTTTTCTCTTCACTGAGTACTGGATTTGTACAAGAGACTCACAGCAAATGCCAGAAAGACAGTGTTGATGAAATCCTTCAGGAAAGAGTCAAGTTATTGGAAGCCCAATCACAGTATGTAGAAATGATTATAATTGTAGATAATCAAATATTCCTTGGATCACCACATCTCAAGTTCTGAAAGACTACAAAAATTCATCTACACAGGGAAACTGCCCAATTTTCATTAATGAAAGTTTTCAAGACGGCATAGTGGTATCATTTGTGTGTTAGTAATTCAGGGACCCAGGCCAATGTCCTAGTGATGTGAGTTCAAATCCCGCCACAGAAGCTGGTGGCATTTGAATTCAATTCATTGAGTAGTTTCAAAATAAAGTTAGTCTAGCAATGGCGACCAAAGAGCTACCAAACTGCTCTAAAAACCTGAGATAACAAGGTGTAGAGCTGGATGAACACAGCAGGCCAAGCAGCATCAGAGGAGCATTGAAGGCTGACCTTTCGGGTCTAGACCCTTCTTCAGAAAACCTGAAGAAGGGTCTAGACCCGAAACGTCAGCCTTCCTGCTGCTTGGCCTGCTGTGTTCATCCAGCTCAACACCTTGTTATCTCAGATTCTCCAGCATGTGCAGTTCCTACTATCTCTGCACTAAAAACCCATCTGGTTCACTAGTTAGGAAAGAAAATCTGCCATGGTTACCCAGTCTGTCTCACAAGTGACTGCAGACCTAGTGCACTGTCTTCTGAAATAGCCTAACTAGCCATACAGTTGCCACAAGTCACTACAGATAAATTGGAAAAGAATAAAATGGGATTGACCTTGGCATGGGATGTTACAATGGCAAACCAAGTATGAGACACAAGTCGGGAGTGTAATGGAATATTCTCTGCTTGTCTGAATGAGTGCAGCTCCAACAGCACTCAGAAACATTCAGGGCAAAGCAACCCACTTAATGGCCTCTCCATTTTCTCCCTCTACTACTGGCGAACAGTAGGTGCAGTGTGTAGCACTGTCCTCTCTCCCACCTAGAAGGATGTCGCCAGGAGCATCACCGATCTGGAAGTATATCGTCACTCCTTCATTGTAGCTGGGTGAAAATCCAGGAACTGCCATCCTACCAACACCATGGATATATCTACACCTCCCCCTACGCCCCTGCACTGATACATCATGGACCGCAGCAAGGGTTTTGACGGCCATAAATTGTAGGCTTGCCAGCAATGTTCATTGTCCATGAAATAATTTAAAAAGCATGAGAAATTAAGGAGCTTTATTCAACCTTAAGGGATTCTTACCAGAATGTTCCCTTGAGAATTAGTTCAGAGTGCAGGTTGTGCATTGTCTATGAAAGTTTTAATCAGTAAAATGATCTTCTCCCATTTTCATAATTCCTTAAGTCCTTATGATTTGATTTGATTTATTTTATGACATGTGTACTTTGTTTTCAAAATACAGTGAGAATTGTTGTAGTGTTGTCACTCTCTGGCACCATCTTAAAACACAGAAAAATAGACCAAAACAAAGAATATAAAGGCTGAAAAATACAGAAATAATTCACAGTCCTTTTTGTCATGAGCCATGGTCCTGGTGGCCGAGCACGAATCTCCTTTGCGGCGCCACTGCTACTGTAGTGAGAATAGCCACTCTTTGGCGCCGTTTCACATCCACCGATGCCCTCGCCACTGTGAGTCCTTGCTGGATCTCACCAATGCGGGCACCGCCAATGCTGCTGGCTACCACCCAAACTCAACTTCACCTCTGCCACGAGTCTGCTTCGCACGCACCTCACCAATACAGCCACTGTTGATGTCACTGGGTCTCGTACTGGGCCCAAACGCACCCCCATGAATCTGCGCTGGACGCAGACGCGGTCGGTAACCCAAACTTGCCTCCTCCGCCGCAGAAGCCAAGAGTTGGCACCAGGACTGTCTCATTGATGCAGAAGACGCTAGGAACGCAAACCCTTTCCACTGCAACTGAGCTCTTCAGCAAGAGCAAACTAAAATAAAAGAGGAGAAAAAAAAAGAGAAAAGAGAGAAAAAACGTGATAAGAAGCAAAAAGAAAAACAGCTGGCGAGGACTACCCCAGGGTCAGAAGGCTTACTTCACCACCATCTTACCGAAAAGGACATATCATTGAAGGGGATGTCCAAATGGATGCCCTTCTAATGATCTTTATAAAAGACTGTTATTGCGGGAAAAGTATTCGTGATCAAAAAGATGTAGCTACTGGGCATTAATTGACTGAGTTATAAGATGGGTGTCAAGGTGGCTCAGCGGTTAGCACTGCTGCCCAGGAGCAGCAGGGACCCAGGTCTGATTTCACCCTCAGTCGACTGTGTGTGAAGTTTGCACGTTCTCCTTGTGTCTGTGTGGGTTTCCTCCGGGTGCTCCGGTTTCCTCCCACAGTCCAAAGATGTGCAGGCTAGGTGGATTGGCCATGCTAAATTGCCACTAGTGTCCAGGGATGCCTAGATTAGGTGAGTTTGTAGAGGGATGGGTCTAGGTGGGATGCTCTGAGGGTCGGTATGGACTTGTTGGGCTGAAGGGCCTGTTTCCACACTATAGGGATTCTTAATAAAACATATGGTTGCCGAGCTTGACTTTAAATACCAAATTTACAAAACATTTTTGTTAATTCTTTACTAACCAACCATCATGACATATTTATGTTTTACTTAGACCAAAAATTGCTAAGAACTAGAATACACTAAATCGAACGTTTGTAGATTTAATTCAAACCCTTAAAATTTGCCTTGTAATCACAGGGTTAAGTTTCCATTGCGTCGAAAATTCTGTCCAGAGTAGTCAACAGCTTTAAATGTTTCAGTCAGAGTTCACCTTATCCTTTCTTAGGGTGTCAAATGTTGGGAAGTCAGAATTACAATTAAAGGTTAATAGTGACAGCAACAGCCAAGCTGTCAAGGTTGGTGAATGATTTTTATGCAATTAAGATTAAAAAATTCCGTGGCATTTACTTTGGACACAGCATTGTGATACACTTGCAAACGTAGAAAAGTACTTGAGCATTTCAGTTAGAATTCATTGATTTGCTGTCAAGATGCTCAAACCGAAGTAACTTTGTAAGAAAAGAAAATCTAGTGTTTGTTGGACCTCAACCTTTGTACGTTTGGTTAAAATGAAACAGAGTTGTTGGTTTTTTCAATGCTGCATAAACAAGATGTTCCAACAAGTTATGTGATGTCCGTAGGATCCATTAAAGACTCTATAATAGTCAATGTTAACTTCCTCAATGGTTTATGGTGTATAGCTCAGGAATATGAAAATGGAAATGATTTTGCGCAATGGCAACACTGTAACATGAGTAGGGGGCGTAATTTTAACTTACTCAAGACTCTGCTGCTCAGTCATAAATAAGCCCTGAGTGCTTGTGTAAACCTGAATTAAAATAGAATCCATGTAGCTCTAAACATCATAACAGAATGTTCAAAGTAATTTGCTGCCCATGAAGTTTTTGTCACTGTTGTATATCAGAATCATGGTAACCAATGTGAACAGGAAGGAAATAAAGCAATACAGACCACATTGAGAGCAAAAGGCTTTTAGTTTAGAAAGGCACCTTGCGTCGGCGCATTGTCTGTGGGCTGAAGGCCTGTTCCTGTGCTGTACTGCTGTTCTTCCTCAGGAGGCTAAGGAAATTCAACATGCCCATAAGGACCCTCACCAACTGTTACAGATGCACCATAAAAAGCATTCTATCTGGATGCATCACAGCTTGATATGCAACTGCTCTGCCCAGGACCAAAGGAAACTACAGAAAGTTGTGAATACAGCCCAAACCATCACGCAAGCCAACCACCCCATCCATGGACTCCAGCTACACTTCTCGCTGCTTTGGAAAGGCAGCCAACATCGTCAAAGACCCTTCCAACCCTGGTTATAATCTCTTCCAACCTCTTCCGTTGAGTGGGAAGGTGATGGCCTGGTGGTATTATTGCTGGACTGTTAATCTAGAGACCCAAACAACGTTCTAAAAGGTTGGGTTTGAATCCCGCCACAGCAGATGGTGGAATTTGAATTCAATAAATATCTGGAGTTAAGAGTCTAATGATGACCATGAATCCATTGTTGATTTTTGGAAAAACCCATTCAGTTCACTAATGTCCTTCAGGGAAGGAAACTGCCATCCTTACCTGGTCTGGCCTACAGGTGACTCCAGACCTGCAGCCACATGATTGACTCTTAACTCCCCTCTGGGCAATTAGGGGTGGGTCATAAATGCTGGCTGGTCAGCAAAGCCCTCATCCCATGAATGAATAAAAAAAAACAAAAACTTAAACAAACATATAAACAGATTCAAGGACAGCTTCTTCCCGACTGTTATTAAACTTATGAATGGACCTCTCAAATTTCAAACTTAATATTGAACATGCTTTTGCGCACCTTCTCTGCAGCCGTAACATTGAACAGAGCGAGGAATACAATCACCCAATGATCTATGTATTGTGTGATCTGCCTGTACTGCATGCAAAACAAAACTTTTCACTGCACCTAGGTACATGCAACAATAATAAATCAAACCAAATCTTTTTTCAAGGTATCCACAACAAACTTCCCCCAAACAGCAATGTGATGATGATCAGATAATTGGTTTTATTGAGAGATACTGGGAGATAATTTGGTCAAGACACTGGACACAGTTCCCTGACATGCCCTCTAAATAGTAAGATGCGGTCTTATGCAGTTATCTGCAAAATAGTGATGGCCTCAGTTTCAAGATGTATGCATTTCAATAAACCTTCAATTCCATTCCCTATCAAGAGAGATTTTTATTTTCAGTATGAAGTGCAATAAAAATGTAAAAATAAGATGAAAGGTGACTGACACCAGCAAGGAATGGAGAGAAACTAAAAATGTCATTTCTCATACCACTGTGTCCTAGATTTTCCAAACAGTGTTCTTTCAACAGTGGCATTAGCCCAGTTACGATAATAGGATCAGGGAATCTAGGTTACATCATGTTCTGCTGCCTTAGTGCCGCCTTGATAGAACACAGAAGACAAGGAAGTACAAAGTTTTGACTTCAGTTTTAATTAGTATTTGACAAGTCAGGAACCTATTAACGTGCTGTGCTGCGTTAGAAACTAGTTCAGTGCAGACAGAAATTCTACAAATGTGGGAATAGCCTGTGAGGGCTGCTTCAATGTTAACAGATGTTATTGCATCCTCCGTGGAACACATGTGACAACTGTATCCCTCCAGATTACTCTTAAAAAGTGCCTGAATTGTATAGGGAATCTGGTTTCGCCCATAGCTATGAATCACAGAATGGTACAGCACAATGGAGGCTATTCATTTCATCATGCCTGTGCTAGCTCTTAAGGTGATTTATTAAATTAGTTCCACTATCCTGCCTACCTGCTCCTGCTATTTTTTTTTGTCCTTCAAGTATTTATTTTTCCAAATTAGCGTGTGTTAACAGTATCGCTGGCTGGCCAGCATTTGGTCTCCATCCATAACTGCCCCAATGACTTGCTAGGGCCATTTCAAAGTCAGCTAAGAGTTAACCATGCTTCTGTGGATCTGAAATGCCAATGTAGGCCAGGCCAGGTAAAGACAGCAGATTTCCTTCCCTAGAGGACATTCGTGAACCCTTTGGAGTTTATTACAATTGACACTTGATACATGGTCACCATTGGATTAGTCTTCAATGTCAGATTTTATTGAATTCAAATTTCATTATCTGAAAATTCAGAGCCTGGTCCCCAGAACATTGGTGTGAGGGCTGTGTATTACTAGGCATTACCACAGAACTACCACCATCCCTTTTCAAATGCCTTGAAAGTTATTATTGAATGTGGTTCCATTCTCCTTTCCCTTCTAAACGGAAAAGAAAATTTTTGTATCACCCCTCTTTGGGGCGGCTAAGTGGGTCAGAGGTTAGCATTGCTGCCTCACAGTGCTAGCGACCCAGGTTCAATTCTGCCCTTAGGTGACTATCTGTGTGGAGTTTGCATATTCTCCCTGTGTCCATGTGGGTTTCCTATGGATGCTCCAGTTTCTTCCCACAGTCCAAAGATGTGCAGGTTAGGTGGATTGGCCATGGAAAATGCAGGGACAGGATTACAGGGATAGAGTAAGAGGGTATGTCTGGATGGGATGATCTTTGGAGGGGTCAGTGTGGACTTGATTGGTTGAATGGTCTGCTTCCACAGCGTAGGGATTCTATAACGTATTTTAATATGCTGATTACCTAATCAGCCCCATCTTATTACCGACTGTCTGTTACAAGAAACGGTTTCTCCTTTATCACTATGTCAAAACCTTTCATGTTAATCTAACATCTTTCACTATAGTGTGATTCCCTTAATTGGACACAACAGATCATCTAAGGCCCGACCAATTGATTTAAGTGTTTTGGATAACATCAGAACAGCTCTTTAAGAAGTTAAGTCAACAGTCTCTCCATATGATCTTATTAAAGTAGATCTTTATTTATGGATAGATCACTTGCGTGAAGATTAGGGCCAGACCTTGGCAGTGAACTGAGCAATTAATAAGCACAAGATCATTCAATGACAAAAACACCTATGATTTTTCTTGTTATTTTCCTTCCAGCAACACAGGGTAGTGTTTCTCATGTCTTTTCTTTAGGTTTTACAAAAGTGTAAAGCATTAATCCAGAACAACTCCCAGTCATGACCCATCTAATACAAACGTAGATTGAGCATGTGTCAAACTGAAAGTAAAACACATCATGGACAGATCAAAAATCCCAACCCACACAATCTTGGATAGTGTTATGGGTCAGACCAAACCCCCTAAAAATATACAAAGAAGATAGCCTAGACCTTAACTTTCTCTTATTTTAAAGGCAAGTGCCAGGCCTTGAGTTATGGATGTAATTTGATTGGTGAAACTACCAACCTTGAGACAAAACACACTTTAATCATACACTATGGTTAAAAAACAACAAAAGAAAGAAGAAATTGTAATAACTTAATGCCACTGGAAAACTTAACAGAATAATAGATTAGTTAACTACCGAACAGTTAACTGTTCCAATACAATAACATCCCACAAACACACTCTTAGCAAAGGCAAATTCAGTAAGATAGGTTGTCTCACGGGCAATTCTCCAATCCAGGAGGGAAAACATCAAGATAAAACTCAGAGCATAAGTAGCACGGAGAGATGTACTGCAGCTTCTAAACCTGGCTTCAAGGCCCCAGCAACTGCTACTGAAAAACTAAAACTAAAACCCTTGGTTCTGTAGGAACTTGACCCCACCCATTCAGGCTGCTTCTATTCCAACTTTTAAAGAAATCCCAAAGCCTCACAAGCTGTTTACTTTATTCAGTCCAAATGGACAGCTCGGCACCTCTGTCTTAAAGTCTCTCTTCAAAAACAAACCAGGACAAAATATAAGGATGAACACAGCAGGCCAAGCAGCATCATAGGAGCAGGAAAGCAAGGCCTGATGCTGCTTGGCCTGCTGTGTTCATCCAGCTCCACATCTTGTTATCTTGGATTCTCCAGCATCTGCAGTACCTATTATCTCAGGACAAAATATATTTCTTAAAGCTGTGGTAACATCACAATATAGTGAGCAGGAGCTCTTTATATAGCAGTAGAGATAAAAAGGTGTGGAGCTGGATGAACACAGCAGGCCAGGTAGCATCAGAGGAGCTGGGAAGCTGACATCTCTGGTCTGGACTCTTCTTCAGAAAATCTGAATTTCCGGATTTTCTGAAGGAGGGTCCAGGCCTGAAATGTCAGCTTTCCTGCACCTCTGATGCTGCCTGGCCTGCTGCGTTCATCCAGCTCTACACCTTGTTATCTCAGACTCCAGCATCGGCAGTTCCTACTATCTCTTATGTAGCAGTAGGTTGCTTAAAGCGTGGGAGAGAGAAAGGAAAATGACCAACAACTTGTTCCCACAACAAACAAGTTTAATCAATTTTAGACATTTTGAGACAAATCCAAGAACAGCATGAAGGATGTCAAGGAATGTTCACCATTCCAAATTCCCAAAACACAGGGGCGGCACGGTGGCTCAGTGTTAGCACTGCTGCCTCTCAGTGCCAGGGACCTGGATTTGATTCCAGCCCCAGGTCTGTGTGGAGTTTGCACATTCTCCCCATGTCTGCATGGGTTTCCTTTGGGTGCTCCAGTTTCTTCTAACAGTGTGCAGATTGGGTGGATTGGCCATACTAAAGTGCCCAGTAGTGTCCAGAGAGGTGCAGGCGAGGTGGGTTAGCCGTGGGAAATGCAAGGTTGTAGAGATAGGATCGGGAGGTAGGTCTGGGAGGGATGCTGTTCAGAGGATCAGTGTGGATTTGATGGGCTGAATGGTCTATTTCCACAGTGTAGGGATTCTATCTTCATCAGAGTAATTTGACCATTCTGAGTTTCAAGTTGCCTTACTGACCAGCTCTATCAGTAAAACCATTGTACTTCAATGTGGTGCAATCCTCTGTGGAGATGATTAACATTTCGAACAAAGAAATCCCCATATCAAAAGGAAATAAAACAAATAAACCAAGATTTCACTATTCAAAATTTTGGCGATTAAAGTAATCACCTGAAACCAACATAATTCAAACTGTAATTAACAGGTATAGGCTATTTCAAACAAAGAGTGAAATTTAACATTAAATAGTCTGTATAACGAAGACACATCTCATACAGTTACAATTTCTCATTTTACTTCCGATTCAATTGTGAGATTATGTACAATCACAAATTTTCCAACGCACTCTCCACAATACAGGATTTCTCAATCACTTTGCGCCTTGCGTTCATCAATATCCATTTTCTATTCAAGTCCCTAGCAACGGTAAACACCAACAAGAGTCTCTCTCTTTCTCACCGTTTGGGGAGGGCGTGCATGGAGAAGAGGGGAATGACAATTCTGATGGCACAGAGAGCCTAAAGACCCCATTTTCTGAAACTTTTAAACTGTGTGATGGGGCAACATTCTAATATCAACAATATGTGCCGTATCTAATTCATAATTCATTGTCCTTTCTTTGTCCTAGTGTCTGCTTTTTCCCGGATGTTTGACACTCAGTGACACAGTTTCTCCCCAGTGCAGGGACCTACCTCAGGATATATTCAAACACTGCTGACTGAAAAATGGTTCCATTTAAATGAGACTAGATTAACTTAGGATATCTAGTTGGCATGGATGAATTGGACTGAAGGGTGTGTTTCCATGCTGTACATCTCTATGCTATTTGGAGAGGATGTAGCTTCCATTTTTCATGACTTATCAGTGTATTCTGAACTTCCACTCAGAAAATTGTTCTATTCAGAAAGAATTTTCTCAGCTTCTTCCCTTTATGAGCTCTTAGTAGGACTGAGCAAAAATCCTATTGTTTTTTAATACTGGACCAATACTCCTGGAGTTTTAACGGAACATTTAAAACAAAAGAGAAAGTAGCTGGGCTATGCAGTGGAATATACAATTACAGGGATAGCTGTCTGGAACCAGAGCCAGACATAAGACAGCAACTTCAAACATCATGGCGCCAAGCCACCAAGGCATTAAACTTCAATTAATGTTCATTCACAGAAAACACCAGATATTCCATGCAATCGAAATACATTTACACTTACTCTAAACAACCAGGAACCTGTTCACCTTCGATTGAAAGACAATTACACCTAGTCTAAGGATCAAGAAGCCAATTCACCTCCAGAAGGGCAACAGTAATACTGTCGCTGAAGCCAGATTTGGTGCTAAGGTAAGACACTTGCAATTTAGTATAACTGCAGGCCCCCAATCTCAGCTGAGCGAGAGAGAAGGAAAAAGAGAGAAGTAGAGCTATTCCCCACAGATACCAACAGGAAGCTTCCAGAGAGCTACCGCACAGAGAAAAACTCCTACAGCCGTCCCCAACCACCAGCGACTGAAGAACCAACAACCTCCGAGAACCGCCGACCTGATCAACACCACAAGGCCTCAGGCACATCCTGAGATGAAAACCCGTTCGCAAATACCACCAAAGCTTGAAAAAACTCCAAGTACTCACCAGATACACCCACAACACGTCTCACCACAACAACGGACTCCACCCAGACTGAAGGCCTACACAGCCTGAAGTCTTCAGCCAAGCACAAGCTACGGCAAGCGGGACCAGCCAACTGTAATTCAAAATGCTTTTATCTCCAGTGGGGACCTTATTTTCTTGGAGGCCCAAAGTATCCAACTGAGCTAGCAGCGAGGGTTGGTGACAGAGCAGGGCACCCAAAGGAAGTCTGATTAAAGTGTCCGTGTTTAAAGCTAATGTTTAGTTTATAACAGTAATTGTTAATAGTTAATAGCTGATGGTGTCAGTTTCACCGTTTTGCATTTGCTTTATTACCTCTTGTAATTTATTCATCTTTGTATTATAATTTCTTGTGAGATACACACCTTTGCATCTAATAAACACAGAGATTCTTTGCCCTGAAACACCTGCCTCCTGATTTATTACTCCACCTTCACTAACCTAGGTCCAGTGTCAGAACCAGGGACCTGGTGGGTGATCCAGGCTGCCTGAGAGTTCCGAGATAACAAGGTGTAGAGCTGGATGAACACAACAGGACAGGCAGCATCAGAGGAGCAGGAAAGCTTGACGTTTCGGGCCTAGACTCTTGTTCATTTTCTGAAGAAGGGTCTAGGCCCAAAACGTCAAGCTTTCCTGCTCTTATGATGCTGCCGGGCCTGCTGTGTTCATCCAGCTCTATACCTTGTTATCTCACATTCTCCAGCATCTGCAGTTCCTACTAAGCCTGAGAGTTCTGGCAGGGTTACCGAGCACACAGACCAGAACTCCCTACAGAACCACCAGACAGAAAACACAAAGTGAAAAAAACCACTGCAATTATCTTTCTATTCACCCTTCACTTAGCCATTCGTTCTCACCCCAATGTCAATGATTTGGACATTTCTAGCAATCTAATTATATCATATTCAGGAAAACTAATTAACCTTCTTTTAGAATATTACCCGGTTCACAAAGTCATAAATGCTATCACATTAAAAGAAAATACATACTTTTCTCAAAGCATGTGCAAGAAAACCAATTGGTAGAACAGCTTAAAGCTTTGGTTGAAGTTGTCTTTAGATTACCTTAATGAAGTTAAGAGAGTTAAAAATAATGAAAAGAGCTCTACAGTTACAAGGATAGGTGGAATCTTCAATGCGTCAGAAAAATCCAAGGCTTTGAGTTTTACTGATAACATTTTTTCTTCCTAATTGGAATTCGAACCGTGTATTGATTTCGTTGAGACAGTCTTAATAACCAGCTCTGTTCCAATCTGCTAATTATTGTAATTAGTGTCTGGAAGATTAAATCTAGCTGTTTGTCAATGCAAAACATGCCAGGATACATCCTGAGTGATGATCTGCCACATTTTCCTGCAATTGTGAAGTTATCTCACACAGAACACCGAGGAGAACGAATAGCCTTGGGTGCTAATTGTATGAAAATGGCAATGTGTTCAAAAAGAATTGCTCAGATTGCTATTTATACTAAATCTGGACAGGATTCATGATTTCAGGCAAGATACTTAGCAGAGGAGGTTTTCATGGACCTCTGCTCATAATATTGCTTCTCACAAAAAGTAGAACAATTCTCCTCCGATCTTCCCCTTCTAGAGTGAAAAGAAAAGAAAAATCAAAGGGAAAAGCAGCCTTACAGGCTCAAAAGCCAAGAGGAATAGAAGCAAACAAATACAACTGCAATCCAGAAGGTCCCGCTGAACAGAACCCAGAAAAAAATAAGATTTCTTTGGGTATTCGAATCAGCCAGGTTTATGCAAGTCAGTCAGCTCATGGAAATTCACCTATGAGTAAAGATTATTTTGAATTTGAATGGCTGTCTGGAGTCAGTCCCATGTTGAACTGAGAGAACTCTTGCCAAAATTTAAGCCACTTATAACTAGTGGGCTGCATTTGGGAACCGTGTAGAGACAGAGCAAGCCCTGAACAAGCTTCAAGTCAAAAAATAGAAATAGGCATTACATACAGTGCTGAGAGCACAGGCATGTGCACAAAGTATAAAGTGAGAGGAAAGAAGAGCAGAAGGATATATATCAGTTCTCCACTGTGAACTGGAAAGCCACGATTCTACTACCTGAGTTCAAAATCTTTAAACAAGGGATACAACTATGCTTCATATTCGAAGCAGTTGCAGAACTGCTTAAACAAGCTATGACAATACCAGTACCTGGTTGAACAAAAGCAATACCTTGGGATGATCTGAGGAAAACCAGAGATCCAGCAAAAGATATAGAAAACGCAAGAAGAATCAGCTGCGTGTAAGAGTTAACTTTAAAAGAAACCACAGGAATCAACTAATTAATTTGTCAGGAGATTGTGTAACAAGGCAACAAATGTGACTTTTCAGAGGCTAAGCAATTGGAGCAGACATTGAAGTTGGTGATTGCCTCAACCCATTGTGCATTCCAAAAAGACCTCCTTCAGATAAAAGAAAGGTCACTGCATTGGCTCACTGCCAACAGAAGTGAGAAAATGCAAAGTTTTAGGTGCAGCCAACAGCATTGGCATTGTAGCCTGGCCACAAAAAGCAAGGTGTGGGGCAAGTGCATTCGATCGTACTCACTGCAGAGTTGCCCTGCATTCCAAGATCTGTGCAAGACATGCACTAGTAAAGAGACAAGACAGTGTGGATCTGGAGGAACACAGCAGGCCAGGCAGCATCAGAGGAACAGGAAAGTTGATGTTTCAGGTCAGGACCCTTTGGAAAGGACACTTTGGTGGCAGTAGCGTGCAAGGCTGGTCACATAGAGATAGTCTGGCACTTACAACAATTGTACCGTCAGGTTCAATGCCATAAAAAGTATCAAAGGCAATACTGTACTTCACCTTTGAGAGAAGATGCAGTTCCATCATCCTTTCAGTCATTGCAGAATCCACATCCGTGAAAAGTTTAAGTGTGAGGCATACCAAATCTACCAGCCACAGCGATGTAGAGAACTGCTAGATCTGCGTGGGATTCCAACAAAAACAGAAATTGCTGAAAAATCTCACCAGGCCTGGCACCATCTGTGGAGAGAAATCAGAGTTCGGTGTTTTATTTCATGTTTAAGTCAGTGCCACATTTTTTCCAGGCATGCCCACCTTGAAGGATCCTCTCTCTGACAGGATTTCCGTTCACCATCATTAATTTCACTGTCGCTCCTGGAGTTTGATGAGGTGCCTGCTAAAGCTCATTCCCGCACTCTGATTTTTCTCCACAGATGCTGCCAGACCTGCTGAGGTTTCACAGCTATTTCTGTTTTCGTTATCAATCTAACAAACCTCCTCTCAAACACCTCCAATGCATTTCCATCCTTCCTTAGATAAGGAGACCAAAGCTGCACACAGTATGTGAGATGTGATTACACCAATGCCCTATATAACTATCAGAGACATGGTGCCAGACAATATGAGAATGGTGAACATTACTTCTTCAAGATCCTAACCTGCTCTTCCACTAGTCCGTCAGACACCTAAGTAAGTGATGCTTAGGGCTCCCCTCAGTATTAACCTTTTCAGACTCTTACAAACTGATACAACAGAAATGAGCTGACAGTTACATTCTAAAAGAAATTGAGGATGGTCAACATTCCCTGCAGCATCCAGATCCTACAAATGAATAAAACAAAATAAATCATAACATTGTGCATTTCAGCCACATGCTAGAGGCTTGAGCTCATAGTCCATACTGATAATACACCATGGGAGATACTATCCATGGGATAATATCTTGAACTCCCGTCTGTTTCTGCAGAGGTAGTGCACTTATAAGGCAGTTACAAGGTCTCATGGCACAGTGGTTTTCTGGTTAGCACACAGGCGACTGTCTGTGTGGAGTTTACACATTCTCTCTATGTCTGTGTGGGTTTCCTCTGGGTGCTCCGGTTTTCTCTCACAGTACAAAGATGTGCAGGTTAGTTGGATTGGCCACAGGAGATGTAGGGTTAGGGGGTTTAGACTGAGAGGGATGCTCTTCGGAGGTTGCTATGCACCTGTTGGGCCAAATGGCCTGTTTCCACACTGTAGGGATTCTATGTGATGTCTCTGTGTCTGTATCATCTTCAACCACTCTCTCTCTCGGTGCAATGGAGTCAGTGTGCAAAGGACAGGGGAATCAGAAAGCCCAGGACCCAGACTATGTGTAAGACTGAGAATTAACACAGCAAATAGTTTGTTTGGTAAATAAACTTCAAAATACCTGTCTCAACAAGGACCCAATCTTTGTGGCATATGTCACTTCAGATAACAGCACTCAGACCATACCATTCTGGAAGTGATGTTTGACCCAAGAAATCAAGTCTACTATTGTTGTTTGTGAATTTTTTTCATATGCACATTGGCTGCCGCCTTACTTAAACATTGACAGCATTTCTTCAGTTTTGGATTGTGAAAGGCGCCATATCAATGCAAGTTATTTGCTTTCCTTCACGAGACTGTTCACTTCAATTACAGGATCAAGTAGTGAATGGGAAGGTCAATCTTACACTCACTATCCAGAGACATCTTAAGGGTCCTTGCTTAGACCCTTCAATTGTTTCTCCAACATTATTTTTGCTTCCATTGCTCTTCCTTGAAGTTAATCTAATTTTTTCCATTGTATATGGAATAAAAATGTATTTACAGTCCTGCTGAGTCAACAAATTGCTATTGCACACAGACGCAGGATCTCATTCTGCAACCTGAACTCAACAATTTGTACATATTAAATCTCCTTTGAAGCTGGCAATAAAATGTTTTGAGATATCCTGGTGTTGCAAAAGATACTTCGGAAATGCAAACTTTTCTTTTCCTTTTCAATGAAGCCTCTGGAATCATACCAGATAGATAAAACAACTTTGTTTGCCACCCTACAGCAAGGGATTCAGTAATCAGAGGGTTAAAGGAGACTCATTCTCAAACCCCTGTTGAAATGAAATAGCTCACAATAAAAAATAGTGTATTTTCCACTCTCAAGCTGGTCTGATGGCTTATCAAAATGTAGCAATTTACTTGGCGAGGTCGCTGGCTCATAACTGCCTGCCAATCACTGAGTGCATGAGTGCCTTCACTATCCCTAGTTAATTAAAGGACACTCTCTCATACTTGCCTTTAGGTAGATTGCTATCATTTAGAGTCATAGAGATGTACAGTACGAAAACAGACCCTTCGGTCCAACTTGTCCATGCCAACCAGATATCTAAAATTAATCTAGTCTTATTTGCCAGCATTTGGCCCATATCCCTCTAAACCTTCCTATTCAAATACCCATCCAGATGCCTTTTAAAAGGTGTAAGCGTGCCGGTCACTACCACTTCCTTTGGCAGCTCATTCTATACACGCATCAATTCAATACATTGTTGAATCCATGAGTAAATAACCCTTGAAAAAGGAACAAGCTAATTTTTGTGAGTTGTGCTTATAGAATACAAGATGACAAGAAACCATTCCAAGGTTAAAAGTCGGGGTGAAGAATAGTCAGCTAAAACAGGGGTCACAATGCAAGGATATTGTCAAAAGCTGGTCACAAACTTAAGGAAATCAGAACTACATCAAGACCGGTGAAGAGCGCATGCCGAAAACTTAAAGAATTGCTCTGAGTAAGAATGAGTAGAGATGTCAAGTAAAGAGTTGTCATTAGGCTATGATTTGGAAGGTCTTGTTGTACTGGGTTGAAATGTGGACCATGAGAGAAATGACTATGCAAAGACCACAAAGTTGTGAAATGCATTCCTGAAGAAGGACGAAGCAGATCAGATGGAGAGAATGCAAGAACAATGAAGAAATTCTGAGGATGGTGAAGGGTTTAAGATTGTTAATGAGTATCATTGACAAAAGGCATCAGGTTGAATTCTTCTTCAGCAGGACAGTATGTTGAAGGAAGCAACTGAAAGAATAGAATAGATTAAAATTGCAGAATGATTACAACATGGAAGGAAGCTTTCTTGCCCATTGTGACCATGCCAGCTCTCTGCAAGAGAAGCTCTGCTAATGCCAGCTTCATACAATGTCCCTGCAGAACTGCACTATTTTTTCTTTCTACAGATGCAGGCTCAGTTTCTTACGTTGATCTGCATTGAATCCATCGCCACCTGAGGTAAAGGGTAAAAAATAATTTTCACATCTCTCCTTTGGTCCTTAGTCAATCATTTCCAATCGGTTGATGTCTGTTCAAAAGAATGGAATATCCTGGCACTGCCCAAAAACATCTTTCTACCATGTAACCCCCTTCCCTTCCTCCTTCCTCCTTCCTCTAATCCCAATCTGTATAAACAATGGTCAAAGCACATCGATGAGAAGACAGAATAACTATTGCAGAATGAGTGAATGGGACAAAGGGGCCATTAGAAAGTTAAAAGAATTTAAACCCAGAGAGAAGACAAGAATTGTGATGCCAGACAACTTGAGAGGCTCTAGTGAGAAACTAAAGAGGAGAGAACAAGACAGTGAAGAGTGGAAGAATGAGCAGTGTTCCTGCCTTTAGGCACACTGCTAACATTTAGAGCCACAGAGCCATAGGGTTGTACAACACTGAAATCCGAAACGTCAAGTTTTCCTGCTCCTATGATGCTTCTTGACCTGCTGTGTTCATCCAGCCTCATGCTTGTTATCACGGAAATAAACCCTTCAGTCCAACTCATCCATGCTGACCAGATATCCTAAATTAATTTAATCCCATTTTGCCAGCATTTGGCCCATATCCCTCTAAACCCTTCCTATTCATATACCATCCAGAAACTTTTTAAATGTTGCAATTGTACCAGCCTTCACCACTTTCTCTGGCAGCTCATTCCATACATGCACCGCCCGCTGTCTGAAAAAGTCGCCCCTTAGATCCCTTTTATATCTTTCCCCTCTCACCTTAAACCTATCTCCTCTAGTTTTGGACTCCCCCACCCTGGGAAAAAGGTCTTGGCTATTCACCCTATCCATGCCCCTCATGATTTTATAAACCTCTGTAAGGTCACCCCTCAGCCCCCGACGCTCCAAGGAAAATAGCTCCAGCCTTTTCAGCCTCTCCCTGTAGCTAGGGCTCTACAACCCTGGCAACATCTTTGTAAATTCTTATCAATGGGAAACAACTAGGCTGTTCTGGGCAGTCCAACCTCAAAGATTCAGATGGGGCACCAAGATGCGAACACCCATGTGTGCTATCCCAGAAGGAGTTTAAAAACGTGAAGCATTTCTCTCACCCTGACTTACTATTCTCCTCATTTTAGATTGTCTGTGTTTTCTGATGTCAAGTTCCTTTCTGTGGCTTTGTTCAGCCTGCTGACAGTGTTTTCAGCCCTTCACAGAACCTGCAGAAATGTCTAATTCCAATAAAGACTAACAATGCAGCACCATAAAATAAAAACAATGATTGGTAATTCATCATAAAGTCTTCAAAAGGAGATGTTGCAAATGCTCAAACTCGTTAGGAAGTCATAACATGATGATGATATATTCTAGGCTTGAGTCTAATTATTAGTTAAGTTTGCAAGCTCAGCTATACCCACTCTCCTAAGTAAATTTGAAACTGGATCCTCAAATGATGAGTGAAAGTTCGAGAGTAACTGCCATTAACTTAAAGGTCTTGACAGAGTTGATGCAGAAGTTTGTTTCCCCTTGTAGGGGAATCTAGGACCAGAGGGCCTAATCTTAGGACTAGGGTTCACTCATTTAAGACAGAAATGAGGAGGAATTTCTTCTCTGAGACTGTTAAGAATTTGTAGAATTCTTTACCACAGAGTGCTATTGAGGTTTAGTATAGTCGAGGCAGAGATAGATTCTTAATCAGGAAGGAAATCAAAGGTTATGGAAAAAAAACATGAAAGTGGAGTTGAGGATTATCAGATCAGCCATGATCTCAGTGAACGGTGGAGCAGACTCAGTGGGCTGAATGGCCTACTTCTGAAGACAGCACCAACAACTGATGCTCAGATAGAGTTTCTACTGTAGTCAAATTCCCGACTCCCTATTACCGGATTATTATCAGACACATTTGATACTTAATTGCATCAAGACACACTCGAGCAGATGACAAAAAGCTTATTTGAAAGAAACATCAGTTTGAAGGGGCATTTAATGAAAAGGACAGAGACAGAGAATTCCAGAAATCAGGACCAAGTTAGCTGAAACTCTTCTGATTTTTTTCAGAATAACCAAAGAATCCCTACAGAGTGGAAGCAGGTCATTCAGCCCATTGAGCCCGCACTGACCCGTTGAAGAGCACCCTATTTCTGTAACCCCACATTTCCCATGGCTAACCCACCAAGTCTGCACATCCCTGGATACTATGGACAAGTTAGCATGGGCAACCGACCCTAACCTGCTCACGTTTGGACTGATAATGTGAAGACGCCAAAGAAGCAGTGCTCCAAAAGCTTGTGATTTTAAATAAACCTGTGGCTGTGTGCACTCACAGGAAATCCAGGCAGAACAGCGCATTCAGACAGTCACCTGGGGCTGGAATTGAATGCAGGTCCCTCGCACTGTGAGGCAGCAGCGCTAACTGCTGAGCCACCATACCTCATTAATGCCACAGGCTCTTTGATATCCTCCTGAAAAGGCAGGTTAGACCTTGTTTAAATGATTCACCTGAAAAGTGGCACCTCAAAACTCTCTTGGTAATTCACTAAAGTCTCAAACTAGCATTCCTTTTGCTTTACTCACTTGAGACATGGAGTGGGCCTTGAAACCAGGAGCAGCATGGTGTAGGGTGAAACTGCTATTTGTTGAACTATAGCAGATGCTCTGTCATCCTCCATATGATCTTCATAAGTTACCTTGTGCAGCAGCTTGGGAGCTAACTGTCCCATCTAAAGCTGATAAAATAGACATTGAGTTCAAGACTCAACATAAATTGATCCAAACAAAGTCAATATCCACAAACTCTAGCATCAATCATGTCACTGGCAGAATGAGGCCATCATTTTAATAGCTCAATGGATGCTGAAATAATGAGCACTGAGCGTTTGTAATTTTTCTTGCTCTGGATTGATTTTGTGAGTTGTGCTTAGTGAGATTTTCTCCTCAGGGTGTATTGTATATTATCAATTACTGTGAAATCAGCCCATAAATTGCAAGCTGCAAGGGGCAACAGAACCTCACAATCAGTCTTCCTATTTCACCAAATTTAAAATGTCATAAGGTGATATTTGAAATAGTTTCCTGCTTAAGAGTTTTATAACAAATTAATTGATACAAAAACCATTACAAGTTCAGATTAGGTGCCACTGTCAGCCTTGTTTAGATGGGAGTACATTTAAGATTCTTTACCGAGGTACCCATGTACCTAAAATGGCACCGTAAGTGGTTGCTTGTAAACTTTTCACTGCACTCACGCGAGTACATGTGACAATGAAGCTAATTCAGTTCAATTCCTCCTCGAGTTAGAAGGTCATTGCGTTAATATCTCTGCCCTTGGTTTATAACACAGAGCTCCCAGTGCAGTTCTGAGGCAGTTCTGCATTGTTGGAGATGCCATCTTTGAGATTAGAGCACTGTTGGCAGATATAAGCCATACACAATCCCACAGCGTGGCCTGGAGACACAGAGTGTTTATTTGCAGCTTACCTGTCAAACTCAAATGAATCTGTGCGCTCAAGCTAACCGTGATATTTATGCCAATCGCATGGCTTTCACCTCAAGGTCAGGAGTAGTGATCCAGTATTCAGCCGAAGGTCAAAATCAACCCCAGTGAGAGTTTCCCTGACAATTTAAAACCTTTTGCCTCTTGGCTGAACCTTCTCCAAGTATGCCATATTCAATTGAAGACAGGATAGTAAGATGTCAGCTTTGATGAAGAGTCATCTGGACTCGAAACATTAGCTTGCTCTCGCTCTGTGGATGCTGTCTGTCACACTGTGATCTCCAGCGTTTGTTGCTTTCAGTAAGATCACACACAGGCCTTAGACTCTCTGCAGTTTCTTATAACAGGCCTAACTCCTTTGAGGTCCCACTGGGGGATTGGTTGACCCTACTAAAACTTCAATCAAAGACCACAAGATTTTATCTGATTCCCAATCATCCTCATGCCCTCTTCACACAGTTACAGCTTCCATCACAAGCCAGTTACCACATTTCTCAATCAAGCTCCTCACCATTTACCTGAAGGCAATACTCGCAAAATTTCAAGCCCTGGATATCTGAGCTAGAAAGGCTTTCCTCCACCACTGTGGTCATTTAAAGGAAGTCATTCTATTCAGAAACATCTCCGCTGATATTTAACTGACCAGCAGATAGTGGATGAAAAGCATAATCGGGAAAGAGAAAGTGTTGAGTTCTCAATTCACAGTATATGTAAAGAATGTAAGTGTCTATGGAAACACTGCAATGATAATTGGTGATTGCAGCTCAGGCTAAGTTGCTTGAACAATATTGGACTGTGATATATTGTACAGTGAGGGTGGGGTGAGGGTGTGACATTATTGATACTTGTAATGGAGTTTTCTGTTCATTTAGACTAATGATGTGGGCAGCTTCATTCAGGATGCACAGTCCCCTGTTATGCTGTGCCCCTGAATTCTCCAGCTGTTTAATAAGAGGAGTTCTAATGGTATTATCGCTGGACTGTTAATCCAGAGACTCAGGTAATGTTGTGAAGACCTGGGTTCAAACTTGAATTCAATAAATACCTGGAATTAAGAATCTAATGATGACCATGAATCCATTATCAATTGTCAGGAAAAACCCACCTGGTTCACTAATGTCCTTTAGGGAAGAAAACTGTCATCCTTACCTGGCCTGGCCTACATGTGGTTCCAGACCCACAGCAATGTGGTTGACAATTAGGAATGGACAATAAATGCTGGCCTTGCCAGCGAAGCCCTCATCCTGTGAATGAATTTTAAAAAACCTGAAAGAAAAGCAGAAAATGCTGGAAATACTGAGCAACAGAGTAAAGCTTTCAGGTCAATGATCATAGAACCATAGAGATGTACAGCGCAAAAACAGACCCTTCAGTCCTACTTGTCCATGCTGACCAGATATCCTAAATTAATCTAGTCCTATTTGCCCATTTGGCCGATATCCCTCCAAACCCTTCCTATTCACATACCCATCCGGATGCCTTTTAAATGTTGCAATTGTACCAGCCTCCAAAACCTCCTCTGGCAGCTTGTTCCATTCTCGCACCACCCTGTTCGTGAAAAGTTTGCCCCTTTGGTCCCTTTTAAATCTTTCTCTTCTCACCTTAAACCTATCCTGTAATTTTGGGCTCTCCTATTCTGGGAAAGCGACCTTGGCTATTCACCCTATCCATGCCCCTCATGATTTTATAAACATTTAAAAGGTCGCCTCTCAGCCTCTGATGCTCCAGGGAATATAGCACCAGTCTACTCAGCCTCTCCCTATAGCTCAAACCCTTCAGTCCCAGCAATATACATGTAAATCTTTTTTGCACCCTTTCAAGCTTCACAACATCTTTCCTATAGCAGGGAGACCAGAATTGAATGCAATATTCCAAAAGTGGCCTGACCAATGTCCTGTACAGCTGCAACATGATATCCCAACTCCCATACTCAATGTACTGACAAATAAAGGCAAGTGTAGCAAATGTCCTCTTCACTACCCCGTCTACCTGTAGTTCCAAATTCATCTTTAGACAGAAGATTTGCCCTGTTGTTTCTGATGACATTCTGCTTGGATTTCTTATCTACCTTTCTGAGCATCCTCAAGCCCTCACTCTGGCACATGGCCTGGTTTTTGCATCAAGATGTTAGACGTACCGAACCTGAATGAGGAAAATACTGATAAAATAAGAACAGCCAGAGTGATAATGAGGAAGCTGAGACCTAGCGTATTGTTCATGGCACAGAGTGATTAGACCGTAATGAGTGAAAAATGGGGTGGCCTCCAATTTCAAATTTGTCAACTTGGGTAAAAACAGGGCAAAGCATACTAATAACTTTTGATCGGAACTGACCATCTGATGGGATAAACTCCTTAAAGGAGCAACAAAAATTGGACAGAGGACTTCAGAAATACCTACTCAATAAAATATTTAGAATAAGGAAATAATGCATGCACTACTATTAAAGGTTCAGAATTTATGTTCCATCTTACATTAGATTCTGTCTGTAAAGCTTGCAGCTTTAGCCAGCTTTGTCAGAGACTGTCTTCAAATGAACAATCACCCTTGATTGATCCCCACACTGCAATGTGTATTTGTTAAGAGCAAGTTGTTTCCAATTTTCCAGTTCTGCTTTCGTCTTTGTCTGTCTGGAAAGGTGTTTCTCTCCAGGCTGATGTGATCTGACCTGATCCTCTCATTAATCTCAACACCACACTCTGTTCCTCCCAATGGAACCTCTGGTCTTTCACCAACTTACCTATTAACTCTGCCCCTAATGCTTCAGTGACTTTAGCCAGTGAAAGGCTGAGTTACACAGACCAGGACTGGTTCAACCTTTGACCTTGACCTCTGCTGAGTTAACAAATCCTGGTAATGCCTTGAAGTATATATAGAGTTTATTGTTATTATTGAAGTTGGTTCTTATGAACATACAAATTACGTTCTGCTCATCTAACCTGTTCTGCCATTCACTAAGATCACGTCTGATCTGATAGTGATCTCAACTCCACACACAACTTACCCCCCCAATACTTTAGACTCTCTTGTTTCACCAGAATCTACCTCTGTCTTGAAAATATTCTTTGGCCCTGCCTCCACTCATCTCTAGAGAAGAGAGTTCCAAAGACTCATAACCTTCAGATGAAAAGAAAACCCTCCTCATTAAATGAGGGAACATCATACCAGACTTGAAACATTAACTCTTTCTCTCCACAGAAGGTGCCTGTGTTTCTGAGTTTCTTTGTGTTTGTCCCCAATCTTTAAACTGTGTCCTCTAGCTCAATTTCTCCGATAAAGGGAAACATCCTCTCAGCACCACCTTGTCAAGTCGCCTTGGGATCGTACATATTTGAGGAAGATCACCTTTAAGATCGCCTGTAGATTGAGGTCCAGATTGTCTAACCATTCTCCTCATCTCAGGAATTCATCAAATGAAACTCCTCCGAACTGCTTCTAATGTATTTACACCCTTTCTTAAATGTGGAGACCAACTCCAGGTATGGCCTCACCAATGTTCGACACAACAAGAGCAATACATCTTCATGTATATATTGCATTCTGTTTGCAAAAAATGGCAACATTTATTTGGCTTTCTAATCACTTGCTGTACCTGTATAGTTGTGATCCAAGCACCAGAACATCTAGATCACCCTGTTCTTTAATCATTTATAGAATTTGGACACCTCTGGCCATTTGTTGCCCATCCCCAGTTGCCCAAAGGGCAGTAAAGAGTCAACCACATTGCTGTGGGTCTGGAATCACATGGAGGCCAAACCAGGTAAGGATGGCAGTTTCCTTCACTCAAGGACATATGTGAACTGAGTGGTTCTTTACTTTCCTCACCCTGAAAATCAGTTCATGGTCATCGTTACACAAATATCTCCAGATATTCATTGAATTCAAACTCAACCATCTGCTATGGCAGGATTTGAACCTATGTTCCCCAAACATTACCTGGATCATTGGATTAACAATCCAGCGATAATACCATTAGGCCATTATTTTTTCCTGAAGGCAGAGTTTTGAAATCTATCCTTCATTTAACTGATTTGCTGCTTTTTTATTCTTACTGTCAAAGAAGGTAAATTGGCATTTTGCACATTATACTCCATCTGCCTACTGTGTGCCACCATAACCTATCCATATCCCTTCATAGAATCCTTATGTCCTCTTCACAAGTTACTTTCCGACTTATCTTTGTGTCATTAACAAAGTTAGCAACGATACATTTGTTCTCCTCATCCAAGTCATTGATATAAATTGCAATTAATTGAGGTTCCAACAATTGAGGCTGGAAGCACGTGGCTATGTCTGTGTATAATCATGGGAGACTTGGCCTGTGGTTATCAAACTGGAAAGATTCATTCAGGAAGGCAGGTTCAAATCCTGCCACAGCAGACGGTGGAATTTGAATTCAATAAATATGTGGAATTAAGAATGCTATGATGACCATAAAACCATTGCCAATTTTCAGGGGAAAAACCCATCTGGTTCACTAATATCCTTTAGGGAAAGAAATCTGCCCATTCTTGCTGGGTCTGGCCTACATGTGACTCCAGACCCACAGCAATGTGGCTGACTCTAAACTGCTCTCTGGGCAATTTAGGATAGATAATAAATGCTGGCCTAGCTAGTGACACCCTCATCCTGTGAATGAATTAAAAGAAAAAGAATTAGGCCATTTGGCTTTGCCATTTGATCAAGAACCAATCTTTCTCTGTCTTAAATGTACTCAATAACTTGGCCTCCACAGCCCTCTGTGGAAATGAATTCTACAGATTCACCATCCTTTCGCTGAAGAAATTCTTCCTCATCTCAGTTCTAGAGGGTTATCCATTCACACTGAAGTTGTGCCCTTGGGTTCTAGTCTCTCCCACGAGTGGAAAGACCTTCTCCGCGTCCACCCCATCCAGATTTCTCAGTTTCAATCTGATATCCCCTCATCCTTCTCAATACCATCGAGTACAAACCCAGAGTCTTCACCCACTCTTCATATGACAAGGCCTTCATCCCTGAGGTCTTTCTTGTAAACTTCCTATGGATCTCCTCCAAAGCCAGCTTATCCTTCCTTAGAAATAGGGCCCAAAACTGATCACAATTTTCCAAATATAGTGTGACTAAAGCCTTTTGCAGCCTCAGCAGTAAACCTTTCCTCTTGTTCTTTTTTGAAATGAATGCTAACAATGCATTTGCCTTTCTAACTGCCAACTGAACCTGCCTGTTAACTTTAAGACAATCCTGAACTAGGACTTTTAAGTCCCTTTGTGCTTTAGATTTCCGAAGCTTTTTCCCATTCAGAAAATAGTCTATGCCTCTATTCTTCCTACCAAAGTACATAACTTCACACTTTCCCACATTGCATTCCATCTGCCAGTCCTTTGCCCACTCTCCTAGCCTGTCCAAGTCCTTCTCCAGCCTCCCTGCTTCCTCAAAATTATCTGCCCCCCAACTGTTTTTGTGTCATTTGCAAACTTAGCAATAGTGCCCACAGTTATTTTATCTAGATTGTTAAGGTATAATGAAAATAGTTGTGTTCTCATTACAGACCCCTGCAGAACTCCACTAGTTACCAGCTGCCATTCCTGAAAAAGACACCTTTATCTCCATTTTCTGCTTTCTTCCAGTAAGCCTATTCTCTATCAATGTCAGTACCTTGTCCCTAATACCACAGGATCTTGTTCCACTGGTTCTGGAAACTTTAATAATCTCTGTTGATCCCTCCTCCTCTTTAACCTTTTCCATAATTTTCCACGCAACTGATCCCTATCCGTAGGCTTCATAAGGCAATTGACCAAAACTTTTGCCCCAGCACGATTCAGGTAGACCCTGGACCATTAGAACAGCTCCCTCCTTCCCTTGTACTGATGTTAATGTTTCATGAATTCAGACTCATTTCTCCTATACCAATCTTTGAGCCACAGGTCTACCTCTTTAATGTGATTAACCCTGGGCCAATTTTCTTGTGGCTCAATTGTAATCCAGAGATTGTTCCCTTTTTGGTTCTGCTTTTCACTTTAGCCCCTACGTGCTCATATTCCCTCAGCAGAGCCTCTTTCCTCTTTCTACCTATATTGTTGGTACCTACGTGGACCATAACAACTGGATCTTTCCCCTCCCACTCCAAGTTCCTCTGCAGCCCAGATAAGATATCCTGAACCTGGGCACCAGGAAGGCAACACAACCTTCAGGGCTCTCAATCCTGGCCACAGAGAACAACGTCAATGACTCAAACTGTACTATGCCTGATTACAGCTTGATTTCTTTTTTCTCCTCCCCTTAAATGAGTCCCTGTACCATGGTGCTATGGCCAGTTTGCTCATCCTCCTTACAGTCCCCATTCTCATCCACATTGGGAACAAGAATCTCAAACCTGTCAGACACGCTCAAGGGCTGAAGCTCCTTCAGCACTATCTCCTGGATCCCTCTACCTGCCTCACTGGCAGTCAAACCCTCCAGTCTTGACTATGACTGGTTTTGATGTAGTAAATCTAAGGGGTGTGACTGACTGCCCCCTGAAGCACAACCTTCAGGTTACTCTCTCCTTCCCTGATGTGTCACAGTGCTTGAAGCTCAGACTCCAGCTTATCAACTCTGAGCCAGAGATTCCTCAAAAGACCAACACTTGCTACAGATGTGGCTACTATGAACCATAATAGGATCCAGCAGCTCCTATATAGTGCTGGCGTATCACATTGCCTGGCCCTGCATCTCTGTTTCAATTACCAGTTTTTAACTTATTTTAAGTTTCATATTGGTCTTATAGTTTGTAACCTGTAAATATTTCCCCTATTTATTTTTAATTTGAAAGGAGCCTATAATAGTCAAATTAGTAGCTATCACCAACCAATGAACTTACAGTTTACTTGTGATATCATGCTTCTGCACTGGACTAAAGTCCTGAGTTTCAACTGATCCTGCTAAAAAAAGACCTTACAGACTATGAGCCAGAAAAAGCAAGCTAAAAGCAGTTTAGCTCCTCTGCACCAGATTCCCACATTGCCTCCAAATTCCCTGAACATTGTACTCACTCGGGCTATGTCTCACTTTGAGTGGGATGTCTCCTGCCTGACTGTGTGAAGCGTACTGATTTATAATGTTATGAGCAGAAATTAACAAGCAATACATTGTAAGCAGGTAAGCGTACTGTTATGCTAAAAACTATCAAAAAAAACCCATTGAATCTAATAGAATCCAGTTTGATTTTACAAATAACTATTCTAGAATGTCAAAGAACTTCTAGGAATATCAAGGAATAGCTACAAATAGAATATCTAATAATATCTAAGAATAAATATCCATCAACATTCAAAGTAAAGTTTTACTTCAATTCCTGAGTGAGTAAGCTATCTTCTTCCAATCTGAGAAAATCGTTTTTGAGAACCAGACCCTTCCTGCTTTGCAAATATTATCTCTCTATATAGATTCCTTCCACTTTCATGCGACTCTGTATCATTTCATATCATTCCTTAACTATTTAGTAAGATTTTTTCATGAAGTTGTGAGCTTTTACCTAATCAATTGGCAATGATTTGTACTTTAATTTGGATATTTTTTCCAGACCTCCCTTGTTCACTTTTTTTTGAAAAGTCCTTCATTAAATGTTTATCAATAAAGAAAATGTTTCAGTTTTATAAGTGCTGTCTGACCTTGGTTTACATTGGCATTCATGTGATCAGGATCTTTGCCATATCTTTTCAGTTGAATGGATCCAGTATTCAGTGTGTAATTAACGTCTTACTCTCATGCCTAGGTGTGATATTGCCATGTCTCTTTCCAGGCCTTCTTTCAGTGATCAAACTATTACTTATACCTTTTGTTGTTTGTGTTGAGTCTTATTCTATTAAGTTCATGTGTCATCCCCATGTTCCCTTCTAGGTCTATCCTAGTTTCAAAGTGGACTTTTCTGTTTTTTTCTGACAGATGAAATGGTGCCTGCAATGGTTAAGTCCCTCCTGGATCTTTATCTTTCAAAGTTTTTTTTCGATATCTACATGTGTCCTACTAAATTATTTATATTTATCAATAGAACCTATGTCTGTAATCAAATGTTGTGCTATATCTGCCCTACATGTCTGCAGATCACACACTGGGCTGATCGGCCATCTGTCAACCCATCGAACCTCAGTGAAGCAAATCAGCCTCAGTTACAAGAAGAGAAAAAGTTAATCAAACAAGGACAGTATTGAGACCATCTCTAATTCCTCTGCATTGTGAAACTGACACTCGCTGCTAAAGATCATACAGAATACTGGTCACTTGGGGTAAAGCACTGGAGAGCATCTGACACAACCAAACTTGGCACCTTTCCTGCAAGAAATCAGGGAAGCAAATAGAATTAAGAAATAAAACATAATGAAGCTGAAATCTTCTTCCTGAAGTTGTAGCCGGATGGAGGGCATGTGACTGCTGGAAACAAGGAGAGAGAAAACTGAAAACAACAGCCAATGTTCGATGGGCATGTTGACCACATTAATCATATTTCCATTGAGAGCGAACACAATGCAATGGGGCAAGAGGCATTTCCGTTGGCCTGACAATGTGCGCTTGGCCAATTCAATGTGCAGCTTATCTTTCAGCATAAATGTTACCCAAAATCGTGGGTAAATTGTATCCAGCAATGATGGATTCAATCTGATTCGGTTTAAATAATAATTTTATGTCAAACGCAGCAAATAGCACAGACTGACTCGATCTGATTCGGTAATGATCAACTGGAGGAAATTGAAGAGAATAGGAATCTTCTTATAATGTTACCTTGCAAGTAGCTTCTTGCTTAAAGGAGCTGGTAATAACTCATCATATCTTCTGGTTCAGTCAGGTTTTGTGTCTCAGAAGTAACAAAAAGCATAAAACGATAAAAGGTAGATGTAGGAGCAGGCCATTCAGCCCTTCAAGCCTGCTCTACCATTCAATATTATCATGGCTTATCTTCTATTTCATTACCATATTCTCACATTCTCTGCATGGTGCTTTCAAAATTTAACAATTTTTTTCTTGAATACAGTCAGTGACTTAGCATCCACAACCTTCTATTGTAGAGAATTTCATAGGTTCACTCCCCTTTTAGTGAAGAAATATTTCTGCATCTCAGTTCTAAATGGTCAGCCCCATGTCCTGAGACTTGTTTCTAGACACTATAACCAGGGGAAACATCCTCCCTTCGTCTTGTCTATCCAACCTTGTTAGAATTTCTGTAGGTTTCAATCAGATCTCCTCTCATCCGTCTACACTCTAGAAAATTCGGGCTGAATCAAACCAATGTCCCCTCATAGGACAATCCAGCCCCCCCCAGTATTAGCCTAATAAACCTACACTGCACTTCTTCTGTGGGAAGTATTTCTTTTCTTAGATAGAGAGACCAAAACTGCACACAATATTCCAAGTGTATTCTCACCAAGGCTCTGTCTAACTGCGGTAAGTGTTTGATTTATTTCTTGAAATGAGATATCACACCATGTACACAGTTAGTTTTGCTAATAAACTTCAAGACACCTGCCTCAACAAGAGCACAGATTCTGTGGTATATGTTACTTTGGCTTCTTTATAAGGAAGCACTCAGCCACATCATGTTCACTGTGGTGTTCAACCCTGAAAGCATCACAGCTGCACCATTCATAGAATCCCTACAGTGTTGAAACAGGTAATTCAGCCCATTGAGTCCACACCACATCTCCAAAGAGCATCCCACCCAGACCCAGCATTCCCCATGGCCAATTCACCCAGCCTGGACACTACAGGGTGATTTAGCATGGCCAATCCACCTAACCTGCACATCTTTAGACTGTGGAAGAAAACCGGAGCACCTGGAGAAAAACCACGCAGACACAGGGAGAACGTGCAAACTCCACACAGACAGTCACCCGAGGCTGGAATTGAACCCAAGTCCCTGGAACTGTGAGGCAGCAGTGCTAACCACTGAGCCACCAATCCCATTGGCAGGGCAGAGGAAAGGAGGATCTGATAGTGACCTACCCTCCGAAGTTACAGGCCATCCCTCCTCATCTGGACCATTGCTGAATCTGAGAACTGGTGCACCTTCTCCCTCAGTCCCTCAGCCGTCCTGAAACCTTTTACTTTTTATCCACCCTCAGTGGAAATGAGCGAGGGGAACCCTCAGACACTTACTCTGTCCATAAATTATCTCTACTGGCCATTCAGCTCTGGTTGTTTTTATTCAGTCACAGGGTGTGTGTTTCTCCGTCTCTCTAGGCAAGTTCACATTATACCAGTTGGCAAGTAGAACTAACATTTTGGGTTAAATCCAAATTTCAAGCAAGAAATCCCTATTTCATTCAAGACCCATTTAGTACCACTTCGGCCAAAAGTAAAAACCAGTTGACTCTTAAATTTAAATGGCGTGACTCTAACTCCCTCCATCAGGTGTAAGATGGTCTTCTTCACCCAGATAAAACTGGTCACTATGTCCCCTAAACCTTTTGTTTTACTTGGTCATTATTCTAGTGGAAAAGCACCTCAGCCTCATCTGACCTCAGAAAGAGAAGTGTTGTCCGTGCTTTGGACATAAAAACACATTACCTGAGTGCTCCTGTCGGTGAGACAGCCAAAGGGAGCACTGAATTCCGTCTGTGGTGCAATTTAATTTTATTAACAAAATATTTCTGCTTAAATTACAAGGTAACCATTTCCCAAATTACCACTATATTTCCTCTCTACATAGCTCTATCCATCTGAGAACGTGTATTAGGTGCAATAATGGAAGTGTTTGTGCTGGGCTGTTGGAATCTCCCTTTCTCTTCAATGTGAGGTGGGCGTTCTTCCATGAAGGTGGGTGTCACAAGTGAGGATGGAAATTCTCCCAGGTCTTCTTGGGTTGCCACATGGTCTTCTGCCATAATGTCTTTGCTGTCAGTCTTCATTGAAGAGGTGGAGTCCAGGTGTGTGTTCTTATCCCCTTCACCCCACACCTTCCAGAATGTTCTATGGTCTTTGGCCAATGGGGTCATAAGCTGGTTTCAAAGCATCCAATGTGGTCAGGCCAACACCCTTCACTGTTGCCATGCTGCCGAGGTATAAAGTGCACATCTTCAAGCACTGGCTGGAAGTCAAGGTATGAGAAAGTCTAATCTATGCTTCAACACAATCTTTGGACTGGTCGTAACCAGACTCCCCTTGAAACTTTATGACCTCTGACCTTGGTTTCCACTGTTCTCTGTAGTTGCTAGCTGATGTTTAATTTAGTTTGGCCAATTTTCTTTCAGGCCTGATTTCTCTGGCTGTGGCTCAATTGAGAATGTCCAATTTTGGGTCCTTGGTCCTTAACCACGGAAGAATATGAGCTGGCATTGATTTTATGATCTTTAATTGTCAGAACACAATTTCAACTCAGTAACCCCAAAAATGTATCCACACAGTCTGATGGATGATGCTACCTGATAATGTGTCACATTGTCACGTCCTGACATGAAACTATATCAACGTTCCTTCACTCTTACTGACAGTGCTGTTTGACCCCGAGGACGTAAATCAATGTCAGTTCCAACAGGAGAGAGGAACGGGAGGGTAGGACAGTAACCTGTGTCCCTTGGAAACCTCACTACCATCTCTCTTCATGCCTCAGAAGTTGTTAAATTATCAAACTGCTTTTCTGACACCCATTAAATGAGCTGAAATATCCTCCAAATCAATATTGGGAAAACCGAAACCACTCCATTTCTTTCTCAAATGCCATTCCCTTTCTTTCCCTGCATCTGTCTCTCTGGCAACAGACTGATACTAAACCAGCCACAACCTCAGTGCAATATTTGGCCCTTCAATGAGTTTCTGACAATATATTCAGACCATCACTTAGATCATCTGTTTTGTCTTAAGTCACACAAAGTCTTACATACCTATTGCCCTGTGCTCACTGCATATACATTTGCCTTTGGTCAAGTAATGTTTTGATCTTAAAATTCCCATCTTCATTTTGATATCCCTCCAAAGCCTTAATCCATCTCAGCTCTGCGACCTCCTCCAGACCCACAATCCTCTGAGATCTCTGTGCTGCCTCTAATTCTGGCCTCTTGAGTGTCTCTAACTTTAATGGCTCCACCACCGTCAGCTTATTGGACTCTAAATTCTGGAATTACCTCTCTACACCTCTTCGTCTCAGTATCTTATCTTCCTCCTTTGAGTCACTCCTCAAAACCAAGGTCAAGCTTTTGAAGATCTGACATAACATCTTCTTGCATGGCTCTGTGTCATACATAACACTTCTGTGAACAGCCTTGGAACATTTAGTCATGTTAAAAGTGCTATACAAATTGATGTTGTTGTTGGTGTATCAAATAACTGAAAGGTTGGCATGAGTTGGACATTGTATCCATTACTGATATTCCAGATGTGAAGGTGTTTCAGAAGCTGAATTCTGTCACAAGATAATCTTGATTAGGAATACAAGGATCATGCATTCTCTACATTATGCAGCATCTCTGAATAGGTTGATTAGAAAAAATAGTTTTATATAAAAAAGGAATAGTAGTTTAAGATATTTTGTCCATCAGGGGTACCCCTTTTCATTGCCACTTTTAACTGAGGTGAACATGTTAAATGAAATTTAATTACCATTGTGTTTCACACAGTTTGGAGTAAATGATGTTGATGAACAGGAAGCCCAGAATCTAAAGAATGTGCCTGAGCAAGTGGAAACCTCACTGCTGACTGAGAATTGAATAGAACAGTGAAACCTGGGTCTAATAAGCAACTGTTGCATGGAACCTTTCATAGGTCTTGAAAGGTCACGGTTCATTCCGTATTTCAGAAATGTGACTTTGTTAACTGTAGTCTGTTGATTTTGATCTGTTGATCGTTTCTTTTATACATTTACGTTATTGATCGATGGCTTGATATGGAAAAGCGCTCTTGGAGTATTATCATTGTTGGGTTCATTTACAGTAACCTTCACTACTGACCTGTTTTGTTCAGAACCTGGTCAGGCTTGCTCCCTGCAAACTCACTTAATCTCAATTACTCATGCTGCTCTGTAATAAGCTGGACAGACAGAACACAGCTCCGAAAGAAACCACGGCTTGTAAAATCACACAGCTCTCAAAGTACCATTTGAGAAATTGTCCCAACTTCTGGCTCTTGTGGCTTTTCATTTCACGATCAATAGATTGTGTTAAATTGTCAAGGGCATGCCCAGTGTATTAGTTCTGTTTTGCTCATGCACATGTTGGCTCTGCTAATGGGCTATGTCAGCATTTATTGCAAATCCTTAATTGCCTTTGAGATGGTGAGCCGTCTTTGAGTGGCTTGCCAGGATAACCTAGAGGAAGATAAAAGTCAACCTCATTATCATTGGCCTTAAGTCACTTATAAACCAGAAAAACAAGGACAGCAAAACATCTTTTCTGAAAAATACTTGTGAACCAGATGACTTTTATTTTGAGATCACTAAAATAACTCCACTGTTGTGAACAAGTCACCCTCTATTTACACGTGTATAGTACATGACACTGAGCCAGTTTGCTCACAGCCAACTCCTTCAGTGAGCAGAACCCCTGACCCTCCTGTTTATATTTGTCAGCCAAGGCTCCCTGATTGGACCAGGTTAACAGCCTCAATCAGGAAACTCATATTCTATAACCTGTCCACCTGGCTGAACTCATTGCTTTCACTACAGCCACCATTACTAATATTAGGTTTTAATTCCAAATTTATTGATTTAAATTTAAATCTCTCAGTTGCCATGGTGATTTATTTTTCTCTACTTTTTGTCCTTTTTACACAAAATTACTCACAAGCCTGCGGCACTTTTGGCAGAAACAGCAACTATTCAAAGTTTTAGCAAAGATCCATAGCTGGGGTTGTGCGTGAGGTTGGTGACTTGCTCGCCGAGCTGGCTTGTTCTCATTCAGACTTTTTGTCACCATGCTCAGTGACATCATCAGTGGAGCCTCCGATGAAGCGATGTTATTCTACTCCACTTGGAATTTATACTGTCTGGTCTGTTATGGTGAGTACTGTCATTTCCAGTTTTGTTCTGTATTGGTTCGTGTATGGTCCAATTTTATATGTTTGTTGATTGAAGTATGAGTGGCGAACCATGTCCCTAGGAATTCCCATGTGTGTCCATGTTTGGCTTGGGCTACTGTGGTTGCCTTGTCCCAGTCAAATTGATGGCCTTCATTGTCTGAATGTACCGATATTAAGGAGAGTTCGTTGTGCCGTTTTGCTGCTAGCTGATGTCTGTGTATTCTGATGGTTAGTTTCCTTCCTGTCTGTCCGATGTAATGTTTGTGGTAGTCGTTGCATGGTATTTTGTAAACCATGTTGGTTCTGCACGTTGTGGGAATGGGGTCTTTAATCCTTGTAAGTGTTTGTCATGCAGTGGCTATGGGCTTGTGGGCCACCATGATTCCTAGTGGTTTTAGGAGTTTTGTTGTCAGTTCCAATATGTTCCTGATGTAGGGCAGTGTGGCCAATGTGTTAGGGTGTACTGTATCCTCCTGTTGTTGTCTGTTTGATAGGCATCTGTGGATGAAGTTGCAGGGATATCTGTCTATAGCGAGGATTTTTGTATAGGTGCTCTCCGTATTTCCTGCTTGGTTCCAGAGTGTTGCAGTGTGTCCTGGCCCATTTAATTAGTGTCCTAAAGCAGCTTTGTTTGCAGACTTTGGGGGTGGTTGCTGGGGAAGTTGAGGATTTGATTTGTATGGGTTGCTTTTCTGTGTACTGAGGTTTGGAACTCCCCATTGGTCATACGCTCAACATTAACATCCAGAAACGGAAGTTGATTGTTGGTTTCTTCTTCCCTTGTGAACTTAATCCCTGTGAATACGCTGTTGTATACCTCAGTGTACAGAAAAGCAACCCAGACTGATCAAATTCTCAACCTAACCCTAACCCTAACCCTAACCCTTGGAAAGGTGATGATGAGCCTCAGTACTGAAAAGGAGGAAATTCCAAGATTTTGACACAGCGCTACTGAAGGAACAGTGATATATTTCCACATCAGGATGTAATGTGACTTGGATGGAAACTTGCAGGTAGTGGTGTTCCCTTGCGTTTGTTGAATTTGTCCTTCTTGACCATAGTGGCTGTGGTTTTGGAAGGTGCCAGCCATGGAGCCCTTGTGCAACTTACAGACCAAACTTGTGGCTCCTAATCATTAGTTTAGGCCTCTGGATTACTAGTCCAGTAACATCGCCAGTGGGCAACTGTATGCCAATTCCACATTAAGCAAATGGATTCAGTGCCCAATGTTAAAGACTAACCTGGAATGGGGACAGAAGCACAATTAAATATTACAGAAGGATACCATTCAGTCCATAGTAATTGTGAAAGCCCACCAAAAGTCTTGGGAAAGTGGTGGCACAGTGATCTTACTGCTAGACTACTAATTCTGAAGGGCATGCAAGTTTTGTGGTGATGACCGGGAAGACATTGTCAAATGTTCTTTTCAGTGAACCCATCTGGTTCATTAGTGTCCTGTAAGAAAAGAAATCTGCCATCCTTACCTTGTCTGACCTACATGTAACCCACAGCAAAATAGTTGACTTTTAACCTCTAAAATGGCTGAGAAAGCCTCTCAGAAACAACTGGGGATAGTCAACAAATTCTGACCTTGCCAGTGACACACACAGTCCAATTAAGACGAGTCAAGTGTTGTTTTGTTTCAAGCACGGAACAAATTTCTTGTTGAAAGTTTCAGTAAAAATCTCCTTTATTTATCTATTCGGGCAGTAGATTCCAGCTCATCACAACCTAATGATTTAAATTTTAACATTTCCTTTCCTGATTATTATAACTCTGCATCCTCTGGTTACTAGTTCTTCTTGAAAGGACTGAACCCGCACTTCAATTTAAGGCAATATGTAGGAAATCCAATTTTGAAGCTCAGTTTCTGTCTCTGAACCTTTTTTGAATTCTGAGCCAGAAGCGCAGACACACATTCTGCCACCAAATTTCTGTGAATTTAACTCAATTGATGGTTTTTAATTCAGTTCTTAGATTGTCATTTTATTCTCCTTAACTGGGGTAATCAGATGTGAAAGTAGGAATGTTTAAGAACATGGAATTATCCAGAAACTACAACATATTTGGCCTGACAAGTCATTGCCCACTTTTGCATTAAAATAACCTGAGTTTCAATAAGGATTAAAGGTACATATCAAGATCCAAAAGTCTGACTCCAAAATGCATTTGACTGTTCAATCCTAATGTGTGGCGTATTGCCTGCTGAGGGGAGCAAATGAAAGGTGTAAAACTAAAAGATGCAACCTTTCATCTTGTACTCTATACTGTCATTAAGCTGGGGTCCTGCTGGAAGCAAATTCCCAACAACTAGAGAAAGTGAGTGAAGTGACAGTGCATGGTGAATCCACACAGTAATCTTGTGTTATTTCTATCAATATATTGGAGATGAGGTGACATTTTTCCTTTCAGTGAGTCATTATTCAGTGGAATTATCTTCCCCAGAGAGCAGTAGAAGCTGGGTTTTTCAATATAGTCAAGGCTGAACTAGATTGTTGATAATGAGACTTTTGAGGGGGCGTGCAGCAACCAATATCTTATTAAATGGCAGTGCAGGTGCAATGTGCCAAATGGCCTACCCCTACCTCTAATGTTCTTATATTCCGAGAAATGTAAAATTATAGGGCAGAATTTACCCAGTGATTGAGTGACATGAGCAATGGTGAGATAGTTGGGAGACTATGGTGAGAATCAGTTCACTTCTCACTTCACAGTTCAATTTTCCCTCAAGATTTCAGCAACGAGATGAGAATCTTGCGAAGAAGCAGCAAGGCCTTTATTGGAGCGCATTAACATCTCATTGTGAGCTAGTCTCTCCTCACTTCAATGCAGGTCGCTATTTTCACAAGCACCAAGGAGAATCCGAAAGGATTGAAAATGTGAGCAGTGAGCTGGATGCTGAGGTTTGATAGTGTTAGGGTCAGGACTCTATCCTCACCAGTGTTCCCCAACATCTCAAGACACACTCCATGGGCAGTGGCCACCTGTATCCTCCAGCCACGGAACTCGGAGCCAGCAGAACACCAGCCTGATCACCAAGGTACATCTTGGACAACCTTACAACACAGTTCACCTCCTCAGTACTGCACTCTGGAGCTCATGGACTGCTCACGTTTTGGACTGCTCCCAGGCCACTTTGCGCACAGGGACAGGCAGCCTTCCCATGCATCAGATGAGCCCTGTATCTCAGGGGTCTTAGTTTGCTTTCTTAACACTCACTCACTCATATTGCGTCTATTTGGTTGCTCACAGCATCTCTACCTTACCTTTTAGTTCAGACAGAAAGCCAGGCAATTTGGCGTGTTTGCAAGCAATGACCAGCCAACAGGATGGACAGCTTAGGTTTATGGCACAGTGCTCCATCAATCTCTGTGATAGCTGCTTACACAGCAAACACTCTGCATGTGCCCCAATGAAATAATCATGTCGGATAGCCTTTGGGGCGGTAGTAGGTTATCCTTAGTGCAGTCAAAGGTCGGTCTTGGAGCTGGTCTATCTACAATCAGGAAGGATGGGGAGGTGAGAAGACTGAGAGAGTGGGAAGTGGAGAGGACAAGAACATTTGGGGGTCTGGGGTGGCTAACATCTATTGAAGGAAGAGTCTGTGTGCAATATTGAGAGCAGTAGACCTTGGTGAGAGGTGAGTGTGGTAGATTGTGTGAGGTAGCAGAGAGAAGATGGCATAATATAACTTTGGGATGACCTTTAACCTTCAAGCAGCAATGCTGTCTGCTCCTACTGACCTTGAACAATGCACTATCCTGGGTAGCAATTTCAGACCAGACTGACAAAGTCTGACGACGTGTTCTCCTCTGAGAGTTCCAGGGAACAAGGACAGTTTTCCTCTCCATCATCCTGTCCATCAGGAACTGAGGAGAGTGGAGTTAAGGGTTAGCAGACCAGCAAGAATCTCACTGAACAGTGGAGCAGGCTCAATGGACTGAATGACCTACTTCTGCTCTTCTATCTTATGGACCTCCAGGTCCCTGTTGGCAATTCAGGGTGCCAATCTGCCTCGCTCAGAGGTTCAACCATGACAATGAAGAGTCAGAAACTGTGAAGTCCAGCTCTTGGCTTGTAGCAGTTGAAATGGTGGACAATGAGATGAAATATGGTGCCCATGATGTGAACCCCATAAAGGTCCTGGCACCAACAATATTTCCACTGTAACATTGCGAGAGGCCACACAGTGGAGGTGGGATGCATAATTAATTAGGTGAACAATGAGAAATGTGTGAAAATGTGACTAGGGCTCAGGGAGACAATCCCTCCGTGAAACTCCCTGAAGTTGACACTTATCCAAAATATGGAAAACCTCAGCCCATAAAGTTCCTGCCTCGGATTCATTAGGGAACTGGTAGGGACCAGGCGGAGGAGAAGGGAGGTGATGGGCAGTAGTCACACCCACAGGGTCTGAAAGCAGGGAGTGAATCCACTTTGACAGTCAATGGGACACAGTCTCAGCAGCACCACTGGGAGTGGTGGCCATTGTCAGGATTGCGCCTGGAGGAAAAGGGCATTTCAATGAAGTGTGACTTTACAGCAAGGTGAGTGTGGCATCAGGGCCTGTCAGGCAAGCCTTGGTGATGGAGCCAGGAATTGGTAAGGGCAGAGGAGCCATTGGCTTTGGGCTGGCTGTTTGCACTAGGGCAGACGGACTTTCTAGTGGCCAAATGGTATCCATAAAGCTGGGGGAGTGGGGGTGGGGGGATGGTAGTGGTGGCGGTGTTACCAGTGCTCCATAACAAGCTGTACAAACAAAAACAGCTTCAAAAGGACCAGTAGCTGTAAAGTGGCAAGAATTTTCAAAGATGTGTTTAAACGACATTCCCACATTTGGCTTGTGTCCTTTTTTTTCAGATCAGTCATTTGTAACAATCCGTCCAGAGTACATCCACTGTGTTTTTTTCTCTATTTGTTCACTCACAGGCTGTGTTCATCATTCACAAGGCCAGTGTTTTATAGGCCATCCCGAATTACAGTGGACAAGGTGATGGTGAGTGTTATAGCTGCCCATTGGCTGAATGTGACAAAATGGCTGCCTGCGTCTGTTTTCCTTAACTGAAACAAAATGGCTGAAGAAAATTGTGACTGATGCAGCATTTCATGTAGTTCAAATCATCACCTTCACAAGACAGATAACAAAATGGCTCTGAGAGTAAGATGGGGTGAAAATTCAGATAGTAAGACTCCTCTTTTCCGATAAAGGTAGCCCAGATGGAAACTACCTGATTTGAAGTTTCCTATTTTAATATGAAACGGAAAGCGAAAGCTTGACCCAACTTAGATGAGTCATTTAAAATAATTATAACCACATATTACAATAAGACACATATACTCATGCAATAATAGTAGTTTTAATGGATTAGACGTTGGGAAAATTAATTAGATTTCTGTAGGCAGTCAGCTTTGGATGCCATGACTGGTTTTGATAAAGAGATAACCTTGATAAAGACCTGGTCCCAGCTAGTTTGAAGTTTGTTATTTAGTACAGAACAGAAAAAAGAGTCTTATCCCACAATAATCAAGAGTTTTTTGGTAATTGTCACCACATATCAAATACACCCAAATGGGTGTGTTAAAATTATGAATTCAACTGACGAACTAACGTTAAGGGATTCAAATGAATTTCCTTCAAATAAATAGCTATAAGCAGTAGAGAGAAGCTTTCACTCCATCAGCAGGAAGATTAGAGAAAATAAGCGATCGCCGCTTCACAGCCTAATGAGCAGCCTAAAGAATGAGGGAAGAATGACAGAGAAAAATTATAAGACAAAGGTGATAAAGAGGTCATGTTCCACAGAATCTTGAAGAATCCAAATAAGCTTCTTTTTAAAGACTTGATAAAGCTGTAAAAGTGATTGAATTCCATTCCTATCAATGGGATTTGAATAGGTGCTGTCTCATTAAGTAAAGAGAACTAATCTAAAATGTATTTAAAATAATGACAATGAAGTCCATCCTGGTGTCAAACTTCTGTTTTAAAGCAGCTTACAGCATGCAAATAGAAGAAGCTGCTAGAAACAGAGACTCTGTTTGTTTGACCTTTCAAAGAAGTGAAAACCTTCTCGGGTTGATGGCGCTGACTACATTGTATGGTCACAAAATTATAGTATTTGGTGTATAACTATGTATAACTTTATAAATAACTTTATATTAGAGCTGATAATATACATTTAATAAAAATTGGTAGAAATTAACATCTTTTCTAATCTTCTGTACTAGGGTTAGCAAGGACTACAAACTGCGTAACAGAATAGGGAAAGTCATTAGTAATAAGCAAATATACGATGCAGCTGGCAAATGTCTGAGAAGGGTTATGATGTGGCAAGCACTGATGTCAAAGTTACATATAATCGTTTTATCGCAGAATTTATAAATATTCTGTACCTGACTGGGACAGTCAGTGTCCGAGAGACCTCTCCCACACAGCATTGCTGTGGACATCCGAATAAAGATCATTTTGTGCTGCTGACCACAGGGGTCAAGATTCCTCTGTAAAATCCCCTTCAACAATGGATGGCATGGTCGCTCAGTGGTTAGCTACCGCTACTTCACAGCATCAGGGACCCAAGTTCGATCCCAGCCTCAGGCAACAGTGTGGAGTTTGCACATTGTCTGCATGGGTTTTTTCTGGGTGCTCCAGTTCCCTCCCATAGTCCAAAGATGTGCGGGTTAGATGGACTGGCCATGCTAAATTGCTCATAGTGTACAGGGATGCGCAGGCTAGGTGAGTTAGCCATGGGAAATGTGGGATTACAGGGTGGGTCTGGGTGGGATGCCTTCCAGAGTGTTGGTGCAGACGATATGGGCCAAATGGCTTGCTTCTGCTATGATTCTATGAACAAGGATCCACCTGCTTGAATGTAAATGCAGCTCACTCAGACATTTCTGAGACTGTTCTGCTGTGGGTTTAGACTCACCCAAATGCCAGGCTGAGTATTAACAACAAAATGTCTTTCCCAAAGAGATGTTTAGTTGGCCACCTACTTGGTTCAAATTGCCCCTATGCAGGAGGGCAGTCTGTCACATTTCCCCTTTCCATTGGCAAAATCATACATTGGAGGGCAGACGATGCGTACTCCATGAACAATGTTTGGGGCCATTATAGAATGCTGGCAAAATCCAGCACCCTCGCTCTGGGGTTGATGGCATTGGCCACATGATATAGTCGGTCACATGGTTAGCAGGGGCCAATCAGCTTTGACAAACCAAAACAACACAGAAGGCAGCCATTTTGCTTTCACATCAAAACATGACGGCTCCAGCAATTTGAAATAATTCCAACCAAATTTTTAAAAAGGTGCAGATGAAAGCTTCACAGAATTTGAAAACATTAAAATGAGCCATATTCTAATCAAAAACCTGGGCCAGCTCAAACCTTTGACTCGTGGACAAGTTATGATTTAATTTGTCAGCAAGGAAATGTAGAAGGGCCAATTGCATGGCAGAGCCAATTCTGTTTTCTAGTTTGTAAATAATGCGGGAGATTGAACATACAAATTTGGTCCACATTAGACCCTTCAGCCCCTTAAACCTGCTCCATTGTTCAACAAGATAATTGCTGATCAGAGATAACAAGCATGGGGCTGGATGAACACAGCAGGTCAAGCAGCATCATAGGAGCAGGAAAACTTGACGTTTAGGGTTTAGGCCCGAAACGTCAAGTTTTCCTGC
>JAHRHZ010000004.1:30803334-30817007 GCA_024137785.1 Ginglymostoma cirratum
CTGCTCCTATGATGCTGCTTGACCTGCTGTGTTCATCCAGCCCCACAGCTTGTTATTTCGGATTCTCCAGCATCTGCAGTACCTTTTATCTCTAATTGCTGATCAGTTTGTGTTTTGAATTCCACATTCCCATCTACCCCCCAATAACATCAATCTAACAAAATGCTATCTACCTCCACCTTAAAATATTCAACGACCCCACCTCCTGAGGCACAGTCCCAAAGAACCACAGCCCACAGCAGAAAACAATCCCTTCATCTCTGTCCTAAAAGGGCGGGCCTTATTTTAAAACAATACCTCTTGCCTGAACTCACCAACAGGAAGAAATATCCTTTCCACATCCAGCTTGTCAAGATCATACAGGATCACATACACTTCAATACACTCCAGCGTAAACAAGGTCAGCCTGTCTACCGTATCCTCACAAGGCAACTCACTCATCTCAGGTAGCAGTCTAGTAAACTTCCTCTGAACCACCTCGACCGCATTTACACCAATTTTTAGATAAGGAAACTAAAACTGCAGTGCACACAGTTTACAAAAGTTAAGAAACTACGGGCCAGATTTTCCACTTTGTATATCAAATATGACCAGCATTAAAGGAAAGATGAAAGCTGCCCCATATGTATAGCTGGCATTCACTAGTTGATATAAAACCCTTAAAAATGTATGTGATCTCTTTTTACATAAGCAGCCTTCCGAAAAAGGTACAGTCATTGCACAATGAAGAGTGTCTTGCAGTAACAGGCAGGCAAAGCTGAAAAATGATCCAGGCCTGCGAATGCACTCCCTCCGGGAGATTAACTAAATCTGCCTCTGTGCATGTTTATTCGAACTGTCAGTTGAGCAGAGCATCCATTCTGATTTCTGGAGCTGAGAAATGCACTTAGGCTCATTATGAAACTGGCAGAGAGCCAGCGAACTCATTCCATCAACCACTGCAGTCCATTCCCTGCTTATGAAATTAAACAGGTTACTTGGTGTTAATGTGTTTCACTCCCATCTCAATCCAGCCCTGTTTTCCTGCTCCTTGTTTAATAAACTCAAGATGCAGTGATGTATTGTGAAATAACGGGCACAGGGAAATCCTATACCAATAGTTCAGGGGAACCTTTGATATTTTACATGCTGCTGTCCATTCTCATGGACATGAAGAGACAAACTGTTAGTGCATCTGAACGAAGCTGGATACAACAACACGTTAGAATGATAGAATCCCTACAGTGTGGAAGCAGGCCATTCAGCCCATGGAGTCCACAAAAACCGTCCAAGGAGCATCCCACCCAGACCCACCCCACTACCCTATCCCTGTAAAACTGCATTTCCCATGGCCAATCCACCGAACCTGCACATCTTTGAACTCTGGGAGGAAACTGCAGCACCCGGAGGAAATCCCCCACGCAGACACAGGGAGAATGTGCAAACTCCACACTTTCGAGGCTGGGATCGAGCCTGGGTCCTGTGATTCAGCAATGCTAACCACTGAGCCACCCTGCCACCCAAAGTATGAAATGACTTGTGAAAAATAGATTACAGGTCAGGACCCAAACAGGCAAAACAAATATAAGAAATAAAATTAGTCACATAAAAAGGCAAATTTGAATTTATCTTGCACCTTTCAGAAGGATGCCCCAAATTGTTTTTCAGTCAATGAAACACATTTGAAGTGCTTTTTTTTAATTCACTCATGGGATGTGGGTATCACTGGCATTTAAGCCAATCCTTAATAAACCACATTGCTGTTGGTCGGGAGTCACATATAGGCCAAACCAGATAAGGACAGCAGGTTTCCTCTGCTAAAGGACATTAGCTAACCAGATGAGCTTTTCCTGACAATTCACAATGGCTTAATGTTCATCATTAGACTCTTAATTCCAGATTTATTTTTAACTGATTCCACCATCTGCTGTGGCAGGATTCAAACCCAGATCCACAGAATGTCCTGAGGAAGGCTCACCGGTCCCGAAACGTTAACTCTGATTTTTTTTCTCCACAGATGCTGCCAGACCTGCTGAGCTTTTCCACCAACTTCTGTTTTTGTTCCACAGAATGTTACCTGTGTCTCTGAATGAATAATCCAGTGACAATTCTACAAGGCCATTACTTCGTCAAACTGCAGTCCCTGTTGTAATGTAGGAAATGCAGCAGCGAATTTATGCACAGTAAGCTCCCAGAAACAGCAATGTATTAATGATCTGATAATCTGAAAAGGATTGTACAGTCAATAATTACAAAATAATAAGACATAAGGACATGGTTGTTCACAGCAACTGACACTGTAACTTTGGCAGAACCTGTATGAAAGGACATAAATGACGTTTGTGTCAAAAGCTCAGCACTATAGTCAGGGAAACTCAGGAAACTCAACAGCAAAAACTCCATTTGGACCATCAGCATTTTATTCAAACATCAGAAGAACATTCTATTGAAGAAAATGCACGTACTTCATTCTACTCCAAGGTATTGGTCTTCCACAAACAATGATGAGTAACCGATGTTCTCCAGGTGGTGACTGTGCCAGATGTCATGCACTGCTTGAAGGTCAGCACATTGCCCTGGTAAACCCTGACATAATTAGATCTATAACTAGACAGAAGCCTTAAACTGAGAACCGACAATGACTGAGTGCTTAGTATATACCCATAAACTTCCTTGGTCTTCTATTTTTACTGAGATTGCAAGCTACGTTTCAACAGGCAAGCAAAGAGCACAGGAGAAAATCTTGCAGTATACAACAACAACTTGCATTTGCATGGCACCACTAGCTGCCCAGTCAGATGTAAAGGAAAGAATTCTGGCTGTGAGAAAAGGAGACACAACATGTCAGTCATGGTTGACAAGTTTATGATCTGATGATAACCGTGGTGTCAATTGGACTTGTTAATGATAGCAGTGCGAACTGAACAGTCACCCACAAAAGGCCATCGCTTTCATGATCCTCACAATGATCAGGCGATTCCAATTAGCCAGGGGCACTAATCTCTACAGCCATTGCAAGATCCACAATCAACATTAGTCGCGCCAACTCACAAAATTTACCCCAAGTCCAAGATTGGTTGAAAATGGTGAGGGCTTTGTTGGAAGAGAAAATGAAAAATTATTTCCACTGACTGGAAGGCTGATAACTGAAGGATGCAGATGTAAAATAGTTGGCAGAGAGAACCATGGGAAGGGGAAAATATTGGCGCGACAAAGTGAAAATATAATTTAATTTGTAATATAATTTAGCATTTAAACAATGCAAAACAAAACTAACATTCTTTGGGCATTGAAAAAACATCACCAATGACCCCTAACTCAATCCTTTGGAATCCTTTTTGCTTCATCGAAGAATACATTAGAGATTAGAATGACGTCTGTCCTAGATCCAATATGTATTCTGAAGCCTGCAGCAGCAAAGAAATCTGAGGAAGTTGCAAAGCATCCCATTGAAAACATCACCATAGCGAGGAGAGAGATGACAAACATTGTTAAGAAGTATGGAGTTTTTGATTCATAGGATCTAGAGTAGGCCATTCAACCTTCAGTTGTCTGACATTCAGTGAAATCAAGGCTGATCCAAATCCTAACGCCATTAATCAGCTTGGCTCTAGATCCTTTTATGTGCTTGATTAGCAAAGATCTGTTAGTCCCGGATTTAACTGAGATAATAATCCATTGTTTTTAGTACGAGGATGAATGAATGAATGAATGAATGAATGAATGATTTATTATCACATATATCTTTAATATACAGTGAAAAGTGTTTTATCACCACAATCCAGCACCATTTTTAGGCATAATAAGGGTAAAAAGAAAATACTTAAATAAGAGTTCATCTTCGGTTCAAATCGAATCAAGTTGTGATCTCAAGCAAGGCTTCAGGGCTTCTGCCAAGCTATCTGCAAGGCGTTCTGGTCCTCAAAGAGTCCAGCTCCAGGAACAGCGACAATAACACAATGCCCCAGGAGACCCCGGCTCTGCTGCCACTGCTGCCTTGCCAACACTGCCAAGAATCCAGGCTCTGGGCACTTTAGGGGGTCTCACATTTCAACAACCATATATGTGAGAAAAATGTTAGCTAACCTGGCTCCAGAATGCCTAACTTTAAAGTTATTCTCTTTCATCCTCCATTCCCCTACCAGTGGGATTTGTTTCTCTCTACCTATCCTAGTAATTCTATTCAAAGTGCTAAAAACATCAATCGAATCACTCCTAACCTTTTATTTTTCAAGGATTATGATCTTCATCTCTGTAATGGAAAGGCGTGTGGTATTATCAGTGGATCTGTCATCCAGAGATTAGGCAACATGAACATGACTTCAACTCCTGCCAAAGCTGGTGAAATTTGAACATGATCAACAAATCTGGAATATAGAGCTGGTTTCAGAAATGGTGATCATAACAACTATCATCAATTGTTGTAAAAACGCATCTGGGCAGGAAATCTTCTGCCCTAACCTGGTCTAGCCTACATGTGGCTGCAGCCCCAAAAATAACCCTTAAAAAGTCGAGCAAGCCACTCAGTTCAAGAGCAATTAGGGACGGGGAACACAGCTTTGTTGGTGATGTCTACATCCCATGAAAGAATAACAAAAAAAGATCAGCTGGCATTATTTAATCACTGGAGCCTCGCATTATTATAGAATCATAGAATCCTAACAGTGCAGAAAGAGACCATTCCTTCTATCGAGTTTGCACCAGTCATCGAAGAGCATCCCACCCAGTCTGGAGCATTTAAAGTTTATGCCAGTGAGTTTAAAGTTTAACTCATTGCAAATGTAGTGATTGAAACCAAGCTGACCTCATTGATTATGAGGCTCTTGATTGGGGTTGTTAACCTAAACCAATCAGGAAAGCCTTGGCTGAGCAATATATCCAGGAGATTAGAAACTTCTCAGTTGAGGATTGACTGCGAGCTGACTGGGCTACAGCCAGGGTACTGTGTACTTGTGAATAAAGGGTGACTTATTGATGGGAACCAGCCTGTGTGCAGTTATTCCATCAAGATTGATGCATCCTTTCTAAGCCACAATGTCCAGAATTTGGGTGAAGCAGGGCTTTGTAGCAAATCTTCCTTTTATTCATGTTCTAGTCCTCTTGTCATGGAATTTAATCTTCAGATTTTTTGCACTTGACTATATTTTAATGATCAACCTTGTGGAAATCCATTTCAATCACATCCATTGACACAATCTCCTGTCTATAACTTAGTTACTCTATCAAAAAAATTCAGTTGGGTTCATTAGACATGACCTTTCCAAATACTTGTTAGTTCTTGCTAATCAAATTTCTCAAAATGCTCACTCACTGTGCTCATTGACAGATTCAGAAGTCACTAAGAACTGTCAGAGTATCTAACTTTTCGCCATTAATGTATTCATTTTGATCCACACTTACCACTGTTGAAATCCAGTAGCCCCAGCCTTATCCATTCCATCAATCTATCAATGTCTTGTTGTATTTTATGTTACTGTAACAATGGCCCAAATCATTGTGTCATCAGGAAACCTAAAACTGCAGGGATTACAGGTAGATTATTTAAGGCTGAGATAAGTAGATTCGGCTTCACCCGAGGCTCAGAAAGCTTAGGAATTCTCTACCCAGAGAGTTGTGGATGTGTCATCACTGAATATATTTAAGATAATCTACAACACAGATTTTTTTGCTCTATTCAGGATTCAAGGGAGTTGGCAGGAAAACGGAATTGAAGCGCAAAATCAGGAAAGACTACGTGGGGCAGTGGAATAGACTGGACAGCCGTGTAGTCTATTTTTGCTTCCAACTCTTGTGTTCTTGTGTATCAGGAACCCTGTAGATATGGCTTTCTACTGTATTATTTTGACACAGTAAAGACCACATCTTTTCTTCCTTTATTTTAAGTTGTGGACCTAAATGAGAAATGGATACTGTTTTAAACCAAGGAGACATCGCAGTTTTGAAACAAGTTAACTGGAACTCATTGTGAGTTAGATATGAGGTATGTTCAGGTATGAGATTCATCAATACTATGGGTGTGTGTTCAGGCAGCTTTACCCAGAGACAGCCTGGAGATTGTTTTCTTTTCAATCAGGACCAGAGAGGTAAGTCAGGAGTCATCAGTATGAAAGAAACTCTCTGGTGAACAGCCTGTGTCTGAACAATGCAGAGTCTGAAAGCCTCAAGCCTCAACATCTGTCTCTCCTTGCAGAACAATTACAAAGAATTGGAAGATAGCTAGCTATTCTCATTCCCCATTTGCTGCTGTTCCGAACCAATGACTGAGAAACCAAACAATTAGTGTGCCAATTGCCATGTGTCCGCAGAAAAGAGTTGAAAGGACTCGGAAAGAAAAAACATCAAAGATCACAAGCACTCAAACAAGCAAAAGGGCACCTCACTGAGCCCTGTCGACTGATGCTATTGAACTATGTCTCAATGTAGTTTATTGTCCACCCATAACGTCTGTATTATTTGTTTATCTATATATCTATGGCTGGCACAGTGGCTCAGTGGTTAGCTCTGCTGCCTCACGGCGCCAGGGACACAGGGTTGATTCTACCATCAGGCAACTGTCTGTTTGGAGTTTGAACATTCTCCCAGTGTCTGTGTGGGTTTCCTCCGGGTGCTCCGGTTTACTCCCACAGTCCAAAGATGTGCGGGTTAGGTGATTTGGCCATGTTAAAATTGCCCATAATGTCCAGGTATATGCAGGCTTGGTGGATTAACCATGGGAAACGTAGGGTTTGCAGGGACAGAGTTGAGTCTGGGTGGGATAATTTTTGGAGGGTTGGTGTGGACTAGATGGGCTGAATGGCCTGCTTCCACAGTGTAGGGATTCTATGATCTGTATACATGGGGTTGAAGATGACACAGAGTTAGAAGGCGATCATTGATATTTTGTTTGCCTGGGGTTAGAATTAATTTATTTGTTACAATTGGTAGCTTCTTGTAAAGTAAAGAAACCTGGTCAGTGTTTTCTGTTAACCTGAGTTGGTCAGGCAGGTGAATTAGGAACTTTGAGTAATTTAGTTAAATCTTTAACTTTTGAGAGGTCACCAGGAGTAGTAGGAATTGAGTATCGGTGGATTTTCCCGAGTGGTTCGTGACAACATTAATAAATAAAATAATTGATTGAACCTTTAGCACAGCCGCTTATTGAACAACACTGGTCACTTCCTCCCAATTTGAGCACAGTTCCATTATCCTTAAATTCTGTGCTCCATTACCTAAACAAATATTTAACTAGGTCAATACTTGTCTTCAATTCTGTGAGCTTTAATTCAACTGACAGGCTTTTATGTGGAACCTTACAGCCAACCTTGTGGAAATCCATTTCAATCACATCCATTGACACAATCCCCTGTCTATAGCTTAGTTACTCTTCCAAAAAAATTCAATTAGGTTCATTAGACGTGACCTTTCCAAATCCTTGTTAGCTCTCTCTAATCAAATTTCTCAAAATGCTCACTCACTGCGCTCATTGACAGATTCAGATAAACTCCCCACAACAGATGTTATACTAAGAGATCTATAATTACCTGGTTTCTCTCACCTTCTACAGTATAATAGAGACGTCCGTTCAAAGAGTACCACATTGGCTATGAAGTGTTTCGGGACATCCAGTGGTTACGAAAAGCATTGCATTAGCGCAAATCATTTTTACTTGGAATGGCCTGCCTGAAACTGGAGTGATAAAAACTATCAAAGTGTCTTGGTTAAATACAAGTCAACCAGAATTTGACAGGTCTGTAGGCAAATAGCAAGAGACTGGGATACCCTGAAAAAGAGTCAGCAAAGGTATGAAAGCACAGCTAGGCTGAGTTTGAGTTCAACTGCTGCCAGAACAACAAAACTCCTAAAAATCTCTTGCATTCCAGCTTTAATGTTGTTTCATAGTGGTTCAGGAAGTAACAGCACCGGCTTGCAGATATCTCCTCCTTACTCTGTCCTGTGTGCAGTTTAACAGACCCTTAGTATCTCAAAACTTCCTAATGAATATGGTGGGTAACCTTAGAGTTTCGGATATCTCTAGTACGTTATGGATCTCACAGTTTTGTCTGCTTTTTTGGCCAGGTCTTTAAGCAGAAATACCAGGAAAGGACTGTGTTCACCTCATACTTTGGGATGGTGGATATTTTGACGGATTCATCAATGTTTAGACTTGCAATGTAGCCTTATTAGTTGCTTGATTTAAATGTCAAGAGCAAAATTATTACAGCTGCATAAATGATGCTGATGACTTTATGTATATATGATTATCTAATTGCCTGAAGCATATAAGTGGCTTTTAAGTGATGAATAGGATTCAGATCTCCTATTGCAGACTGTGATTGAAATATAAATTGCTACACAGGCCTCATGCATTCCTCAATGCTAAAATACAATTTTTGTAAAATAATTAAGTAATACCATGGCATCTGGCACAACCCCACGGTTTTTCACCTTACTATTTGTGGCTGTAGATTTGTACCTTTAGATGCAATGAGCCCACGCACTGGATTTCACTCTCCACACATCTCAATTACTCTCGCCAACTTTCTCAGCTGTTCATTTTGGCCAACATGATGGGACCCGCTGTCAATTAGGGCAAAGGCAGAGCACTGCAGATCTTTAGAGAAAGAAACCAAAGATGGAATTCAACCAGAGTTACACAGCTCCTACTGATGGGCCTGGGAGGTGATGCCATTGGCTGAACACAATGGTGGTCAGCCAATCAATGAGAAGCATGGGGCCCATTCAATCATGTGACAGTGGCCTGGCATCAGGAAGGCAAACCATCTGAATGGCTGAGCAAGCCTACTGCCATTTTTAAGTGATAACCCAACAATGTCTGTGGAGTTTAAACACTGTTTCACTCTTTCTCTGGAATCTGTGCAGTGGAGAATCAGAAAATTTCATAGCCATATCTGTCAGCGCTGAGAAGGGCCATCTCTGAGTGTGGATCTGAACACTCCACATTTGCCTCCTACACTCTCAGAACCACAGTGAGCAGTTTTGGGAAGTAAGAGCTGAAATGTTAAGTTTTTAATCACAGAACCCCTACAGTGTGGAAACAGGCCATTTGGCCCAACAAGTCCACGCAACTCCTACCAAGAGCATCCCACTCCGACTCATTCCCCTACCTCTGCATTTCCCAATGGCTAACACACCTTACCTAAACATCCATGGACAATTTAGCATGGCCAATCCACCTACCCTGCACATCTTTGGACTGTGGGAGGAAACCAGAGCAAACCCACACAGACACAGGGAGAATGTGCAAACTCCACACAGGCAGTCACCCAAGGGTGGAATCAAACCCAGGTCCCTAGCCTTGTGAGGCAGCAGTGCTAACCACTGAGCCACCTTGAAGTTATGTAGCAAGGAATACACACAGGATAGGGTTTAATTCCACCTCCTTATGGGTCCTCTTCCAGGGGTTATGGGAACAGTAGGAGGTGCTGTTCCCAGATAACGGAAGAAAACGGTTCCCTGCCCCATCTCACCCCAAAGAACAAAACAGGCTCAGTCAGAGGTTATTGTGCAGGTAAACAGTGATAGGGCACAGAAAATAGTTCAGAGCAAGAGGAGGGTGAATGGCTGTAGCCACAGGGTGCACTACAGTAACTAATGAACACTCTGTGCTTGCAAAAGGGAAGGGTTATAAATTGACAAGAGCAGCCTCATGTACCCTTGTCCCCTGTAGCAGAGGCCTTGTGAGGAATGTGGGTGACAGGTATCTGCCCTTTGATGCCAGGGCCGTCTAAGTCAAGATTCCAAGACTAGGGGGCATAGAGGAATAAGATTTAAAAAAAGACAAGAAAGGACAACTTTTTTACGCAGAGAGTGGTTCGTGTGTAGTATGAAATTCCAGGGGAAGAGGAGGATGTGGGTACAGTCACAACATTTAAAAGACATTTCGATAAGGACATGAATAGGAAAGGTTTGGAGGGATATGGGCCAAGCATGGGCAGGTGGGAGTGGTTCAGTTTGGAAATATGGTCAGCATGGACTGCTTGGACTGAAGGCTCTGTTTCCGTGCCATATGACTCTATAACTCTATTAGTCCATGACGATGGACCTCCGAGACAGAGCAGCAGCACGGACCCAGCCTGGGACCGCCACATAAGGCCCCAGACATTAGGGTATTTCATGTGAAGACTCACTCTCCCCTTGTGGCTGCTGGAGGAGAGGGGCCTCCACAAATGGGAGAAGGCAAAGATGAGAAGAGGGAAGCCAGACCAACACTCCTGTGGAACAATCACAGGGCCTCTACACCTCTCCCCCAACAATGGACCACTCAAATTGGCCAGAGAGCAGGGTGGCCATTCTATCACCATTGCAGAGATCAGAGTGAGGGGCATAGAGAGTGAAGAGGATGAAGGGTTAGAAAGATGGACAGTAAGGGATATAGAGAGGGAGTGGCATGAGAGTGAGTGGTCAATGAGTGAGGGGTGTGGAGAGTGAGGGGCAGGGAGAATGAGGGTTATGGAGAGTAAGGGGCATGGGGAGTAATGGGACATGGGGAGTGAGGGGCATGGAGAATAAGGGGTATGGAGAGTGAGGGACATGGGGAGTGAAGGAAGTAGAGTGTGAGGGGTGTGAAGAGTGAGGGACAAGTAGAGTGAGGGGCATGGAGAGTGAAGGGCATGTAGAGTGAAGGGCATGGAGAGTGAGGTTTCTCGAGAGTGGGGAAGGATAGGTCTGTCGGTATGACAGAGCAGAAAGGAAACTGTCCCATGGATGTCAGTCTGAGAAGTGAATCATTATTGTCATCCCTCATGAGGGCATCCTTAGAGCACGCAGTGTCACATCTCACTCTCGCAGCATGCAGCAGTATAGCTGAGAGAAGCTCGGAGTGCTGAGGATCCCTGCAGTCAGAGGACAGGCACATTCTGAGCCCCAGGACATGGTGGGTCTCTGAGGATAGACACATCCTGAGTCCGAGGGCATGGTGGATCCCTGAAGTCAGCTGCACTCAGTCTACCGCAGTCACAGCCATGAACATGGGAAAATCAAGCTGAGCTGCCTGAGGCATTGAAAATAATCACATTCTTTCATTGTCTGGGCTTGTGTCCCATGGGTTCCCCTCCCCCCCCACCACCACCCCCAGCCCCCAGGAAGAGGCATTGTCCTGAAGGGGCACAGCCAGCAGACTGTGTGAGCAGCCCTCCTGCCAACCATCACTGTCACTACGGGCTCACTGAGGCCATGATCCAGAGAGACAAGGTGGGCATTGCCCCTGGAAAACTCCTTTTACCCACACCAAGCAGGGATGTGCCATTCTGCCATAATGCGTATGCTACGTCTGGAGAATCCTCCCTCCAAGAGACCTCTGAAAGCTCCCACGATGCCTACATCAAAAACAGTCTATCCACTGGGGAGGAGCTCCTCAGGGGCTGGGCCCTGCTAGAGACCAAGCAAAGGTCTTGGTCACAATAGGCCACATGGGGATCAGTGACCTGTACTTCCTTTGGCCACAGGTGCTGAACAGGGAGCTCATCGCAGCAAATGGAAATACAATCAGACATAGGAGCAACCTATCAATTCTGTCCCACCATCATTGAAGACATGACTGTTATCATCCTCATCTCCAGTTTCCTCCCTTTCCCCTCAAACAGTAGATACCCTGATTTTTCTTTACTTTTGGACTTCGACACTGCCCTCCTCAGTTCACAATTCTTTGAAGTTTCGTGTCATCTGTAAACTCTGACAGAATCCATTGCATATATAGTGTCCTGTTTGATGCTTAGCTTTCACTGTGTTTCACCAAAATTCCATAATTTACTTTGGTCCTCCTCTCAGTTTTGACAACCTCCTCCATTCCAGGCATGAAATCCATGACCACAGCTCTGCAAATCCTCCCTGTGTTACATCTGCGCTAAAATCTTATTTTAATCAGGAAGACATCTTGCTCCCCTGACCCCTATCCTCTATCACTCCCCATACATTCATGACAGAGACAGCATTGTTATTAGCTCTATAAATATGGCATGGACATTGTTTTCCAATTAGGTAATAAATCAAAGTGCATCTTTGAGATTGGAACTCTATTTTTTTTTACTGTATGACCACTAACCTCTAAGGTTCTGCATTCTCACATTACTTCACATCAAAGTGGAAGTTGAAGCATAGCAACATAGTTAATAATTAAATCTGATTCCAAACGAGGGGTTGATGAATGTTTACTTGTTCACACATGAAGAACACTTCTAAGAAGTTAGGCCAACTTCTTACTTTCTCTGCCGGCATTGGAATTGAAATACAGAACCATAAATCCTCAAAGGGTCACAATTCAGTCCTTGCCTCACCAGAATCTAAAAGTTAGCCTCAGGATTGGGCAACCACAATCTGAGAGCAAGTGGTGAAGGGGGAGGGAGTTTCAGAGGAACTAGGCCTAAGGCTCCTTTCAGAGTTTGGTTTACTTGGTAACATCGATAGACAGGTGGCAGTGACGTTCAGACACTCTCAAACAGCTACGCACAGCCAGGCTGACGGGGGAGGGCCAGAGACGGCAGCGAATTTGAAGAAGTTCACTGGCTCCCCACTCACCGTCGCTGAGGTCACAGGGACTTTACAATCATTTGCTCAGATGGCCAGGCAGCTGGTTTGTGATGCTGAGTAATGCCAACAGTGTGGGGTCAATTCTCACACCAGTTACCATAAAGGACTCTGGTTCTCAACCTCTCCCCTCACCCTGAGGTTGACCCTCAGGTTAAACGACTGCCATTCGTCTCTCTCTAACGAGAGAGCAGCCCCATGGTCCAGTGTGTAGACTATACCTTTGCCCCACTTTATTAGGGAACAATTTCTTTTCAGCTGTTTGATATTTATGCCAGCAATTCAACATATTGTATTAATTAATTCTGACGGATCCCCGTTTTTCGTTCTTTTGCTATTTGTCAGCTCTTGATGAAAGGTAAATGCCAAGGAACCATTGTATCTGGAAGGTTCCGGCTGGAATATGGCCCTCTCCCCATGGTGAGGAGATGGGGACTTGGTGTCATTATCATCATATGATGTGGAAGGACAGTGTGGAAAAGCAGGCTGTAGTGGATAGTGAGGAGGAAGGTAGGGGTTTGGGAGGAGGGAGGTAGGAGTGAGTGAGGAGGGAGGCGGGGGTGTGTGAGTGAGGAGGGAGGGGTTTGTGAGGAGGGAGGTAGGAATGTATCTGGAAGGTTCCGGTTGGAATATGGACCCCTCCCCAGGGTGAGGAGACGGAGGTGTTGTTATCATCATGTTGTGTGGAAGAACAGTGTGGAAAAGCAGGCTGGAGTGTGAGGAGGGAGGCAGGGGTGTGTGTGTGAGGAGCGAGGTAGGGGTGCATGTGTGAGGAGGGAAGTAAGGGTGTGTGTGAGGAGGGAGGTAGGGGTGAGTTTGGAGGGAGGTAGGTAGTGGTGTGTGAGGAGGGAGATAGGGGTGTGTGTGTCAGGAGCGAGGTGGGGAGAGTTTGGAGGGAGATAGGGGTGTGTGAGGAGGGAGGTAGGGTTGTGTGAGGAGGGAGGTAGCGGTGTTTGAGGAGGGAGGTGGGGTGTGTCAGGATGGGGGTAGGGGTGTGTGAGGATGGGGGTGGGGTGGGTGGTTAGGAGGGAGTTAGGGGTGAGTTTGGAGGGAGGTAGGGGGTGTATGAGGAGGGAGGTAGGGGTGTGTGAGGAGGGAGGTAGGGGTATGTGAGGATGGAGATACGGTTGAGTGAGGAGCGAGGTAGGGGTGTGAGAGGAGGGAGGTAGGGT
>JAHRHZ010000004.1:30833588-30848611 GCA_024137785.1 Ginglymostoma cirratum
ACCTTGTTATCTCAATTTTTAGGTCTTTTTGGTTTTCAGACACGCGGGTACAGGGTACCCAACCTGTGTTATTAAAGTGCAGTCATTATTGGAATGCAGCAAATATGGCAGTCATTTTACACACAGCAAGCTCCTAGAATGGCGACTTGATAACGACCAGTCTATCTGTTTCATTGATGTTGATTAATGACTGAGTCAGTGCAAAATTCAATTGCCAAAGGTCAAGATCAAAGAAGTCTAACTGAGGCTCCATATTGCACAGACAGAAGCTTTTGTGTGAAAGTGTTCCTCTAGTTTTGATTCCAGGCAGCTATCTGTAGCTTACAAAAAATGTACAAAAAATAATTCAAACTCAGTTATATGGGCCAATAGCATAAGTGCAACTTAAAAGATATCGAACAGTTTTGTTCTGATGGACCAGGTTAGCAATCCACATTTACATGAACAGACACACACACACACACACACACACATCCACATATGCAGACACACAGACACATACACACACACATATACATAGACACACATACACATAGACAGACACGCACACACACAGACGCACAAAGACACGTGCACACACACACACACACATCCACGTATGCAGACACACAGACACATACACACACACATAGACAGACACGCACACACACAGACGCACAAAGACACATACACACACACATATACATAGACACACGTACACATCGACAAACACACACACACACACACACACACACACACACACACTATCCACTGGCCCTCAGACTCTCCTGTCAATGGTCACTGCTATTAGTCAGACATTTGCTTCTCTTTGATTCACCTTCACGGTAGGACAGTGTCACCAGTTTGAATGGTCTTGCTTCACACGTCAAGGAACAAACTCTGAACTGCTTCATGGGCTTGGAACATATCCATCACCTTTTTATGCCAGATGGTCCTAGCTCTCAAGTCCCTTTAAACAAGATTTATTTAAGCTGCTCCTTTTTAAAAGATTTTCAGAGAGAGTTGGCACTGGCTGAGCCAGCATTCTTCTCCCATCTTGAGAAAGTGATGGTGAATTAACTTTTGGCCTATTATAGTTTGTTATGGGCATGTACATACACAGGGCTATTAGTGAGGAGAGTGTAGGATTGGAAACCTCATTATTAATAACATCAAGACTGCACCAGCAGCATCTGTTTTCCAATGGGAAATTGTCACTGACTAACTATGAAGTATATATTTCTAATTTAAAGCTTTATCTATCCACAAGTGACTGTGTGTGTAATCTGGATAAGTACAAGCTCTTTGTTCATAATCAGCCTGCCGCTGCCTACTTTATGATGTGATTATTTATGAACAGCTCTGTTCAAAGCCAGTTGACTAAAGGCTGTACCATTGTGAGTTTGGTATCGGACCATGGCAAATATCTCACCGAGTTGGGGAAACATTACAATTCCCTTGGTGGAAAAGCCCATTTGATTGAGTTCCCATTCAATCTTTTCCCCTTGCTCTTGGGGAACTGGCTGCATCGAGCAAGTTCATACGCAAATCTAAACTCCAAGGGCTCCTCCATATCTTTAAGAAAATCCTGGTAGCTACTGGATGGAAACTTTTGTTTCATTTATTCTCTCTATGCCTCAACAGGAAATGGCTGAAACCATTTCATTTCTCACTGCCCTACCCAAAGAGGGGCGATGTTGTTATATCCAGATGAGAGTTTCCAATCTGACAGCAAACAGGAGCTGGGTCACTTTGTAAAGGAGGTCATTAATAGGAAGCCTTGTGATCTTCTGGCTAGTTATGGCTGCCGTACTGAAGTCAATGAGGAATATTTTTGTTCCCTGAGTTAGTCAAGGCTTTTCTTTGAAATTTCACCAGGAGTTCCAACAGACTTTGAATGAGATAATCTGGAGAGATCGGTGAGTCTTTCCCTGTCTGTCATTACGTGCTCACCCGATTGTTCAAGATACAATCATCAGGGAGATAAGAATCATCTCCCTGACCAACAGAGAATTAAACCAATCATTCATGAGTCGATATCTTAGAGAGTTGATCATATTTTTCTGGATTGTATTGTGTCTTAATACTGGAATGAAATATCGCAGAACCGAAAATTGCCCTCCCATTTTATAAATCATCCAGTTTCCTTCCCATGCTGGAAATGGACATCGCCTGTTTTACATACATGGCAGAGGTTGTAGACTTGCTCACTGAGCCGGTGTGTTTGATTGAAACGTTTCTTAACCCTGCTGGGTAACATCATCAGTGCGCCTCCGGTGAAGCGTCGGTGTTCTGTCCCGCTTGTTATTTATTTGCCTCGGTTTGCTGGGGTGGTCGTTATTACTTCCTGTTCTGTTTTTCAGTGGTTTGTATATCAGGTCCAGTTCAATGTGATTGTTGATGGAGTTCCGGTTGGAATGTCAGGCCCCCAGGAATTCCCTGGCATGTCTCCATTTGGCTTGTGCTATTATGGATGTGTTGTACCTGTTGGATTCATGTCCTTCTTTGTCCTTGTGCATTGAGACCAGTGAGAATTGGTCATGTCTTGTTAGCTAGTTAATGTTCATATATCCTTATTGTCAGTTTTCTTCCAGATTGGCTTGTGTAATGTTTCTCACAGCCCTTGCATGGTATTTTGTATATTACATTAGTTTTATTGGTTGTGGATATGGGATCCTTTGTGTTCGTCAGTAGCTGTCGCAAGGTGGTTGTTGGTTTTTGGCCTACTCTAATACCCAGGGGTCTGAGCAGCCTTGTGGTCATCTCTGATATATCCCTGATGTACAGTAGGTGGATCAGTATGTCTGGCTGTGTTGTGTTTTCTTGTTGTGGCCTGTCACAGATGTAACAGCAGATTGTGCTTTTTGGGTATCCATTTCTTCCAAAAATTCAAAAGTGCTCTTGTTCCGTTTTATGCAATTCCGCATTGCAGCAGTGTGCTGTGGTTCATTTGAATAATGTCCTGATGCAGCTTTGTTTATGGGTGTTGGGGTGGTTGCTGGTGTAATTAAGTGTTTGGTCCGTATGTGTTGTCTTTCTGTATATGCCAGGCTGGAGTTCCCCATCGTTCTTACGTTCCACCATTATATCCAGGAAGGGTGGTCAGGTGTTATTCTCTTGTTATTTTGTGAATTTTATTCCAGTGAGGATGTTGTTTCTGAGTCGATGGGTTTCTTCTAGTCTTCTGCATTTGATAATCCCAAAGGTGTCATCTACATATCGGACCCAGCTCTTCCAGCCCAGAGATATGGGCACTACCTCTGCTTTGTATGCTTATGTAGTGACTTCAATGTTACAAGGTGGATTATGTGAATATTATTAATCACAGTTCAAATTGAGGAATAACTGCTTGGTCACAAAAAGACAGGTTTCAAGCAGCATTCCAAAGAAGTTGAGTGAGACAGAGAGGAAAGGTAGCTTTAGGGAAGAGATCTCATGGTTTAGTCCTGAGGCAGCTGAAGGCATGGGAAAAAATGGTGCAGTGTGATGTTTAAAATATAGATATGGAGCTCAAGAGAGCAAATACCTCAGAAGCTAGTAGTTCTGGAAGAGTTAATGAATGTAGAGAGGGAGACCGGAAAACAATTACGAGGACAGTAATGTTCAGACGTTGTTAGATTGGGAGCCAATGTTGATCATGCACGGGGGCTAGGGTGGGAGAACAGGACAAGGTGCAAATTACACCCTGGGTAATGGAGTTTTGCGTGAATCCAAGTTGATCAGCAGTGGGAGATGGGAATCAGGCCGAGAGAGGAGAGCATTGCTCTAGTCAATTGTGGAGGTAACAAGGCACAGATGATGATTTCAGCAACAGAGGAACTGAGATGGAGCAGAGTTGGTCTGTGTTATGGAGGTGGAAGTAGGCAGCCGCAGGGACAATAAAGATGCCTGCAGAGTCAGAAGCACGTTTTGATGTCAACTATAACAACAATGTTGCAACTGGTTTGTTGTTACAGATAACAGCCAGAGACCAAGAGAGAGATGAGGTTGGTAGATAGGAAATAAGGATTGCTTCAGGGACGGTACACAAAGGATTTGGTCTTCCTGACATTTAGCTGGTGGATTTCTGCACATCCAGAACAGAGTGGACGCTGTGCTATTCGATGGTCAGTCTGGGCCGTGCGAGATGGTGGAAGGGTTAAGAGAGGTAGTGGTGATGTAGGAGTGGTATGGTCAGTACACCTTTGAAACCCGATGTCCTTGTTTTTGGATGACGCCGGCAAGCATGTAGATGGGAGATAGAATGGGGCACAATAATAGATACCTGTGGGGCCACCGAAAGTAAGAGTGTGGGAGCGAGAAAATGAGTCATCACAGGTGAGTCTCTGGCTATGACTAGCCAATGAAACAAGCAGAGGGCAGTCTGAGCCAGCCAGATGGTGGAAAAGAGGTATTGGAGAAGGCGGGGCAGTTTGTCAACCTCAATGTCAGTTGCAGACAGTCAGGGGAAGGGATGGACAAGAAGAATTGTTTGGTCGAATGATTTGGCTTTAATAAGGGCTGCTTCAGCACTGTAGCAGGGGCAAAAATCCAATTGGAGGCCATCCACATTCAAACAGCAGGAACTGCATGGATTTGGGAACTGTAGTAATTATAACAAGGTCAACCAGGTGGACCTATAGAGTATGAGTTCCCTGATTGGGGCTGTTAACATGGTCCAATCAGGGAGCCCCAGCTGATAGATACAAACAAGCGTGTCAGAGGTTCTGTCATTCCAAGAGCTGGCTCTAAGGGAGCTGAAGCAGTGTCAAAGTCTCTTCACATGTAAATAAAGGATGACTTGGTGATGGGATACTGGCCTCCGTGGAGTTCTTTCAAGAAGCAGCAGAACATTCAAACACTGTAAAGAGGAAAGTAGAAGGTAGGATTTACAAGAGCAAAGTACATTCTGGAAACTGTTAGGTAGGAAATTTGCTTTACATTTACTCGGGGTTATCATGATGCCAGTTGATGCAGGCTGAAACCTGGCTTGATGGATCATATTTTGTCTTGTCTTGGTTTTAAAAGATACTCCTTCACTGAAACATAAGTGTGCAAATTTACAGAATTTATTTTAACAATAAAACAGAAGTTTGTTAATCATAGGAAATAGAACAAAATAGAATAAACAAAGCCAATTAGAAAATTTAATGTATAATACTATTAATTATAAAACACTCCTTTACTAATTCCTAAAAGAAATTCTTAGGAAAATATCCAAAAGCATCCCATTTTTATTACCCATATCAGAGAAATAAATCACTTCCTGACATCGTAATAGGCTTAGTGTAACTGTGGTTATAACTCTTGGACTGCAAATTCTGATAGCTTCTTCCACGAGCTATCACACACCTGACCTTAAATGTATTCAGCTTCAAGTAACCTCTTCAGGGTTTTATCAAAACACTTCTGATTTGTGACTATCATTAACTACTTACTCTGAGCTAATCCAATTTTGCTATATTCTCATCTTCTCAGGAGCACTGTCATATGCAACCATCTCCATCCAAAACTTCACAGAATCTTCTAACAAATCTTAAAATATATTGATTTACCTTTTAACTTCTAAATTATCATAATGGAAACAAAAACTCATTTGTGCTGCCAAATTTTCTGTCATGAACTTTGTTAAAAGAAATTGCCATGGCTACAGAAACACATACAAGTTAATTGTTTACTTCAGACACACAGAAAACTCATATGTGACTAACCTAAACTTAGAATCAATAATATTAAAAATATATATAAATTGCACAGTTTATATCATAAGGATTTAATAAAACTTCACTGAACAGTGTGTATTTATGGATAAGGGAAACACAACAACTTACATTTATTCAACCCCTATAACGTCGTAAAATATCACAAGGCATTGTCAAGGGAGTTACCAAACAAAAGTTGACACAGAGCCATATTAAACTGGTCAAAACAGGAGCTGTAAATCAGGAACAAAAACAAAGTTGCTGGAAAGCTCAGCAGGTCTGGCAGCATCTGTGAAGCAAAAAACAGAGTTAACATTCCTCAGAACTCAAAGAAAGCCTTGAAGGAGGAAAAAAAGGTTGACGATGGAGAGGTTTAGGGACGGCTTGGGACTAAGCAGCTGAAATGATGGCCACCAATGGTGTAACAATTAAAATCAGACTTTTTCTAGAAGCCAGAATTGGAGGATCCCAGATATCTTGGAGTGTTGCAGCGATTACAGAGATCAGAAGGAGTGAAGTCATGGGGCTGTATTGAAAATGAGGATGAGAAGGAGGAATTGCTAAGCCAAGACTCAACCTGAGCCAGGGAGCATAAAGTGAGAGATGAACAGGACTTGATGCAAATCAGGACATGAGCACAAATTTTGGTTGAGCTTAAGATGATAGAATTTAGAAAAGAGACAACCTCCGGGTGTGTATTAGAATAGTTGAGGTTAGATGTAACAACATGGATGAGGGAGTCAGCAACAAATGAGCTGAGGCTAGGGCAATGTCAGGCAATATTAGGGAGGTGTAAAGTAGTGATATTCGATGTAGACCAATATCAAAGTTGCAAGGAGTCTCTGGTAGTTGGCAGTGAAAAGGATGGAGTTGGTGTCTAGCGAATGGAAATTATGACGGGAACCTAAGACAATGGCTTCATTCATCACATATAATTCCAGGACCAGACACAGATCCACAAATACAAATGTACTGATGCACATAAGCACACATGTACAAAGTCAAACACAAAGCTATGTCCACACACACGCATGGACAGAGTCTCGGGAACCTTCCTCAGGTTAAAGGCTAACGTTTCCTCAGCTTATTTAATCAGACATAGCGTGCTCTGTGAAATTGTTTTCATATTCCCGGCCTCATTGAAGGTTTGGAAATATTTTGCTCCAGTCTGTAAATTGTTGTTGTAACTCTGCCCACTTTTGGGAATGACAGCTGTTACCATTGGCAGTTAATAGCTTGCTAGTTTCCACAGCGACGTCAGTAATTATTTCTCCTTTTCATCCAGCGAGCAGTGAGACAAGTGCATGCCGAGCAACAAAACCTGAAGCACTTTATTCCTAAATGGCCTCTTCACGTGAAATGGCCACATCGTTAAGGAGGCAGGGTTAGAATGCTGAGCCATGTTGTAAAGGAACAAAAGCCCCATGCAGTGCTAATCGGGACATGTGCCGATGAAATAAATTAAACACTCATTAATTATTTAGTGGCCCGCAAACGCCAAAACAAACATTTCAAACATTATTGAAAATCTATAATCAGTGTCGGGTTTCTTTGAAAACAATCATCTGGCGAGTACTACGTTATATACTTCTGCAATAGCGTGAATCACTTATTAAACAAGCCAAAACCTTTGGCTCAAAAAAGTGAAGAAAGCAGAGTTAATGTTTCAAGTCCGGTGACTCTTCATCGGAACCCAGTGCCCTAGCCAATGCTTATCTCATTTTTTCATATTTTTTCATAATCTTCATGTAAAAGCCAGCACTAGTTTTTCAGGGACCAAAGCCCAAATATTTCAGAACCAAAGTATAATTTCTACAAATCTCAACTCATTACTTGTTACAATAGGTTACACTGACAGTATTTCCACCAATTCCCGTTTAATGTGAATCCTCGCCACTGCTCACCATGTCACAAGAGTTATCTGGGCTATTGGTCACCGTTAGTACAGTTTCTGTCACCATCCTCCTTTTAGGTTGTGATCTACAGGGCTTGCTCTATTGAGTGTAGTGGGAGACAACTAGTAGGTAGTTTGACATAAAGGGGCTCTTGTCTTAAAGAAGATGTTTTTTTCATTCATTCATGGGGTGTGGGCATCGCAGGCCATTTGTTGCCCATCCCTAATTGCCCAGATAGCAGTCAAGAGTCAACTACATTGCTGTGGGTCTGGAGTCACATACAGGCCAGATCAGGTAAGGACAACAGCTTTCTTCTTAATAAGACATGAGTGAACCAAATAGATCTTTCCTTACAATCAACAGCAAGTTCATGGCCATAATTTGACTCTTAATTCCAGACTTATATTGAATTCACATTCCACAATCCACCATGGTGGGATTCAAACCCAAGTGCCCAGAACATTACCTGAGTCTCTGGATAAATAGTCTAGCGATAATACCACAAGGCCATTGCCTTCCCCAAGATGCAGCGTATTGTATGACAGCAGTCAGGAGCAAGCTACACTGGTATGATAGGCAGGGTTACAAAGAGATTTGGATGATAGTTTCATCTCCTTTGAGATCCACAGTTGTTCTTCCCTGTGTGGCTATGCAGCTACTCCAAGGCTCTGCGCATGCCAATCAGCTTTAAAGGATGAACAAGGCATTAACTTCCAGTTCTGGAGGACGCTGCCATACACAGACCTCAGATTCCTGCACAACTGGGACAGAAATTAGAGGGAATACTGCTTCCCATCCAAGTCCACATGATATCATCATTTCGAGTAGTGCTTGATAAATTCCTCAGCGTGAACTCTTTCAGTCCTTAAAGCCTTATCCTACAGCTCCTAGCTGCCAATAACGATTAGAGCAATGTGAATTATATTTCAGTTCCTGACAGATAGGAAAATAGTCATAAGCAGTACACGTGGAAACAGGAAACAGGAAAGACATTATAGGGAGCAGATTGTACTGTAAATAGATTAATGCATAGGCCTTGTGTCCTCAGTCTTCCAGGAGAGGTCAGGGGAAGCTTGGGCCTTGCTAATCAGGTCCTTGCAATTGGAAGGGAGACAGCTAAAATGCACAGCAGGATCCTACACAAATAGGAATGTGATAATTACCAGGAAACATTTATAGTGGCAGAAACAGAAATTGCTGGAATAGCTCAGCAGGTCTGGCAGCATCTGTGGAGAGAAATCAGAGTTAATGTTTCAGTTCCGGTGACACTTCTGAGGAAGATGCTGCCAGATCTGCTGTGTTATTCCAGCAATTTCTGGTTCTGTTTCTGATTTCCAGCATCCACAGTTCTTTGTTTTATTTCACTGGGTTAGAGGATATTGGTTTTTTTTCTAGATAGTATCATTTAAGTTCAGCTGAGAGGACAGATAGGACCTTAGATTAAGATCTCATTTAAAAACAGCGCCAGCACTCTCTCAGTACCTACCTCTTTGATTCCTACCTCAGCTTCTAATATCCTCCCTTCCCACTTTGTAAGACATACCTGAAAACCTCATCACACTAAAGAGTTACTTCACAACTTGTTGCTCATGTCTGTAACCTTAGCCGTCTGGTCCTTTAATCATCACATATACAATTGCAGCTTAAAAACTTTGAGAAAATTCACATAAAGGCAAGAGTAAACCACGTGTTACTCAGCGTATCACACCGCTAGCACTTGACTTACAATCCTGAGGCAAGCAAGCACTCTCTCCACGACACCCAGGTATAAATATTCACACTCCACCCCACAGACAACACAGCACCTGTATTCCTAGCCTTTCTTTAAATTTGCTAATTTTTATCTTTTTAAATTGAAAGAAGAAGTAAACATGACTCACATAAAACAAATGTCACGTTGAAAATAAACCTGTATTTAGATTTTCCTCAATTCTCCAATAATTTCTGCCATTATTTGAAGGCTGTCGTTTCTGCTGTAGTCATTTTCAAAGTCATTTTGAAGTGGATTGCTATTGCCTCCTGGAGGATGGCTCACCAGGTCACTCTCCCTCTGTTGCTACCTGCTCTCAGGACAATTGGAAAGTGATAATCAATTTGTTTGGCCCTGTTATAAATGCATCTTCAATGGGCAATTAATTCGAGTGTGGGACTTCAACCTTGAGCTCCTAGTCTACTGCCCGCTGCTCCATGGGATCTCTACCATTTAAAGCAACCACCTTTAACAGTGTTGAAATTCACTTTGTATAGCAGTCTTTTTTTTGTGTGGGATCTCAACAGAACACAGTGTGCCTCCCAGCCAGTTATTCAGCTCCTGTCAATGAACTGGATATCAGGTACAATAAGAAACAGTGATGAATCACAGAAGTGTTACAATCATGAAGACAGTCATCAGCCAATTGCACTTAAGAACTGCATTCACTCGTGAGAGATAGGTATCGCTGGCTGGCCAGCATTTATTGCCCGTCCCTAGTTGCCCTTGAGAAGGTGGTGGTGAGCTGCTTTCTTGGGCCACTGCAGCCCATGAGCTGTAGATAGACCCTCACTGCCCCGAGGGAGGGAGCTCCAGGATTCTGATCAAGAGACGATATAGTTCCAAACCAGGATGTTGAGTGGCTTTGATGGGAACTTGCAGATGGTGGTGTTCCCATACTTCCGCTGCCCTTGTCCTCGAGTTGGAAGTGGTCGTGGATTTGGAAGGTGCTATCTAGGGGTGGGCCAATGGTCCTCTTCTGTACTGTATGAGTCTGTGATTCTACGTAAAAGAAATCATTTGGGCAAGCAATTGATAACTGAAGGACATTACTCACCAGTACAAATAATTCTGTCCTGTTGTGTAGGGCATTTGGCCAAGGGAACAGCAGACAGTGAAAATGCTCAGAGAATTATGCATTATTTAACTGGTGTCTATGAATGCCTCACTCTGAGTTCTAAGCATGCCTCAGTCCTCTGGTTGCAAGATTGATAATAATGTGTTGTTGGACCTAATTAAACGGGTGGATAGCGGAACTGATTGGCTACCAGAAGTGACTGTTAATAACCGTGTTATGATGCTCCTGAGTTAAACCTTGAGATGTTGAAGCCACAGCTGGTTAATTCTGCAGGCCATATGACTGACATCTCTTCATTTCTCAACCAATGTGCCAGATGAGAATTTTTGCCTGATCCTACCAAAGCAAATAATAAATATCACATCCCGTTCTGCCCATGTCAGATGGAAAATCATTTCAGCCAAGTGAATTGTTAGACAGGGAGATGCAGCACTATTGCAAGTGTTCAAAAAATCAATGGTGACAATGTTGAGCTTGCTATAACGTGGGGTACTGAGGCAAGCTGCAGTTACACATTTCAGGAAAGTAAAGATCAAACGTTTTGGGGAAAGAAAGAGAAGGACATGGTGTTTGGTGAGAAGACATTAGGTGGGAGGAGGTTCCTACGGACTGTAAACACCAGTACAGGATACATCAGCTGGGCATGTAGACTAAAGGGTTAATGCTCATATATGTAAATAGTTGGCCATATTCGTAGTGATGTAAGAGATGAGATTAGCACTGTTGCCTCTCAGCACCAGGGAACAGCGTTCGATTCTATCCTCAGGCAACCGTCAGTGTGGAGTTTGCATGTTCTCCCTATGTCTGGGTCGGTTTCCTCCAGGTGCTCCAGTTTCCTCCCACATTCCAAAGATGTGCAAGTTAGGTGGATTGGCCATGCTAAATTGCCCACGGCGTTCAGGGATGTGAAGGGTATATTAGACATGGGAAATGCTGTGTTATATGTGGGGTAGGATGCTTTTTGGAGGGTCGGTGTGGACTTGATGGGCCAAATGGCCTGCTTCCATACTGTAGGGATTCAATGATTCTATGACCACGTGGCAATCGGCTCTGAAAAGAGAAGGTTCTGTGCAGGCATGCACTGAGCTTAATCCTGTAGATAGTAGGATGTTAAACAAAAAGGTAATCTCGCCTACAGCTGAGAGTCTAGTAATATCCCTGATCACTACCAAGGACTCAACTTCTTCTAAGACCTTCCACCATGAGAACTGAGAGATGAATGCCCTGCCTCTGAGCTTTAAAAATTCTACTCAATTCAAACTGAGATCCTGTGATTACTGCCCTCGCGATTCCATGATACTGTGTTGGATCTTGCATCGTGCTGGGAACAGGACAGAAGAAGTGCCAGTTGAGGCACTAAATGTGAGGGAGCACTGTGTAGAATGATTATGTCTACCAACAGGAAGGAGTGAGGTGTGTTGCTATCGACTGAAGGGAGGTGGGTGCAGAGTGGTACAGGATGCCCACCTTTCAGCAGAGTCACAGATGATGCAGTGTGCAACTGTGGCAAAAGTAAGTTTTCTCTCCTCTTCGATCTCTCTGACACCTTTTACAGGGTTGTTCTCCTCTAACACCCCTGCACTACAGTCCAGAAGCCTGGGACTGCTCTCTGCTCTCACCGTGTTCCACTCTTATCTGTCTCGTTGGAGCTACTTTCCCTTGTTGCTCCTAAATGTTAGCTCCATTGTCCCTAAGGATCCATCCTTGACCCCCGCCTATTTCTCGTCCACCCAACAACGACATCCAAATTCACGCGATTTTTCACTCAGGCACTGATGAAATCTCATTCTACCTCAGCAACAAGCCTTTCTACTCCTCCACTTGTCTCAGAGTTATCAGTCTGCCTCTCTAACATCCAGTAAATCTCTTCCAATCGGGAAGACTACACTTGTTGTTTTCCATCCCTGCTCCAGTCTCTGTTCTTTCAGGAACAGACCCATTCTCTAGCTGGCAACTGTCTCAGTTTAAGCCAAATTGTTTGCAGTCTGGATGTGACCCCAAATGAGTTTCCAACCTCATAGTCATGCCACCAGCGAGACATCCTACTATAACCTCTGTGGCATTGTCTAACTTCACCCTGACTCCCTTAATCTGCTGCTGAAATACTAAAATGTGCCTTCATTACCAACGGACCTGTTCTTTTATTCTCTTGTGGAATGCGGGTGTCTCTGGCTGGGTTATGGTCTGTCCCTAGTTGTCCTTGAGAAGGTGATGGCGAGCTGCCTTCTAGAGCCACTGCATTCCACGACATTGAGGCAACTGCAATGTATTTTCAAGCCGGCTGATGAGTAGCTTGGAGGGAAACTTGCAGGTGAGAGTGTTCCCTTGTATCTGCTGCCCTTGTCCTTTTAGGTGGAAGTGGTCATGGATTTGGAAGGTGCTGTCTGAGGATCTTGGGGGCATTTCTACAGTTAATCTCATGGATAGTACATATTGCTGCTACTGAGTGTCGGTGGTGGAGGGAGTAAACGCTTGTGGATGTGGCGCCAATCAAGCGGGCTACTTTGTTCTGGATGGTGTCAAGTTTCTTGAGTGTTCGTGGGGCTGCACTCATCCAGGGAAGTGGGGAGTATTCCATCACACTCTGCACTTGTGCCTTGTAGATGGTGGACAGGCTTTGGGGAGTCAGGAGGTGAGTTACCTCCTACAGTATTCCTAGCCTCTGACCTGTTCTTGTAAGCACTATGTTTATGAGTCCATTTGTGTTTCTGGTCCTTGGATGTTGATAGTGGGGCTTCAGTGATGGTATCACTGTTGAATGCCAAGGGGCAGTGGTTAGATTGTCTCTTGTTGGTGATGGTCATAGCCTGGCATTTGTGTGGAGTGAATATTATTACCACTTGTCAGCCCAAGCGTGGACATTATCCAGGTCTTGCTGCATTTGAACATGGACTGCTTCAGCATCTGAGGAGTTGCGAATGGTGCTGAACATTGTGCAACCATCAGCGAACATCCTCACTTCTGACCTTATGATGGAAGGAAGGTCATTGATGAAGCAGCTGAAGGTGGTTGGGCTTGGGACGCTACCCTGCGGAACTCCTGCAGAGATATCCTCGAGCTGAAATGATTGGCCTCCAACAAGCACAGCCATCTTCCTACGTGCCACGTATTACTCCAGCCAGTGGACAGTTTGCCCCTGATACCCATTGATTCCAGTTTTGCTAGGGCTCCTTGATGCCACACTTGGTCGAATGCAGCCTTCATATCAAGGGCTGTCACTCTCACCTCTCCTCTGGAATTCATCTCTTTTGCCCATGTTTGAACCAAGGCTGTAATGAAGTCAGGAGCTGAGTGGCCCTGGCAGAACCCAAACTTGGCATCGCTGAGCCCACTGTGGTGTTGGCTGGCCTCTTATATTCAACCTTCCATATACTTCAGTTTATCCAACACTGTCGGCTGTGTGCGAACGCAGGCCATGTCCGATGTGTTCAACAACTTACAATGGATCTCAGCAAAACAAAGCTTTGACTTTGACATTCCAATCTCTGTTTTCAAATTTTTCCATGACTTTGAAGTTCGCTATTCCTCTGTAATTGCTTTGGGAACCCTTCTATGGATTGGAAAATTGTGCTCACCACTTTCCTTCTACATAAGTAACAAAAGGAAATCAGACAACTAGCTTAACACCTTTCAGGAAATTGCTGGATATTTCTTCTCGTCGCCCAAGCTCTGTAGCCGTGCTGCTTCCAAAACCACTGATCACTGACTTTTCCTGCACTTAAACCAGTCACACCAGCTGTGGCTTCATGCCATCTCCAGGTCATGCTTTTTCCACGCCATCTCACCACTGCAGGTGCACTGTCTCTGACTGAACATTGTGTTGGTGTCTGTCAGGAAGTGATAATGGAAGACTGTCCCAGATTTGCCTCCTGCACAGAGTAGTGCTGCTATCACCCTGGATCCGTCTCATACTGCGGCATCAAGGCTGACTCGGAGTTCTGCACAGCCTCTCTTACTCTCCATTACCACAGATTCCATCTCACGTGGCATTGTAAACGGTGCAGATGGAAACATAAAGTTACAAAGAGGATTGACAGATTAAGTGAATGGGAAAAACTGTGCCAGGTGGATTTCAACTGACGAAGTCAGTGGAGGCCCAAAGAGACTTGGGTGTCCAGTCGGTGGATTGGGATGGGAGCTCCAGGGCAGGTGTGAACTTTATCATTGGGGGTGGGGATGGGGGAAGTATGGCCAGTAGGAGGGCAGAACATTATCGGGAGTGGCCTGATGATTGTCGGTGCTGCTGTTATACTGGAGATTTTAACACACCAGCTGACTCACATGGAGCTGTGTTCCTGAGCAGGTTTGACATCTAAAAGGAAAAGTTCCAAACAAATCTGCGCAAAGAACCAGTGTATGGCAAATAGCCCAAGGTTGTGTAGTTCTGTACATCAAAATTTATTAATTTATCAAAGTTCATCTAATCCCGGCATTACAGGGAATAATAAAGCAAGCTAGACAGGGTAGAACGAGAAATTAGAAGTTTAAGATAACAAGGTGTAGAGCTGGATGAACACAGCAGGCCAAGCAGCATCAGAGGAGCAGGAATGCTGACGTCTCGGGCCTAGACCCTTCTTCAGGTTTTTCTGCTTGGCTGCTTGGCCTGCTGTGTTCATCCAGCTCTACACCTTGTTATCTCA
>JAHRHZ010000004.1:30848711-30869357 GCA_024137785.1 Ginglymostoma cirratum
GCTGCTTGGCCTGCTGTGTTCATCCAGCTCTACACCTTGTTATCTCAGATTCTCCAGGTTCTGGAGTTCCTACTATCTCTGACACAATTAGAAGTTTAAATTTCCTTTGTGAATAATCATACTAGTACACATAGAGTCATAGAGTTATGGAGCACAGAAACAGGCCCTTTGGTCCAATCAGTCCACACCAACCATAATTCCAAACTAAACTGATCCCACCTGCCCTTGGCCCATAACCCTCCAAACATTTCTTATTCATGTCCCTGTCCAAATGTCCTTTAAACATTACAACTACACCCACATCCACTACTTCCTCTGGAAGTTCATTCCACACATGAACTACTGTCTGTGTAAAAAAGTTGCCTCTGAGTCTCCTTTAAATCTTCCTCCTGTCACCTTAAAAATGTGCCGCCAGTCTTGAATTCCTCCACCATGGGGGAAAGCTATCATTCACTTTATCTGTGCCCTTCATGATTTTATAAACCAATATAAGGTCACTCTTCAGCCTCCGAAGTTCTAGGGAAAAAGGTCCCAGCCTATCCAGCCTCTCCTTATAACTCAAACCCTCCATTCCTGGCAACATCCTGGTAAATCTTTTCTAAACCACCCCCCCACCCTAGTTTAAACATATCCTTCCAATAACAGGGTGACCATAACTGCACACAGTATTCCAGGAAAGGCCTCACCAACGTCCTGGACAACATTAACATGACATCCCGACTCCTATGCTTAAAATCTGAGCAATGAAGGCAAGCATGCTAACCATCTTCTTACCAACCCTATCTATATGGGATACAAACTTTGAACAATTATATACCTGAATCCTTAGATCTCGCTGTTCTACAGCACCACCCAAGCCTTACTTTTAATTGTATGAGTCCTGCCCTTGTCCCTTTTACCAAAATATCTAGACGTGCTCAGACATTTGACAAGTATTAAGTTGAGCCCTATCATGCTTGCTGTATTCTGGCCCATATTACACAAGCTAACTCCTCAAATGCTCAGAAGCCAATAAAACTTCTGTATAAAAGTATCAATTGAAGACCAAACAATGACATAAATTATTAAAAATAAAGGATGTTTTCCGAGTCTCTCGCTCCTAATTTGAAGGGAAAAAGTCCTTGGTAATAGCCAGCTGTGGGTACGATTGTGTCAAGCTCCTCGATCGAGGGAGAGTGTGCTGTTTATGGGCCACCACCCCAAACCAGCTCACTTAGTCACTCTTCTCATCATGCTTGTGGGATCATCCTATGCACAAAATAGCTGTCGTCATTGCCTATGCGATGGCAGTGACTGACCACATTTCAATGTATTTCATTGTACATTAAGACACTTCACATGCTCCTGAGTGATATGAAACCGTGCTTTAGCAAGGTAAATCCTTTCTACTTACCTGTTTAATTAGAAGTGTTCCGAGTACTACAATGAGCTTCCGCTATAAAAAAGAAATGTTGCCCTTCATATTAGAGATAGTAGGATTTCTGAAGAAGGGTCTAGGCCTGAAACGCCAGCCTTCCTGCACCTCTGATGCTGCTTGGCCTGCTGTGTTCATCCAGCTCTACACCTTGTTATCCCTTGCCCTTCATATTGTTAGGATCAATTTTACTGAATGACTCAAATCAAGTTGCCCACAGGGTTTCATTTTCCAACTGGTGCCTATCAAAATAAATAAGGACAATTGCTGAATGAATCCTGGATGGTTATGGGCACTGGGCACTCTGGGGAGTTTCGGTGGGCATAGTTACACACTTAAATTTGATTAACGGATTGAGAATTAACCTTACTGCTGGGCCAAAATGGTCCATTCTACATTCCGAGCCTTATGTTAGACGTTCTACTTGGAATGACGTTTCTTTGTAAGTAGCCATGATGTAGTGGTGCCAGTGTTGGACTGGGGTGGAAAACATCAGAAATCACACGGCAACAGGCTATAGTCTAACAGGTTTACCTGAAATCACAGGCTTTTGGAGCGCTACTCCTTCATCACCTGAGTAGAGAGTATTCCATCACACTGTTGACTTGTGCTCGGTAAATTTGTGTCCAGGCTTTGGGGAGTCAGGAAATGAAACAATTACCACAGAATTCCTAACATTTTTTCTACTCTTGTGACCACAGTTTTTATGTGCAGGTCCAGGTGAGTTTCTAGTCAATCGCAGCAAATTAGAATGTTGAGAGTCACGGACTTGGTGATTATAATCCCATTGAACATCAAGGGATGATTGTTAGATCCTTTCTTATTGGAGCTGGACAATGCCTGGCACTTGTATGGATTGTATTTTCCAATTTTCAGCCCAAGCGTGGATATTGCCGAGAATAATTTGAACATGGACTGCTTCGGTATCTGAGGAGTTGTGAATGGTGCTGAACATTGTGCAATCATCAGCGAACATCCCCACTTCTGATTTTATGATGGAGGGAAGGACATTGATATAGCAGCTGAAGATGGTTGGGTCTTGGACGCTACCCTGAGGAACTCCATCAGAGATGTCCTGAAGCTGAGATGACTGACCTCCAACAAACACGACCATCTTCCTACATGCCTCCGATTTGTGGAAAGCTTTCCCTCGATTTCAATTGACTCTGTTTTTTGCTAAAGATTCCTGTATTCCACACAGTCAAATACTGCCTTAAGGTCATGGTCAATGTCACCTCACCTTTGGAATTCAGATCTGTGGTCCGTGTTTAAATTAAGGCTGGAATGAGATCAGGAGCTCTGTGGCCCTAGAGGAACCAGAGAACCATGGAGGTTGGGTCACTGAAAGTACTTAAAGTGGTAGATTTTTGAAATATTGGAGAGTTGACAGCTTGGCTGAGTTGAGTTCTGATGCAGATCAGCATGATTGAGTTGGGTAGCAGGGTATCCTAGAGGGGCTGAATTAGACTACTTTTGCTCCTATTTCTTAATGAATTTTTTTCCTGAGATCTCTCGCAGTCAGCGAATTACACTACGACCAGAAGACAATAAGAAATAGGAACTGGAGTAGGCCATTCAGCCCATTGAGCCTGCACTGCCAAGTAACAGCATCATGGCTTTTCTGACATTCTTTGCATCCATTTTCTTGCCCTTTTCCCATAACCCTTAATTCCCCCACTGATCAAACAGCGATCAGCCTTAAATATATACAAGGGCTCTACCTCCACAGCTCTCCGTGGCAAGAAGTTCCAAAGACTCACAATCCTCTAAGAGAAGAAATTCCCCCTCATCTCAATCTTAAATTGGTGCCCCTTTATTCTGAGGCTGTGCCCTCTGGTCCTGGACTCTCCCATGAATGGAACATCCTCTCAGCATTTACCCAAGTCAAGTTCCTGTATGTTTCAATGAGATCACCTCTCATTCTTCTAAATTCCTGTGAGTAGAATCCCAACCTGTGCAGGCTCTGTTCATAAGGATCATCAGGGATCATCCTAGTGACTGAACTGCTTACAGTGAAATATCTTTCCATAAATAAGGGAGCATAAACTGCTCACAGCACTCCAGATGCAGTCTCACCAGCACCTTGTAGAGTTGCAGTCAGGCTTCCCTACTCTTTACTCCAACAGCCTTGAAACAAGGCCTATCATTAACCTTCCTGATTCACTTTTGCACTTGTGTGCTAGCTTTCTGTGGTTCATGCATGTTGGAGCTAACCATTTCTGAAGAGAATTGTTACTGAAGGCAGCAGTTTTCAGAGTCAGAGTCAGGCCTTCATGCTTATCGCAACCAGCTAAGACAATGAAGTGCCTCATAGAAATCATAGTGGCAAAGGGAAAACTTGTTATTGATAGTAAAGTTGAAAGTTCAGCATTACAGTCTTTCTAAAGCAGGGAGGCCATGCTCGGCTTCACCTCAAGGCCTGGAGTCCTTCGAGCCTGCACTGGCTCTCCACCAATGATGCCGTCCGAGGAATGGAGGTAAGTACGGAGAAAATAAAGATGAAAAGAGGAAAAAGAAGAAAAGAAATGAACTGAGCGGATGTTAATATGTAATTGCTGGATTAATTAACCAAAATTATAAGTGCAGCTAACTAAAATTAAGGAATTTAGCTGAATTCCTTCAGACAAATGGCTGTAGATAATGGAGAGAAGCCTCCATCTCGTCAGCACGGGGGATTGAAGGACGGATGGTTTAAACACCAAGATCCAAATGATGTATAACGAAAGGTATAAACTGATTACCTAGTGGAAGGACACCGGAAAGCAGATAGCAATGTAAGGGGCCAATTGCAGAACATTAATCGTCGTTATGAGCTCAGGAAAATAAACAATCACAACTGTGCGAGGTAACAACTAGCACGCACTCAGTATGATGCAACTGGCAAATGTCTGGGGAGGGGCATAACAGTCAGAGGGTAGGAAGCAAGTCATAATGTCTTTTGTAATCGTTGTAACGCAGAATGTGTAAATATCCTGGACTTTATTGGGAGAAGGGGAGTCTGTCTCCGGTGACCTCTCTCAGGCTGCAGTGGTTAGTAGCTCCAAATAATGATCAATTTATGCTGCTGAACACAGGACTGAGGCTCCTCTTTAAAATCCATCCCCAATGATTCGCACTTACCCCAAGCCCCTTTGCGTTGCAGCTTTCTGCAGCTTTTCTCCATTTAAGTATTATTCTGTTCCCCCTTCCAAAATGAACAACTTCACATTTTCCCACAATATATTCCATTTGCCAGCACTTTGCCTATTTAACTATCGGATTCTCTCTGTAACTGCCACTGTTTGTATCCCTCTCACAGTGCCCGCTTACCTATTTTTGTGTCGTCTGCAAATGTGGCTACAGTACATTCGCTTCCTTCCTCCAAGTTATCAGTATATGTGTGTGTGTGTGTGTCTGGGGATGGCTCGCGGTGTTTGTTCTGTCAGTAATGAATAAGAATCTTCCGCTCAGGACCAACAGTGAGCCCAGCAACTGTGAGAGAGTTACTTCTGCACACAGAATTTGCTGCAGACCATCACAGATTATATCTCAATCAGACTGCAGGCCATGATGTCACACAACGGCAATGTCATTCGCTACCACTGCATCAAGGGCATTGTTTTAACAAATAATCCATACAAAGACCAACAAATGCAGTCCATGCAAAGCCAGCAGAATGTGAAACAACCGCCCCTTCACCCATCTCCACGTCAAACAACATCCAGAGAGCATCACTGGCAAGGCCGGAATTTATTACCTGCCCCTAGTTGCACGAGGAAGGTGGTGAGAGGGCTTCTTCTAGTGCTCTCGAGGATCTCAATGACCCGCTTCTACAGTCTATGGTCCCAGAACACCAAGTACAAGTAGTAAACCGCAGAATCACTGAAGTGTTAAGGTGCAGAAGGATGCCATGCATCCCATCATGCCTTTGCCAAACCACTTGGGGATGGGCAATAAATCCCAGCCAGCCAGCTGCACCCACATCCCACAAATGGGGTGGGGGGGGTGCACAGTGGCTCAGTGGTTAGCACTGTTGCCTCACAGTACCAGGGACCCAGGTTCAATTCCACCCTTGGGCAACTGTCTGTGTGGAGTTTGAACATTCTCCCCGTGTCTGTGTGGGTTTCCTCTGAGTACTCCAGTTTCCTCCCCTAGTCCAAAGATGTGCAGGTTAGGTGGATTGGCCATGGGAAATTGCCCCTAGTGTCTGGGGAGTTGCAGGCTAGGTGGACTCATCAGGGGAAATGCACAGATAGAGTGTGATGGCCTTCAACAGGTCAGTGTGGATTTGATGGGTTGAATGGCCTGCTTCCACACTGTAGGAATTCTATGAGTAATAAAAAAAATTCACCTTTCAGAAACAGCAGTGTATTTTGAACAAGTACTATTCTTAATTGGACTGATGTTCGTTATTCCAGCTTTTCTTAAATTTATTTCTCCATCCCAAGTGATGGAACAGCTGGAGTGCAGACTTGGCCTGAGCAAATTTCTGTTGTAAAATTCCTGAGCCTGCCACCTTCCCATGTCTCTGTGTTAATGTGGCCAGGTCTTTGTCCAATTTGCCCTGTACCTTGGTCTCGAGAATTTGTCCAATTATTCATCTAAGACATAAACTCTCCAGGGACGCAAACCTTTCTGAACGTTGCGAACTTTCAATAGCCAGGTCACTTCTGATGGAAAATAACCAGAAGGGCAATTTTTAAACTGCCCGTGGATTAGAATCAATGTCATATTAACTTCAACGGGATTTCTCAGCAAATTAACGCAACTTCAAAATGATTATTGCAGTAGATGTTTGCAAAATCAAGGCACTGATGTGTCAACGTGCTTTCAATTTATTAGGAGGTGAAATCAACAAAGGGAAGGCACAAAAACAGCTGAGAGTAGAAAGAGCCTGACTGTTCACCTGGACTGTGAGAAACATCATTCAAAGTCAAGACTAGAGGCAGTCAGAGAGAGAGAGAGAGAGAAGTGGTGAGGGATAAATAGTGACCAAGACAGAGAGCTTGGAGGAAGGTGCAGATAAGGGAAGGCAGGGAGGGAGTGAAAGGAGGGAGAATCAGAAAGAAGAAGAGAGTGAGTGAGAAATAGGGAGGAAGAGATAAGGAGAGAGAGAGAGGGAGAGATGAAGGAATCGAGATAGGAAGAGTGAGGTCAAAAGAGAATGCAGAAAGGGAGTGAAAAAGGAAAGATTAATGTAGTAGCTTTTACTTCATCAGGATATCTCAAAATCCTTCACAGTCAATGAAGTAATTTTTCAGTGTAATCACTGCTATAATCGAGAAAACTCACCTTATTGTGTGTTTGAAGTTTTTCTTTGCACCCTAACCTTTCCTGGCTCACACTAAGATATAAGCAAACCTCCTGTATCTCACTTAGATCCTGACATCACATCTGGAAGATATGTGGTTAGGACCCAACATTGGAGAAGAGCTCCATGATATCACCACCCAAACAGTCAGCCTGGCCACGTTCCAACAGCTATTACAGGTGGGAGTCAGAGTGAGAATCCTGGTGGATTTATTTCCCCCCTCCCTATGCTGGGTCTGTGAAGTATCTGACTGTCTCAGTCTGGACTGATTCAAAATTAAAAATTCTATTTCCAACCTGAACTCTGCCCAGCGTCATTCTCCATGAATTAATGGACTTCATTTGGGACTGCATGTGTGTCTGAATTACTTCTCAACCAAATCGTTTGAGGGTCTTCCACATGGAGGAATACAGCATGGGAGATCACCATTTGGCCCATTGTGTCTGTGCTATCTCTTTGAAAGCTCCACTCCCCTAGTTCTTTCCCAGAGCCCTGCAATGTTCCCTGCTCATTCAGGAAATGCATTCCAGATCATAACAACTTCCTGGAGACAATAAAATCTCCTCCTGTTCCCCCAGTTCTCTTACCTGTTGGCCACTTTCCATTGTTGGTGTCTCAGTGGTTAGCACTGCTGCCTCACAGCACCAGCAATCTGGGTTCGATTCCACCCTCGGGCAACTGTCTGTGTGGAGTTTGCACGTTCTCCCTGTGTCTGAGCGGGTTTCCTCCGGGTGCTCCGGTTTCCTCTCACAATCCAAAGATGTGCAGGTTAGGGCGGATTGGCCATGCTAAATTGCACGTATTGTCTAGGGATGTGCAGGTAAGGTAGATTAGCTATGGGAAATGCAGGGTTACCTGGGTCTGGATGGGATGCTCATTGGTGGGCTAATGTGGACTGGATGGGCTGAATGGCCTGTTGTGATTCTATTACATGAAGCCATAACATTACACCAAGCACAAAGTCTTGCAAACACTCAGAGGCTGATGAGATCAGGAGCAGCACTGATTTTACACTCTGACTGAGTTTATACTCCAATGAATTCACTGCACCCAGTCCTGGAGGCCTCCCAACCAGCAAGGAGGTTAAACCTCCACTCACCCTGACTACTTGAACGTACCATCCTCTGGGATGTCCTAAACATCATTGGCAACATAAGGCTGCCCTTTGGGGTGGGTTAATGATTAATGTCAGCAATCAGATGTCTGCTTACTGTCAACAGCATTATCATATGCATGTCTGATGGGGCATCCTACAACATTAACACTGGATAAAGAGAATTGATTTGATTCAACCTGCAGCCCTGTGCTGTTGTAAATCACTCTAATGGTGTAAGAGCACCCCCTGCTGTTATTTCTCTGCGTGTTCCATCTCCTCAGAGCTGCCCATTCAGCCAAAAAAAACTGTCTAAAAAGGACTGAGTGTGAAGCTAACTCCCTTTGCGAGGCGATGTAAAAACTGATGGAGTGTATTGTAATCACGTACTGTTCCCTCCGTACTCACAATGCTACTTAACACAGGCACATTACCGAAGAGATTATATTGCTCTTGTCAAACAGAATGTTGAAACTATTCTGTCTTCAGAGCAGCGAGAATGAGATTTTCTTGGGGAGCCTCTAGGACCCAAGCATCTAGTGATATGGGGATAGAATTGCTCTTGGATCTTGCTATGTGATGGTGAGGAAAATCCCCTTAAAATTCAAAATATGGAGACAGATGCGGAAAAGTGGGTGTTGAAAGCTGTGTACTTAAAGAAACTTGCAACATGCAATTAGTGCTATTGGTAATGGAGTCAAAGCTACGTAATTATACACAATTTCACCCACTCTACTGAATATGGTAAACGAACCTTGGAAATGTATTTTAAAATTGCGATAGAAGGAAATTCCTCCTGCGAATTTAATGTTTCCAATTCTGTATGGGCCCACCTCCTGATAGTACTTCTCCTAGTCTGACTCACTTGTGCACAGATGTCAGTGCAAAACCCCTTTGTTCTGAAGGATGATTTGCTTTCTGCAAGCCTAAAGGGTTCTGAGGGGCAACAATGTCATCAGCCTGGCACTTTAACGCCATTGAGATCGTGGGTGAAATGATAATGGTGTTGCTGAGTCAGAAGATGAAGATTCACCGCTTCAAAGAGTTAATGGGACCGTCATCACCGAGGAATGGGCAGTCAGAGTAAGAGGATGACCCACCACAGCCTCAGAGCAACCAGACACAGATAAGAACTGCAAACTCTCCTCCACCACTCCTGTTGAATCACATACAGCCAATGAGGAAACTATTTGCCCCATTACAGCTCTTTCAGAGAACTACCCCCATAGCCACACGCCAGAGAGTTCCAAATCCATCCCTAATTGCCTAGAAGGCAGTTTAAAGTCAACTACCTTGCTCTAGGCCTGGAGTCACATGTAATCCAGACCAGGTAAGAATGGCAGTTCCCTTCCCTAAAGGACATAGTGAACTAAATGGGCTTTGCTGGCAATAGTTTCATAGTCATCATTAGACTCTTAATTCGAGGTTTTTAAATGAATTCAAATTCCACCATCCACCATGGCAGGGCTCATACATGCATCCCCAGAGCTTTACCTGGGTCCCTGGACAAATAGCTTGTTTTGGACCACACCAAATCCCCTTCAAATGTAACAAGGAGATAGTCCAGACCCTAACGTTTAACTTAACTAAAGGCAAGTGTGAGGTGGGTCTTCCAGATGTAATTCGATTGGTCACACAACTCAGTTTTACGCAAAGCATGCTTTATTCTTACCGTATAGTTAAAAGCCAAACAAATGAAAGAAGAGTAACTCAATTAGAAAACTTAACAGAATAATAGATTATTTAATTACTAAACAGTAACTGTTCCAATGTAGTAACACTCCATAAACACACCTTCGGCAAATTCGGTAGAACAGATTGTCTCACATACGATGTTTCTCCAGTCCAAGAAAAAAGAACACCAAGAAAATATTCTGGCAGAGACGAAGAGAGAGAGAGAAGTCATGCTTTTTGCTCTAGCCAAGAGACATAAAACACCTTCCACAGACAACTTCAAAATCTCAGCAGCTGAAAACTAAACTGAAACCTTGGTTTCTGTAAGAGCCTGACTCCACAAATTCATGCTGCTTCTATTGTTCTAACTTCAAAGAAAAGCCCAGGGCCTCACAAGCTGTTTATTTTATTGGCTTTGGAGAGACAACTCAACATCTCTAGCTCAAAACCTCTCTTCAAAAAAAAAACCAGGACAAAATATATCTCTTAAAGCCATATATCATCACAAGCTGGTGGTATTACCGTTAGTCCTTCACCTTCTTAATCTGTTTTTCAAGCAATTCCAGATCAAAACAGTACAATGTTTTCAGAGGAATTCTTCTCTCATCTCTGATTCTTTGGACAATGATTTTTGATGGGTGTTTTAAGGTCAATATCCCACCAACCATTCTACATGATAAATGTTATGAACTGTATGAAAAATCATTTATTATGTGATTGATATTACAAATTCTACAAGAATGACCTAAAAGAAATCATTGATTGTAATTTTGAAAAGCCAAGTGCCTGGTGAGCAGCCTTTCATCATATGCTATCTAAAGGTATATTTACATTAATTGTCTGTCATACACAATAATTCAATCTCTGGTTCTTTCTCCAACATCATTAACCAATAAAGCTATGGAAGTCAGGGTGAAGCTTGTATTGAGCAAGCATCACTCAAAGCCTGGGCCTCCTGCCTCAGAGGTAGGGACACTGCCACCACACAAGTCCGACAACAGCGAGCTAACTGAAACCAGTTTTGGGGTGATGGTATGAATTCTTGGGCTGGAGTGAAACAAGGAGTCCTGAAGTGGCCCTTATGCTTTCCTACAGTCCTTATGAGATGGAAGCAGGCCATTGGGCCCATTGAGTCCACACCAACCCTCTAAAGGAGGACCCAACCAGACCCATCCCTGTAACCCTCCATTCTCCATGACCAATCCACCTAACCTGCACATTTTTGGACTGTCAGAGAAAACCAGAGCAAACCTGCACAGGCACCAGGAGAATGCATAGTCAGCACACAGAGAGCAATCTGAGGGAGGAATCGAACCCAGGTCCATGATGCTGTGAGGTAGTAGTGCTAATCACTGAGCCACCATGCTGCCTGTTTCCACTCCACATGAATGGCAAATCAAAACCAGTCGTCAGAAGCCACCTCAGGCAACAGTCCACTGAATGTTCAGGCCTCTCCCTAAGCTGGTCAAAACTAAGATTATGATTGTCTTCGGTTTGAAATGTTCACAAAGGCCCAGGTCTCTTCCTTTTTTGCTGGAGCCTTGCTGACGGTCTGAATTGTAAAGGGTTGAATGAGGTTGAATGGGGTCAGATTGGTCTCAGGTTGATATTTTATTCAAGGCCATGCTGTGGTTGGTTGGCTCGCCGAGCTGGTTCGTTAGTTCGCAGCCGTTTCATTACCCTGCTGGGTAACATTATCGGAGACTGCACTGATGATGTTGCGCAGCACGGTAATGAAACGTGTGCGCAACAACGAACCAGCTCGGCGAGGCAACCAACCTCAACACACACAACCCGAGCTACAAATCCACTCAAGAACCTTATTATATTCAAGGCCCTCCTGTCTCCTCTGAGAGAGAATGTTGAGGGGGCATGGGAGAGTGCAAAGACAATTCAGATCAAGGTCTAAATCTCCAATTATTATTGATCCTAAGAGCTGGTCTCTGACACATAGCACTAAACCTAACCCTCTCTACATTCTTACCTTCCAGTGATCACAATAGAGGTTGGTTCACAAGGCTAAGGAACCACTGACAGTCAGAACCTAACCCTAATTCTAACCTGAAAGCCACATGAAAACTGATTGCTAGATAACTGAACGAGAAGAGGCAGACTAGGACTGAAGATATCTTCCCTGGAACTGTGAGTTTCAACAGGACTGCAACTCAAGAGACCCAAAATTCTGAAAGTTTCAGATCATCCAAGATTTTAAAAAAGCCAGAAACCATTCCTCAGAGAACAAATTGTTACATTTCAGTATGTTTAATGCACATTAGTTTTGCCTCACCCCTTATCATAGTCTGTCCCCCAACAATGTCTAGGTATTTTTAATACTTCTAGCAAGTGAGCTGAGGAATTTTATTTTTAGAGTGGCAAGGTGGCACAGTGGTTAGCACTGCTGCCTCACAGAACTAGGGACCAGGTCCGATTCCAACTGCGGGCAACTGTCTGTGTGGAATTTTCACATCCTCCCCGTGTCTGCGTGGGTTTCGTCCGGGTGCTCTAGTTTCCTCCCACAGTCCAAAGATGCACCGGTTAGGTGGATTGGCCACGATAAATTGCCCGTAGTGTCTGGGGATGTGGGTTAGCCATGGGAAATGCAGGTTTACAGGGGTAGGGGGAAAGGTCTGGTTGGGATGCTCTCTGAAGGGCCGGTGTGGACTCAATGGGCTGAATGGCCTGCTTCCACACTATTGGGATTCTATGTATATAATTCATTCTTGGGATATTGTCCACATTGGCAAGGTTAGTATGCTCTGGTTTCTCTTCAGATTGTATAAATCTTTCGCCTTTTCTTTGTTAGCATTTAGTTGCCCTTTCTGGGCTATTACAGAGGACAATCAAGCACATTGCTGTGGGTCTAGAGTCACGTTTAGGCCAGAGCAGGTAAGGATGGCAGATTTTGTTCCCTACCAACAAACCTGTTCACTGCTGGAGCAGATAAGATTTGAAACTGGGCCTTCTGGCTGAGAGGTAAGGAGACTACCATCATACACACAAGCCTACAGCAGCCAGCTAACTGGAACCACTTTACACTGGTTAATAAGTGAACTGAATCGATATTGTGAACTTCTGACCTCCAGCAGCAGCCACAGCATGATTGCATGTCATGACTCAACAAGTTTGAATGACTTCTCATAACTCGCCCCAGCACCCACCCCAGCCTTGCCCGTCTGAAGCAACTCACCATTGTCTGTGCTCCCGAATACAGTAATCGCCGGGCTTCAATTCTGGTTTTGCTTAACTTCCCCTGGAATAAATTCCCAGTTGGCCAAAAGAAAGGCAGCTCTCAGTGGAAGCTATCTTGTTATTTTCCTCCCATTTGCATAGTTATACTGACAGCATGAAGCAATTATCAATAGTTGAGGTGGTTAGCTGAACAGCCAGTTGGCTCAGTGGTTAGCACTGCTGCCTCAGTGCCAAGGACCTGGGTTTGATCCCAGCCTTGGGTGACAGTGTGGAGTTTGCACCTTCTCGCCATGTCTGTGTGGGTTTACTCTGGTTTCCTCCTACAGTCCAAAGGTATGTAGGTTAGGTGGATTGGCTGTGATAAATTGTCTGTAGTGTTCAAGGATGTGTAGATTAGGTGGGTTCTTAGGGAATAGGTCTGGGTGGGATGCTCTGAGGTTCAGTGTGGACTTGTTGGGCTGAAGGGCCTGTTTCCATGCTATAGGGATTCTATGATTCTACCAGCAGTTACTGCTTTCCAGAGTAGAGTCAAATTTACTTTGATAAACTTGTTTTCAACTTTGACTTTCCATGTTATTTTATATTAAATGGTTTGTGACATTTTTAATGGATTTATTGAATTTTCAACCCGTGAGCATTGACAAATAAAAGTTTATATGTATAAAGATCTCCACAGAAATAAATACCACATCTGCATCACAAAAGAGCACACCCATAGCAAGCAGCCTGAGGACTTTTATTTTATTTGGTCCTGGCAAGGCCAGCAAATATTGCTTGTCTTTAATTGTCCTGCAGTTGATTGGTTCCCGAGGCTACTTCAAATGGTATTTAAGAGTCAACTGTATTCTTAAAATCCCTACAGTGTGGAAACAGGCCCTTCAGCCCAACAAGTCCACACCAAGCCTCAAAGCATCCCACCCAGACCTGTCCCCCTATAACCCACCTAATCAGCTCATTCTTGAGCACTGTGGGCAATTTAGCATGGCCAATCCACCTCGTCTGCATGTCTTTGGACTGTGGGAGGAAACCCACACAGACATGGGGAGAATGTGCAAGCTCTGCACAGACAGTTGCCTGAGGGTGGAATTGAACCTGGGTCCCTGGTGCTGTGAGGCAGCAGTGCTAACCACTGAGCCACCTGGCCCCCCCCAAGGGTATTGTAAAGGGCCTGGAGTCACATGTAGGCCAGACCAGGTAAGGATGGCAGTATCCTTCCCTAAAGGGCCTGAGTGAACCAGATGGGTTTTTAAGATAATCGATAATGGTTACATGGTCACCATTAGGCCAGCTTTTAATTCCAGACTATTTATGGAAAAGTCATAGTGAGCACTTCACAGGTCCCACCTGAATAATTGAGATCACTGACCAAGATCTCAAAACCCAGAAGGTACAAATGATACAAACTGGTGTGATTCATTTTGTCTACCTCAAAATGGAGATCCATTACAACAAGTACATTTATTTCGAAGTATGGCTGTGCCTTTTTACTGGTTTCCCCCTGGGAAATGTGTCAGATAAAGGCATCTATCTGGGACACTTAAAAAGTGGGCTTCACAATTTTGGAATAGCACCTATTCAGACTAACACATTGCCAAATTGGTATGATTTGAACCTATTTTGGCCCCAAGAAAACAAATACAATTCATGTTTGTTTCCTCTACATAACTTTCCCTGGTGAAGTAGTTCTCCTTTATAAGGGCAATTATTCACTGAGTTAACATAGAGCTCATAGATCATAGAATGTCTACAGTGTGGAAACAGGCCCTTTGCCCAACCCATCTGCCCTGCACATCTTTGGACTGTGGGAGGAAACCAGAGGACCCAGAAGAAAGCCACGCAGACATAGGAAGAATGTACAAACACCACACAGACAGTCACCCAAGGGTGGAATTGAACCCAGGACCCTGGTGCTGTGAGGCAACAACGCTAACCACTGTGCCACCCTTAATCATCAAAATGAAGGGAATCAGTGCTGAACACTGAAGCATTTTTGTCACATCACGTACAAGCAGCTCAGATGAGGTTTCATGTCATAGACTCAGCCTGTATCCCACTGAGTACAGATTGAGGGGTGATCTACTTGAGGAATCCAATATAATATTAGGATTTTAATCTGACTGTGTGGTATGTGAATGAGGCACAGCAGACATCATCATAGGAAGTGATGCAATATCACATGATCTTGGTTTAGCAGGCAGACTAGTGGCAAGATGAAACCACTGTAAAATACTTTTCTAAAAGAAAATTAAGGTAATCTTGTGATAACAAGCGTGGGGCTGGATGAACACAGCAGGCCAAGCAGCATCATAGGAGCAGCAAAACTTGACGTTTCGGGCCTAGACCCTTCATCAGAAATGGGGGAGGGGAAGAGGGTTCAGAAATAAATAGGGAGAGAGGGGGAGGCGGATAGAGGATGGATAGAGGAGAGGATAGGTGGAGAGGAGGCAGACAAGTCGAAGAGGCGGGGATGGAGCCAGTAAAGGTGAGTGTAGGTAGGGGGGGTAGGGAGGAGATAGGTCAGTCCAGGGAGGACGGACAGGTCAAGGGCGCGGGATGATGTTAGTAGATAGGAGATGGGGGTGGGGCTTGAAGTGGGAGGAGGGGATAGGTGAGAGGAAAAACAGGTTAGGGAGGTGGACATGAGCTGGGCTGGTTTCAGAACCCTCTTCCCCTCCCCCATTTCTGATGAAGGGTCTAGGCCCGAAACGTCAAGTTTTCCTGCTCCTATGATGCTGCTTGACCTGCTGTGTTCATCCAGCCCCACACCTTGTTATCTCAGATTCTCCAGCATCTGCAGTACCTTTTATCTCTAAGGTAATCTTGTTCTTACTTCATCAGACTTTGTAAACATTCTTTGGCAGCGCAACTAAAAAATTATACTTAAGGAGTTGATACCACAGAGACACTGCTTCCTCTGTTAGAGGGGCAGAGAATAAGGGAGTATGAGCTTAAAATCAGACTTACACTGTTTGAGGGCAATATCAGGAAGCACTAATTGAAAATCAAGAACTCTCTTCTCTCAAAACACTACGGTACAGAACCAAGGCATCTAGATAAGGTTAGGATAAGTTAAGATCAAACAAGATCATGTAGAATTATGGGTGGAAAGTGTTTGATGGACTGAATGGTATCATACAGAATGATGCTTCTTCCACAGGGGACGTGATGGCCTAGAGGTATTATCACTGTGGACTGTGGGAGGAAACCAGAGCACCCAGAGGAAACCCATGCAGACACGGGGAGAATGTACAAACTCCACACAGACAGTCACCCAAGGGTGGAATTGAACCCAGACCCCTGGTGCTGTGAGGCAGCAGCGCTAACCACTGTGCCACCCTTAATCATCACAGGCCCTTCTAAACATGCGAAATTTACCGTCGAAAAGGACAAGGGCAGCAGATGTATTGAGATATCGCCATCGGCAAGTTCACCTTCGAGCCACCATCATGACTTAGAAATGTCTCATCATTCCTTAATTCTGATCCTTTGTAACCTCTCTGTGATCCATGTTCTCCTGTTCTTGTTGATCTCAGCTAGAAGGTAAATGTTTTCAAGCCATGTGCATGGGAAGGAAGCATTGGTAAATGAACCGCCAAAGTCTAATCACCAGCGATCCAAACACTGGCCTAACCGCAGACCAATATCCATCATTATGCCCTGCCCTCAACTTCCTCAGGGAAAGACAAAGATTCAAAACATGATATTATCAGCACAGTGGGAAGATACTGCTGACTCTACCCAGAGCAGTACAACATTATAGCATGCTATAACATTACAACATGCTTTCCTCAAGTTGTCACAATGTTTGGGAGATTGATGTTTACGATGGAGGTTTGTTTGATAAATATTCTTAATCAATCTGGTTTGACATCTCAGCTGTAGATGGGCCTTGAACACAGATCTTTTAGCCCAGCGGTTTGGACACTACCACTGCACCACAAGGTTTGTCTGGCTTGCTCTAACTCATAGGGCAGAGGAATCAGTGACAACTTTTAGAAGTTAATTGGAGGTAGAGATGCTACCACAGTGCCACAAGACATTCTTTACAGACTATTAAGTACTTTTTAAAGTATTATCACTGTTATATTGCTAGAAATTTGCGGGCAAATTACAAGCTATTTCGATCTGAAAGCAGTTAACAACCTAAACAAAATTTACAAAGATATTTTTCAGTTCTCAGATACACAATGGAAGGCAGATATTTAACATTCTGTCCTCAGTCATTATACAAATCGAGTCAGTAACTTTGGAGAACTCCTGTCGTCACCCTGACTGGAAGCTCAGAACATCGGCCAAAACAACAGATGTGTGGGACAGCACCTAGAATGGAACAACCTCATCAATAAACTGGAGATTTGATTAAAACAAAAATCATTTCATGCAAATCATGAAAAACAGTGATCAGAATCATAAATTATGACTGCAGATATCTCCAAACCCTCTTCCCTTTTTACTGATGTCAATGCAGGATTGATCAACACTTTGTTTCGGTGTTGAATGAGACTGACTGAGTGGAGACTTTATGAGCGTATTCATCTTATGGATTGGGATGTCAGAATGAGACCTATCGATCTGCACAAGAGAAGCACCAATCAGTAAGAAATAAAGATGGAGAGCACACCATCCTTTCTTCTGGCCTTCTGCCACATATCATAACATGCTTCATTGCTTCCTTTGATCAGAGGCTCAGCTAGAACATTGTTTCTTGCAGGATCTTATAGATGGAGGCCATTATTGTCAAGCGACAGCAGAAGGATTTGCTTCTCAACATGAGTAGGCGACGGACAATTGGAATTTCTAAAGTTAACCATCTCATTTTTTTTCTAAAAATACAAAAATCCCTTTCTTCTTCCTGCCTCCACCTTATAACTCCACCACCCACCTCAACCAGCCTCCCCCCACCCCCACAATATCCACCCACATCTCCCCTCCAAACTCTAGCAACTGCAGCTTCTGAAGAAAGTATAATCTTGCATTTGTGTAGTGCCTTTCCTGACCTCAGACCACTCCAATGTGCTTTACAGCCAATGGCGTACATTCTAAGCTGCAGTGACAGCTGCATTGTGAGAAGCACAGTGCAGAGCAAGATTCCCAAGAACAGCTGAATCAGCAGATGATCTGTTTTAGTGATGGTGATCCAGGGATAAATATTGCCCAGGATTAACCTCTCTGTTCTCCTCCAAAGATACACCCTTACATCTATACATTCCTTCTGGGAAAGTAGATCTGCTTTGGTTTGCTATCTCATCCAAAAGATGTCTGACAGTGTGCTAATCCCCCAGTATAGGGTGTATACCTAGATCTTTACATGAGGTTCTTCAGAGGGTTAGCTGAACACACAACCCCTAGAAATGGAGACAAACTTGCTCCCAAATGAGCCGCAACTCGTGCTATGAATTGATTCCTTTCACAGCCCCTTCTAAACATGCGAAATTTACCATCAAGAACGACAAGGAGAGCAGATGTATTGAGATATCGCCATCGGCAAGTTCACCTTCGAGCCACCATCACAACTTAGAAATGTCTCATCATTCCTTAATTGTCTCAGAGATAGCAAAAACTGCAGATGCTGGAGTCAGAAATAACACAGTGTGGAGCTGCAGGAACACAGTAGGCCACACAGCATCAGAGGAGCAGGAAAGTTGATGTTTCGGGTCAGTACCCTTCTTCAGAAATGTCCTTAAGTGTCGCTGGGTCAACATGCTGGAATTCCCTTCCTATCAGCAATGTGGGTGTCCCTGCAAACACATGGGCTGTAGCAGTTTCAACAGACAGCTCACTTCTTAGATAGAAATTGGGGATGGCGAATAAATGTTGGCCCAGTCAACATCATTCCTATCCCATGACAAATAACAAAATAGCAGTCATATTGACCTTACTCAGAAAAGTTCAGGTCCACTTTACAGAATTGTGTTTTGCACAATTCAGAATTTCAAATTCAAACCAAATATTCTTTTTTCTTTTGTAGTGTGCAGTCAAGTGATTTAAGCCAACATGCACAAGTGGTACCTTAAAGGGGTCAAGTTGTACGCGGCCTGTGTGGGACCTCTCTGGTTGCTGGCTGACTTGTAATGAACACTGTGCTAACACAATGCCTTTAGGCAGCAGGACTCACTAAAACAGCATATGGTCAAAGGAAACATCCATTTTGTTTGATGGCTCATGTTTTCTGTCATGTTGCTGGTTAACAAGTATTCACAGGATTCATAAGCTTGTTACGCCAGGAGGAGGCCATTTGGCCTATCACTTTCGTGCCAGCTCTCCAAATAAGCATTTCTCATATTGTCATCCGCCTGCCTTCTCTCTGTAACCCGAATCACTGTTCCTTTTCAAATGACCATCTAAATCCTTTCGGAAAATTTCAATTGAACCTATCACCACTATACCATTAGGTAGTGCTTTCCAGACCCTAATGACTCACTGTGTGAAAGGGTTTCTCCTCAAATCATTTTTTATTCTTTCACAAATTGCTTTGTATCTGTGCCCTCTCATTCTTGATCCTTTAACATTAAAGTAGATGACAGCAATGTAGCAACTTCAGCATCAATATTTTGTCACAGCATTGGGCATTGTAATTTAATTAAAATGTTTAGTGGCTCCACGAGGATCGTATTTGGACTGTTCTGTTTCCTTTGTGGGCTGATAGCCTCTGGCAGTTGGAATGTATTGAGGATCTTGCCAGTTTAGTCACAGTTGTGTTTGGCTACAAACTTTGTGAGAAGTTGAATTGTTAAATGATGCCCAATCCTGAGTAGACCCACATCCCCAGCATATAGCTATGGAAACAGCCAAAGTGGGAATTAACTGCTTGATACAAGAATGAAACCAAAAGGTGCGTTATTAATGTTACAGTTTCTTCAAATTCACAATTCAACATGTTTTGATCTTATTTATACCAACCTAATTTTTTTCTTCTCCTTTGAAACCCTTCGCTTACTCAATATTAAACACTTCATCTATGTCTGTTGCTATAGGTGAATTGAACACAATATCACAAAGCTGAACAAAAACAAATCAAAGAACTGTGGATGCTGGAAATTAGAAACAAAAACTGAAATTGCTCAGCACCTAATATTATTGAACTTGATATTGAGTCCAGAAGGCTGCAGGGTCCCCAAACAGAAAATGAATAATTGTAGGCACTATTAAAAAAATACCAAAGAACTGCAGATGCTGGAAATCCAAAACAAAAACAGAAATTGCTGGAAAAACTCAACAGGTCTGGCAGCATCTGTGGAGAGAAAGCAGAGTCAACGCTTTGGGTCCAGTGACCCTTCTTCATAATTTCACTTTTTCCAGCAACTTCTGTTTTTGTGTCAATAGTTTTAGGGCCTGAACACCTTTTCCCATGTCCTCACCCCAACCCCTACACACCAGGCCTTGTCATCACATGGGTTGCTACCACAAACAATCCATTGTAAGCCATGAACAGGCCCCCTTAGCAGCTATTGATTCTCCCAGACTGACCATTCCTTCGTCTGTCCAACTGTTTTTCTCTCTTTCTGGGCTCCATCTCTACCTATCCTTTATTCTTCACCCTCTCCCCACCATATCTTCAACATCTATACCAAGCCTTTCCCAGCTACAGTCAGTTCTGAGGAAGGGTCACTGGACCTGAAATGTTAACTTTGTGCTCTCTGCACAGATGCTACCAGACCTGCTGAGTTCTTACAGTAACTTCTGAGGTTTTTTTATATCACAGAAATTGTTTGGCATCAATGATCCACAATCAATGCTAAACTCCCATGATTTTTAATTTACTTTCAGAGTGTACAGACTGTCAATAAGGTGCTGAATCCCTAGTTGACCTTTGAATGTTAGTAGATTTTGGATTCCAGTTCTGCCAGTATTCATTGTTGTCATAAGAGATAACAAGTGTGGGGCTGGATGAACACAGCAGGTCAAGCAGCATCATAGGAGCAGGAAAACTTGACGTTTTTTTCTGACGAAGGGTCTAGGCCCAAAACGTCAAGTTTTCCTGCTCCT
>JAHRHZ010000004.1:30869757-30902222 GCA_024137785.1 Ginglymostoma cirratum
CCCATGCTTGTTATCTCGGATTCTCCAGCATCTGCAGTACCTTTTATATCCATTGTTGTCATGTCCACCAGAACATCTGGGGATGCCTTGGGTAGATTCACTGCCAACAATCCTTCTTTTTGGTATCAGTATAAATTACTGACACTGAGTGGGGAAGGATGCCTACACTTAGGCAGAAGAAAGGCCCAATCTTAATGTACAGAATAGGTTTATTACAGGGTAGTTATTAGCTAGTAGCCTTATATCTGAATTATATGTAAGTTCGTTGTTAGACCTCGGGTTATTCTTAAATCATACGATACAAAAAAGACCCTTAGGGCCATTAAGTCCGTACTGCCAAAACTATGCTACCAGCTGCATCAGTCCCACTTTCCTGCACTAGGCCCAAATGCTTGAATATTATGAAAGAGTTGAAATAACTCAACAGAGGCGGGTATCCTGTGACCACATCACCCTTTATTTACATGTGGAGAGTCCTTGACACTGATCCTGGTCCCTCAGAGCCAGCTGTCAGAGTGACAGGATAGCTGACCCTCCTGTTTATATCTGTCAGCCAGGGCTCCCTGATTGGACCAGGTTAACAGCCCCAATCAGGGAACTCATTTTCTATGAGTCCACTGGCTGACTGCATTGCCATCACCACAAGAATAAGTACACCGTTTCTAGTTAGAAACATTGCTTAGCACTAGAAGACTAAAGACTGGTTATCTCCTCCCAGTAACAGCCCTTAAATCTTCCTGATGGCCATAGCTTGTCTTGTGATGTCAGTTAACCCTTTCAAGCACTAACTGCCTTATGCAGGAGTGATACATCTAATGGACTATTTTGTTGTGGGACTGAAATCACATGTGACCAGACTGGGTAGAGACAATACGTTTCGATTCCTGTAGGTGAACCAATTGGCTATTGTGACAATCCAACCACGTCATGGTCTCCGTTTATTTCTAACCAAATTCAAATTCTCAACCTGCCATGTTAGGATTTGGATTCACTCTCTGGTTTTCCAAAACCTTTGGGGGGATTTGTTAGGTTAATCGTTAAAATTGACATACATCTGGAACCTCATCACTAAAAGCAGTTCAATAGCGACTTCCTAAAGGAAATTGAATATGCATTTGAAAAGGACAAAATTGTAGGGCTGAGGAAACATGCAAGGAATGCAAGGCCAATTTTTTTCTAAAAAAAACTTATTTTCAAAGATTGTCAAAGTGATAGGCTGAATAATTCTCTCAGAGATCACTGGGACAGAATGGTTAACATTATTACATTTCTCATCTGTATCAATGGATGTTACGGGTAGCTTCACAGCAGCAGGAACCTGGGTTCGATTCCAGCCTCGGGCGACAGTCTGTGTGGAGTTTGCACATTCTCCCCGTGTCTGCATGGGTTTGCTCTGCGTGGTCCACTTTCCTCCCACAGTCCAAAGCTGTGCAGGTTTAGTGGATTGACTGTGCTAAATTGCCCAGCAATCTGCAGGGATGTGCAGGCTAGGAGGATTAGTCATGGGAAATACAGGGTTACAGGGATAGGGTAGGTAGGTGATTGGTTCTGGGTGAGATGCCCTTCAGAGGGTTGATGTGAACTCAATGGCCTGCACCCCCACTGTAGGGATTCTACGTTTAAGAGTAATGCCATCTAAACTAATTTACTACATCCTAGACAGGGAGGTAAGTACCTTTAATGTTGGTGCAAATGACAATCAGTTGAAGCCTTCAAAAAATATGGGTCCAAATATAAAAGTGAATCGCCAACATGAGTGTGGGTGGTCACTATTTTTAAATGTCATCAGCATTTGATCAAAAGAGTAGGCATATCCTAAACTGCCATTTACCTTCACAACGGCCCATATTGCCTGCTTAATCCCTTACACCTCATTATAAGGTAAGTAATATATCCTTCAGTGCTGTGAAATATTGAGCCTGAGTACATAACACAAGGCTGAAAAGGGAGGTCAATTCCATACACTGAGTACTTCTTTAAAAAACTTGATTCCTATGGTTGATGAAATAGCGTAATCTTATACGCCAGGTTGATTTACACACTATGATTTATGGTATAGATAGAATTCAGCATTGGGTAGATAAATACTGGGCCAAATTCAATGGAAAGGTGATGTAGCCAATAACTCATTAAGACTGATTAATCATTATTCTTCAATTACAGGACCTGATTTTAATCATATTTATTTTAAGTGAGGAAACACGCAAAGGGTAGTTGTAAAAGTTTTCCTTGATCTGGCACCTCAGGAATTTAATCCATCTTCTCATAGCCAACCATTTCAGTGTTTCCTAAAGCTTGCATCTTATTAGTTCAACCTTTATAGGCCGCAATGGTTGGTTTCAGACAATCAGAAGACAAATTTGAACCACACGGGGACCAGCGTGGTGTGAAGATAAAGAAAAGCAGAGACAGCTTTCTTGAACTGAACAAAAAAAATGAAGTTAGCAACAATTTAAAATCAAAGAAACATAAGAGCAAGAGTAGGCCATTCTGCCCCTCACGCCTACTCACCTGTAATATTGTTAATAATATTGTCAAAAAGCTCCAATAAGTTTATCAAAGGTGATTTCCTTGTTATAAATTCATGTTCATTCTGCCCAATCAATCACTATGTTCTGAATATTCTGTTGTCAAACCCTTACTAATAGATTTTAACATTTTTTCTACTACCTGTAGTCTGTAGTTTCCTGTTTTCTCTCTCTCTCCTTTCTTAAATAATTGGGGTTATATTTGCCCCCTTCCATTGTGCAGGTTCTGTTCCAAATTCTATAGAATGTTGAAAGATGAACACCAATGCATTCACTACCTCTACAATCATTCCTCTTAAGGATGTAGGTCATCTTGTCTTAGGGATTTATTAGCTTTCACTCCAATCAATTTGTCCAGTACTTTTTTTAAAACTAACTGGTTTTATTCAATTCCTGATTCCTACCGAACGCTTGGATCACTATTACTTCTAAAACATTTCTTATATCTTCCTCCATGAAAGATACAAAGTAATTATTTAGCTTTGCTATTATTTGTCATCATGAATTCTATTGTTTCTGACTCCACAGACTCACACTTGTCCTTATATACCTCTTTGTGTTTATTTGCGTACCTATAGAAACATTTACAGTTCAGTTTTAGGTTTCTTGCTAGCTTAGATTCATATTCTATTCTTCCTTCCTTGATTAGTTTCTTGGTTCCTCTTTGCATGATTCTAGAATACTCTTAATCTTCACGATCACTTTCATTAGCAACTTTGCATTTTATTTAGCATGATCTTTGTACTCTCTCAGGAACTAACATTGACTCGCTTTTCCAGTTGATTTTTGTGCCTTACAGGAAAGCATTTTGTTACAAACCATCTATTATTTCTTGAAATACTACCTATTGTTTGTCTATCATAATTTTTAATGTATTTTTTCAAACCACCACAGCCAACTTACCTCTCATTCCTCCACAGTTTGATTTGTTTATGGTCACTCTTCCCTTAAGGGTCTTTTACAACAAGATTATTAGCCAGCCTTTTCTTTATGGCCTAATACTAGGTCTAAAATAGCTCATTCCCCAATTGTTTCCCCAACAAAATGCTCTAGAAAACCATCTTGTACACAGTAGAGGAATTTGCCCTTCTCAACATTGCAGCTCACTAGATTTACTTAATCTATGTATAAATTGAGGTCACCTAAGATTACTGAATTTATTCTTGTTACACACCCCTCTAGTTTCTGATTTGCACCATGCCATACATTCCCACTATTGCTTGATGGCCTATAAACAACTTCTACCAATATTTATTCCCCCTTACTGCTTCATACCTCCACCCAAACATATTCCGCATCTCATTCTTCTGATCTAAGATCATCTCTCAATAACATACTGATCTCATCCTCTTATTATCAGTATTTTCTCACCTACTTTTCCTCTTCACCTATCCTGCTAAAATATTGACTATCCTTGAATATTTCTTTCAGCTTTGGTCACCATACAGCCACGTCTCTGTAACAAATAAAGAAAAAGTTGAAGCTGATAACGGTCCTGCTCAAACTCAGAAAAAGGACACGACGTTTTAGGACTAGGGTGAGAGGAAATCTTTACCACTCAAAAACTTGTAAGTTTTTGGAACTCTCTACTCCACAAGGCTGCTGATGCCCAGTCATTGAGTTCATCCAAGATAGAGTTGATAAGTACTTGGATGTAGAGAGAATTACGAGGCATGGCAGAAGAGGACTAAGTGGAGTTAAGTTGGAAGATAAAACCAAAATTTTGTTGAACGGTGGAGCAGGCTCAAAAGGCCAAAAGGCTTATACTCCTGTTCCCGTTTCTTAATATTCTTCAAAATAGGAGGGGGAACAAATTGGAAGCTGGATTAATTAGAAGATGAGTCACATTTTCAAAATTTTATTAAATATCCAGCACTTTATTTTCAGAACCTTACAACTGAAAAAGATTTCCATTATAAAATGCATTACTCAGCACCTTATCGTGTCCTCACTATCATGTTCTATGAGAATTTTTTTGGAAACAGGCCAATCTGACCAGCCCTAGTTTCCCAATAAAATAGAAATGATTTTCCTTTTCAGACATTCTCAGAACATCTAAAAACATATTCTGTTGGACACTTTACTGTTCTAGTAGGTTTGCTTAAACCCATTATAAAGGCTCATGCCTCATCTTAGAGTATAGAGTCATAGAGTTATATGGCACAGAAACAGACCCTTCAGCCCAACTCGTCCCTGCCAACCAGATATTCTAAATTAATCCAGTCCCATTTGCCAGCATTTAGCCCATATTCCTCTAAACCCTTCCCATTCATATACCCATCCAGAAGTCTTTTAAATGTTGTAATTTGATCAGCCTCTACCACTTTCTCTGGCAGCTCAGTCCAGACACACAACATACTCTGCATGAAGATGTTGCCCCAGCTCCCTTTTAAATCTTTCCTCTCTCACCTGTGCTCTCTAGTTTTGGACTCTTCTACCCTGCAAAAAAGATCTTAACTATTCACCCTATCTGCACCCCTAATGATTTTATAAACCTCTGTAAGGTCACCTCTCGGCTTCTGATGCTCCTGGGAAAATAGACTCAGCCTATTCAGCTCTCTCTTTAGCTCAAACCCTCTGCCCCAGCAACATGCTTGTAAATCTCTTCTGAACCCTTTCAAGTTTAACAACATCTTTCCTATAGCAGGTAGACCAGGATTGAGCGCAGTACTCCAAAATTGGCCTTACTAATGTCCTGTACAGACACAACATGGCATTGCAACTCCAGATCAATGCACTGACCAATAAAGACAAGTGTACCAAATGCCTTCTTCATTACCTCTCTACCTGCGACTCCGCCTTCAGGAACTACGAACCTGCACCCCAAGGTATCCTTGTTCAGCAACATTCCCCAGGACCCTACCATTAAGTGTTTAAGTCCTGCTCTGATTTGTCTTACCAAAATGCAACACCTCACATTTATCTAAATTAAATTCCATTTGCCACTCCTCGGCTTATTTTAAACAATATTTATTAACAGCAAGCACTTGCTGCTAAGGTTCCAAGCTGCTAGCCAAGTTCAATCACTTGGCCTCTGAGCTCATAGTTAATTCCCATCTTACCTCAAAGGCTCACAGCAAAACCTATTAAACAGCAAGTTAGTGGATAACCAAATAACCAAGGTTGTTACTTCTGGGTAAAAACCAAAGAACCGCGGACGCTGCAAATCAGGATCAAAGTTGCTGGAAAAGCCCAGCAGGTCTGGCAGCATCTGTGAAGGAAAAAATTCCAGCAAGTTTGTTTTTGTTGTTGTTATTTCTGGGAGTGTTTGAGGTTGGGTTGAGGGGATCTGGATTCGATCACTCATTCCTCTTCTTTAACAATCACCATTAGATTTCATGCATCCATTCATGGCAGACAAGACCTAAACTTAATCTTGTTTCCGTAAGAAATTAAAGTGCACAGAATGATTGATCTGATAAGATAACTATTTTTTTCCTGATGACTGTTGCCATTGGTTTAGCCTTTGGATGATAGATTTTAGTTGATACAGTTCAGAAATAGGCAAGCCACATTAATCGTGGCTAATTCTACATCAGACAAGTGCTCAAATAATTTGCAAGTTTGCAATTTGTTTCATGACCAGGACAATTTTGTAGATCAGTTGTGAATTAGCTTTTCACAACTTTTCAGAATATTTTCCATTTGCTTTCTTTTTATCGATAACAAATTATTATTCAATAGAGCCGCATTTGGAAAACATTCAGTGAAGCAAGGATACATTGTTAAATTTGATGTATTCAGCATTCATGGGAGACATGCCCCCATTGATTAGTACTATGTAAATGAATCAGGCTCTCTGGAAAATAGCAATTAGTGTGGAAATGAATTCTTAGATGCTGTGAACTCCTAAAAAAACTACCCATAAATATTTCCAGAATTGCCCAACAGAGGCAGCTCTAGTTCAAACAATATAACCCAAAAATGAGATCTGATGTTAATTGAAATGGCCATCTACATCTTAATTTCTACTCCTCCATTCCATCAGCTAGTTAGCTTCACACCAGCCCGAAATCAGCAAAAGTCACAGTTCAGGGCAATCCAGCAGGACATTGGCTCAGGCAGTCAACGCAACCCAAGTATAACTCCGTCTTGTGTTTGCTAAAAAACAGACAGATCTCAAAATGGTGCAGACATTGCCCTCCTTTAGTATTCATTGGAGTTTTCCATGTAGCTTCCTACCGATTGCAGAGCATCTGCTCTGCTGTTGGGACTGTAATGTGAGCCTTGCTTAAGCTTCTATTAATTGCTCAGACATGTTCTATGATATGGCTAGCACAAACGGGCCTTGAATCCAGACTTTTGGGCCTTGAGGTAGGAGGGGGTGTCACGACAAGTAAGCCACACAATGTGCTTCAATAACAAACTACTATACAGGTGCTACGTTGTGTTAGTAACACTGGAACTAAGTGACCTTATGTTTTGTGTCCACAATTCATCTGTATAATGTCTAACATCCATCATTTACCAACAAAATGTAGGTTAGGAAAAGAAAATTATAACTGCACATATGAGAAGCCAACACGGACACAAAGTCAAAAATAGAAATTGCTGGAAAAGCTCAGCAGGTCTGGCTGCATCTGTGGAGGGAAGTTGGATTGCGTGACCCTTCCTCTAAGCTTTTCCAGCAATTTCTTGTAGTGACACCCCCTCCTACCTCAAGGCCCAAAAGTCTGGATTCAAGGCCCGTTTGTGCTAGCCATATCATAGAACATGTCTGAGCAATTAATAGAAGCTTAAGCAAGGCTCACATTACAGTCCCAACAGCAGAGCAGATGCTCTGCAATTGGTAGGAAGCTACATGGAAAACTCCAATGAATACTAAAGGAGGGCAATGTCTGCACCATTTTGAGATCTGTCTGTTTTTTAGCAAACACAAGACGGAGTTATACTTGGGTTGCGTTGACTGCCTGAGCCAATGTCCTGCTGGATTGCCCTGATCTGTGACTTTTGCTGATTTCGGGCTGGTGTGAAGCTAACTAGCTGATGGAATGGAGGAGTAGAAATTAAGATGTAGATGGCCATTTCAATTAACATCAGATCTCATTGTTGGGTTATATTGTTTGAACAATTGTTATATTGCTGGAAAAGCTTAGAGGAAGGGTCACGCAATCCGACTTCCCTCCACAGATGCAGCCAGACCTGCTGAGCTTTTCCAGCAATTTCTTTTTTGATTGAGTGATCCTTCCTCTGAGCTTTACCAGCAATTTCTATTTTTGTTTCTGATTTACAGCCTCCGCACTTCTTTCAGTTTTTACAGACACAAGGTACTGTTGGTAAAACTTGTCCAGTCAGAAAGAATCATTTGGAACATGAGGCTGTTGATAAGAAAATATTTGAGTTTATTGGGCTTGGAGATTGGACATGTTTCCTGGTTACTAGAAAACATGCAACAATTTTTCCTCCCTCAAAGACGGAATTGTTCTATCGATCTTTGTTTTGGTTGGGTCCCTTTCACTCAAACAGTCATAATGTTGTTGTATTACAGAACAGAAAGCAGGAATGTTAACGTAATTCACAGGCAGTCATCAATGGGGATAAAGCATGATATGGAAGGCTATTATCTGTGTTGATCATGAGTTATAAATGATCCAAGGTGCCTTTCTCTATTGTTGCACGGGGACTCTTGGAAGAGTTTGGGCAAATTACCTTCCTAAAAAGAGCCGGTTGAAATCCAAGGTCTTTCCAAGGTCGTTAGTCATTCACTTTCTAATAACGATATATGTTTAGGTTTAGCACAAGGTCTACACAACTACTTCTCTCTTCAGAAGCTAGCCATCATCAAGAAATATATTAAATCACTACTGATTTAGCTTCCTATTAACGTTGATAAGTATTAACTCCGTACTCTATGCTTTCCACTTTTACAAGCTGATTTATCTGGGGAGTCAGGGCCAACATGAACTTAAAACACAAAACACATGCTGCACCCAACACAGAGTTACACCTTGTGATCCTATTGGCCGTCAACAGTACACCTAGATCTGAAGGTAGTTGGTGTTGTTAATATCCTAACTGAGCTCCATTTGAAATTTTGGACCCAAGGCTAGTTAATAAAACCACTGAGACTGATGTTTTACCATCCTTTGAGGAGGGGGGTCGGTGGTAGAAGTGCAGGCGATGGTCTTGTGGTATTAAATGAGATGCAGGTAATGTTCTGGGAAACTGGGTTCAAATACTGCCATGGCAGATGGTGGAATTTGAATTCAATAAAAATCTGGAAGTGTCTAAGAATGACAATGAATCCATTGTCAATTGTCAGAAAAACCTATCTGATTCACTAATGTCCTTTAGGGAAGGTAACTGCCATCCTTAACTGGTCGGGCCTACATGTGACTCCAGACCCACAGCAATGTGGTTGACACTTCAATTAGGGATGGGCAATAAATTCTGGTCTAGCTAGTGACACCCTCAACCTGTGAATGAATATCAAATAAACATAGGTCCTTCCAAGTAACACATGGGACAGAATGTTTGATTTCTGGAGGAGGCATGAGTTGCATGGGTGGACATGCAATTTCCTGACACGAGCTAACCCGCCAGTCTTGTGCCCTTATCTTGCCTCGGGGTCATTTTCATTGCCCACACTGACAGGTCATCTATTTTACCAATTTAAAGGCCTATGAAAGCCACTCAGATCAACCAAAGTGAATCCCCCCACTTGGGTCAAAACATGGTTAACTGCCTCTTGTAGATAGCCAGGGGTTCCTGCACTCCATTCTCCTAAGAAACTGTGCCCTCTGCCCAAGCCTCTACTCACCACGGCCTGTGTATGCTGAATATTTAATGGAAGGATTGCCACAATGTAGAAATGGTCTGTGTCCTATTCAATACTGAAACCGTTGAGAGCAGATGTCCATTACGTGGTCCCCTCTCCCTCTCTCTTATTTGTATTAATAGCTCTATCTCTGGTGTTGGACTGCTGAAAGGTCATTGCTAGAGAACCTCTACTAGTCCTCTAGGCTTAGGAGATCACACTCCACCCTTGATTTTGACAGTAATCACACTCCCTGGTAACAGAGGCTCATGACTAGAATGCCCACAAGCAGATCAAAAACCCAATCTATGGAGTCCCTTTGCTTGGATATGTTTTGAACCAGGGATTGTAGTTTAAGGATGTGGGATAGGCCATTTAGGACTGAGATGAGGAGAAATTTCTTCAGCCAGGGAGTGGTGAGCCTGTGGAATTCTTTGCCACAGAAAATGGTTGAGGCCAAAACATTGAACATTTTTAAGACAGAGTTAGATGTAGTTCTTAGGATTAAAGGGGATGAGGAGAAAGTGGGAAGAGGGGACTGAGTTGGATGATCAGCCATGATCATATTGAATGGTGGAGCTAGCTTGAAGGGCCTAATCCTATTCTCTATGTTTCGGTAAGGAAAAGCTGCTGCAATCTGCATCATAGGGCTGCTCTCTCATTAATCTGAGGGACACCACGCCTCAGGCAGGGGTAAGATTGAGAAGGTGGGACTTTTACAATAACCTCAGCCGGTGTAGGAATCGAACCCATACTTTTGGCTCACACTGCATTGCAAACCAGCCCACTGAGCTCACTGGCCCCTTGTTTCAATCATTGGTAAAGTAGAAATCATCAGCAAATGAATCCAGAATAATCTTTGCCACTAAGTGGCCTTTATCACCAGAGAAACAACGATTACATTTCATGCAATCAGTTTGCAGTATGCTGACAATTTCTTCTTTTGACCTCACATTGAGCCTAGTAAGCCCAAAATCCCTTTAAACAAACCGGGAAATCCAAATTCTGTTGGAAACTTGGGTGTTGTCAATCCTCACCCAATTCCAAATAAGTCATTTCACAAACATCTCTCCGTGTTAGAAAGCTGTGAGTTCATATCCCAGTCCTCCCACACTTCCCTGCAGAATCACATCCAACACTATCTTCAGCCAGTCTTGAAATGTCAGATGAGACATTAAACTGCTAATATTCTGCATCTGGTTCTACAGTGAAAGAATTTTTGAGAGTCTTTTTGTGCAAGGGAAGTTTTAACCTTTATTTCACTTTGTCTTGATGTTTGCAAAAGTGTACAAGATTATGTGACATTGCATTGCATCCTGCAATGATGTATGTTGTTTCATTAACATACCAGACTTTAGCTCTCTTTACTCCAAACACAAATGTACCTCTGTGAGTCCTTTCAGGTTAACCCCCTGGCATTATTTGAAGAATGGGAGTTATCCCAATATCTGAGGTAAAATTTGCCCCAAAAGTCGCATGCTTTAAAAGAAATAAAAATGCTCATTTTTCTCAAAGTTCACACTTGGCTTTGTGTCAATATGGAACTGCATTTCTCTACATTATTGTTTTGACAGTGTCATGCTTAAATCCTGCAGAATCTCACTTAATTTCAGAGGTGTATTCATTCCTGTTAGGTCCAAAGTCAAAATATCTGGTAATCTGTTAAAACGACAATATTTTTTGTGTATGCTGATAGGGAAGTGATAACAATTATAAAAGCAATTATAAATGATAATTTAAGTGGTAAAAGAAATGATAATGTAATCTAAATGAAAGAAGGAAAAATAACTATTTAAATGAAAGAAAGAATATGAGAAGAGCTGCAATTTCAATATAACATAAACAATCATCCCAAATTCATCTGTCCACCATCCAAATTCACAACAAATTACTCTGCCCTGACAAATCTCTAAATTGGTAAAACATCCCTCAGCGCAGACATCACCCATCCTATGGATAGCTTTACATGAGGGCGAACCCCTCATCAATCACTTTGTCTGTTTCCTCTCCCTGTGTAGTCTCAAGTTGTTGACTGTTGATGGAAGCAGCCTGTCTTTCAGGCAAATTTCTGTCTCCATTCCAGTTTCTCGAAACAAAAGGTTTGAACAAAAGAGAATCTATCATCTCTCACAGACCTGGCAAAATCTACACATTTTGTAAAACTGAGGGTTGCTGCACACACCTATGCAGCCAATCAATCAAAATCCATTTCCGTGCCCACGCCACATAAGGCCAATCAATCCCACAGCATATAGGTCAGGGAAAATACATTAAGAACAATTCTACTTTTTAATAAGAAAGAAACAACCTTGGTCAAAAAATCAAGAGGAAAAACAAACGGTGAAAACAAGAGCTGCAGCATGACATCCTTGGGAATAGAGCTAAAATCTGGAGTTAAAAAAATTTGCTCCTCACTTACATAATTGATTAGTTTCGACTTAATCAGAGCACAATCACACTTGGATTTAAATCAATGGTTTAAATAAATGTTTACAAAGTATCAATTCAGGTCAGGTTTACTTAAAGATCAAAAGTGAAGTGGAACAGAGATACAGAAAGAAAGAAGTGCAAAAGGTTAGAGATTTTCAGCTATGAACCTACAGCAGCATATCAAAAGCATTACCCTTTAAAGGAGCCATCGGCAAAATGCTTTGGGATGCCTACATGGCATTTACCGTGCTCTTCTTTATTTTCCATCTGTATCTGTGCACTAAAAGCTTCACTGAATATTGTTCTATAGTGCAGGTGCTCTATAAATTCAAGTTGTTGTTGGTGCAGTGTAAATCAGGTCACAAAAATACCTGGTATTTGGAAAATTAGTTTTAGTCCACAGGGCACTTGAGAAACAAGCGCAGATTAGACATGTAGAAATGTAGAAAATAGGAACAGCAGTAGGCCATTTGGCCCTTCAAGGCTTCTCCATCGTTCAATATGATCACGGCCGATCGTTTACTGAGAACCCTGCTCCCACTTTTTCCCTATATACTCTGAGCCCAAAGACCTATATCCAACTGTCTCTTGAAAACATTCAATGTTTTGGCCTCAACTGACTTCAGTGGCAGAGAATTCCACAGGCCCACCACTCCCTGGGCGAAAGGGTTTCTCCTCACATTAATCCTAAATGCCCTACCCCATACCCTTACACAGTGACCTGTGGTTCTGGACTCCCCTGGTCATCGACAATATCCTTACTGCATTTATCCTGTCTAACCCCATTAGAATCTTATAGTTTTCTCTGAGAATATACAATCCCCTCCCCACCCCTTTCTTCTAAACTCCAATGAATACAGTCCTAGGCAGTCTCTCTTCAAATGTCGGTCCTGCCATCTCAGAAAGAGATTTTATTCTATACAATCCATTTGTATATCCTTTCTAGGCATACTTGATGTTGGCAAGAGGATCTTGAAATGGTAGCATTTCCATTCTCCAGCATTAAATATTCTGCAACACATTTAACATAACTTTCCCAGAACAAAATCAGACTTTGGAAAGCGCTGAGTGTTAGGTATATTTCACAATAAGGATTAAGTGTGTACTCACTATGAGACTTTGATGGAATTCATAATAAAGAAATAAAATTATGTAATTTCTAGTCATTACCTGACCATTTCAGTATTTTAGTCACCTGGTATGCCCAGAACCTGAATTACAAATTGACTTTTGTCCCTCATTTAATTCCATTACAAGTATAGTTGTATGAAAATTATACCAGGAGGCTAAATGAAGCAACTGAATTTTTTTACATCATTTGACTGAAACATTTAATAAATGATTAATTTGTCACTAGACGCCAACTGAGATTTGGCTTCTCTATGGCCTGAGTACAGGTGTAAATGATATGGCAACACAATCAGACCAAGGAATATTAAGCAAACACACACAGGTAACCTCCTGACAAGGAAGATGGGGCATTGTCATCAACTTTCCCACCATTATCTACCACAGACGATGAGTTTAATCTTCAAAGGCACCGAATGCAGCTGATATCTCCAGGTGCAGTTGTTCCATGGCCCTATGTAGACAATCTCTCTCTGATATACATTGTACCAGCAAGAAGGAAAGTTTCTTTGTTGGATGTGAGGTCAGCCACAATCTTATTGAATGGCTGAACAGGTTTGAGGGGCCAAACAGCCTACTCCTGTTCCTATTTCTTATGGTAATCCATAGAATCCCTATAGTGTGGAAACAGGCCCTTCAGCCCAACAGGTCTACACCAACCCTCAGAAATCCCACTCAGGCCCATTCCCCAAATACACCTAATCTACACACCTCTGAACAATTTAACATAGCCGATCCACCTAGCCCACACATCTGCAGTGTGTGGGAGGAGACCGGACCACCCACAGGAAAAACCATTCAGATTCAGGGAGAAAGTGCAAACTCCACACAACAGTTGCCCATAGGGGAATTGAACCCAGGGCCTCTGCTACTGTGAGGCAGCAGTGCTAACCACTGAGCCACATGCCACCTGGTCTTTGAATATAGTCTTTGAATCGTGGAATCAGAGAAACGTAGAATCATCACAGCACAGATGAGGTAATTCAGCCCATTGTGGTCTGTACTAGCTATCTGCAAGGAAAACGGACTTAGTCTCATGCTCTATCCTCTCCCCATAGTCCTGATGCATTCTGGTGCTCACCCAAGTACTTTTTGAATACTCCTGTTGAATATATCTTCACCATCCCATCCAGCAGCACATTTCAGTTCCACACATAAAAGATTCTCACATCGCCATTGGTTCTTTTGCCATTGACTTTAAACTGGTGCCCTCTGAATCATAGAATTGTACGGTACAGAAGTAGGCCATTCAATCCATCGTGTCTGTACTGGCTGGTTCTTGACTCTTCTGCCATTGGACAATGCTCCTCTCTCTCACCGCACTTGCTCCATCAAATCTTACTTCAATCTTCCCTTCTCTGAGGAGAACACCCCCAGCTCCTCCAATCTAAGATTCAGAATGGCCTTGACAGGGTAGACATTGAGAGATTGTTTCTGCTAGCGGGGGAATCTAGAACAAGAGAGTCACATATTTAGAACAAATTAACAACAATTTCAAACTGACATGAGGGGAAATTCCTTCACTCAAATGGTGCAAATATTCAGAATTTTTAACCCCAGAAACTAGTGGATACCTCATTGTTGTATATATTTAAGGATGAGACAAGCAGATGTCAGGAAATCAAGGGATATGAAGACTGGGCATGAAAGTGGAGCTGAGGCCCCTGGATCAGCCACGATCTTTCTGAATGGCAGAGATGGCTTGGCAGCCATGACAGATGATTTCATCTATTTGTGGTCCTATCTTTTGTGTTTTTTGTGTCACTCAAGTTCCTCATCCCTGGAACTACTCTTGTAGATCTTTCCACCTCACTCTCTAAAGCTTTCATAACCTTCCAAAATTGCAGTGGCTAGAATTGGACATGATACCACAGTTGAGGCCAAACCAAAGTTTTATAAAGGTTTATTATAATTTTTTTTTGCTTTTGTACAGTATTGCTGTGTTTATAAAACCTGGGATTCCACATACCTTTCAAACCACTTTCCCAACCTACCGTTCCACCTTCAATGCTTTGTGTACATTTACCCTAGATTTCTCATTTTTAAAAAAAAATTCATTCATGGAGTGTGGGTATCACTGGCCACACCAGGTTTTATTGCCCATCCTTAATCATCTGGGGGACAGTTAAGAGACAACCACATTACTGTGGGTCTTGAGTCACATGTAGCCTAGACTAGGTACTGACAGCAGATTTCCTTCCTTAAGGACATTCATGAACCAGATGGGTTTTTATGACAATCAACAGCAGTTACATTGTTACTATTAGGCCCGCACTTTATTTCCTTTTCCAGAACAAACCCCCTCAAAGTATATCAAGAGGATGGCCTAGATCCTAACTTTTTTTTTAAAGACACGTGTAAGGTGCTATGTTCCTGATGTGATTCAATTGGTCCACTACTAGGCTTTAAGCAAAACGCACTTTATTCTTACAACACAATTCGAATACAAACAAAAAAGAAGTTTTGGCATAACTTTAACTCTATTGAAATACCTAATGAAATAACATATTATTTACCTACTCATCATCAACTGGTCCAGTATAGCAGCATCCATAAGTACACCCTTAACAACGGCAAATTCAGAAAAACAGATTTTCCTCGCGCGCTATCTCCTCCAGTCCATGAGAAAGGAACACTGAAAAGAAACCATCTAGCAGTGGAGACAAACCTGTATCTATCGGCTTCAACAGCCAAGTCCAATCCCCAACTGAAAGCACCTCTACAATCCTGGGTCTGTGTGATCCTGACTCCATTCACTCAGGCTCCTTTTGTCTATTGAAAAAAAGCACAGGGAGCTCAAAGCTGTTTACCCACTGCTTCTGAAGCAGACATTCTGTCACTACTGTGGCAACAGCTCTCTGCAAGAGAAACAGCACAGAAAAAATGTCTCTTAAAGGCATTCAACTCACATTCATTGAATTCTAACTTCATCATCTGCCTTTGTGGGATTCAAACCCATGTCTCCAGAGCATTGGCCTAAGGTTCTGGAATGTTAGTCCAGTGATATGGGCTTCTTTTATGTAACATTTTACCAAATGCCCTTTAGAATCCACATATGTCAGATTAACTACTTTACCTCAATTAACACCATAATTCCAAATTGCAATATACGTCTGTAACTCTTCATATTTACTGCACTCTCTTCATTTACTTAAATGCACATCACTGCTCTTTTGGGCTTCCTTTCTTTCTTCCTCACTTTGACTTCACTTACTAACTTATTATTTCCTATGCTAGTGCTGGCTGTATCCTGAAGCATTTTGCAAGCCCTGGTGTTCTCCTCTGTCATTCTTTTTTGGTCCCCAACCCCATGCCACATTGGTTCAATTTCCTCCCAACAGCACTACTAAAATGCCTGAGACAGAATTCAGTCTCAGTTCTATTCAGGTGTCATGTTGCTCAGAGTCAGACACAGGAATCTAAAGCCTTCCTTCCTGCACCATCTTTCCAGCCACACAATTGTCTGGCTTATCCTTCTATTTCTGTCCTCACTCGCATGTTACACTAGCAATAGTTTGGAGATACATTTGATAGTGTACGATCTTGCTAATTTTCTACCCAGCTCCCGCAATTCTGGTGACAGAACTACATCTCCCTTCCCCGTCTTAGTCATTGGTACCAAAATGGACAACAACACCTGGCTGGTTCTGATAAAAGGTCACTCAACCTGAAACATTAACTCTGATTTCTCTCCACAGATACTGCCAGACCTGCTGAACTTTTCTGGCAGTTTCTATTTTGCTTCTGATTTACAGCATCCACAGTTCTTTTGGTTTTTAGCTGCATCTTGCTGTTCTCCCTCCCCTTGAGGAGTGACCCATAACTGCTCTTTGATCCTGGCACTGGGGAGGCAACATACCATCCTGAACTCACATTGACTGCAGCAGAAACGTGTGTCTGTTCACCTAAGTTATGAATTGCCTATGACCATCAAGCCTACTTTCTTATTCCTACCCTCCTGTACAGTTGGTCCACTCGTGGTGTCAGAAGCTTGGCTCTAACTTTTTAAGGTACGTGAGATGTTAATAAACAAACCATGTATCTGTGCCTGTTTATCAATTAGATTGAAGAATGATGAAAGAAATTGTGAAAGGGATAATTGTGCAAGAGATAGGCAGAAAGGAAAAGTTTTTTCTTTCTGTTCACTAACACTAATGAAGGAATGAGACCCCACACTTGTAATCATTAATTTTCAGCTTCATTGCAGCTGGTTAGTTGTAATTAACATTCATCAAAATACAACAAAAGAACTGCAGATGCTGGAAATCAGAAATCAAAACAGAAATTTCTGGAAAATCTCCAAATGTCTGGTAGTATCTGTGAAGAGAAAGCAGAGTTAGTGTTTCGGGTCTAGTTACCCATTTTCAGAATGCTTGCTCAGATTAACACTCATCAGGTTGGCGGCATGGTGGCTCAGTGGTTAGCACTGCTGCCTCACAGCACCAGGAGCCCAGATTTGATCCCACCCTCGGGTGACTGTGCGGATTTTACATATTGTCCCCTGTGCCTGTGTGAGTTTCCTCCCACAGTCCAAAGATGCGCAGGTTAAGTGGATTAGCCATGCCAAATTGCTCAAAGTGTCCAGAGATGTGCAGGCTAGATGGATTAGCCTTGGAAAATACAGGAAAAGGATACTGCGGTGGGTCTAGGTGGGATGTCCTTTGGAGGGTTGGTGTGGACTCGAGGCGCCGAATGGCCTGCTTCCACACTATAGGGATTCTATTCTATGATTCTATGTTGGTCAAAGGAAAATTAGATTTGAAATGATTACTCAAAGTTCTGTGGTAAGCTCAGTTTATCTACAAATCAAACTTCACACCATTCAGTGCAATTGAAGGTGACAATGAAGCAGCACATCTTAGACAGAAATGTCTCAATTTCTTCTCAGTTGGTTCTATGGTATGTAAACACAAATGACAGTGAATATTCGTAGCCTTAGCATTCCTTTGATGCTATTTGAAGCAACCTAAATTGCTCTCCCACTCTCCCTCTCCCTTCACTCTTTCCCTAATCTATTCAACACTTCACTTTTTAAAGTGACCATTGGTGGGAGTTTTACGTTCACCAGAGGCAAGTGACATTGACAGCCAGGAATTGGAATGTTTTGCCTCTTCAGGGACTCTGGGCTCAATGGCTATCCAGCTGGGTGGGAGCAGGAGTTGCAGGTTGGCTAGTATCACCCCATCCCCTAGATGGGAGATTGGAGGGGTTAATCTCCCACACACAGCAGGTAGTCAATTAAAGGCCAAGTAAAGCCTATCATGGAGGCAAACTGGGAACTTCTGATTGGACACCAGGTCTCCTGAATTGTCGAGAGACACAATGCCTGCCTGGAGGAGACCTTCCAGCAGCAAATGGGCTGGGAGTTAATGAATCAGGCAGGCTTTGAGGGACACTCTTGCACATCGAGAGTATCCTTCCACCACTCAGGCCCTGTCAGCAGCTGAGTGTGTTTTTTTCAAATTTAAGCTTTGATAAAGTTGAAGATGGAGTGTCTCAGGAGGAGACGCCTCCAACCCCCTGACAACCACCCAACCCCCGACAACCGCACCCCCCTCCCCACCACCCCCCAACCACCACCCCCACCCCCCCGCCCACCTTTCTCTCTCCAACTTGAACTGAAGGCAATCACTTCTTCCTGACATCAGTCATAGAGTCATACAGCTCAGAAATGCACCTTTTGGCACGACTCGTCCATGCTGACTGTTTCTCCCAAACTAAACTAGTCCCATTTTCCTGCGTTTGCACCATATCCCTCTAAACCTTTCTCATTCGTGTACCTGTCCAAATGTCTTTTTAATGTTGTAATTGTACTAGCATCTACTGCTTCCTCTGGCAGTTCATTCCATATATGAACCACCCTATGTGGGAAAAAAAGATCTTCAGCTTCCACCTTCTGGCCAGGCATTGGCCAATCCAGGAAGATGCGACTGCCAGAGGATTATGTTTATTTGGGACTCCAATTGTTATCATGGCATTGAGGTCCTGACCCACAACCTTGTACCCAGTGCCAGTGACAATAAGTCCCAAGGTAAAGATAGACTGTTGCCAGCAGTACAGTGTTGCAGAACACCACCCAGTCTTGTCTAATGCCAGTGGACATGTACCCTGTGCCAGCTTTAAATGCCCTCTGAATCTGATGCCAATTAGTGAAAAGTTAGCAGCCGCCTCATTCTGTCACCCCATTTGATCACAGCGTCTGTTTGTGCCACGTGTCCAAATATCAGAATCATCGTCCCATTCTCTGGGGTGAATTGGAATTGCTGAAAACTCTCAGTCTGTTTGCTCATTTTGTCAACATCATCCGATGATCTAACCTTATTTCGGTGAGTAGTCAGCTCATCCTAATGGAAAAGGTAATGTTGATGAATGGCTAGAAATCAATCAGACACATAGCTTGTCCCAGTAACACCGTAAATGATGAAATGACAGCGCCTCTGCCTCTCAAATTCTTTGAGAACATTCACAATCTTAAATGCTGGGAAGACATATCAGTTCTCAGAGGGTTAATGGTGTTGACAGTGAAAGCTTACCTGTTCCATTCCCTTGCTTATCATTCCCTTTCTATTTCTGCAGCAATTATTAAAATAACAAGACCCTGAGAACCATCCCAAGATGAATTTGCTTCAGTAATGAAGACAGAAGATTAATCGGGTTCCAGATATGAGCCAATTGATCATTCCTGTCTAGTGGAATACAGCAAAGCCTATCTTCATATACAGACTCATAGATCAGGAGCAGATCGAGGAGACAAATAGTTACATTCGGGTCTGTTTGCATGTGCAAAATCACAATTTGCTGAAGGAAAATTGCCTGAGCACAAAGCAGCAAGTACTTTATTTGCTTCCAGCTCTGGTATATTGATTCAAGTCCAGTACCAAGCTCAACAGAACACCAGGCAACTGAGATCCAGGTTCATTGTCACAATGCCTTGTGAGCTGCACATCAAACTGTACTCTAGATTCAGTAAATTGCATGTCCAACTAAATTTCCAATGGACCAATCCCTAGATCCTGTTCATCCAAATTCCTTTGAACCCCAGATCCTGTTTGGCCATGGCCATGTGGCCATACCCACACCTTAAAAGCCCCAGGCCCAGTGAGCCTGAAGTAGAGAGATCCCTGGGCCCGGACTAATTCAAACCAAACCAAGTACCAAGGTCAAGAAAGGTCCAGGTCTTATCCCTAACTAGTTCTTATCTCTTAACTCCCTTCCAAAACACCTGAGCAAGGCATTTAGTTCCAGCACAATGAGGGATGGGCAACAGATGCTGGCCTGCATCCTACAAAAGAAGAAAGGAAAAAATGTGGGAACCGCCCACGTCCGCATCCTGTCCTACCATTCTAAGTTCACTCTTGCATGAGGAGGAAAACTGGGAAACTATATTCCATCCCAAAGTTCACACTCCTGACTTAGAACCATTCAACCTGCCCACTCCCCAGATTTCTGGCCCCAGTCGAGTTTCACAGAAATCCTACAGTGTGGGAGTGGGCCATTCAGCTCATTGAGTCCATGCCAGCTCTCTGAAGAGAAGCATCCCTCCCACTCTCTGTAACCCCACATTTCCCATGGCAAATCCACATACATTGTACATCTTTGCACTTTGGGAGGAAACCACGGCACACAGAGGAAATGCACACAGACGCGGGGAGAATATGCAAACTCCACACAAACAGACAGTCAAAGGTGGAATCAAAATCAGGACCTTGGTACTGTAAGGCAGTTGTGCTAACCACTGAGCTACCATGCTGCCCACAACTTAATTGATCCCATCTGCCCCCCAAAAATATTTCATGATTCCTCTTTACCTTCCACTGAGCCACCATGCCATCACCACTTTTGATGTATGTGTGAAGTGGTTTGAGCTTTAGCCTGGTTAAAAACTGGGGCTAATGTTGCATGTGTAATTGTGGTAACTATCTAACTATGTGTAACTGTGCACAGAGCAATTCCACACCAAAGAACGGTCTGTTCCCCTCAATTAGGAAGTCTTACAGCACTTCACAGCAGCAGTATTAGTTCCCCAACTCCAGATTCATCCCTGCACTTACATGAAGCCAAGCCACCAAAATGATGGTGTTATTTTCCCAGGTGAACATCAGTGAAGATCAGTAACTTTTAACAGAAGTAGAAAATCAAAAACCCAGTTATTTGATAAAAGAACAAGTCTTTTAGATTTCAGGTTTTAAAACAGAAGTATTTTCCTGTGCTGGGGTCAAATTAACCAATACAATATCTTGCACGACCTCATATTCTAACGCATGTAAGAATCAGCATGAGCTAAATGTGAATTAACTGGCAAATTGCAGTTGATTATAAATTACAAATTACTTATTAAATTGTAGATACGGGTTTTAAAAATCTACTAGGCTGTCTAGAGTATATGTTTGATTAAACTCAATGACATAGTTATTCAAAGCTCTGTCTTTCTCATGAAGATTTCAGCTCCTCTCTTAGGATTTGCCTAATCCCCAGCTGACAGCTATGCACAATGAACCTCTGATCCAAAAGTGTGTTTTTCATCAAAAATAGCACACATCTGCAGAACCTCTGTGACATGGTATGGATGACATAGATCTGCCAATATTACCATGAAGAAACTTCTGCAGTAACTGTGTATTTGTTTATTCTCAGTATCTGGATATAGCCTCCATCTTCTTCAGTTTGCCTGTACTGCATCATTGGGATCATCATCTGCTATTCTGAAAGCTCCATGCTCTTTTATATGTTTGACCCAGTTTCAATAACCCAAAAGGATGATGCGGTGGCTCAGTGGTTAGCACTGCAGCCTCACAGCACCAGGGACCTGGGTTTGATTCCAGCTTCGGGTGACTGCCTGTGTGGAGGTAGCACATTCTCCCTGTGTCTGCGTGGGTTTCTTCCGGGTGCTCCAGATTTGTCCCACAGTCCAAACGTTAGGGTGGATTGGCCATGCTAAATTTCCCCATAGTATTCAGGAATATGTAGGCTATGTGGATTACCCATGGCAAATGCAGGGTTACAGGGATAGGTTAGGGTGGCATGGGTCTGTGTGGGCTGCTCTTTAGAGGGTTGGTGTGAACTTGATGGGCTGAATGGCCTGCTTCTACATTGTGGGATTCCGTTCTAAGTTTTGGTTTCTAATTCTAGTTTTAGTTTCAGACTCAGATAACTGGGCAATCTTCCCTTATCAGTTTCACATTTCAATTAGGGTCTACCTTAAAATATACAAGTTTTGAAGCCATAGATTCCATCACAATTGTGTAAATGCCTTATAATTTTGAACTGGTTTAATTGGTGATTTCATTCCATTACTAATATGAGAACCAAATACCATATATATTCTATAAAGGCAAACAATGGAGACCCCATGTTTAGGCAGAAACAGGTCATATTATTTGAGGGGTTGAAATCCAAGCCTTTGGAACTGCCGATAACAAAACTGAGATTGGGTGCTGGCCGTGGTCCTGAATTCAGCAGCTACCACCTGCCCCAGGATCTTTGCTGGGCTTTCTGAGGGTCAAATACAGAAATAACAATTCTGAAAAAGACCCACTGGGCTATTAAAAATAAATGACTTTTGTGCCAAGGCAAGGGTTGACTTATACTTGCAATTTATGAAAAACGTGGGATTCAGGAGCCAAGTGTCTGGGATTGACTTGACAATTACCTAAGTATTTATAGTCATTAGTTTATACATTTGAAAAGCTGAAAGATGTCTTTAGATCTTCCCTCAGCCAGGTTACATATCTTTGTTGGGCTAAATTGATTTCCCATCATTCTCAAGTTGGTGCCTGTGACGAAAGCCCATTACTAAAAGTGATGAAGTATCCAATGGTTCAAAATAACAGATAAATCCAAGCTGCTCACAATGATGGAGTGTTTAATTATGCCTGAGAAAGACAAAAGAGTAAGGTTGTTTAAATTAACAGCATGAATTACATGAACCGAGTGCGCCAAAAAATCCTGTTGGCTGTCAGTTTTCTCAGGTTTATTAATGCCAGCTGTCAGTGTGCTGTCCAGCTGTTCACCTGTGGGCTTCCTTGAGCAGCATATGTTCCGGGCTTGAGGAATGTAGCATTTATTAGGAGTGAATACCCGAGAGGCCATTTTAGAAAGTAAGACATGATGAAATTTACTGGTGGCGCAGCCTCCAGATTGAGATTGACTGCCTTCATTTCCTATCAAGTTCCAGCCATTTACTTTCAGCTACTCATTGACCTAAATTTAGCTTCAGAATTCTGTGCTTCACCAATTCCTTTCCAATTTGAAGGTGTGTATCAGACAAAATAAAGTTATCTTATGTTTCAACTTCTTAAAATCCAGTTTGCTCCCACCAGGGTCCATAGGCGCTCAGAGGATAGATGTTAACTGCTAGTTTGCTTTCTGTAGCTGCTGGACTGTAGCCAAGGCACATGGCCTACTTGAATTACCCAGACCCTACTAAATCCTATTGAAGACGAGTCTTTACCTGAGTACAAACGCCCACTCATACTCTGTGAGGTGATTGATAGAGACTAGTTGCCTCTACCTTTAACTCTTTCTCTCTTGTTCTCCCTCAAATTCTGGCAGGCTGTCTTGTCCCTTTCAGATTCAGTGATACCTTAGAAAACCCTGTAAGTTGGGAGCACAGTGGTTTGCAATCCTCCTCTCTAAGCTATTCCATGGATCACATGGGTCTTGTATCCATTAGAATGTTAATTAGTTATCCTCTGAATGCTCAACACAATTTTATCTTGGAAGTAAGTGGGTATAAATGAATATAAAACATCACATTCCTGTCACTTTGACATAGCCCTAAGTACTAACCACTGGCAGCTGATTGTTGGCATTGCTCACTCTCACCAATTCTCGTTTCTATCTGAGTCTAACGACCTGTTTAATCATCAATAGTGGATGATGAATGATGAGAGAGTTTGGACAAAAAGAGACACTTGTTTATAACACAATATATAGTTTATTACATGATAGCAATAGATTTAACTAATAATAACTTATTAGAAATAACTACAACCACCAAGAGCCAGATATGTTATGTGTGTGTCCCTCAGAACCTTGTGCAAGACTGCTTTTCCAAGGCTACATGACACTATCAGATTGGGTGGAGCTTATGTAATTTCAGCATTAATTCTTTCAGAATCATTAACTTATACAATATTCCCTACTAGACCTCTGTGAGACTTGGAGAGTAAAAAATTAACCATTAGCTGTTCTGCTTATCATTTATAAATGCAACTGTGCTGCACCTTCCCCTGAATAAGATAATCAAGGGCCTCTCTATGGTTTGACAAGCAAGCTTCCCAAACTTGTTGCCGGGCAGATTTCAGGCCATATTTGCTGTCAGCAGAACTCAGAATAGGTAATATGACCCCCCTTATTAATTTCTCCATTTCAGCCACAATTAAAATGACAGCCCCAAAAATGCTCTTGCAAAAGTTCATGTTAATGACATATTATCATCACCCCTTTGTCTCCCCAACAAGTCCTCTGCCTCCGCACTTACTTCTTCAACTGTGAACCTAACCCTCCCTCTACTGACCCCTTCTCCCGCCTCCAACACAAGCCCTCCTCCTGGACACCACCCCAAGGCCTCCTACCCTCCCTCGACCTCGTCATCTCCAACTGCCGTCGAGACATCAATCTCCTCAACTTCTCCACCCCTCTCACCCTCTCCAACCTCTCCCCCACAGATTGCGCAGCTCTCCGCTCCCTCCGCTCCAATCCCAACCTCACCATAAAACCCGCGGACAAGGGGGGGGTGCAGTTGTAGTATGGCGCACTGACCTCTACATTGCTGAGGCCAGGCACCAAGTCTCCGACACCTCCTCCTACCACCCCCTGGATCATGACCCCACCCCAGAGCACCAAATCATCATCTCCGAAACCATCCACAACCTCATCACCTCAGGTGACCTCCCACCCACCGCCTCCAACCTCATCGTTCCCCAGCACCGCACCGCCCGCTTCTATCTCCTCCCCAAAATCCACAAACCTGAATGCCCTGGTCGACCCATTGTCTCCGCCTGCTCCTGCCCCACCGAACTTACTTGCACCTACCTTGACTCCATTTTCTCCCCCTTGGTCCAGGAACTCCCTACCTAAATCCGTGACACCACCCATGCCCTCCACCTCCTCCAGAACTTCCAATTCCCCGGTCCCCAACACCTCATTTTTACCATGGACGTACAGTCCCGATACACCTGCATTCCCCGTGCAGATGGCCTAAAGGCGCTTCACTTCTTCCTGTCCCGCAGACCTGACCAGTCCCCCTCCACTGACACCCTCATCCGCTTAGCCGAACTCGTCCTCACCTTCAACAACTTCTCTTTCAATTCCTCCCACTTCCTACAGACGAAGGGGGTGGCCATGGGTACCCGCATGGACCCAAGCTAAGCCTGCCTCTTTGTAGGTTACATGGAACAATCCCACTTCCGTACCTACACTGGCCCTAAACCCCACCTCTTCCTCCGTTACGTTGATGACTGTATCGGCGCCGCCTCGTGCTCCCATGAGGAGCTCGAACAGTTCATCCACTTCACCAACACCTTCCACCCCAACCTTAAGTTCACCTGGACCATCTCTAACACCTCTCTCACCTTCCTGGACTTCTCTGTCTCCATCTTGGGTAACCATCTAGAAACCGATATCCATTTCAAGCCCACCGACTCCCACAGCTACCGAGAATACACCTCCTCCCACCCACCTTCCTGCAAAAATGCCATCCCCTATTCCCAATTCCTTCTCCTCTGCAGCATCTGCTCCCAGGATGAGGCATTCCACTCCCATACATCGCAGATGTCCTCGTTCTTCGAGGACCGCAACCTCCCCTCCGCAGTGGTCAAGAACGCCCTCGACCGTGTATCCCGCATTTCCCGCAACTCATTCCTCACACCCCCTCGCCGCAATAACAACCAAAAAAGAATCCCCCTCGTCCTCACGTACCACCCCACCAACCTCTGGATCCAACGCATCATCCTCTGACTCTTCCGCCATCTGAAATCCGACCCCACCACCAAAGACATTTTTCCCTCCCCACCCTTGTCTGCTTTCCGGAGGGATCACTCTCCCCGTGACTCCCTTGTCCACTCCACACTCCCCTCCAGCCCCACCACACCTGGCACTTTTCCCTGCAACTGCAGGAAGTGCTACACCTGCCCCCACACCTCCTCCTTCATCCCCATGCCAGACCCCAAGAAGACTTTCCACATCAAGCAAATGTTCACCTGCACATCTGCCAATGTGGTATACTGCATCCGCTGTACCCGTTGTGGCCTCCTCTACATCAGGGAAACCAAGCAGAGGCTTGGGGACCACTTTGCAGAACACCTGCGCTCAGTTCGCAACAAACAATTGCACCTCCCAGTCGCGAACCATTTCAACTCCCCCTCCCATTCCTCAGATGACATGTACATCCTGGGCCTCCTACAATGCCACAGTGATGCCACCCGAAGGCTGCAGGAACAGCAATTCATATTCAGCCTGGGAATCCTGCAGCCCAATGGTATCAATGTGGATTTCACAAGCTTCAAAATCTCCCCTCCCCTAACCGCATCGCCAAACCAGCCCAGCTCATCCCCGCCTCCCTAACCTGTTCTTCCTCTCACCTATCCCCTCCTCCCACCTCAAGCTGCACCCCCATCTCCTGCCTACTAACCTATCCAGCCCCCTTGACCTGTCCGTCCTCCCTGGACTGACCTATCTCCTCCCTTCCTCCCCACCTACACTCACTTTTACTGGCTCCATCCCCGCCTCTTTGACCTGTTTGTCTCCTCTCCACCTATCCTCTCCTCTATCCATCTTCTATCCGCCTCCCCCTCTCTCCCTATTTATTTCAGAACCTTCTTCCCCTCCCCCATTTCTGATGAAGGGTCTCGGCCGAAACGTCAAGCTTTCCTGCTCCTGTGATGCTGCTTGGCCTGCTGTGTTCATCCAGCTCCACACCTTGTTATCTCATCATCATGATGTCCTGCCTTCTACGACAATCAGTGAAAGAAAAGACACTTTTCCCCCCTAAATTGTCTGATTTTTGACTGACATGCAATAAGCATAGTTTTTATGCATTCACATGATGTGGGCATCACTGGTCGAGCCAGCATTTATTGCCCTTGCATATTTGCCCAGATGGCAGTTAAAAGTCAATTATGTTTCTGTAGATCTGGAGGCACACGTCGGCCAGACCAGGTAAGGATGGCAGATTTCCTTCCCTGAAGGACATAAGCAAACCAGATGGGTTTTTCCAGCATTTGGCAATGGTTTCATGGTCATCATTAGATTATTATCAAATTCAAATTCCACCATCTGCCATGGCAGGATTTAATCTGTGTCCCGAGAATATTACCTGGGTCTCCAGATTAATAGTTTAGCAATGATACCAATAGACCGTCGCCTCCCCTTTTAGCCTCTGTCCAATATTTTTGTAATTAACAAACAGAAATGGTGACCGGTGACCCAACAGTTCAGATGCCAGACTAAACCTCTGGAAATTGTTTGTTCGGATCTCCCCCTAATCACTGGAGGCATTCAACCCAATTAAAGGAATACATAAGTACAAAGGTCTTTGAGTCTTTTAAAGGAAACAGAACTGCTGGAAATGACATAATCACACAAGTTTTTGAGTATCCCCATAGCTATTGCTTTATTTTCCCTTCTGGATTGCTCCAGTGATGTTATGAAATTAAATCTTTGATTGGTAGAAACTCCAGGCCAAGCCTAATGCAGCCCAAAGCCTCACGTTATTAGTGTCCTCTGCTCCGAGCCATGGCCACAGTTGACAGCTCAATGGGAAAACCAACCAAGCAAATTTCACATCAGAGCATCTTCACAGTTCAACAGAATCACCGTGGCGTTGATCTCTGGCAACAATAATATTCGATAGTCATAAATTCATAGAGCACGGAAACAGACCCTTCGGTCCAACAGTCCATGCCAAACATAATCCCAAACTAAACTAGTCCCACCTGCCTGCTCCTGGCCCATATCCCTCCAAACCTTTCCTATTCATGTACTTATCCAAATGTCTTTTAAACGTTGTAACTGTGCCCACATCCACCACTTCCTCAAGTTCATTCCATACGTGAACAACCCTCTGTGTAAAAAATTTGCCTCTCACGTCTCTTTTAAATCTCTCTCCCCTCACCTTAAAACTGTGCCCCCTCATCTTGAAACCCCCCATCCTAGGGAATAGACAACTACCATTAATTCTATCTATACCCCTCATTATTTTATAAACTTCTGTAAGGTTACCTCTCAACCTCCCACGCTCCAGTGAAAAAAGGTCCCGGCCTACCCAAATCCAGCTATCCGAAGCTGGCTGTGTACCAAAACCAAGGTTTTTTTTTATCAAGCTGCCATTCAGGAATTTTAATTACTAAAGGAAAGGGTAAAATGTCTCAATTGACAAGGTGCTGCATTGGCACATGCGGTGTGCTGACTAGTTACCAGCTTCACCTGCCTGTGCTTTCCCAACCAACCCTTGACCGCATCCAACCCAACCCCACCCGACTCCTTAAAAACTGGCAAGATCCAAAATCTGGCACGGATTCAAGCCCAATGCTGCCAGTTTAGAGACCTTGAACCTGTGTTTTCGAATTCAGCATATTTTAGAATTTGATGCCATTCACATGATTGTAAACTAAATAACTGCATCAGAAAGAGGGAACTACCTGGAACAGTTTTCTAAAAATGAACCAAAGAACCCTTACAGTGTGGAAGCAGGTCATTCAGCCCATCAAATCCACACCCACCCGCCAAAGAGTATTTGACCCAGACCCACCCCATAACCTTGCATTTCCCATGGCCAATCCACCTAGTCTGCATACTATGGGGAAATTTAGCAAGGGTAATCCAGCTAATCTGCACATTTTTGGACTGTGGGATGAAACGCAAGCAGACATGGGGAGAATGTGCAAACTCCACACAAACAGTCACCCGAAGCTGGAACCAAACCTGGGTCCCTGGAGCTGTGAGGCAGCAGTGCTGACCGCTGAGCCAACATGCCTCCCAGCCAATCTGATGGTTCTGAGCATCAGTTTACCCACTTGCTGTATCACAAAATGTTAACCAAATAGTTCTGTACCCTAACTTCTAGCCTTGTCAACAGCACAATAATGAGCTACCTTAGCTAGATAATACACTACCCAGCACAGTTGGGTGCTACTCAGATCTAAGAGATGCCCTGATGAATGCTAATGATAATTGTACCTTTAGGTTACACATTTATCCAATGAATATTTTCTTTAAAATTATGGAATCAGAGAGATATATAACAATGTCCCCAAAGGGACTGTAAGAGTGCCCTGAGCTTCATTCAGGGTGTGGATCTTGTCCTACTGTGGGTAAAATTCTTGCCAGGCAGGATGAGGAGACATTAAGTAGCCATTTAACAGGCCCAAGTGCAGGCAGGATGCCAAAATCTGTAAAACATCAGAGAGGATGTGGTAGGTGATAGGAAAGCCACCTCCTGGATTTCCCTTATCCCACACACTGGCAATGAGCATAGTATCCACCCCGTAGATTACCGCTGAAAAATATTACCCGAATTACTCTGTCAAAATATTGAAAGGAGAAACCTGGGGAGATTATTTTATTAGGTAATTAAAATAATGACTCTCATTTATTCAGACAACAGCGGGTGAAATAAAGCCTCATTTTCCTCTCAGTTTATACATGATATTAGTAGAGCTGGCTATCAAAATAAACCTATCATCCAGATGTTGTATGTCCTGGGGGCTTTGAATAGGTACTGCACCCAAATATACAAAACACACCCTAAACCTAACTGTGCCTGGCCGAGCTTTGCGATGAAATACTGCCTCAGAAAATGGTCCTTTGCACACTTGCTCCAAATTGTCTTTAGCTGCCAACACAGTTCCTTTGTAACTCATTATCCATATGTCCAACCTCCCAAATATACCACCGGGACATAATCATCTCCTCAGAAAAGATCATGCGATGAATTCCAACCATGGAAACATGGGAATGATCACTGCTTGAAGTTCTAACAAAGACTTTCTGGTGGTTAAACTTGAGCCAGTCTCAGTGATATAGGCTGATATATTCCAAAAAATGTGGCTTCTTTTCAAGAAGATTTTCTTCCTTTCTCTTTGAAAGACACTGGGATGAAGCTTAACCCCCAGGGATTGGCATCTGGGGGACAGGTTGGAAGTAATTCATTTTTTTTTAATCCAAGCGTCAACAGCACCACAGCTTCTGCTGTAACAGAGACTACGCAAAGGACAGGTAAATGATACATTATCGGGTTATGGGTCAGATAGCAGTCAGTTTCTATTGTGTCTCCATTTTAACAGATTTTTAAAAACATTTTGAACCCATTGACATTGGTTTCCCTGGAGCTTGGGCAATTTGCAGGTAAAAGGAGGCACAAAGGGCTGGATTCCCCAAGGAGACCACATTTGCAGCACTCCCCATGGGCCAAGAGGAGCAGTTCCTTGGCCCAACAAGCTTCATCAAAATCTGCATCCATCCTGCTGTCAGTGAGCTTAGCTCTTTGACGATGGCAGAACATATCGAGTAGTAAAATGTATGAGATCTTGGGCTTCATAAATAGAGGTTTTGAGAACTAAAGCACCGAAGTTATGTTGAATGAGTTTATGCTCTTGCTAAGCCACTACAGAGAATTTCCCACAATTCTAGTCACCACCCTCCAAGAGGGGTGTCAGGATCCTTGAGAAAGTGCAGAGGAGAATTCAAAATGTCTCTGGGAATGGTGGAAGTTAGCTCCAAGGTGAGGCTGGAGAAACTGGTGTGGTTCTCCTTGGAGAAAAAGAAATTGCTTGAGATTTGCTAGAGGTGCACAACGTTGTGATGGTGTTGCACAAGGTAGGCCAAGAAAGAGTTAACTGGTGGCACAAAGAGAAGGGGGACACAAATTTAAAGTTTTAGGAGAGAAATAGTGGGGGAAATGTGAGAATCATTTTTGTATTGCAAGTCGCAATGACCTGAAACACATTCAGGGTCCTGAAAGCAGAGACAGTCAATCATTTTACGATGAAATTGGATGGAGACTCGAGGCAATCAAACTTGCCAAGTTATGGAGGTAGAGCGAGGAACGGTACTGACTAGATTGATCAAACAATGCCTTCATTCACTCGATGGACCAAATGGCTGCCTTCTTTGCTACAATGTCTCTGTGACTCAACTCTGTGATAAGCTTTCATATTTTCAAAAAACTTTTACTGACTGGGTCTTGTCTCAACCTTTTTCTGTCAAGAATACAGAGACCGAGGCCAAAAAAATCAAATAAGCATGTGGTCACATAATTATGGCCATGAGTCTCAATGTCATCGACATACAAATGACCCAGGCTCTCAATGTTCCACAAGATTGAGGGTAAGGTGAGAAAGGGTGACAGAGAGAGAGACATGGCACCAGTTCTGATGTTCTCAGTCATGCCTGATGCCACATTGTCCAATCCCAGGATGCTTAGACCTATCTCCTCCCTAAGCCTCATATTCCAAGCATCCTCGCCCTGTGAGAGAGAAGGCAGAGTGTCAGTGATCGTCTAACGCTGTGCCTTGTGGACATGTCTGCCATTGTTGAATAGCTGGGGGTAGGTGAAGGCAGTGAGAGATGGGTGAGAAGTTAGCAGCATTGGTAGGTCTGCAAGCTGGAGCATTTACACATTTGGTCTGAGTGGTGGAGAGTGCTGCTGGAGGTCTGCAGCCTGGAGCATTGTAAAAGGCTCAATTAAAAGGGCAGCATGGTGGCTTGGTCGTTAACATACCTGTCTCACTGCTCCAGGTACCCAGCCTTGTGTGACTGTCTGTGTGTGGAGTTGGCACGTTCTCCCTGTGTCTGTGTGGGTTTCCTCTCAAAGTCCAAAGATGTGCTGGTTAAATGGGTTGACCATGCTAAATTGCCCCATAATGTCAAGATATGTGCAGGTTAGGTGGATTAGTCATGTAGAATGCAGGGTTATGGGGACAGGGATGGGTCTGGGTGGGATGGTCTCCAGAGGGCCAGTATGGATTTAATGGGATGAATGGCCTGCTTCCATACTGTCGGAATTCTAGGATTCTAAATATGACTGTGTGAAGCTGCTTAACCAACCATGTGAGCTCATTAGATATCTTGTGCCACTGCTGCCAAACCCTGGAAGGTTTCTCTCCGCAGGGCCTAGCGGGTTTTCTTGTGGCATTGCTCCCACTTTTCACAGATAATACACCCTGGGATTCCTGACACTGCCACCAACACCATCTTTAAAAGGCCCTTGTTCACCCAGTCATGCCTAGCCAGATCCGAGTCACCCCACACATTTTCCCCAGACATGACAGCTAAGTGGGAAGTAGCGCCCCATTTTGCAGGCAGGGGCCTGCAGGTGCTGGTGAATGGGACAGTAGTGAGGAGGGACTCCCTCCTCCTACAGGACTACACCAGACCATGCCAGCCTAGTCTGTGCACCCTGAGCTGGCTAGAGGAAGAAGGCCAATGTGCCTTCACCACACCATCAAAGGGAAGTGCCATCACCTTCTGTCTGCCACCTTACCCTCACTCTATCTCCGCTGCATCCACCACCCACCAAAGTTGATGCTCCATTGCTCTCACTATCGCCTGCAGCATCTCCCCTCAATCCCTGATCCCCAACCTGGCACTGATCATTCCCTCACTCAGAAAGTCTCACACCA
>JAHRHZ010000004.1:30902622-30949621 GCA_024137785.1 Ginglymostoma cirratum
CCCCCCCCCCACACCAACACTAACAGCTGGGTCCCCCCCCACACACCAACACTAACAGCTGGGCCCCCCCACACCAACACTAACAGCTTGACCAGCCACTTCTACCTCACTCAGTATCTACCTTTGACTCATTCCAGGAAGTAACAGCCCACGATAGGAAAGAGAGAGTCAGGACACGTAGTGAGGCACTCAATATTCATCTCCTCACTTTCCACAAGGAGAGGATCCTGACTCTTAATGCTCAGAGTGTCCTACTGACCATGTCCAAGCCCCCTCAACCGATATCAGAGTCTGTCCTTGACTTACTGTGTCAGGAACCCCTCAATGAAAGATACTTCCTTGACTTCAAAGAGGACAACCCTAAGCAAATGGGAACTCATTTAATTTGTGATTATGGTTGACATGGATGAGTTAGACCAAGTCTGTTTCCCTGCTGTATGACGTTCAGTCTGTTTTGTTATAGAGGGAGCTGCCATTGTCTGTAAGTGAGATTGACAATGACATGGGGCACCTACAGCAAGCTGCCAAGTGCCATGACTGGTGACTACTGATAAGCAGGACAAATTGCCTGGCTTTGTGTCTGCACTGAAAGACAAGTTAAGACAGAGGTGCTGTGAGTCTTTAAGCTCCAACTGAGGGACTGAAGCTCTAAATAAAAAGCAAGACAAGGCAGGGATCCTGAGAGCATCCTGGTAGGCTTAGGGTGAGCGAGCTGTAACAAAACAAGCAGGCAAACCCGAGATGCCAGATTCAGTCTGCGAGCTGGTGCCCATCCCTGCTGCAGGGGCACATCATGCATTTCCCAATGAGTGGCATGAGCTGCGGTAGTACAAAATGCAGAAGCATACTGTCAATGGATTGGAAATGTGCCATGATGATGTAGACAGATTTGGCACTTTTCTGATGCCAGCATCCATGGCTTTAAGCTGCATGCACCTCAGAGCACATGGGGCATACCCAGAGATGCTAGTGCCAGCTGTCCAAGATAGAGATCTGGCGAAGCAAGTGCTGAGCTGGAGTCACTAATTCTAGAGATGTGCTCGGATGGGAACCTGTGTTTAAATGAGACGAGGTCAGGTGATAATGAGAGAGTACTGACTATTAATCCCTACGAAGAGGCTTCTCACTACTCACAAGAAAGAATCCCATCTCGCTTCTGAGACTCAGAAAATGCTGCACCCAGTGTCAAGAAAGATCACACTAAACCTTCTTGCACAATTTTCCCACAATAGTCCCATAAGACTCTATGGCTGCTCCCTCATTAGAGAGAGACAACTGGTGGTAATGAAATGTTTCTGAAATGAAATAGCTTGAATTTTAAAACCAGCTCGAAAGTCCACAAATGGGCCCAGTCAGTGTGAAGATTTATGTTGGTAAGTTTGCTCCGGAGGTGTAGCCATTCTTGTGGCTATCACCAGCTTCAATCACAATTCTTTTATAAACTGCCACAAAAGATCATGGATACCTGCTAAATGCAATTTGCATTTAAAATTGCACAATGTCTTGAGCTATTCTAGCAAAGTCCCAGTAAATTGTGTAACAATGCTATTATCCTGTTTTCTTTTATGGAGAGAGGTTGAGACAGAGGCACCAAGCGGTCTGCTCAAAGCCAATAAAGTAAACAGCACGTGAGGCCTTGGATTTTTTTTGAAGTTGGAACAATAGAAGCAGCCTGAAAGGGTGCGGTCAAACTCTCACAGAGTCAGGATTTTTAGTTTTAGTTTTTCATTAGCAGTTGCTGCTGGGATCTTGAAGCTGGATGTGGAAGCTTTTGTTCCTCTCTCGGTTGCAGCTAAAAGCTGGAGTTCTCTTCCTGCTGCTAGAATTGCCTGTGATATAATCTATTTTACTGAATTTGCCTTCGCCAAGGGTGTGTTTGTGGGATGTTATTATATAGGAAAAGTTAATTGGTAATAATTAATATATACTATTTTGTTAAGCATTTCGATAGAGTTACAGTCAAGCCAATTCTTTTCTTTTGTTTTTATTTTGTCCGTATTTTAACCACAATGTATGAATAAAGTATGTTTTGCTTCCAGCATGGTAGTTTGACAAATTGAATTGCATCTGGAATGCAACACCTGGCACTTGCCTTTAAAATAAGATAAAGTTGGGGTCTAGGCTAACTTCTTAATATATTTTGAGGGGGTTTGGTGTGGCCCATAATAAATGCATTGAATAAACCAATTGAAATTCCAACCCACCAAGTCAGTTGGACATGTTACACATTCCTTCAACAATTTCCAGTTGACATTTTCACCCGCTATTTCACATGAAAGACTTTTGCTTACCCACCTCACCATTCACATTCTGATACTGAGCACAGAAAGTCTTACTCACAGGTTTTCATTCACTATCAATACTGCCATGGTGTTATATAGGGTGTCCTGGGCCACTACATGTTTGGGAAGAGGTCGCGACTCTGTATCACAGATGTCAAAAATAGTTGCATTTCTCTCCTTTGTCCCCCCAAACTTGTGACTTAATTCACCACCTGCAAGGACAGAGGCACCAGGTTCATGGGAACACCATCACTTCCAGGTTCTCCTCTGAATCATGCACTATCTGTTGTGTAAGAGCATTAGGAACCTGGAGTAACCTTGCAATGATGCCACAGGGCTGCACAGCACATAAATTCCAGTGTGAATGGAGTTCAAACACACTAAAAGGAACGTTTGAGAGTCTGGTTCTGTCTACCAGACCAGAATACAACATAGACATGAACATACGAAGAAGATGCATAGAAATATAGAAAAATAGGAGGAGAAGGTTATTCCACTCCTCAAGCCTGCTCCACCATTCAATATAATCATGGCTGTCTCAATTTATAGTCATTCAAATTATAACCTACCTTCCTACTTTTGCTACCAAAGTGGGTAAACTCATATCTAGCCACATTATACTGTATTTGTTCAATCACTCAGCCTGTCTAAATCACACTGTAAGACCTCCGCACCCTCCTTTCAGCTCACACTTTCACCCAGCTTTGTGTCATCTCTAAATTGGGAGATATTACATTTAGTTCCTTTATCTAAATCATTAATGGATATTGTGAATATCCCCCCACCGAGATCTGATCCTCACAGCATCCCACTCATACCTGTCACTAATGATGCCTGCCATTCAGAAAAAGACTCACTTTGTTTCCTGTCTGCTAAACAATTTTCCATCCAACTCAATAAGGTACGCCCAATCCCATGCTCTTGAATTTTACGCATTAATTTCTTATGTGGGACTTTGTTGAAAGCCTTCTGAAAGGCCAAATAAACCACATCCACTGGCTCCTCCAATCAACTCAACTAGTTATATCCTTGAAGAATTCCTGTAGGTTTGTTAAGCATGATTTCCCTTTTGTGAATCCATGTTGACTGTTTGATTCCACCACTGTTTTCTAAGTGCTCTGTGTTAAAATCCTTGTTAATGGACTGTAGCGTCCTCCCAACTACCAATGCCAGACTCGCTAGTCTGTAATTCTCTGTTTTCTCTCTACTTCCCTTTTTAAATAATAGGGTTACATTACCTACCTTCCACTCTGTAAGAACTGTTCAAGAGTTTAAAGTCTTTTGTAACATAGATTAACCCGGCATATCTATGATTACTGTGTATAACCGTATTTAATATGAAAGTATAATAAATGGTGTTACTTTGAAATCGAAACCTGAAAACAATCGTTGATTTTGCCTTTTTCTTGATCATTCTGTAAAGAACTCCAAGTCAATGTGGCTTCAAACCATGTGCTGAGAAACTATCCTGGTTCAGAAAGCACCATTCCTGTACCATTGCAGGGTAAAGGAACATCCTACAAGAGGGCAGCTCACCGCCACCATCTTCTACAGGGGTAACAGAGATAAGCAACAATTACTGGGGCTGCCAGCAATGCCCATCTCCCAAGATTGAGCCATTTTTGAAAGTTTGCCTGGAGAATTGTGGAAGCAGTGCCTGAAATGGAGCTCTATTTTTATTAACAATCCACATTCTACAGGACAGTAAGCACTAATTGTTTGATATCAAAGTAATGTGAAAACCAGCAATTAACACCTATCCATCTACCCACTGAAGAGAATAAGTCCTTTCACCCAATGCTAACACACTCATATATGGCTTCCTCAGATCTCTTGTGGAGACATTTAAGATGGAGACAATTACTGGTTTCTGCTAATTGACCGTAACAATTTTAATTTTCTACATCTGCAGTGAATTAATGGTCATTTAAGTAAATGTATTAATTACTGCAATTCTCATTTGAAGTTGCAGGGTTCCAAACTGACTCAGAATCTATGTAACTTCATCCTGAAAGCACTTTGTATTTATGGGAAGCAGAATGTTATTTATGTTCGTCAGTCAGGTTCAATAAAGAGTGTCCATTAAAGGAAAGCTGCGTTTGAAGAGTCAAGTTTTTTTTATCTCATGTCCCATTTTCAACATAATGTAAACCTTCACTTGGAAGGTCAAGTGCTGCAGAAAGGAAAAAGCTGACAGTTGTGCTGAGGACCCACTACATAAGCAGTCCCGTGGTCAGAAAAAATCTGCTCCTGGGCTATAGGAGACACTTCTATCTTTGGTCAACTTTCTTTAAGCTGATCAGGAGCTGGCAACTGTCCAAGGTCTTTTGTCTTGGATCAAAGTTGGAAGAGTTCCTAATTGTGGTGCGAATATACTAACGCAGACATAGAAACGTAGAAACTAGGAGCAAAGGTAGATCATTCAGTCCTTCAAGCCCATTCCACCATTCAACATGATCATGGCTGATCATCTGCCTGAAGGCCACATTCCTGCTTTCCCTTGCCTGTTGTCCCTTTGAAGTAACACTTACTCATTTGAAGTGACAAGTGATTGAAATAAGAACATGTCACACCTTTGGCCCTCTTCACTATACTCATTGCTACCATGCCTTCTCGGGCATTTGATGGAAATGTTAATGGAATATACATCAGAACAGATACAATTCCCTTCAACTAGACATGGCAAAAATCCTCAGTTAAGGTTTTAAACATGACAGAATCATATATTGCTGATTGTCAATGACTGGGCCTTTGTATTACACTGTAATATTCAAAATATCATGGATTGTTTTACAAAAGCAGCAGGTGACTAAAGAGTTTAAATATCTCAGCTTCAAAAGAACAGGGACAGACCACCAACCACTGTCAAACTCTGAAACAAATCTATCTGCTGCCTGAAGGCTCCAATCTCCAGAATGTCTACATTGACAGTGAGGTGGCCAATAGAATTGCCAGATCAGAGATCGGCAGTTTCTGAATTACCCACGAAACTGCGGCATTGAACTTTCAAAATAACTTACTGTGCACAAGGTTGTGGTAACATTTATCCTTTATACGCCTGTGAGTGTGAGCCACCCACTCCTGACATATTAAACAGTTGGACAGGTTCCAAGTGAGATGCATTCAGAACATCATGGGAATCAAACGGGAAAAGTGCCCACATGAGGTTCTTCAAACAGCAGAAATGTATGGAATTGAAGAATTTATGTTCAGAACCCAGCTCAGATGGAGCGGACAACTACATTTGACTTATAATGATAAAGTGGAGTTGCCGGTGTTGGACTGGGGTGGACAAGGTCAAAAATCACCAGGTCATAGTCCAACAGTTTATTTGAAGACACAAGCTTTTGGAGTTTCGCTTCTTCTTCAGCTAACTAAAGGTTTTATCAGTATACCAGAGGTATCTCAGGCCAGACAATGCATTTTAGGTGTGAGGCCTTGTTTAGAATGTGGCTGTGGATCAACTTGGAGTCAGACTGGTTTTATTTCCAAAGTAGGAATTTATAAAATGCCACATTGACTGTCTGCAAATTGTGTGCTTTTTGAACAACATAAAATGTATCTGTAATTACAAATCTGCACATGCAAATTCACCCCATAGATTTATGTGAGTCTGTGTGTGTGTGTGTGTGCGTGTGTGTGTGAGAGTGTGTGCGTGTGTGTGTGTGTGAGTGTGTGTGTGTGTGTCTGTGTGTGTGTGTTTGTGAGGGAGGGAGAGAGAGAGAGAGAGAAAGAGAGAGTGTCATTGACTGCTGAAGTGCTCCCCCACTGGGAGGGAACATCCCTGTCTGGTGATTATTGCGAGGGTTCCATTCATCCATTGTCATAGCATCTGCATGGTTTCGTCAATATACCCTGCTTCAGGGCATCCTTGCCTGCAGCGTATGAGATAGACAATGTTGACTGAGTCACATGAGTATCTGATGGATGATGTTCCCACGTGTGATGGTAATATCTATGTCAATGATCTGACATGTCTTGCAGAGGTTACCGTGATAGGGTTGTGTGGTGTTGTGGTCGATGTTGTCCTGAAGACTGGCTAGTTTGCTGCGAACAATGGTCTGTTTAAGGTTTGGTGTTTGTTTGAAGATGAGAAGGGGAAGTGTAGGGAAGGTCTTGGCGAGGTTCTCATTGTCATTGATGATGTGTCGATGGCTGCAAAGAACATGGTGTAATTTCTCCATTCTCGGGAATTACTGGACAACAAAGCGTACCCTATCTGTCGTATCCCGTGTCTGTTTTCTGGGGAGGTCATTATGATTATTCACTGTGGCACGCCGGAATAGATGATTGATGATTTGAGCATTGCATCCCGTTCTGATGAGGATGGTCAAGGTCATTCTGCCTCGGACCTTTGGGTAAATGTCCTCCAAGGCAGACTTTGGGATACACAACAATGCAGAGTCTCAAAGCAGAGGCTGATAGCCAAGTTCAGTACCCATGAGGACGGCCTCAACTGGGTCATGGGTTCATGTTGCACTACAGGTGACCCCACTTCACTATACACTCTCTCTCTCTCTCACACACACGCGCACACACACACACAGACACACACACACACAGACACACACACACACACACAGACACACACAGACACACACACACAGACACACAGACACACACAGACACACACACACACACAAACACACACAAATCTTTGGGGTGAATTTGCATTTGCAGGTTTGTAATTGCAGATACATTCCAGTTGTTCACAAAAGCATGCAATTTGTAGACAGTCAATGTGGCATTTTATAAATTCCTACTTTGGAAATAAAACCAGTCTGACTCCAAGTTGACACACAGTCTTAACAAGGCTTCACACCTAAAGTGCATTGTCGGGCCTGAGATGTCACCCCTGGTATACTGATAAAACCTTTAGTTATCTCAGGGCAGTGACTTGAGAGAAATTCTGGGATTTGCATATTAATCCTTTCTCACTGATTAAAGATTTAACAGCCGTCTTAGGCTTAATCAACACATTCACATCAGTTCTATGACCCTTTGATCTTTTGCTTACAAATTCTGTGTCTGATGGCAACTCTCTCACTGATACCTGAAGAAGGAGCGAGACTCCAAAAGCCTGTGTCTTCAAATAAACCTGTTAGACTATAACCCAGCTTCGTGCGATTTTTGACTTATAACGAAATCACTAAGGTAGTCAGGCATTGACAACTTGAACTCGGACTCAGCCAGGTTAAGTTTAGATTCAAGGACTCCTTGAACTTGAAGAAAAGTGCACAAGACAGACCTACCCGGGGAATAATGTTCAGTGATGTTGTTGTTTCCTGCTGCATCAGTTCAAGGAGACAGCCTAACCCTACCTTCTCAAAGGCCATCAGAGACAGGCAATAAATGCTGGCCTGACCAGTGAAATCCACATCCCATGCGCGAATTAAAAATAACTTCTAATTTTTATTTTAGATCTCTAGCATCCACAGTACTTTGACAATTTATGAGAAGTTTCGAAAGCCTTTATTAATCACTGGTTAGTCTTCAGCTAGGATATTGTACACAACTCTTGGGAAGCTTCAGGAAGAACACTGAGGCCTCAGATCTGGGACAGAGCAGATTACTAGAACGCTACCAGGGAAAAGGGAATGTCAATTAAAGTGCAGAGAATGGTAAATCTGAACTTGTTCTCTTTGCCGCAGTGAAGGCTAAAGGGATATTTAGCAGAGATTTTCACAATTGGACATAAATTTGATAAAATAATATGAAAGAAATGTTTCCACTGACAGGAAGGCTGTTCATTTGAGAATATAGATTTAAGACAATTAGCAAAAAGAAACCAAAGGGGCAACATGGTGGCACACAGCTCCAGGGGCTTGGGTTCGATTCCAGCCTCAGGCGACTGTGTGCATTGAGTTTGCACATTTTCCCCATGCCTGCATGGGTTTCCTCTGGGTGCTCCAGTTTCCTCCCACAATCCAAAGATGTGCAGGTTAGGTGGATTGGCCATGCTATAGTGTTCAGGAATGTGTAGGCTAGGTGGATGAGATTGCAAATGCAGATTTATGGGATAGAGTGAGTTTGGGTGGGACGCTCTTCGGAGGGTTGGTGTGGACTCGATGGGCCAAATGGCCTTCTTCCGCACTGTAGAGATTCTATAATTAGGAGAAAAGAAATTGCAGGCAGCAAGTAGTTTCTGATCTCAAGTGACTGACTTGATACAATGATGGAAGCACTTTTAATAGTAACTTTCAAAAAGCAGTTGGCTGGATCCTTGTAAAGGAGAAATGCGCAAGGCTATTGGGACAGAGGAGCTGAATGCAATGAATTGGGTAGACGAATGGCTATAAGTGTTTCTGACTCAATGTCTGGAGTGTTTGAGCAGCGAGATCATTCGCAGTCCTACAGAAGACGTTTTGCCACATCTCATTGGCATCGGGAACATAAAGTTCACAAATATGAACCAAGCAAGCTGTGAATCGACTGAGACCAACTGAAGTGGTTGCTCAATACTGGACTGACACTCTTCCACCCTTTCAAATAGTGCAGAATTAACACATCTCCCACTAGAAATAACGAAGTGTTCCATGGTTACAGACACTGGCAAAAGTTGTAGGTATCCTTAATGAGGCTGATGCATTTTAACATTTGAACATAGCCACAGCAAACAAGAAGTCTGATGCCTCTGAAGTAAATATAGAAAATTTAACTGGAAAAATTAATGGAAGGGCAATGGGAATTAAACAGCTTTCTAGTTCCTTACCATGATGATGAACTCACTTTCTAATATTTTGAAATAACATGTCTGTAAAAGTGATTCGATATCTTCTTCCCATAACGTAGCGCTAAGAAAATTCTTTGTCTTTGAGGGTCATCAGACTGTGAAAATGTCCTCCCTAGAAAGTAATGGAGGCTGACTCTTCAAATTTATTCAAAGCTGAGTTTGTCAGATTTTTGATAGACAAGGGAGTCACGGGTTAAGGAGGGGGCAGGCAGGGAAAGTGGAAATAGGGCCAGAACTAAAATAACTTTGATCTTACTGGATGTTGGAACAGACTCAAAGGGTTACATCACGTACTCCCACTGATAAGTCTTGCATTCCTTTGTTCTTAACTGGCTATTTAAGTTACACTGATAAACATTGGAGCTAGTGCAAGCACACTGCGGATGATGCTGTGAGGGCATTTTCCAAATGATTTAACCAGGTTAAGTCTCAACCCCAATAACACAGCACACACAGAGAAATATGTTGAAGACAAACACACAGTGGGTGGAAACCGTGGAGGAAAGTTTACCAGTCCGTATATCTTCCCCATACCATCACCCACCTAGTCTATGCTCATTCGCATTGGTTCCCTGTGTCCTAAGTCTGTAACTTTAAAATTTGCATCCATGTGTTCAAATCCTCATCCTTTCCCATCTCTGTAAATGCAGCAACATGCCCTCCTGAAATATCTGTTCCTCTGATTCCAGCCTTTCGTGCCTTCCTCTCCATTTAGCCCTGCCACTCTCAGCCATTCCTTCAGGCACCCAAGGCTCTTCCCCTGTAAGGCCACCCTTAAAATCAATCTCTTTGACAAAGCATTGAAAGTCATAGAGTCCTACAGCACAGAAAGACCCTTCGGTCCAATAGGCCCATGCCAATCAATTTTCACACCCTAACCTGTTCCATTTACCTTTGTTAGACCCATATTCCTCTAATCCTTTCCTATTCAAGTACCTGTCCAAATGTCTGTTAACTATTGCAATTGTAAATGCATGTACCACTTCTTCTGGCAATTCACTCCACACACAAACCACCCTCTGTGTGAAAAGGTTGCCTGGCAGGATCCTCTTAAATCTTTCTTATCTCACCTTAAAATTATGCTCTCTAGTTTTGAACTCCCCCACCCAATGCAAAAGTCCTTTGCTGCTCACCTTATCTATACCTGTCATGATTTTATAAACCTCTATAAGGTCACCCCTCAACCTCTTATGTTCCAGTGAAAAGATCCCAGCCTACCAGCTTCCCCTTGTAGCTCAAACTCTCCTGTCCCGAAACATCCTGGTAAATGTTTTCTGCACCCTCTCCAATTTAATATCCTTCCTATAACATGGTGACCAGAAATGTACGCAGTACTCCAGAAGTGGGTCTCACCAATGTAATGTACAACCATAACATGATGTACCGACTCCTATACTCAATGGTCTGAACAATGAAAGCCAGTGTGCTATATGCCTTCTTAACCTGTGACGTAACTTTCAAAGAACAATGCACCTGAACCCTAGATCTCTCTGTTCAACAACATTACCTATTAATTCCTGCCTTTGTTCATCTTACCAAAATGTAATACCTCACATTTACTCAATCAATACCCTTTATTAGGCCTGTCTGAGGTTCCGTTAAGCATTTAGGTACTTTGAAATGCATTAAAATGCAAGTTTTCGATAGTGTTGTGGTGCCCAGATTAAATAAACTTCTGGTGATGTGAGTGTGGAAACATTGCATAATGAAGTCTGATTGTGCTGGGAAGTTTGGTACAACAAGATGATGAGATTATAGTTCATGAAAATGCATAAACTGCATGTGTAAGAGATTAACCCAGAACACATCAATCACACAGAAATGAGATGACTTCTCTAAAGTTATTGGATGTCTCATTTAAATGTTTAAAAATGATACATTGATAGTCCTTTCACCAGTTGCATTCCTAGCTGCTCGGTTTCTCGTCTATGCTGCTTCCCATTATAATGACAGCTTCATCTTCTATGAAATCTAATTACTCATAATTTCAATTCATCCAGGATATGTTTGGCACTGATTTACATAGGACTTTATCAGAACTGTCTCAAAAATTGCAAATAGTGCAGATCATAATTTGGAATTGTAAATCTATCCAATTCAATTTAAATTTCACTTAGCAGCTGGGTTTGCCAACTCTGGTCAGATATATTACAGCATTACAAAGTGTTTCCAGCAAAGGAATAAGCCATTTGGCCCAGCTGGGGTTTATTCTCCACTCAAGCATCTTCTTACCTCTCCTCAACTAACTCTACCAGCACCATCTTTCTATTCCTTTCTCCCTCATGTGCTTATTTGGATTTCCCCTTAAATACATCTCTATTATTCCGACTCGCTGTGGAATAATGTTCAACATTCCTTCCTCCCTCTGAGTAAACAAGTTTCTCCTGAATTCCTTACCAGATTAATCGGTGACCATATTATATTTGTGACCTCGAGTTTTGGATTCATTCCAAATGAAAGAATTTGTTCTATGTTCACACCATATATTTTTTTAAAAAATTTAAAGGTGCCTAGCAAGTCACACCTCAGCTTTTTTTACTTTAGAGCCTGTGTGTTACTTTATTGTCATGACCTTGCTCTGGGTCCCTTTGAAACTTGATGGCTGGAACCTAGCTGGGGCAAAATGCTGAATATTTATCAACTACTAGTGAAACCGAAATGACACATTTTGTTGAAGCTCTTCACCTTGCACTCATCAGGACAATTCCATGAGACATCAATTCAAGGGGAAAACCAACATTTATGCAGTGTGAGAACAGAGTGGTAAATTGGTTGGCAAGTGAACTCAACAAAATAGGGGACAGCCTATTCATCCCTACCTAATCAGAGTCAACCTGTCTGGTTTAAAATTTAGACAAAGCTGTCAGTGAATTGTCAATCATCATTAACTGGTGCATTCTCCATGGAACATCCTGGTCAACAACTATCCCTCAACCAACATCAATATGACAGTTTGTCCTGACATCATTATTTAAATACTAAATATTGATGCATACAAATTGGAACTATCAGTGGAACTATCAAATTGGAACTAGACTGTCAAATTACTTCAATTTGTTGTTAAAAACTGAATTAACTGCAGATATTGGAAATCAGAAAGAAAAATAGAAATTGCTGGAAACATTCAGCATTTCTGACTTCTGAGGAAGGGTCACTGGACCTGAACCATTAACTCAGCTTTCTCTCCATAAATGCTGCCAGACCTGCTGAGCTCTTCCAGCAATTTCTGTTTTTATTTCATTTGTTGTTAAGCCATTTGAGGCATCTCTAGGATTAGAAAGCAGCTATATAAATGCATTCTTTTCTTTCAAGACTGACAGGAATAGAGGTTTCATTGTTAGAGGTTATTTGTGATCCATTAGAGCTCCCTTGATGTTCAAATGCCTAATTGGAATTCTCATTTACTTGCTTTTCAGTTTGTTTTGCTGCATTTTGTCAGGAGTCTGGTTGTGTGGCCTGGATTTCAATGGTGAAGCAGAAGTGACCACGCCAGTCTAGTAGAAAGTACAACCTCCAGGCAGGCTGAGACAGAGAGGTTCTGCTGGCCTTAATGTTAAGGCTCCACAGATTACTCTTTTATGGTGACAACTGCGAATGTCAGAAAGAAAACAGCTTAAAATGAGCATGCAGTTTTGAATAGGTACTGTTATGTATTTGAAGAGTCATTGAAGTACGAGTTCACTAAATGTTTAAGAATAAGCAGCAAACGTAAGGCCAAACCTTAAACAACAGGCCAGAATTGACTTGAACCACTTTGGCACATTAAGGTGAGCATCCTGGTTATGTTATAAATATTGATGTTTACACAAGAAGTCATATAAAATTTCATATCTCGCGTCAGAAAAGCTGAAAGGAAATATGAACACTGGCCCCAGTCTTCCAGGAAAGGACAGTATTGATCAATAAGCCAAAGCAGGGTGAGTACTATTTGGTTCTGTGCTGTGCAACTCTATCATTATGTTCTGTAGAATTACAGTGTAAAGTGGCTGAAGTGGAAGCATAAACTAGACGACGCAAGTGCAGCATTACTATGCCTCAGGCAAGACTAATGCTGGGAAGTTTTTTTTTCCACTGGGTAATAGATATATGCCAAGGTTTCTAGCAAGAATAGCTGATACTCTTCCCATTAACTCTTTCCCTTCATAAAGAGCTGTGCGGAGACGTTGCTGTTAGCAAAGGAAGGAGAGATTTCCTCTATTCACATCATAAATGCAGAGGGAAAATCTCCTGAAGAAGATTCTATTCATTGACATTAAATAACTACACATTGGGAGGATCGCATCCACAAAGTCACCTGCACAGTTTGCCATCCTTTTAAACAAAAGGAAGGAGGATGGAAAAGGTTTGGTTATCGACTGTCATCTCTCTTGTCATATTGTTTTTTGGTGTACCACTACCCCAAAACTTGTGATTGGGCCATAACTTCTCCTTTTGATACTGAGTCCAATTATCAGTAGTAGAGGATAAACCACTAGAGACTTTTAACAAGAAGAGGCACTTGCTTTGCTTAGAAATATATAAACTAAGAGGAGGAAATCGTTTGGTCCTTCAGTCCATTCAATTTAATCGTGTCTGATCCTCTATCTCAAAGGCATATTCTTACTTTCTCCCATAGTCTTTGATACCTTTAAAATCTAAAAAGTTATGCATGCATTTTTTTTAATGAATTCAATGACTTGTCCTTCAAAAATTCTCCAGCTGGGAATTCAGCAGGTTCACCACCCTTTGAGTGAAGAAATCTTTCCCAACTCAGTTCGAAAGCCTATACCATAAGACAATTGCTTAACAAGCTGTAGTTTATTGACTGATTGCTATAGTTACAATTAACATTAGCCAAATATTCCTTGTTAAAAACCGTCTGGAGCCAGTGATGATATATTTGTCTTCATCAGGATCTCCTGCAAAACTGCCTGGTTCTCCACTGAGTAACTGTGTGACAGCACAGTACCAGAAACATTAAAAACAGAAGTATAGAGAGCATTGAGGGTTACTTAAAATGAAAATTAGAAGAACAAGGAGGAGTCATGAATTATATTTGATAGATGGGATCAATAAAATTACAGGCAGCTAGGTGGCTCAGTGGTTAGCACTTCTGCCTCACAGCACCAGGGACCCAGGTTCATTTCCATCCAAGGGTGACTGTCTGTGTGGAGTTTGCATGTTCTCCCTGTGTCTGCTTGGGTTTCCTCCGGGTGCTCTGGTTTCCTCCCATGGTCCAAAGATATGCAAGTTAGGTGGACTGGCCATGCTAAATTGCCCATAATGTCCAGGGATGTGTAGGCGAGGTGGATTAGCCATGAGAAATGTGGGGTTATGAGGATAGGGTGAAGAGTGTGTGTCTGGGTGGGATGTTCCTCAGAGGGTCAACGCAAACCCAATGGGCCAAGTGCCTTTTTCTGCACTCTAGGGTTCCTATGAAAACCCCAAAGTGTACTTTAATAAGGATATCAAGAGGATTACCAAGGAAACTGTGGGACATATTAGAGGCCAAAGGGGCAACCTGTGTGTGGAGCCAGTGGACATGGGTGAATTCTTAACTGAACACTTCTTATCTATATTCACAGAGGAAAAAGTCATTGCAGCTAGGGATATCAGTTGGAACAGTGAGATTCTAGAACATGTCAAGATTAATAAAGAGGAAGTATTAGATGTTTTAGCAGGCATAAAGGCGCATAAATCCCTAGGGTCTGATGGGATTTCTCCTAGGCTGCTTTGGGAGGCAAGGGAGGAGATTGCTGGCTTTCAAATTGGAGGCAAAAGGTGATGGTGAAGGGTTGTTTTTGTAATTGGAAGCCTGTGACCAGCGTTGTACCACAGGGATCAGTGCTGGGGCCTTTGCTGTTTGTTATGTACATTAACGACTTGGATGTGAATGTAGAAGGTCTAAGTCGTAAGCTTGCAGATGACATGAAAACTGGGACTGTTGGAGATAATGAGGAGGATGGTTTCAGGCTACCGCCTGATATTGATCAGCTGGTAAATTGGGCAGAGCAATGGCAGATAGAACTTAATCCTGATAAGTGTGAGGTGATGCATTTGGGGAGGTCTATTAAGGGTAGGATGTACACAATGAATGGTAGGGTCCCAGGGAGTACTGAGGAGCAAAAGGACTTCAGTGTACAAGCTCATAGATCCCTGAAAGTGTCAGCACAGGTAGACAAGGTGCTGAAGAAAGCATACAGGATGCTTGCCTTCCTTAATCGAGGCATAGAATACGGGAGCAAGGAAGTCTTGTTACAATTTTATAAAAAATTGGTTAGGCCACTGATGTAATATTGTGTGCAGTTCTGGTTGCCACACTATCAAAAGGACGCGATTGCACTGGAGAGGGTGCAGAGGAGGTTCACCAGGATGTTGCCCGGGATGGAAAGTCTCAGTTATGAGATGAGAATGGATGGCCTGGGTTTGTTTTCCCTGGAGCAGAGGAAGCTGAGGGGCGATCTGATTGAGATATTCAAAGTAATGAGAGGCATCGACAGAGTAGATCGTGATACTCTCTTCCCCATAGCAGATGTGTCTATGACTGGGCGGCATAAGTTTAAGGTGAGGAGTAAGTGGTTTCGAGGAGATCTGAGGGTGGTATAAGTATGGAATGTGCTACCTGGGAGGATGCTGGAGACAGGTGCTCTCACAACATTAAAGAAGCATCTGGACGTGCCATTAAAATGCCAGGGCACAGTCAGCTATAGAACAAGTGCTGGTAAATGAGATTGGTTGTTTGGTGTTTGTTGGTCAGCATAAACATGGTAGACTAAAGGGCCTGTTTCTATGATGTATGACCCAATGACTCTATGACAAAGTGTTACAACTCACTCAGGTAGTGTGCCATAAGTCAGGCCCTGCTATTCCTAAAGGTGTACTAAACATTCAAGTATGTTCTTTAAGGTGTGCATGGTATCCCATTTACCTGACTTTCAGACCAAGGTTGATAGAAAGCATGGGCCAGGTTTCTGTACTAAAGAAGAATTATTACATATTAAGACTAATTATCTCAAGTAAACAGATACAAACAGTTGGCATATTACACTACTGCTCAAGAGGGCAGCGGAGGAGTAGGCAGCATTTGGGCTCCTGAACCTGGGCTCATCCACTCCTTTTTCCATCTGCTTTTCTTCTTCTTTATTTTTCTCTTCCTTCTCATCTTTCATTTTGAGAAGGATCCAGTGTGGGTCCAGCAAGGGACCTGGCGGTATTGGCATCACATTGAGGTTGGCCCAGCTGCGAAGAGTTGGTGCCTGAACAGAGGTAACTTTGACTTTGTTGGTTTCAGTGCTGGCGACAACGAGGCTTTGGCAGACGGGCATCAGTGTCGATGGCAGCATTGGCAATTTGGGCCTAGCAGTGAGGGATGTCACCTAGTGTGGCTACTCCCATGGGGCAATAGCTGTGTGAAGTTTTGAACTGGAGCAGCCGATAAACAACGAAGATGGAATCTCATAAGAACATAAGAACATAAGAACTAGGAGCATGAGTGGGCCATCTGGCCCCTCGAGCCTGCCCCACCACTTAATAAGATCATGGCTGTTCTTTGAGACACAGCTCTACTTACCCGCCCACTCACCATAACCCTTAATTCCTTTACTGTTCAAAAATTTATCTAGCCTTGCCTTAAAAACATTCAGTGAGGTAGCTTCAACTGCTTCACTGGGCAGGGAATTCCATAGATTCACAACCCTTTGGGTGAAGAAGTTCCTCCTGACCTCAGTCCTACATCTGCTTCCCTTTATTTTGAGGCGATGCCCTGTAGTCCTAGTTTCACCTGCTAGTGGAAACAACCTCCCTGCCTCCATCTTATCTATTTCCTTCATAATCTTACATGTTTCTATTAGATCTCCCCTCATTCTTCTGAATTCCAATGAGTATTCCCAGTCTACTCAGTCTCTCCTCATAATCCAACCCTCTCAACTCTGGAATCAACTGAGAGAATTTCCTCTGCACCCCCTCCAGTGCTAGTATATCTCTTCTCAAGTAGGGAGACCAAAGCTGCACACAGTACTCCAGGTGTGGCCTCACCAGGACCCTATACAGCTGCAGCATAGCCTCCCTGTTTTTAAACTCCATCCCTCGAGCAATGGCAGACAAAATTCCATTTGCCTTTTTAATCACCTGTTGCACCTGCAATCCCACCTTCAGCGATTCATGCACATGGACACCCAAATCCCTTTGCACAGCAGCGTGCTGCAATTTTTTACCATTTAAAACATAGTCCATTTGTTGTTATTCCTACCAAAATGGATGACCTCACACAAACTGGCGCTGGAGCATGGCAACAGTTGAAGCTTTTCACTGTATTTTCCCTTAAATACAAGTGACAATAAATTATTCAGTTCAATTCACTATTAACTAATACCTTAATCCCCTTACAAATGTCTCCTTACACACACACACACACACACACACACAAACCACACACACACACACATATACATACACAGACACATGCAAACGAATAAGGAAAATAGATCATTGGCAGAGACAGAAAGACTATAAAGTCTGTTCAGTGGTCTTTGCTTCACAATTCTAATGTTGAGATGATTCTTCTTCAGCTGGTCAGACTCCTTGTGGTTCAGAAGTCTTTCTCTGGAATCTTCTATAGGGTTTTAAGATGTACAGAGTGGCTGACCCACTCTGATTTATCCTTTTAAATGTCACAGCTCACAGCAATTGCTGCGGGAAAGGGAACTAGTTTTCTTCAGGTTTAAACTGAGTTTTTGACTGCAGAGAACAGGCACATTCTTGGTTGCCAGAAGATCTGTACATTTCTTTTCCTCTCTCTGTGCAAGGTGTTTCCAACTCCAAGATGATCAGCCACTCAAGAACCAATCACACAGTTGTTGGCAAGAAAAAGGTCACTGTCATCAATAACTGTCACTCATCCACAGATAAATGCATTACTTGTTGCCTACAAATGCTGCGTCAATATACATCTACAGCTTTGTCTACAACTTAAACTCTAATTACTGTGGATTAAAACAATTACTTCCAATGCTTGCTATGGATACCAGGTTACTAGCTTGCAAAACTGCTGCCACTCTGTATCAAACACTGTTCTTTCTTGCTTCAGTCCACAGCTTTTAAAAAGATAAAAATAGAAAGACATTGTTCATGCAACAGACAAAAGAATTAATCTTGCATCACCTACACCTAGTAAATGCTGTTAAAAATAGTCATTTGAGGAAATTTTCTCTCAATATTTGCAATGTCATTAGTACATGAGCTCTTAAATTGCATCTAGTGCAAAAATGTTTAATCCTTTCATCCTGAATTACTCTCCCTGCTATTTTAATAGAATCATTAAGTCTCTGTTTGAAAGAAATAAATCAACAATCCCCAAAGCTATGGTTCAATTAATTTTGAAAAAAAAACTTGTATTTATGTGGCTACTGTCATAAACTCAGGATATGGTGGAGAGAAGAATTTAACACACATACCAAACCTTAATCTGCTTGTATCCCCCCAGCAAAGGGAATATCTGGCCAACATGCCTGTCTCAGGCTTGCTGCAGTTCTCCAGCGAAGCGAAGTGTCAGCTGGAAGAACAGCATCTCATTTTCTGCTTGAGAACTACACAGCTTTCTGGACTCAATGTCGAGTTCATTAACTTTAGGGCCTGAGGTACCTTCTCCCATGTCCTTATCCCTACCCCACACACCAGACCTTGTTATTACATGGTCTGCTATTACACACAACCCATTGTCAGCCACTAATTGTCCCCAATCGTAGCTACTCATTCTCCTGATTGTTATCCACTCCTTTGTCCAACTGTTCTTCTCTCTCTTTGGGCTCTATCTCCAACTATCATTTTCTCCTCACCCACTCTCCCCATCTTCTCACCTGGATAAATACCAACTGTTTCCTAGCTACCACCAGTTCTGAGGGAGGGTCACTGGACCCAAAATTGATTTCTCTCTACTGATGCTGCCAAACCTGCTTAGCTTTTCCAGCAATTTCAGTTTTTGTTTCCGATTTCCAGCATCTGCAGTTCTTTCAGGTTTTAACTTCATCAATAAAGTGGTCGAAAGACAGCAGCACCCATAGGTGGAAGAAGAAATCGTGACTGGCCCACATCTTCTCAGTTCTTATTGTTGTGCTGTGTATATCAGAAATAGTGATCAAACTGCAATTGTGGGCAATATTATTTTAAGCATCTGTTTTTAAAATCTGTAGATATTAATAGTTATTATTGGTTTAATCTAAATTAACTTTCAATCCATAACTTACATCAAGCCTACCAGCCAACAAAAAGGTGGAATTACCTATTGAAATGTATTCAAAGGTTCAACAGATGGCAAGATTATGCACGTCTCTAATAGACTTCTAAATTTATCATGTTCGTCAAACTTTTAACATGAAAGAGTGTGCCAATGGAGCTCAGGCAGTAAACCCAACGTCCTGCGATTGATATCAGCCATTAATTTTAACAGATCTTTCAGCACTTCCATCACAATATTTTACATGAGCCACAACCAAGGAATAAATGTTGGAAGCTTTATCCAGCTACTAAATCTTTTGAGAATGCCAGACGTGCACAATTACTCTTATAAAGTGTCTTATAAAGAGTATTAGCTCAGAAGCAGCTTGATTCAGCAAAATGCAGCATGTTGCTGTATGGCAACAGTTTGAAACACAATTTTCAAACGTCAGCTGGTTGCAACATTCCACCACAAAGTGACAAGATTTATGGTCCTGATGAATTGCTGTTGAATAGCCTTCGCCCGTGTCAGCCTTAGTTCAGCCAGGAGCACATTCTGCCTCTGAGTCAGTAGGTTCAGTTCAAGTCTGTCCCTGAGACTTGAGTACATGTACTTCAGCAGTGGCGGTGCCAATCTTTGACTCCTTCTCTCAGGAACCTGTTAGTTGCTGGGGCACCAATCTTGGTGTCGAGCATTATGGGGGGGCGGGAGCCAGATACCTGGCAGGCTTTAAGGTAAAGTGCAGTCATGTTCCAAGTTAAACACCATGCGTTGTAGCAGTTCAAAATACATTTAAACTCTGCATGGACTAATTATTAAATGTATTACATAGAACATAGGTCATTACAGCGCAGTACAGGCCCTTCGGCCCTCGATGTTGAGCCGACCTGTGAAACCTCCTTTGATAATATTATCCTGATTGTTTATTAAATATAGTACAGTATTTGTATTAATGATATCAAGGATTGGGAGATTCTATGGGAAAATAGCACTGATGTAGAAAATGTGGTTGAATGGCAGGGCATGCCAGATGGAGTGAATAGCCTATTCCTGCTCCTATTACCGAGGTTCCGATGAAACAACTGGGCATTCACCGCAAATCATTTTTAAAGGGAAACAAAGCAAGGTGCTATTCAAAACAATATTATGGATAACACTTATCCCTGAACTGTTTGATTTAAGGAAAGAGTACATCTCACTGTCCTTCGTGGAACCTCACTGTTCCCAGGTTGAGTCGCCTTACATCACAACAGTGCCCTACACCTCAAAAGTTCTTCACTGTCTGTAATAACAGTTGATAGTCCTCAACTCCACTTTCCTGTCTTTTCCCCATAACCTTTGATTCCTTTAGTGTTTAAAAAATCTGTCTGTCTCAGCCTTGAAGATACTTAATGGCCCAGTCTCGGCAGCCTTCTGCAGTAAAGAATTCCACAGATACACCAGCCTCAGAGAAGATATTCTTCCTCAGCTCTGTCTTAATCTGAAATTATGCCTTCTAGTCCTATACTCCACCATGGGGAGAAACAACGTTTCAGCATCTAATCTGTCATACCTCCTAAAAATCATAAAAGTTTCACTTAGACCTCCTCTCATTCTTCTGCATTCTAGCAAGTACAGGTCCAGTCAATCTCCTCATATGGACAGTCTCTCCACACATGATATCAACCTAGTGAATATCCTCTGGACTGTCTCCAATGCCAGGATAGCTTACCTGAGATAAGGAGCTAAATGGCCTCTTTCTGCACTATAGGGCCTTTTTGATCCTAAACTAGGGCAGAGCAGTGGCTCAGTGGTTAGTACTGCTGCCTGCCACCACCAGGGACCCAGGTTTGATTTGATTCTTGGCCGACTGCCTGTTTGGAGTTTGCACATTCTCCCCATGTCTGCTCTGGTTTCCTCCCACAGTCCAAAGATGTGCAGGTTGAGTAAATGGGCCATGTTAATTGCCCCATCGTGTCCAGGGATGTGCAGGCTGGGTGAATTAACCATGGGAAATGTAGGGTTGCAGGGATTGGGCTGGATGTTCTTCAGAGAATTGGGACAGACTCAACGGGTTGAATAGCCTCTTTCTGCACTGTAGGGATTCTATGAAAACTGTTCACAGTATTCTAGCTGTGAACTGAGTAGTGCCTTGTGTAACTACTTTTATACTCCGTTCCCTTTGAAGTTATTGCCTACCTCATGTGTTGAAGTTCATTGAATCAAACAGAATAACTGGACAGAATATGCTTGGTCATCATCGCGTGACTTCCAACATTGTGACAGTCCCAAGCTACTAACTTAATTGCGAAAGTAGCTCATCCATTAAAAATTGGAACAAGACATTTCCTACACAGGGTCTATTGGCAGCCTGAGCAGATTTCCAGCAAGAGTGAACCCATTAAATAAAAACAATACACAATCGTCACTGTCAAGACCATAATTTCAATTTGCTGTTCAGTTAATTCGATTCCATGCACAATTTAGTCAGCTCTTTCTTAATCTGCTAAGTGCTGACTCTTCCAGAGAAGGCGCAGCATTGTGGACAGTCTGCTTAGTTTATAAAATGCACTGCATCACCGTACGACACTCAAAGATCTTGCAGTGAACCATTTCATACAAAACAAATTGATGGGGTTAGGCTTGTTGCTTGGTATTTAGGCATCAGCATTTATAGAGGCCATGGTAGACATGTACATCAGTGGTCTCCTGACAAGATAAGTGGGTAAAATAATTGCATACCTTCTTGTCCTGTGTCAACTCTGTCTGAAATGGCCTAATTTGTCATCATATTATTAGAGTTTGAATTCTCAATACTATTTTGATCTTCACTGTTTGACAGTTTTAATATTCATTAAAGATTACCATTGGATCCCACAATATCAATGTTTATTTCCTATTCAAAATCAAGTCACCAAAAAGCGACCTAACATTTTCAACCGTGCCCAGGGCACATATCCCGCATCACTTTAACTGTCAGGGTCAATTCTCAATCAGAACTGACCAATTCTGAATGAAGGCATGGTGGGTCAATGGTTAGCACTGCTGCCTCACAGAGCCAGGGACCTTGGTTCGTATTTCACACGTGAGTGACTGGCTGTGTGGAGTGTGGTGTCTGTGTGGGTTTCCTCCGGGTGCTCTGGTTTCCTCCAACCGTCCAAAGATGTGCAGGTTAGATGGATTGGCCGTGCTAAATTGCCCATAGTCTCCAGGGAGATGCAGGCTAAGTAGATTAGCCAAGGGAAATGCAGGATTACAGGGTTAGGGGAGGGGGTGGGTCTGGGTGGATGCTGTTCAGAGCTTTGGTGTGGACTCAAAGGGCCGAATGGTCTGCTTCCACACTGTAAGGATTCTATGAAGACTAAGTGATTGCCTATCCTTGACCAGCCACGATGGAGCACCTCACAATGACTTTGTGTTCTATCTTTGGATGAAGAACAACTGAGGTACAATGTTACCCTTGAGGTACCTTTTGTCAACTGACAGACAGGAACACTTCAATCAACCACAGAAAGCTCAAATTCTGGACTATGATTAAGAGACCACAAGAAGGATTGAAAACAAAGGTATGAAAATGATAGACGGAAATGGATTTCTGTGGCCCTCAAATGATCATAGCCATTCCTGGACATTGCTTTACCTGTATGTGCATTAACTGTCAACATGGACCACGATACAGAAAAACCATGAACTTTCAGCTAAAGAAGGATAAAGCAAACTAAACTGAGAATTCTATACATTGTATTATTCTTCAGTATCTTACATTGAATTTTAAAATACAGGCATTCTGCAATAGTTATAACTATGATTAGATCATATTATTCGATCTCTTGGACAACGGATCATTTATTATACTCCAGTAGATGATCTTTTTCACCTTTTTGGCATCATTTTACTTTCAGTATTTTATTCTTACCAAAAGCAAAGAAAGAAATACTTGCATTTATAAGGCGTCTACACGATCTCAATATTTCCAATGAAATAGATTTGCAACGTAATCACTCCGCAAAGTCAGAAATGTAGCAGTCAGTTTGCACACAGCCAATTCCACAATCAGCCATATAACGATGACCAGGTGATCGGTTTTACTAGCGTTGGTTACAGAATATATCTAAGTTATAGTTGATAGTGAACCACATAATATTCAGCTATCTCTGCTTTTTGTTCTCAAATTGTTCTTGCAATAGTTAGGGAAATCCGATAATTGGCAAAATAGAAGATTACTTAACAGGCTTATCATGTGCAATTATTCACTGTACAGTCACTCTGGAAGTGAATGGTTGAAGATGGTTCAGCAAAAGTAAAACTGGAGAAGCTTTGATGTGCTTTTTTTTGTGTGATTTATTGTTTTCACTTATAAGGAGATACAGCGAAAAATGGTGTTTTGCGTGCTATACAAGCATTTCAGACCATATAAATTGCATCAGGGGAGCAGAACAGAGTGTGGAATACAGGGTTGCAGCTGGAGAGCAGGTGCAGAGAGAGAGAAAGAGAGAGATCATAATTAACATTCAAAAGGTCCTTTCAAAAGTCTGATAACAGTGGGAAAAATGCTGTTCTTGAATTGTCTCTACATCCTGGAATCTATTCATACGTGTATTCAAACTTTTATATCTTCTGCCAGATGGAAGAGGGTGAAAGACAGTATAACCAGGGTAGGAGGGATCTGTGATTATGTTAGTTGCTTTCCCGAAGCCTTGGGAGGTACAGATGGAGTCAATGGATGGAAGGAGAACATTACTGCGGGTGCTGGAATCTGTTCTGAAAACAACAAATGCTGGAGATCACAGCAGGTCAGGTAGCATCCATGGAGAGACAGCAAGCAAACATTTCAAGTCTAAATGACTCTACATCAGAGCTCTGATTTGATAAGGACTTCAGAGTCTGACTTTTATACCTCTCATGTTATTCCAGTTAATCGGTTTGTCTCCAGCATGACCTTATTTTTATTTTTTTTGCAATTATCTCTCAGCCTCAATTATTTGGATTATAGGTCGTCCCTTTCACTTACTATTCAGCTGTGGACACTTTACTCACACTGCCTGACACTTTTGATCACCTGCAGAACCTTATTATTCAGCCCATGGACACTCCAATCACACCATTTGTATGATCTTTTGTTTTCTCTGCCCATTGATCTCTCTGCCTGTAAATTCTGTGCCTGTATGCCTTTCTTCACTTCACCTGATGAAGGGGCAACACTTCGAAAGCTTGTGATTTCAAATAAACCTGTTGGACTATAACCTGGTGTTGTGTGACTTCTGATCTAGTTTCTTGTGGTCTTGGGAAAAGCAATTGTCTTACCAAGCTGTGATGAATCCAGATAGAACATTTTCTTTGGCACATCTATAACAACCAGTATGAGTCCTTACAGACATGTCGAATTGCCTTAGCTTTCTGTTGTGCATTCTTGACTGTCACATTGACATGGGTGGACCAGGACAGACTGTTGGTGATCATCAGGAGTTTGAAGCTGATCATGGGGTTGGCTTTTTAACCAGTCAGTGTTTGGTAAACAAATGGGGGTGAAGACCAATCAAAGTTTTTAAGGAATGAAATTTAACATCCATGGTCATTCAAAGAACGGCATTTGCTCAGCGAGAAAAATGGAGGTGTCAAGATAGTGAAACAACAAGGCTGTCCTCTTTAGAGAGTTAGTGGGTATCTGACACATTCTCAGGTTTGGTGGGGGGAGGGGTGGAAGACACACCCTGACAAAGAAATGGCAAACCATACACTGGGTTACAGAGTAATTGGAGTAGAGTGACAGTCACAGATTCACACAATAAGCAGTTCATCATTTTCATCTAGAGAACTGGATAATGATCTGAACTGAATGTCCTTCACAATGCACGTGTAAGTGACCCCAACTCCAAAGCAACATTTCTTTTAAAGAGCTTCTGTCACATTTAAGCAAATGGAGCAGTTGATGTTCCTAAGGAGTGGAGTAACTTTTGTGTGTTAACTTTGCCCCTATATGATTTAACAAAATGGGTATTTTTGTGAAATGTTGTGCCAAGGAAGGGAGCATGTTTTATTTCAGGAGTCATGTCTTCTCGAGTCAGTTATAGCAAAATGGGCTTTGAATTAAGCAGCCTTATCTTCCCCCCCTCCCCTCCTCCCTTAGCCCTTCCACCTCCCACCCCAAACCACTAACCTCAATAGCTCACTACTACATTACAACTGTTCTGCTTAATACTTCTGCATTGTCTACATCAGTAACCCTGAGCCTCTATTTGAGGATTTAGCAATTCATTGTAAATTAGTCCCAGCTAGGGGTTAACTTGTTTTGTTGCAGATTTGAAACCAAAACTCATTTAACACAGAGCTGGTAGGTAAAGGAAAATCTCATCCCTTCAGCTTGGCCTGGTTGTGAATCCATTCTCACGTGACAGTGAAGCTAATCCCACACATGAAGCAGGAAACAAGAACTTACAAATGCCCTTCCCATATTCTTCCATCCATCGATTCTAGCTGTGCTTCCGCAGCTAGTGCTGTTCCCTGCAGGAATCTCAGGGTTGAGCTCTAATGTATAATAAATGATACATCTACCACCACCCCCCTCCCACCTCCCCCAGTAAAGACCATCTTGAAGCAGTCATAGGCCAATTCAGATATTGGAGGGGGAAACCTTGCTCTTTAGGGCTCACCTGAATAGAACATGTTGAGTTGATTTGAGCAGGATCTATTGCATACACATATTAAAGGCCACGTAATTATCCATCCATTTGAACAGGGATATGCAAGCCTTACACCAGAATTTCATTTATATCGCATTCATTTAATAAAATGGAAAATCTGTTCCAATTCACATTGCATCCACAACACCGTAGAACAAACAACATAGAACTGTACAGTGAAGGAACAGGCCCTTCGGCCCACAATGTTGTGCCGAACGTGATGCCAAATTAAACCAATCACTTCCACTTGCCCTTGGTCCCTATCCCTCCATTCCTCGCATATTCATGTGCTTATCTACAAGCCCCTTAATCGTGACTACTGTATCTGCCTCCACCATTACCCAGGCATCATGTTCCAGACACCTATCACTCTCTGCCTAAAAAACTTGCCCCTCACATCTCTTTTGAACTTTTCCCCTCTCACCTTAAATGCTTGCCCCAAATGCATTTGTTTAGCATTGTGCCTTTCATACCTCAACCCTAAGGAATACACTCCCAAGACCCCTCCGCCTATCTCCTTACAATTTGTCCTAAAATCCTGCACATTGTCCATGCTTGTGGTCACCTCTCCTACTATCCCTTTGTTACTCTGTGTTTGCTAATGTCCCTGTTTGCACATTAAAACTTTGATGTAATTATAGTTTGTTATTGTTGCTAGCATGGCAACTTTCCATTATTCTCATTCTTGCAGATAAAAGGAGCAACAATGTTGACATAACATGAATGTATTCCATTCTTTATCAGATATGCATGGCAGGAAATGTTCAACCGTGTTTACATCTCTGTCCAAATGCTACCGCTCATCAAAAATTCTGACCATGAAATATTAAATTGTGAATTGTAACTGAACAGCAGTAAGGGAAACTGTCTTAATCTCACATAGCTGTAAACCAATAATGGATGAACTTTACATGTGTTAAGTAATTAATGAGCATACAATCTTTTGAAAGTTGTTTGTATTCGATGTCACTGAGATACCTGTCCCAATTTACAGAGTCACCTTTGTAGAAAATGACTGAAGATATTTTTTAAAGGAAAGCATCACATCGAGGAGGGAAACTTAACTATTTGCCTGCCTGTCTATCTATCCATCTATCAGTCTACCTTTCTAATTGTCAATCCACCTATCTATCTGACTTTTGTTCTGTCTTTTTATCTATCAGTCAGTCCATTTATTTATCTAGCTTGCTGGTGGTTTATCTAACCATCTAGCTATCCATCCATCTATCCACTATCACTCCACTTATCAATCTGGCTGTTTGTCAGTCTGTCCATCTATCTGTAATAATGTTGATGGTGCAATTTTCTGCCCCCATACCCCATTCCTATAGGTACCCAAGCTGCCCATATACTAAAACAAAAGGAAAATACTGCGGATGTTGGAAATTCAAAATAAAGATTTTGAAGAGGCTTCTGATGAGAATTCATACTGGATACGAAATGTTCACTCGGTTTCCCTCTCCACAGATGCTGCCAGACCTGCAGAGTTTCTTCAGCACCTTTTGCTTTTTTCTGCCCGTATACTGGTTTGGCGACGTACCAACGTCAGTAACTAGTCAGAGTCCAGGTAATCTGGCAGGATCAGTAATTCAACAGAAGTCCCAGCATACCATTACATATTAACATAGATGGACTGACGATGGGTAACTGGATGGGTACCATGATAGGGAGTACCCCACAAGAGATGGGCAGGATCCTTGCCCCCAATCTTGAGAACAGTGTGCAATGAGAAACTGAAAAACAACAGATTGACGGGGGGAGATGGAGAAAGGGCGATCAACAAGCATTATGGTGACCACCAAGCAAAATGGGAGAAGCTGAAAGAAAAACAAACCACAGAACAGCCCAAAAATATTTTATGCAGTTTGCTTTGCTCCCTCTTCTTATCTTGCCAACCAAAGCTGGGTATGGCAGAGTGTCGCCAGAATAACTAACAAATAGTCTGGGTAGGAAATATTTGCATTTCTATAGAATTGTGAGCACTGTCTGGCATCTTCACAGTTTTGTTAGAGGACAAGGTGGTGGATGGCATTTAATTGTTTTCTTTCTTAATGTCACAAAGACTAAACTTTCAAAAGGAAAATTCAGAAAAGTAGAAACTGAAGTATCATTCCTGGGGCTGAAGATGTAGTCCTGGCTCCCACAGTGCTCACTAATGGTCTTAATCTCCATGTTAGAGAGGCAGGCTGACATGATTAACAATGCCCATTGCCTAAACTTGTTCATGGTCACCTTGGCCAGGCTCAATAGCAGATCTATGGGGAGGTATTCCCCAAAACCAGCTGGCTAAACATCATAGAATCTCTATAGTGTGGGGACAGACTGTTTGGCCCATCAAGTCCACACCAACCATCCTGCCTAAACCCAACCCAACCCTTATTCTTGTAACCTTTCATTCCCCCTGGCTAATCCACCCAGCCTGCACGTCCCTGGACACTATAGCACTGCCATTCCACCTAACCTGCATATCTTTGGACTGTCAGAGGAAACTGGACCATCCACAGGAAACCCACACAGACATGGGTACAGTTGCCTGAAGGTAGAATTGAACCCAGGTCCCTGGTGCTGTGAGGCAGCAGTGTTAACCACTGAGCCACCATTTTGTCCTGAAAGATCAGGAGCATTGAGTCGATGTGTGAACAAAGCTAGAGGAATAGACACCTTAAATGTAGGACAGAGGCTACAGCCTCGTGTAGTTCCCACATGAAACACACGGACTTCTCAGGGCAGCAGAAATTAGTTCATCTGGTTGCTGCATGGCTATTTCACCACATCTGAAACAACTCAAAATTGCTGGATAACACCATGTCTTTGCTGGAAATGGGAATAGCAAGTGTTCTAGCAATAGCAAATTCCTGTTATTGTGCCCCATTATTACAACACACTCAAATACACACGAGCAACTGCAGAATAAAGGTAAAGCTGCCATAGTCTTACTGTACCATAGGGTGGCTCTCTCATTAGAGAGAGACACAACTGATGGTGGTTTAACCTGAGAGTCACTATGCCTCAGGCAAGGGGAGAGGTAACCTCAACTGGTGCAGGAACTGAACCCACACCTCTTGGTGTCACTTTGCATCACACATTAGCCATCCAGATAACTGAGCTAACCAGACCCCCATAATGATTTAATAATATACAAGATGTTGGTGACAAATAAGGCCTGGCAAGCGTTGAGAGAGAAAGAGCTGGAACGGTAAAGAAGTATGGAGAATGAATGCTAGACTTCTGAGCTCAGTTCACTGAAGGCTCTGCCGTAAATGGCGGGGATGGAGGATCCGAAGGAGACACAAGTTCAAGGATCATAGAATTCTTGGAAGATCATCGATCTAGAGGAAAATGCAACAACTGGGGGGAGCGAGGCCTTGGCTCAGTTCAACCACAGAGCAGAGTCATAGAGTTGTACAGCATGGAAACAGACCCTTCGGCCCATCTTGTCCATGCTGACCAGATATCAGCCCTTAAAAATAATCAAAAGATTAGGCCGATTGCTCCGTCTGCACTGTAGTGAATCGGTGATTCTGAAGGCATGTGGAGCTGATGAAGTCATAGATTATCGTGTCATCTGTACCCAACCCTGCTTAAAAAACATCGCCAAGGACACTCAGGCTCCCACACTTCTCCATACCACAATGACCACACTGACAAAGTAATTAATTGATTATGTTGGATACTGTGTGATCCTGAGAGCATGCAAATCCCTCTGTAAACACAGATTCTTTAACAGTGAAAGGCATCTTTACTTCACCAGTCCTATAACCTTCAATGAGTAACTGGTGAGCAAAACAGTTAAGTCAAATAGACCCAAGCAAACGCGAAGCCTTGAAAAAGAAAGTTCTAAAAAATGGGACTTATAAGCTTAGGGGTTACATTCAGATTTTCTAAAAATTCTTTGCCTTTCTGAGGCAAAAACACTTTCTCCTTTACAACACTCAGCTATTACCGAATGCAGGTGTGTTCAGCGATGTATAGGAGCTCCCTTTCTGAGGAACAAAGGAAACATCGCTGAAGGACAAATTTTACATTAAGGTGGAATCAAATGAGTGGCCAAATGTATTGTTATTGTGAGAAAATAGGTGAAGGCATAGAGCCAGGAGGTGCCTGTGTGTCAAGGCCTCCAGATCCAGGCTGTAGATGTCATACATACAGAAGTGAATCATTAAACACATTAATCTTTCCACTTCACCCACAGCCAGGCCATATGGATTCCTCAAAGCAACATCTTTCAGACTGATACAGAAAGCCTTGCATCATCTTTACAAATTGAGCTACTTGTGTGAAACCAGAGTGCTTCTGCTCCAATGTACTGCAGACCTGATCTTACAAAGTGCCGATCCTATTTTCATAACTTCTGTCCGTAGCCGAGCAGAGCCAGACTGTGCTTACGCAAACATTTCATGACAGTCTTACATTGGCCACTGGAAATCAGATTGTCAGATCTGCGCATTACAGATTAAAGCTGCATTCTAGCGTGACAGAACTCTGAATTCATTCTAAATAACCCTGGACGGTTTGATAGCAAAATTTGCTGCCTGCACAAAGCAGAATGATAGGAAGTCATTTGTTCCCCTTTAAGTTGTTCCAACATTTAGAACAATAGAATTCCTATAGCGTGGAAACAGGCCATTTAGCCCTTCGAGTCAACACCAACCCTCTGAAGAGCATCCCACCCTATCCCTGTAAACCTGCATTTCCCGTTGCTAATCCACCTAAGCCTGCACATCCCTGGACACTACGCACAATTTAGTGTGGCCAGTCCAGCTACCCTGCACATCTTCAGGCTGTGGGAGGAAACCCACACAGACACGGGGAGAATGTGCAAACTCCACACAGACAGTTGCCCAAGGCTGGAACTGGACCCAGGTCCCCAGTAGTGTGAGGCAGCAGCACTGACAACTGAGCCACCACGCTGCCCCTTGGTCAGATATAGCTGATCCTTCTGCTTCAGTTTCAAGTCTGTAATACCCTCGCCCAACAAATAATTACCACACTTTTCTTTAAAACTTCCAGTTGACAGCCAGCCTCGCCAGCTTTGAGGGAAAGACTTTCAGATTTTCATAACCCTTGTTGTGAAGATGATTTTGGAAATTAGGAGAGAAATTATTTACATTTATTATGCATCTTACATGACTGCTAACATCTCAAAGAACTTTACAACGAGCAAAGTGCTCTTGATGTGCAGCCACTGTTGCAATGATGGAAATGCTGCAGCTAATTTGTACACAGCAGGCTCACATAAGCAGCAATGTGTCAGTGACCAGGTAATTTGTCTTTCTCCTGCTGACTGATTTGACTTGTTTTACTAATTTTACAGGTATCTAGGTACATTGAAAAGTTTTGTTTTGCACAAAGAACAGGCAAATCATACCATGTGAAGCACATTAGGGTAATAGAACAGAGCAGAGAATGCAATTTCAGCGTGAGGACTAAATGCTGACCAGGGCACCATCTAACTCCCCTGCTCTTCCTCAAAGTAATAGTAGTGGATCATTTACACCCACTCAAGCATGAGACCAGGCCTCAGGTTAAGCATTGCATCCAAAAGACAGAACCTGCAGCAGTGCAGCACTGCCTCAGTGTGGCTCAGGAAGGTCAGCCTGGGATTTTCTGCTCGAGTCGTCTTGTGGGTCACGGACACTGGACCTTCTGACTGCAAGCTGCTGTGCCTTGGCTACTACTCAAGGAATGCTGGAATGGAAACAAACTTAGGAGATCATGTTAGTGAAACAGGCAACATGTGAACCGTATCAGAGAGCATGTTGATAGCTTTGGGTTAACCAGTGAGTGAGCGGTGAGCTGGGAATTGAGGTTTCTATTCACAAAAGCACTCAATGTTTGCTGTGATAACAGGTCTCTGGTGAAGAGGCAACTGATTTTCCACCGAGTCAGTCACCAGCATTGTGTTTGCAATCAAGTTCCAACAAAACAGCAGTGAGATGAGTTAAAGGAGTTTGCCATAACAGGGCGAACTATCATTTAGGCTACTTCAGCTGAAAGAAATATCAACTAGACCTCACTTTGCACTGCTGACAGACATCAATGTCATCTCCCAACCCCCAACCCTGCACGCACCCAAACCCCCCCCCCGCCCCGCCCCAGAGTCCCAAGGGCAAATTCATAAATTATATCCAACAGAGTCTCCAAACTGAAGCCTGAAACTACAGCAGGGTAATTATTAGTGTTGCAAAACCATTTCACCAGCCCAAAGTGCAGGACATCGAGCATTGAGGGTGGGATCTTATCAGGCCTGAACAACATGGGCTATGCTGGAAAATGCAGCAGAATTACACGAGAAATCCTATGATACTGATCTCAACATCGGGAATAACTCATTGTATCTTTGAAGCAAGCTCCAGGTGTTAAGGCAAGATTCTCACTCGGCAGTGATGGATTGCCAATTAAGACAGATGATTGCTTTTTAATGACTTCATTCACTGCACATCTGGCCTCATTAGTATGCACTTTCCTGTCTTACCAAATGCGGCCAGCAAAGTAGATACTGGGAATTCTCAGCAGGCAGATTAGGGCAGCTATCTGGTGACTTTAGCCCACCATTGTCTGCAAGGAGTCTCCATGTGGCTCAGTGTAAAACAGAGTCTCAGGGTCTGTCCACACCATCCTCAACTACAGGTATTGGCATCTCACATCTGCCAACACCTCATGACCATCATAACAGCGCTCCAATCTATTTGCAGACTGCTTAGGAGCTACAGACCTCCATTGCAGGATGCACCAGCAACCAGGAGTGAAAGGCAATTGCAAGAAACATTGGGTCAGGCACCCAACTCATGGACTGGACCACATCCCTCTCAGGATTCAATAGCTAAAGGTGGTGGGGCAGTAAGGGCTGAGTGGGGGGAGGCATGTGTTGACTCGGCCCCCCCGACTGCGGGCGGGGCCGGGCCGGGTGGAACACCATCAGAGGGCATGGTGGGCTACAGGATGTTATGGAAATGCCTAGCACCATAGCCTCCTCAAGGGAAATGAAAAAGACATGGAGAGATTAGAAGGCAGCATCATTAAGGTGTAAGATTAGGGTTTGTTGGTGCAGGGAGGTTCCACATGGCTGATCTGTATAACGGGGGATGTGGGATAGATGGAAAAGGGATGTTGGGGTAATGCAAGGTTAAGAAAGGGACATTGGGTTACTCAAGGGATCCTGGTAGAGATCAATGCTGACTGAGTCCACTGCAAGCTGCAAGTCCACTGGCATCATTTGCCATTCCTAAGTACCAACTTCAGCTAGGAAATGGTTGGTATGATGGTGGGTGGAGTCAGTGTCAGTTTGATGGGCAAACGAGCAGGATCCACATGTGCTGGGTGCTAGAACATTCAAGGAGCAAATACATAAGCATGTATCTCCCCGTTAGCAGAAAACCTCAATGTTCTGACGGATTGTCTTCTGTCAACAAGAAAATTATTGTTAAAATGTTATGCATTCCTTCATTCATTGCCAATAGCAATTTCTACATTACAAGGAGCGTAAGGTAGTTGGGATATCATGTTGCAGCGGTGAAGGACATTGGTGAGGCCACTTTTGGAGTACTGCATTCAATTCTGGTCTCCCTGCTTTAGGAAAGATATTGTGAAACTCAAACGGATTCAGAAAAGATTTACATGCATGTTGCCAAGGTTGGAGGGTTTGAGCTACAAGGATAAGCTGAATAGGCTGGTGCTATGTTCCCTGGAGCATCGGAGGCTGAGGGTTGACCTTATAAAAGTTTATAAAATCATGAGGGACCTGGATAAGGTGAATAGCCAAAGTCTTTTTCTGAGGGTAGGGGAGTCTAAAACTAGAGCGCAGAAGTTTAAGATGAGAGCGGAAAGATTTAAAGGGAATCTGAGACGCAATTTTTTGACACAGAGAGTGATGTGTGTATGGAATGAGCTGCCAGAAGAAGTGGTGGAGGCTGGTACAATTACAACATTTAAAAGGCATCTGGATGGGTATATGAATAGGAAGGGTTTAGAGGGATATGGGCCAAATGCTCGCAAATGGGACTAGATTAATTTAGGATATCTGGTCAGCATGGACAAGTTGGACCAAAGGTTTCTGTGCTGTAAAACTCTACGACTCTATCACTTCTGCACAAGGTAACTTCCGATGATGCCCCATCTTTTAATTACAGTGAAAAAGAATCACATGGTGTCCAGTCTTACCATTAAATCCTGAGGTTATAAACTAGTTTAGGTAGAAACCAAGACACTAGGATTTATGATATAACAAGGTGTAGAGCTGGATGAACACAGCAGGCCACGCAGCATCAGAGGAGCAGGAAAGCTGATGTTTCGGGCCTAGACCCTTCTTCATTTTCCGAAGAAGGGTCTAGGCCCGAAATGTCAGCCTTCCTGCTCCGCTGACGCTGCTTGGCCTGCTGTGGTCATCCAGCTCTACACCTTGTTATCTCAGATTCTCCAGCATCTGCAGTTCCTACTATCTCTGAGACTACGATTTACATTTTGCTAAGGTACAAGGCACATGAGTGCCCAGAGCAAAGTTCTATCAGTTTGTTGGAGATGGAAGTAGCACCAAAGAATCAATAATGTCACAGTCATTCATACTAAGAGAACATAATTCCATGAATATAGGCAACTTTGATGGAGAGGAAAGTCATTGTGTTTGGCTTCTGAAGTTTACATATTGTGGTGTTCAAGCAGCGCAGTATTCAAACCCCAAATGAAATTCAAGGTCGGTTCCACTAGGAGTGACTCTTCTACCTGACCCAGAGCAGGCTGCTGTCAGGGAGCAGAGAGTGTGAGTGTGTTCTGAATAAGAGGAGCTGCCTGGAGCAAATTGAACCACTTTCTATTTTCCTTCTCTATTCCAGACACAATGCGCAGACTCACGTCCAAAACAAAAAGAAGACAGCTTCAATTATAGATTTAATCTTAGGTTGAGAGTTCTAATAATTTCACCTTGTGGGAAAGTGTTGTGATTCCAACTCCAAAGACATCAGCACAGTACATTGACAATTGGCACATTCAATGCAATGATTGGGAGAAATAGCTTTCTCAGTAGAAGAGTGTAGGCGATATTCCAAATTGGAAATGATTTGATAGCGCGAATGACTACATTGTCACTTGACAGGGTGCTAACCTGAGGGGTGGTCTATGCTCTACTGCAGCTGGAAACACAAATCAACATGTTCTCATTACAAAAGAAAGAGAAAATAGACAATGATTAATAGTTAATTTCTGTTGAATACCAAGGCCCATTGAAGATGATGTTAATCTCCAGTGTTTTGCTGATTGGTTACAATAATATAAAATGCCTTCCTCCAGTCCTACCTCTGTCCAAAATATTTGCACTCCTCCAATTCGTTCTCTAGCACATCCTAGACTATCTTCATGATTGGTGGCCAAACCTTTGGCTGCCTGTTCACTAAGTTTGCAACACTCCCTACTTCCCTTTCACAGTCTCTTCATTAAGGAAGCCCCTTAAAACTCATGTATTTGATTAAATTTTTGCGTCACCTCTCCAACGATAGTGTTCTGTTTCTTGATGTCGTTTTTTTTTCTCTTTGATAGTACTGTAGTGAAGCACCTTAGGATGACTTACAATGGGAAAAGGCGCTGCACAAATGCAACTATTTGTACGGCAGGCCTGTTTTGCAATCTGGATGAGAATTATTGTGAGGTGTATAAACAATGTTGCTGTCTGCACTGCCCATGCTGTATAATTTAAGTATTATTCTTACTCCCACTGAGTACAGTTTCTCTCTGTCTTATCTCTGCTTGGTGAGGACAATCACAGAAAAATAATAAACAGATGTAGAAGCAGTATGAAATGGCTTCTTCTTACCTTTCTTTTAACAGGATGTGGGTGTCGCTGACAAGGTAAACATTTGTTGCCCGTCCCTATTTGCCCTTGCGAAGGTGGTGGTGAGCAGCTGCCAGAGTGAGTGGGAACTTCGACAGAAACAAAGCCAAGCTGCAAATTTACAGCACGAATACAGCAAAACTGAATTGAGAAACACTGGAGTCACAGGAGGAGATGGCCGCAGGGATGTATCATAATACCTCTGTAGTGATTGGAACCAGGTAGATCTTACTGACTATGAAATCCTTGATTGGGGCTGTTAACCTGGGCCAGTCAGGGAGCCCTGGCTGACAGATATAAACAGGAGATTCAGAATCTTCTCAGTTCGGGGGACTGACTCCGAAATGGCTGACCACAGCCTGTGTACTGTGCACATCTAGATAAAGGGCGACTTGGTGATGGGATACCGGCCTCTGTGCAGTTACTTCAATCTCCAAACAGGTTGAGTTTAAAAAACAATCCCTTTACTTAAAGAAAGAGTGAAGATTGCTGGTGCTAAAGAATACCATATCGCCATCCTGGAACTAAATGATTCCAGGTAGGAATGTGTTGACAACTATTTGAGCAACTGAACACTCCAAAACAAAAAGATAATAAAACTCAAACACAGCAAAACAGAATACTTCACCAAATAAATCAGAAACAGAGGGGATGGGTTCAACAGGGGACTGGGAGCTCACCTAGTCACTGGTACAGTTACCATCATTTAATGTTATGTATGATTTAAGCCAAAAAGCCATAAAAAGAAACAAGGTTTTGAACTAAAATCATCTGTCTTTGCTAATTGTTAGCAGCTTCATTAACAATCTCGTCAAGGAGGAAATCACACCTTCGATGTGGTGAGACTTCAAACACCTGACTTTGCTTGAACTCAGTGGATCTATTAAATCATCAAATACCTATCATTTAAAAATAAATAAATGCTAATTAATTTCTGCTATGGTTCAGTTGTGGCATTCTTGTTTCTTACACAGAAGGCTGTTCTTACAAAGAGCCACACCAGAGTTGTGAATGAGGCAGAAACTCCAGAACGGTACTGAGGGAGTGCCACTTTATCACAGCTGCCTCTTCCAGATAGGAGGTCAAAGTCTGCCATAAATTGCAGACACTGGTGTGACAGAAGAGAGAAGGAAGCCTACAGGTACAGGTGTGGCATCATCACATTAACCCTAATGCTACTGTAGAGACAATAGGGCAGGAGAAATTCAGAACTAGAATCCGTACAGTGTGGAAACAGGCCATTTGGCCCGAAAAGCCCACACCAGCCCTCTGAAGAGCATCCTATTCCGACTCACCTTTCTACCCTATCCCCGTAACCCTGCATTTCCCATGGCTAATCCACATAGAGGACATCCACGCAGGCACAGGGAGAATATGCCAACGGCACACAGGCAGTCACCCAAGGCTGGAACTGAACCTGGGTTCCTAGTGCTGTGAGGCAGCAGTGCAGAGTAAGGACTGAAATGATACAATTGTCTGTGTTCCCTTTACAGAGAGACTGCTGCGCATAGGGAAGAGAAGGAATACAGGCTCCTGTCAGCCCTTTGGTTCAACGAAGGACTACAACACCAGATGAGGAGCCATCCAGTATCACATTGAAGCCAAACCAGCTCAAAGCAAAGCTGGCAGCCACAATACTGAGCTCCAGGCCAAGCTGCTTTCAGGTTAGGAAATGAACCAAGGCCTTGCCTATCCTCTCAGGTGGATGTTTGGTTTGCTCAGTTGGCTAGACAACCGAAGTGTGATGCAAAATGAAAACACCAACAGTTCAACCCTTCTACCAGTTGTGGACATTAAAGAGGGCGCTGCCCCCTTGCCTGGCAGAGTGATGCCCCTCCTTAAGCTATAGAACCTCTCTCTAATGGAGAGAAACAATTATGGTCCTTTGTGGTTTCTAACTAATCATGTACACATCATGGCCTGAATATTTCCAGGGAATGGGGTTTAGAGACTGGGGGATGGGGGAATGTAGAAAGTAGCCCATTGCTCTCCAACGTTCCTGCCTCCAGGCAATTTTACCAGGGATGGAAGTGATGGGAATCACCCTGTCCCCACCCACAGGAAATAATTCAGATACTTACTGTCTCAGGAAACAGCCATTGGCACAGAGAGAGCAAGTTCCCCACTCTCATACACCCCACACACCCCCACAGTCACCCCCAACACCACTCTCACACCTCCCCACTGTCACCCCCAGTCTCACCTCCCCACCCTCGCATCCCACCCACTCACCCCACCATTCTCTCATCCCCACACTGTCATCCCCACCCCAACCTCTACTCTCACAACCCCCACTGTCATGCACCCCTTGCTATCGCACTCCCACTCACTGTGTCTCCCCCCACAACTGTCACACCACCACCCCCCACAGCACACACACCCCACTATCACATAAACCCCCCCATTCTCCACCCTCTCCCCATTGCCTTACACCCTCCACTGGAAGCTATTTCCCGGTACCACCCTGCATGGCCCCTCTGATCCCGGATTCCAGCTGCTGCTCCCGATTAGACAGGGCTCCTACTGGCCATTTGAGAAACCAGTCACCTCAATGAATCCATCCATTACTCCAGCACATCCACCTTCAGATTCCCGATCTGGAATTGGCCCTGCCATTGGGTTCACCCCACAAAAATGAAAAGTTCTGCTTTTCGATCCCACGTCACTGAATCTGGATTTAGGAGCAGGAGACATGATTGGACCCTTCAGGTCTGCTGACCCATTCAATATGTCTCAGCTGCACTTTCCTGTCTGCATCTCCATAGACCTAATTGCATTGTCTATCAAAATATCAAACTTAACTCTGAAGAATTTTAACACTCAGACTCCAACACCTTCTGGAGAATAGAATTTCACTGGCTAATGAACATCTGACAGAAAAATCTTTCCGTATTTTGGTTTTCACATGGAAGCCCCTTATTCATAAACCATCTTTTCTGATATTAATCTCTTCCATCAGTGGAAACATCCCATTGGTATCCAACCTACTCAATCTGCTGAACTTATATATTTCCGTAAGATCACCTTTCATCTTCTAAATCTTGGTGAGTATAGAGCTAACCTGTTTAACCTTTCTTCATTCGATAATCCTTTCATCTCAGTAATGAGTGGAATGAACCTTTGCTGAACTATTTTGCGAGCATTTATACATTTTTTTTCAAATAACAAGACCATAACGGTGTACAACACTTCACATGTGGTCTCAACAATGCTTTGCACAGGTGTGGTAAAGCATCCTTACTTATACATTCACTTTCCCTTGCAATAAATGACAAATTTCCATTTACCTTCCTAATCACTTGCTTGTCCTGCATATTATCTTTACATGATTTATGTACCAGAACAAATGAGTTCTGCAATTTCTTTCCACGTAAATAGTATTCTGCTTTCCTGTTCTTCCAGTCAAAGTGGATTCGTTCATATTTACCTACATAATACTCCCTCTGAGATAACACGGCGTAGAGCTGGATGAACACAGCAGGCCAGGCAGCATCAGAGGAGCAGGAAAGCTGACGTTTCGGGTCTGGACCCTTCTTCAGAAAAATACTCTGAAATAAATAAAGAGGGGGGAGGCGGATGGAAGGTGGAGTTAGGATGGGGACTGGTCAGTCAAGGGAAGATGGACAGGTCAAGGAGGTGGGGATGAGGCTGGTAGGTAGGAGGTTGAGGTGGGGGTTGGTCAGTGAGGTGGGAGGAGTGGATAGGTGGGAGTAAGACGGACAGGTCAAGGAGGCGAGGATGAGCTGGGCTAGTTTTGGGATGAGGTCAGGGGTTGGGGAGATTTTGAAGCTTGTGAAGTCCACTTTGAGACCATTGGGCTGTAGGGTACCCAAACGAAATATGAGATGCTGATCCTGCAGCCTTTGGGTGGCATCGTTGCAGCACTGGAGGAGGCCCAGGATGGACATGTCATCCAAGGAGTGGGAGGGGGAGTTGAAGTGGTTCACGGCTGGGAGATGCAGTCGTTTGTCACGAACTGAGCGTAGGTGTTCCACGAAGTGGTTTCCAAGTCTCTGCTTGGTCTCCCTGATGTAGAGGAGGCTGCGTCGGGAACAGCGGATACAATATACCACATTAGCAGATGTGCAGGTGAACGTCTGTTTAATGTGGAAGGTTTTCTTGGGGCCTGGATTGGGGGTGAGGAGGGAGGTGTAGGGGCAGGTGTAGCACTTCCTGCGGTTGCAGGTTAAAGTGCCGGGTGTGGTGGGGCTGGTGGGGAGTGTGCAGCGGACAAGGGAGTCAAGTAGAGAGTGGTCCCTCTGAAAGGCAGATAAGGGCGGGGAGATAAAAATGTCCTTGGTAGTGGGGTCAGATTGTAGATGGCGGAAGTGGCGAAGGATGATGCGTTGGATCCGGAGGTTGGTGGGGTTGTACATGAGGACGAGGGGGATTCTTTTTTGTTGTTATTGCGGGGAGGGGGTGCGAGGGATGAGTTGCGGGGAATGCGGGAGATGCGATTGAGGGCGTTTTCAACCACTGTGGAGGGGAAGTTGCGGTCCTTGAAAAACGAGGACATCTGGGATGTCTGGGAGTGGAATGCCTCATCTCCGCCTTCTTGACCTGTTCAACTTTTCTCCCACCTATCCACTCCTCCCACCTCACTGATCAACCCCTAACCCCACCTCCTACCTACCAGCCTCATCCCCACCTCCTTGACCTGTCCGTCCTCCCTTGACTGACCAACCCCCATCCTAACTCCCCACCTATACTCATCTTCACTGGCTCCATCCCCGCCTCCTTGACCTGTCTGTCTCCTCTCCACCTATCTGCTCCTTTACCCACTTTCCACCTGCCTCCCCACTCTCTCTATTTACTTGAGTCCCCTTCCCCTCTACCATTTCTGAAGAAGGGTCTAGGCCCAAAATGTCAGCCTTCCTTTGCCTGCTGTGTTCATCCAGCTCTACACCTTGTTATCTCTGGCTCTCCAGCAGTTCCTACTATCTCTTTTGCTCCCTCTGCCTATTTTTCCCCACTTACTTAACATGTTTATATCCCTTTGTAGGCTGTCTAAATATATAATCCCCTAAAGTGCAGAAGCAAGCCATTTAGCCTATCAAGTCCACACCAACCCCTCCAAAGATCATCCTGCTCAGACCCAACCCCCTGCCCTATCCCTGTTACCCTGTATTCCCCTGGCTAACTCACATAGCCTGGAGACCATGGGCAATTTACCTAACCTGCACATCTTTGGACTGTGGGAGGAAATTGGAACACCCAAAAGATGCACACAGATATGGGGAGAACATACAAACTCCACACAGACTGTCACCCAAAGCTGGAATTGAAACCAGGTCCCTGGCATTGTGAGGCAGCAGTGCTAACCCCTGAGCCACAGTGCTGCCCCATCTATCTCCTGTTGACAACATACTTGTTTAATAAAACAAAGAATAGCAAATGCTGGAGATCTGAAGCAGAAACTCAAATTGCTGGAGAAACCCAACAGGTCTGGCAGCATCTGAGGGAAGAAAGTAGAAGTAATTTTCAAGTACTCTCTTCATCAGACGAGTCACCAGGCTCAAAATGTTGACTCTGTTTTCTTCCCATGGATGCTGCTAGACCTGCTGAGTTTCACCAGCAATTTCTGTTTTTGTTTTATACTTTCCAACCATTTTGGTGTCAACCCTTCTTCAGAGGGTCTCAACCCAAAACGTCAGCTTTCCTGCTCCTCTGAAGCAGCCTGGCCTGCTCTGTTCCTCCAGCTCCACACTGTGTTATCTCTGACTCCAGTATCGGCAATTCGTGTTGTCTCTGTGTGTGTGTACGTGTTCTTTCTGTCTTACATGTCCCATTTACTTTTTCCTATATGCTCTGTCCTGTAGTGTATCCGCTGTTAGGGGACCCATAAAAATCTCCCACAAACAACCTCATATCTTTGTTATTTTTTATCTCTGCCCAAACTAATTCCACACCTTGATCTTTCAAGTTAAGTTAATCTTTCAGCACTGAACTAATGTTATCCATATTATCACAGTGACCCTCCAAATGTTCCTAGCTCTCAGCGTTTTAGTATGTCCAATGACCTTCAACATTCAAATCCCAACCTTGGCTTTGTAATATCTATCAGATTATACCCACTTATCTCTGACTGTGCTAACAAATCACCCATTTTCTTTGAAAATACAGTTGCATTCAGATACAGGTCTTTAAATTCGTATCAGAGATAAAAGGTACTGCAGATGCTGGAGAATCCGAGATAACAAGCAGAATTTCTGATGAAGGGTCTAGGCCCGAAACATCAAGTTTTCCTGCTCCTATGATGCTGCTTGACCTGCTGTGTTCATCCAGCCCCACGCTTGTTATCACAGGTCTTTAAATTGTCTTTTTCTTACCATTTATGCAATCTTTACTAGAGTATTCCGATGTGTTTATGCATTATCCCTTTCTATCACTCTGGTAGTTGCTACGCAAATTGTTGCCCTCCTTGATTACTTTGCTGTTTCTCTTTGTGTCGCCAAATCTGCCTTTCCTTGATCTTTTCCCTGCACCATTTAGTTTAAAGCCTTCTCCACTGCCTTAGTTATACGATTCATGAGGACACTGATCATAGATCATATATGACTCTTTTTTTTTTATCTCTCTTTTTTATCTCTCATATATGACTCTATGACTTTATATCATCGGTGCCCGCATAGACCCTTGAAACTTGAGGTATGGTTCAGGTATAGGCTGTGCCAACTGTATAATGCCCATTTTCCTCACACTAATGCCAGTCACCCATGAACCAGAACCCATTTCTCCAATAGCAATTTTCTAATCTTTTCTACGGTATATGAATTTGTGTGTGCTTCAGGAAACAATCCAGAGATTATTGCTTACTTTTTTATTCAGCCTCGAGCCATTCATACACTTCCAGCAGAACCTCTTTCCTGGACTTGAAAGCAGGACCTTGGGTAGTGTTGTAGAACAGAGATCTAGGGGTACAGGTACATAATTCTTTCAAATTTGCATTGCATATAAATAGGGCGGTTAAGAAGGCATTTAGTGCGCTCGCCTTCATTGCTCAGACCATTGAGTATAGGAGTTGGGACGTCATATGAGGTTGTACAGGACATTGATGAGGCCTGTACTGGAGTGCTGTGTCCAGTTCTGGTCTCCCTGTTATAGGAAGGATATTATTAAGCCCGGTGGGGTTCAGAAGAGATTTACCAGGATGTTGCCAGGAATGGAGGGTTTCAGTTATAGGGAGAGACTGGATAGGTTGGGACTTTTTCACTGGAGGGTAGGAGGTTGAGAGGTGACCTTATAGTGATTTATAAAATTATATGGGGTATAAATAAGGTGAATGGTAGGTGTCTTTTCTCGAAGGTTTGGGATTTCAAGACTATAGGGCATATTTTTAAGGTGGAAGAAGAAAGATTTTCAAAAGACATGCAGGGCAATTGTTTTACACAGAGAGTGTCTCATGTGTGGAATGAACTTCCTGAGGAAGTGGTGGGTGCTGCTACATCTATAACATTCGATAGACATTTAGACAAGTACATCGAAAAGAAATGTTTGAAGGGATATGGGTCAAGTGCAGGCAGTTAGAACTCGTTTAGCTTGAGATTATGGGTCGGAATGGATGAGTTGGACCAAAGGGTCTGTTTCCATGCTAAATGACTCTATGACTTTATATCATTGGTGCCCACATAGACCATTGAAACTTGAGAACCTGCGAGTTGTTCTCCAGCACAAGATATTTTGAACCCTTGTGATGGACAGCGAACACAGATATCTGGACTCTCAGTCATGACTACAGAGAACTATGTTTCTCCCCCTGACCATACCATCTCCTGTTACTACCATGACATTATTACTTAATAGCTTCCCAAACAAGCAATGCCCTGGTCAGTTCGTACACTCACCTACATCCCCGGCTCTCATCCAAACAAACAGAAAGCACCTCAAATGTGTTGAACAAAACTTTAAGGGCTGAAACTCCTGCATTCATGCTTTATGCCCGCTTACCTGGCTCACATGAGTCATGCCCTCTTATCCCTGACCTCTGAGCAAATCAGAAGACCCCATGCTAAGTAGTGTTACTGCCTCCTGGATAAAGTGCTCAGGTCCTTTCACCTTCCCTGACTTATCACAGTATCTATGACTTGTGCTCCCACTCAATGACTCTGAGCTGAAGCACTTCAAGTTGCATGGACTGACTGTAGATATGTTTTATCCTGGGTCATACTGGCTCCCACAATCTGCAATTGCAGCACGTCACCTGCCTCTAAATGTGTTTGAACTCATTGATTATCATAATTAATTAATTTTTACCCTTTTAAAATTTTATTTGGTGTCTAATACAATATGGTAAAAGGTTGGACATTTATCATTTAAAATAAAATATTTAAAAATTTACATTCTTTCCTAATTTTCATTTGTTTTCACACTTTCACATCTCACTGGACAATAAACTTGCAATTCTCTGTGATCTCATTGTTATATTCTTCAAACTGTTGTTTCTTCTCAATTACTGTCTCAAGTTCCTATTTTCACACGCTCCTCAAGGTACTGCTGACAGCCAATCTCAGAGTCTGCCTCGCATTCTCCTCTAAGTGCTGCTAACTTCATCAGGGTCCTCCTCTCCGAAAGCCCTCACAACTCCCTGGTGTTTTGGTCAAACTTCATTCTCCACCAACTTCACCCAAAACAAATGACCAGGTCATTAATGCATTGTTATTTGTTGGACCTGACAAATTGGCTGCCACATTCCCAATATTTTAACAATGACTACATTTCAAAAGCACTTCATTAGTTTTAATGTGATTTGTTTGGTCATGTGGTTGTAAAAGCTGCTATATAAATGTTAAGTCTCTTATTGGTTTGACCAAAATTATCTGTGCATTAAATGCACCATAAACCGTATTTTTGTTATTGACTACAATGATAGTACAAAGAAGAAAGAAAATTACAGCACAGGAACAGGCCCTTCGGCCCACCAAGCCTGAGCCGATCCAGATCCTCTATCTAAACCTGTCGCCTATTTTCCAAGGATCTGTATCCCTCTGCTCCCTGCCCATTCGTGTATCTGTCTAGATATATCTTAAATGGCGCTATCGTGCCCGCCTCTACCACCTCTGCTGGCAGAACAATGATGGTCAGCACCAGCCCTTTAATAGAGGCAGAGGCTTACAAAAACCATGGATGGAGTAATACATTGAGGGAACCATTTCTAATTTAGAGCATGTCTTACTCTTAACAAAGAGCCACTACTGTCATATTTAAGTGATTGAAACCAAAAGCGCATTGTGAAGCATTGGTCTCCATCACAGGCATTGCAACATTTCAAACAACAGCATTTTTGAGGACCGTGATTCTTAATTACTTCCCTTGGATTCTTCCCATTTACCTTCTACCTAACTGAGAGATGAGACACAAAACTATTCCATGCTTTTCTTCTGGTTATTGTAATCACTAAACTGCAGTTTTCTCTCCCATAGAAAGCACATCCTTTGGTGTAATTGCACAATTTTGAACTATATTCAGCTCCAAAGTCATGAAATGGCACAGAATCATTGCATTTGATGTGTAGTTTGCATCATTACTCCCAACGAGAGAAACTTTTTGTCTAGTAAACTCTACATTAATTTCACAAGTAGAAAGGCGACCGAGATAGCATTATGCTTTCAATTGCGGACAAGGTAGCTAATGAAAAAAATCTTGATTAATCCTAATGTTCAGTAAATAATGAATCAGTTGAATTCCAAATTGTATGAGAAATACCATGACCATACCTGCAAAGTTGATGGGTCATGGTATAATCCCTTGCCGAGTGGCACAGCTGAGTTTAACCGACTTCAAAGGGAGGGAGGGTGGCAAATGAGGGGAATTTCTTCAGCCAGAGGGTGGTGAATCTGTGGTTTTCATTGCTGCAGAAGGTGGTGGAGGCCGAGTCATTGTGTGCATTTGAGACAGAGATAGAAAGGTTCTTGATTGGTAAGGAGGTCAACGGTCACAGGGAGAAGCAGGAGAATAGGGCTGAGAAACATCTCAGCCATGATTGAATGAAAGAGCTAACTTGATGGGTTGAATGGCCTAATTCTGCTCCTACATCATATGGTATTATGGAAAATGTACAGGAGAAGTGAGAGGAGGGTAAAAGGGGGAGAGAAGGAGGGAGGTAGAAGGGAAGGCAAAGGGAGGTAAATTCAGACTCAGGATTTAACTGACTCTAGGCTGGTAATGGGCTGAAGACTGGAGATGGCCAACTTAACCAGGCCTGTAAATCGAGCTGTGAATCTGGAAATTGAGCTGAGGTTGGAGGTTAAAGACATTACAAGGGTTCAGATGGAGACTATTCACCCGCACAATCTAACTCATAGAGAGTACAGAGACTTCTGTCATGTTACCTGAGACAGTTTATTGCCTACTAGGACTGGAATTAAAATTAATGATATTGTCATGTGCATTCAAGTACAGAGGTAAAGGAGTCCAGTGAAAAGTGTGCAATGGTGCCATTCCTGGTACACAGGTACCTAGGTACAAACTCTCAGGTACAAGGTAGAACAATAAAGAAATAAAAGTTAAATGTTAAACATTAAGCCCGTCTGAGAATGAAGTCAAAAATAAAGAGTTACAGTCCCTCTTTAGCCAAGGGCCTGTCGATGCTCCAAGCTGGGCTGTTCCCACAAGGGTTTGCAATCCACACGAGGGCTCGAACTCTCTCCCCTGCACTAGGCTCGATCCCGGACCCCTGCACTAAGCTCGATCCCTCTCCCCTGCACTAGACTCGATCCCGGATCCCTGCACTAGGCTCGATCCCGGACCCCTGCACTAAGGTTGATCCCTCTCCCCTGCACTTAGCTCGATCCCCGTCCCCTGCACTAGACTCAATCCCTCTCCCCTGCACTAAGCTCGATCTCTCTCTCGCACTGGGCTCGATCCCGGTCCCCTGCACTAAACTTGATCCCTCTCCCCTGCACTAGGCTCAATCCCTCTCCCCTGCACTAAGCCCGATCCCTTTCCCCTGCACTAAGCTCCATCTCTCTCCCGCACTGGGCTTCATTCCTCTCCCACACTGGACTCGATCTATCTCCCTGCACTAAACTCAATCTCTCTTCCCTGCACTAGGTTCGATCCCACTCCTGCACTAGGCTCAATCCCTCTCCCCTGCACTCGGTTCGATCTGTCTCCCCTGGACGAGGCTTGATCTCTCCCCTGCACTGGGTTCGATCCCTCTCCCCTGCACTAGGCTCGATCCCTCTCCCCTGCACTAAGCTCCATCGCTCTCCCTTGCACTAGGCTCAATCTCTCTCCCGCACTGAGTTCAGTCCCTCTCCCGCACTGGGCTTCATTCCTCTCCCACACTGGACTCGATCTCTCTTCCCTGCACTA